>OY294068.1:173563217-174177025 GCA_958510875.1 Endomychus coccineus | reverse complement strand
TTTTATAATTTTCTAACTAACGTCTTCTTATCTTATATTATGACATCTGTCCTCCTTTCTATTTCTATATATTCTATGATATCTAAATCTAAAACAGTGCGCGCCAGATTTTAGCATCCTACATTATTAATTTTATAAAAGAATGTGATTTTTGAAACAGAGGTTCAAATTCAAGAAATGTAATTGTAGATAAAACCAATTTGGTTAGAGAACATAAACAACTGATTATGAAAATTTGGTTATTTCAACTAAGAAAAATGTTACCGTCCTTGAAACTTGGTTGAGCTTGGAGGAAGTTCTCTGCCAGAAATTTCCCTCTACAATACAGGAAAAAGGATAGAGACGTCACGATCGTTTAAACAGACAATACGAGCAATATCTTGACCACAAGTTCGAGGGATAAATAACTAAATCAGCAGGAATAATTAGTATAATCTCACAACTGATTATGCTATCTCCCCAAATTGTATATTCAAAATTATTGAAAGGATTGAAATCTCCAAGAGAACTAGTGAAATACAATATTAAAATCTGAAAGAGAATATTTGGATAATAAGTTACTTATAGAAGTTATGACAATTTATACTAAAAATTATATATAGAAAAATGAGTGAGTTAGTTTATAAATTTGCAAGAGAACAATTAAGTAATAGTTTACCGAGTATAGTAGACTGAAATTGTGATCGTAGATTCTAAATGAATGAGCTGCTTAAGCAATATCATATGGTTTAGTCGGTGATCCCATAAAGCAGTAAATGAGAATTTCGGCTTTATTTAAATTCACCCAGATCAATAATTATTCCGTTATCTCACCAAGACTAGCCTAAAGAGACATGTTCATTACAAATTCATATGAGGTAGGTCGAAGAATGAACATACGGAATACCACGCAACCACGTGGATTATTGCTAGGTTCAACAAGCCTTAGAGAACGACATGAACCATTCTGACTACTAACTAGACAAACTAGATTCTGAATAAAGACATATTGTAAAATTGAACAATACTATGTTAATAACTCTTTTATTTGTAACTCCCATTACTCGAGTTTCAGCGTTATTATAGCATCTACACACGTTATTCAATTACAATTCAACTTCAACTATAAATACGTATCGATAGGTAGCAAAGGATTACTGGTCGGCCATTCCTCAAATTGGAGGATTATTACTATAGGATTACATGGTGGGCTATTACATTCCAATAATGATGATTTGCTTGGCATCAGCGGAGTAAGGCAGCCAATCAGGAAGTTGAATAAATACATTAAATAGCTTTGAATGATACTGAATAAATTCGGTATGTTCGATTTGATCATGAAGAAGTAGAGTATTATTTTCGTGTTCGTGAATTTTCAAAGATTCCAGCAAGCTTACTCTCGAGCCTTCATCAAATATAAACACTGTCTACTTCAAGGAAGGAATGATTACTAACGAAAAAACGATCTGCAAATGTGGAACACGTTTTTGAAAGTCTGAAACATTCTTGAAAGATAGCCCATAAACTCCAGATTTAACGATTGTCCTTGTTTTGTTTTTGTTATTGAATAAGATATGTCCCAATTCGGAATTGGGTTTGAATGCAATATTTGAGTTATGATGTTTCAAAATGTTTAGGATCCATTCAGCGATTTTCCAAAAAGAAGGTAGAATAACAAAATATCTTCTTGAATTTTAATTTTTGGGTACATACTGGGAGTAAATGTTGTTATGTTGTTCACAGTTGAATAATTCAGTCATTATTTGGGATGAATAACCATTACTAACAGCGATTTGCTCAATTATATTTATTTTCTTGAAAATTTGATTGTCACAATAGCATTAAAAAAGCCCATGTATCATTGAATGAAAGGCAGGCAGTTCTAGTGATCTAGGACTAAACGAATCTGATGGGATCATGATGTCCGAATTTATTTTCGATAAATATTAAAAATCTAGAAAGTTGATAGAAGTGTTTATTTCAGTTTCTGCGGTACACCTTATTTTCGAGTGGATTGAATTTGGAAATCGGAGAATGTTATGATGTGTATGATCTATATCTATACATGCCATCATCAATCATTTCTTCAGTTTAATATCTCTTGTGTTCATTAAACAAATGCGGGAATTAATTGACTCCTAACATAGCAACTGTCAATAATTCTCAATCAACTACGTGCCTGTGTAATTAATACGTCAAAGTTTTTGCTAGGAAAGTAGTTTTACCTAAAAGTACACAATGGCAAAAGTGCTTCCCAATGAATAGTTATTTTATTTAAGGTTAAACTATTTTCTTTAATAAATTGATTTTAATTGTACGAATTTATTGAACTGCATATTTGTATGAGACATTCATTAAAATTGAATTGTTATCTGATTAATTAATTATATTATTATATATTATACGTATTATTTCTGATACATTCAATAACTTTAATTTTATCTGAAAGAATATCAATAATTATCTGCAAATAGAATAGTGTAGAATTGTTCTGATGAAACTCCTAGTGAATCCTCTTTCGTTCTCAAATAAAATTCACCGAACGCTAATTGTTGAACGAACATGACGCGGAACAGGTTTAATCTCTTTTCTACTCTCTGAGCAGCTTCCATTGAGATATTCCATTAGAACCGAACAACAAATCATTCATGACGCTAAGAATGCAATATTGGTAGTTTGATCAAACTGTTCTTTTACGTTTCCTTATTCAAATGTTATCAAATTAAAATTTACTAGGGCAATAATGTAAGAAGTCATCGTATATCATTTGATATTCGCATTATTTGCATTCTTCTCGAAAATACTCCATTAAACGATCTTCTCATATACCTTAAAATATTGTAGATGAATTTGCTCATTAAATCCTTAAGTTTGGAAGGCAATGGCGTACCGAAAGAATATTTATACCCTGACTGTGAATAGTAACCAAAAAGAAAAAAAGTTGCATTTTCTTAGATGCCTATTTTTCTTGAACCTCAATTTATCAGACGCAGGGGAATAACTAATGTTTGAAAAAATAATTAATTCCAATTGGAATGTTATGGATTATGTTCTAAAACAAGAATTAGAATTTTTTCCACATTTACTAGTTGCCAGTTATTGAACGTTTTCAACATAATAAACAGAAGGTTAAAGCTGTTATGCGTATAATAAAGGTCCTTTATATATAATTCTGCACTATATAACAGTTCTGAGTGTGTTGCGAATAAAGAAGGAGATTATAATAGTCGGAAAGTAATAATTAATTCTATTTAATATATAATTCCTCTAGAATACTTACCAAAGAATTCATATTGCCGCAGAAGAACAACGGAAGATGTGTATAACTTTTTAACACACATGTAATTATTATGCTCTCGAAACGGGGCTGTTGGCCCCAAAAACGAACAGTATCATTTTGGGGGTGGCAGATCCGTTTCGTGTTGTATTTCTGACATCCTTTGATCTTTTTAAAAAATATAATTGAAGTACTTCATTGAACCATAAGGACGTCATCGATGTAACGTTACGATCTATTTTATTTCTTTATTCTGTGCAAGAAGTGTGTGTATTCAGTGGCGCACCTTGATAGTTCATATGACAAGTGTTCCGCATTATTTGTATAATTCAACATCTAAATAATTTCCAATATATTTACTGTTTCTACAATCCGTTACATTCAACTCTAGGACTGTCCGAAAGCTATTTCATTGGACCATAATGTCAACAGTGTTCTTCTGATTAAAAATATATATCACATGCATATCTTTCATCTGCAGGAATTCCGAAATTCCCATTTCAACAGATGTATTTCTAACATCCTCTGACATCTCCAAAAAAAAATAGTTATCGTACTTTGTTGAACCCACGGTCGTACATACAGGTCCGGAAACTATGGTTGACATGAGTCTTTTACGCGTCGCCAAACTCGTAGTCCCTCGCTCAGCCACTAGCTAGCGCTTGGGTCACGAAGGGGTAAAACGATTTCTTCCCGGAATCGCAAGCAGTGTTACTAAGTATTCTGATTTGAGAGAGGAATAGAACTGTTACTCTTGTCAAAATGTATTACTCACCTTAAAAATAACTTATTATCTAAGGCTTTTTTTGGTAGTAATTTAAAAAGGAAATGTATGAAAATAATCGATCGCATATAAACATTTTTTTAATTAAATTAAGATTACAATCAAAATACATGTATACTAGTTTAGTATGTTGTCTTTCATTATGTTTACAATATATACATTATACACTAAAACCTCCGGTACTGTACACTCGACGGGCCCGGAAACCTCGGCTATGTTGACACTGCCAATTTTTCTCGTAACGCAATATTTACTATTCTGATTTGAGAGTGGAATATAACTGTTACTCTTGTGAAACTCGCCTTAAAAATAACTTCATAAGAGACCTCGTTAAAACGATTTCTATCCGAAATCGCAAGCATCCACTTTTTTCGCATTTCCGCATCTTTGGGCACTTTAAAAACAGAAGTTTCTTACTTTACACTTTTGTACCCCGTTTTGCATTTCGGCACAATGCATGATTTCGTAATTTGTTTCTAAAAACGCAAGTATTTCTTGTGTTGACAAGTCAACTGACAGTTGTCAGAGAATACTCTTACGTGGCGTCTTTTGGTACTACGCGAAAGTCGACGCTTAGCAGACTCACTTCTCACATAGGAAACAGCCCCGAGTTTCCAGACCTGTATGTACGACCGTGGTTGAACCATAAGGACGTCATGGATGTAACGTCACGATTCATTTTATGTCTTTATTCTGTGCAAGAAGTATAGACTTCATGATTCAGTGGTGCATCTTGATAGTTCATATGACAAGTGTCAGAATAAAAGGTTATATTATGATGTGAATAATTGCGAAAGTCAACCTGATAGCGGTGTCAAGGTGTCATTTTGAAACATAGAGTTGTGAAATACATAATGTATAAAATATCTGTATAACACGAGTTTGATTTTACATCTAAATAATTTCCAATATATTTACTGTTCTTACAATCATTTACATTCAACTCTAGGACTGTTCGGAAGCTGTTTCATTGGACCATAATGTCAACCGAGATTTTCTGGTTAAAAATATATTTCACATGCATATCTTCAACTTGCAGAAATTCCGAGATTCCCATTTTAAGATTAAGTGACGTCATCCAAATGTGAAGATGGAATCTATGTTTACTCCGTGGAATGTGGTATAAATAATTGATCTGTCAGAATAAAATGATTGTAATAGTGTCAAATAATAACTATAATATAATATTGATTTTTAGGTTCTTTTAGAGATGATGCATTAACTAGAAAATAGATGGGAATTGTGCGACGTTATAACTTTATTCCAACTACTGCTGACCTGTTTTATAGTTATTTTAGTATTTAGAAATAATGGTTATTTTATCATGGTCTGGATACATATCGTATATGCTGAAATATGATGTTGCGCTTCCAGGTGGTGATAAAAGCACAATTCTTCAAAGCAAGTTGCTGTAACATGAGTTTCACATTTACCTGATGATTATATCTCAGCTTCGAATGACCAGTGTATTTCTTTTGAAAATATATTTATATAAATATGTATACTTCGACTACACCAGAAGGAAACCTATAACGTTTGAAGAAAATCGTATGAGAGGGAGAGACCGAATATTGCTTCACAATTTAGTGTGAAATTTTTGTGAAAATCAACAAAAATCAAGAGCTACTTGTTTCATCAAATCAGAAGTATGAATCTTTTACATGCCACATGGTGAATGACCACATAACACTCTATTCAGTTCCAGCTTCGAAGAAAATCACTCGAGGAATTATATAGCGATGTTTCAAATCTGCAAAAGTATATGACTCCCATGTTGATTATTCACAATTTCCACTAGCATGATATTTGAAAGTTGGAAGCAGTTGAAATAAATGTGGAACGCGTGTAAGGGAAGTATGGTAATTGGTGCAAAAAAAAAGTCATATGCGTTACTCTGTGATAAATTTTGGTAGTTCATGTGACGGCAAGTGTCAGTATGAAGCAGGTTATATTATTATATGAATAAATTCGAAAGTCACCCTGACAGCAGGTATCAGTTTACAACAGAGGATTGTGAATTATGTCATGTAGACCTTTTGGATAAAATTTCAATGTAACATAAAATATATTACAACATATTTCATTAGCGGTTAGTAAATTATTATTATCATTATGTTCGAAAATGACAAAGATTCTAGAACCCATTATGCCCAAAATACAAAATATGTACCTAATAATTTACAATAAATCAGAAATGGAAGCAATTGAACAGTAGCAAAATTATTAAATTTATAACTAAAGAATGTGACGTAAATGATAAAAAAGAATCATGCTCCACTAAAAGAATCATAGCGATTTTTAAAACAGTTGACAGTTATATTTTTTAGCCTTACAAACTTTTATATTTTACCCGCAAGGGTGTTTTGTTACTAACAAAAGTGGAGGAAGTCAAGTGATCAATTAATCACAGATACTTTTCACATTTGTGTTAAGATGATAAAATAAATTATCCATTTCATTATCTTTAAACAACTGAATAATATTCAAATTAATAAATTTAAAGTACGGTGTAAATTTGAGATTACGTTTTTGTTGTTGTTATTGTCGAACGATTAGGGTCAAATCAGTTTTAAATTAACCTAAATTTACTGTTAAAGTTTTGAATCGATTCGATGTATACTTTGGGAGTTACGCTTCTTTTATTTTCAACTCTTAAGAAAAGGCTGTGTTTATTAAAACCAATAGATTTAGTCATCGAACAGGAAACAATTTTTTGCCAAATTTGAATATGAAAGGACCTTTCGTTATTGAGTTATCGTGTAAATAAGTAATTCGTGACAGACGTGTCATAGAGTTAGAGGGACGGATTTTTGTTGCTTAAAATTCCATGAAGAATACTATGATGAAAGAATTTTTACTCCGAAATATTTTCAATGATTTCAAAAACAGCTTGATTCCTCGGACTCCGTCTGCAAATAGTAAAATAATACACAATAATTTCGATTCTACAGCAGAAGGAACTTCATTAGACGATGTGTAACATTCCGATCACACTTACTTAGCTTCAAGATTTGACCTCTACGACTTCATGATCATAGAAAATTACCGAATTAAGAAAAAATACTGTCTAAGTGTCTTATAGGCTGCAGATAATTGTCAGTCGTAACTTTCATAGTTCGTATTCAGTTCATTCCAAGTGCAATGCTCTCTTGGCATACGCGAGTAGAGACAACGTTTATGAAACAAATGAATATAATAAGTACCTTAAACTCAGTCTCTTTCAATCGCGTTTTAATTCAAGGTTGTTTGCATTTCGGCGGAGCTAAACATTTAATACAATATTTTGTATCGATCTGTCGTTTAATGAATAATCAATACTCAAATTCAATCCATCGCATATTAATTTTTCGCGACCTTAAGTGTCATTATAGTAGTGCGAGTTAGTAATTCCTGTACGTGAACTTTCGAAGTGAATATGATGCGCTACAAACTTGATTCTCCTGAATTTTACTTGTCACCGCTAAATGGAACAAGATAAGAAGGTAGTCGAACAAAGGTAGGCACTTGTTGTATTTTAGTCTTTTTGATTACAAACATTATCTGTTAAGCTATAACCTAGGCAACAGTCTGATAGTCTGTATTACTTAATTAAGCTAGCTATGTTGTTGTTCAGTGTTTACAAAGCGATTTCAACCGTATCAGAAATACAGAACCGAACAATCTCAGCCAATCTGCCAGGGTGTCTCGAAGTAAGAGGGTTGGTTTGCATCTCAGATTAAATATATACAAGACAGGTAAGGTTCATAACAAATGCACTGACTATTGTGACCGACTCATTTAGTCACGGTCGTATATACAGGTCTGGAATCTCCAGACTTTCCTATGTGAGAAGTGACTCCGCTAAGCGTCAACTGTCTCGTAGTACCAAGAGACGTCACGGGTGGCGAGGGATGTTCTCTGGCACGTATACGACCGTGTTTGAATGATACCGCACCACGGTCGTACATACAGGTCTGGGAACTCGAGGCTGTTTCCTATGTGAGAAGTGGGTCCGCTAAGTCGCGTAGTACCAAAAAGGATGGCGCAGTAGTCGAAATTCTCTGACAACTGTCATACTTGACTTGTAAACACAAGGAATACCTGCGTTTTTGGAAACAAATTACGAAATCGTGCATTGTGCCGAAATGCAAAACGGGCTACAAAAGTGTTAAGCAAGAAACTTCTGTTTTTAAAGTACCGAAAGATGCGGAAATGCGAAAAAAGTGGATAACTTGCGATTCCGGATAGAAATCGTTTTAACGGGGTCTTTTATGTGTGCGGCATGTATAATGAAGAAGAGGAAGTTATTTTTAAGGTGAGAAATACATTTCGACAAGAGTAACAGTTCTATTCCTCTCTCAAATCAGAATACTTAGTAACACTGCTTGCGCTTCCGGAAAGAAATCGTTTCACCACTTCGATCCAAGCGCTAGCTAGTGGCTGAACGAGGGACTACGAGTTTGGCGATGCGTAAGAGACCCATGTCAAGCATACGAGTCCCCAGACCTGTATGTACGACCGTGTACGGCGCCTAATCCTGACAACATACTTCGATCCAAGCGCTAGCTGGTGGCTGAATGAGGGACTACGAGTAAGAGACTCATGTCAAACATAGACTTCCCAGACCTGTATATATGACCGTGCATTTAGTGAATCTGCGGTAGCTGGTTAATTAAAAATGATTTTCAAAATTTTCTTTTTGTAACGTATTTACTTACCCCTAAATATGGGAAAAATCGTTCGGGGCACTTGAATATTCTATCAGAAAATATTAAAAAATACATGTTTTGGGTTGAAAATTCTGAGGTTAACTTTGCAAATGAATCATCAACTCTTGTTATGTTCTTTTCTGTATCAATTCCTTCCATTTTCAAATATCCGTAACGTAATTTGTATGTTGTTGAAGAAATTATGATAAAAAACGTACTATCGATGAACAAATGAACAGCACCACCTCGGAATTAATCCTTTGAGAAATAAGAAAATAGTGTTTATAACGAAAAGCAGATGCCGCTCATGCTGAGCAATCATTTCATTATGAAATAGCTCCATTTAAAAGTCATGTTCATGGATTATTATAACAACGAAATTGAGAAACTTCAGCAAATAGCGTTGGACAATGGTTATGACAAATCTTTGACCAATAATTCAATCTCTAAACAAACGAGAAAATTGTAATGCAACCAACCAAATTAGAGCTATTGCCTTGAAATAGTTCAATTAAATTCGAAAGATTCACTTATCATCTTTCAGTAATTAATAAATTCCATAGTTTGTTTTCTAAATTTGTAATAGAATCAGTTTATAGATGTGAGAAGAAGATAAAAAACCGTTTAGGCAACACCTTTGATGAAGTTTCCGACTTCTACAAATCCGTGATCAAAAATTACAAAATCAATTGTGTGTCGTGTTCAAAAGGCTATATCATACTACGAGGAACATTCTAATTCGGTATGAAGAACATTCTGCCAATATTTCAAATACTGGTCACACCAATTCTCAAGAAAATGTATCAGTTTTGAAACACAAAATGTATAAAGGCAGTTTATTAAATTCCGATTTATCTCCACCTGGGAGACCTAATTGTATTAATAACCCCAAATTATATTTAAAAGGCACATTTCGATTTCTAAATAAGTTTACTCTGATGATGGCTACTTGGTAGTTAAAACGTCCTCAGTACTTCAACAGTGCTTTTAGTGGATACGGGGGGATTGATTATTATTTATCCTGAGTAAACACAAAACAACAATAAACATGTGGTTACCAAGCGAGGATCTTCGTAATGTGTAGAGCTAACTCTTTGACGTCACGACCCGATGAATCGTCAGTATCAGGGTCTAGTAGGTCTATGATTATCAGGGTATTAGTCCAGTGAATAAGCCGGAAAATATGGCACAACGAGGAAACAGCTCGGATAGAAAAAATTCTTTTTGCAATGGGTTCTATGGACCATCATGATCATTCGGCACCACTTAAATAAATGCCCGGATGTGAGGTTTTTTTTTTTGGGGGAGGGGTCTTTAACCTCAATGTCTTGCCAAAAATTGGAACAGTTGAAAAAAAATTCGCAAAATGAGTACAAATGACAATATTGGCTCGAAAAACTCCCGAGTGAACTTTTTCAAGCCAACATTGTCACTTGTACTCATAGTGCGAATTTGTTTTAACTGCCCCAATTTTTGGCAAGACATTGGGGTGAAAAAACCCCCCAAAATAAACCTTCCATCCGGGCATTGATTTTAGTGGTGCCGAATGATCCTGAGGGTTCACAGAACCCATTTCTTCTATCCGAGCGGTTTCCTCGTTTTTCCATATCATACAGTTTTTCCCGGCTTATTTACTGGATTATATGCTGTGTTCTGATCTGTAATCAGTGGCGGAACTACAATGTGCGGGACCCCGCAACGCGGGGGGGCCCAGAGCTATAGGGGCCCAAATGCATCATGAAAAGAGTGAAACATTCTCGAAACTGATAACCGACTTTACCAGCAAGCGCAAAAAAAACGAACAATTCTAATACAAAACATTTTAAAACCCTTAGCAAGTATTGCAACCTCCCACATCTGTTTGTCATTACTTTGTTTTGACGCACTGACTCGACTGCCTGAAAACAAAGAAAAAGGCCCCTCTCTGACACTCTTCAGAGTACTTGTCGAAAATTGTTTGGGTAGGTTGATCAGTGACAGTGTTACGTCGCTAATTAACGCCACTATATATTATTTTATATTATTTAATTATGTATTGTTATGATTTCATTTCATAGACAATAAAAATTTAAAAATAATAACTTACCGAACTATGAAAATCAGAAAAGATCAAATAAAAAATATTTTTATGGAATTAAAAACAATAATAAAAGCTAAATAATAGTTAGGATATTAATATTAACAATGTAAAACATAATAAACAACGATGTAATAGAATAAGAAGTGATAAACAAGAACTTCAGTGAAAGTGAAGAAACGTTCAGTGTAACGAAATCATAAATCATAAGTAAAGTGATTACAAAACTATCATGAGATAGTACAAAACATTGAATAATGTTATAGATGTAAGTTAGGATTAATAAATTTGAGTTATATAATGTTAAAAGAATGTTATTGATATAATATGATATGTATTAGATTTAAGAATAAGTAACTGTCAAGAAAACCATAAATATGGGAATAATCATATTAATAATAACCCAATCATAGGTTATATTATACAAAAGTGTGGGGAAAAATGTAGGCAATATTAATTTAAAAAGAAGGAATCACTAACAATTAAAATAAGTTGAAAATCTCAAATAATTCAAAAAGTAAAGAATACTAAATTCTGATTGGTCAATAGGAATTTCCAATGTCAATCTGGTAACAATGAAGACTTGTGTCAGTTTCACAACAATTAACTTGGCATGCTTGATTTGAAAAGCAATCATCTCATAGGTTGTTTATGACATAAAGTAGCGTCGGTTTTGGAGGCCTATAAAAACGAATCTGAAAGTAAAGAAATTCAGTTTGCCATTACATCTGTAGACTGAAAGTACTCCTGCAACTCACCAAAATTTCATAACCTATAAAAAACCAGTGAACGAAAGTGTTCCAAACTTCGATAGGTTCAAAGAAACCAAAGTTAATAAGTTTTATATAAAGTCAACGATTATTCCAAGTATCTGAATCCAGTAAAAAGGCTGTAATAACCTCCAATTAAGAAGAAATTTCCAACGATTGCCATTCATCAATAATTTCAACAAAGCATCGAAAAATTTCATGTTTTATCTAAAAGGATAGAACAAAGTATTATCAACAGTTCCTGAGTCTCAAGAAGAAGTAATCCAAATTAGTTACCTGTGATTATTGTGAAAAAGCATAGTATTGTGTAAAAGTGAATCATCAACGAAATTATAAAAGAATTAAATTGAAAATTGCCAACATAGTTAAACACACTTTTGGATATAAACTAAAAGTAAGTTTGTTTATTATATTTCCATTGTAGTGTTATTTGTAAATCTGAAAGAAAGATTGTCGTTTGTAATTTTGTAAACAACTATTAATATTGAATAGTTTTGAGGTTAAAGCTAGTTCTATGCTTAGAACATAAAATAAAATTGTAAATTAGAAACCCGAGATAAATAGAGTCATAGAGATTTAAATATAGAAACTTTTTAACATTCAAAGAATATTGTGTTTAATTCCATAAAATAATATAAAAAGAGAAGCATTAATAATAATTCATAATCAATAAATTAAAAGAAACTAAAAAAGAAGTTTTTTAGTTAATAATTGTCGCTCAAACGTGAGGCCATTTGAAAAAAGGAATAGAACCGCGTATCAAAATAATTTAAAGAACTAGATTAATTAATAAGAAAGTAAAAATGGAAGGAGATAGACAAAGTACTCCAGAATTAATAGGATTTGATCAAGAGGGTGAAATGATTAGTGCAGAAAGACCACCAATAATAGATAGTCAATCACAAATAATGATATTGCTTGAAAGTTTAAATTTAAAAGCTAATGAAACAAATAAAAAAATTGAACAATGTAAGAATGAAACTAATGCTAGAATTGAACAAGGTATGAGTGATATAAGAGATGAAATTAAGAGAGTGAATGATAAATTTGATAAAAGAACTGAGGAAATTATGAGAATAGTTGAAACTGAAAAAAAGGAAATAAGACAACATGTTGAAGAAAGTATAGATAATAAATTAGAAGAATATAATAGCTTTGTAAATAGAAAATTTAATAATGTAGAGAAAGAAATAGATATTATGGAAAATAGAATGAATGATATGGGGAAGAATATTGAAGAGAATGTGAACGTGAATGTACAAAGTATGAAAGAAAATCAGGAAAAAATGATAAATGAACAAGATGAAAGAATAAAAAGAATTGAGAATAGATCCGAAGAGAGAATGAATATAGAATACAGAAATGTAGGTCATGAGAATACAATAAAATTTAATGGAAACATAAAATTATTACATCCATGCATTTTTGTTAAAGATTTGAAAAATGAAATACAGTATGAAAGGAATATAGAGAGAATGAAAAAATTAATAAGAGAACGATTGGTTGATGAACCTTTGTTGTGGTTCAATTGCAAAGAAAGGGAATTAAATAGTTTAGATGAGTTTATAGATGAGTTTTTAAATAATTTTTGGGGTGAAAATGAACAATCGAAATGTCGAGAAAGGTTATATTTTAGGAAGTATATAGAAGGGACTAGAAAAAGCATGAATGCTTATGCACTTAGCCTGTATAATGAAGCGCAATATTTAGAACCTAAAATGAGAGAGGAAGAGATAGTTTTATACATTTCAAGACAGTATCAAAGTCAAATATCTGAGGCAATAGCCATTGCAAATATTAAAAACATGAATCAACTACTATCATACTTAAATAGAATTGATAATAAGAATAACATAGGAACTAGGCAACAAAATGGACATAATGATAACAGGAACAATTACAGGGGAAATCAAAATTATAATAATAGATTCCAAAATAATAATTATCAAAACAATTTTAGAAATAGAGATAATAGAAACCAAAATTATTATAATAGGGAAAATAGATATAATGGAAATAATACTAATCAAAATAGAAATAGATATAGGGATAATAGAAGTCAAAATAATAATAATAATAGAAATAATAGTAGAAATGAAAACAATCAAAGGG
Source organism: Endomychus coccineus (assembly GCA_958510875.1). Lineage (NCBI taxonomy): Eukaryota > Metazoa > Arthropoda > Insecta > Coleoptera > Endomychidae > Endomychus > Endomychus coccineus. Next base: position 174,163,338 of record OY294068.1, on the reverse strand, counting down.
AAGTAAACTGTAGTAGGATAGAAAGTAATATGGAAAGGGAAGACTCTTCAAGTAAAAATAATCAACAAAATCAGGATTTTTAAGAAAGCACGAATACCACGTTAATGTATTATATGAACATCAGAGGGAATACATTGACTACGAACAGCAAAGGGAAAAAAATGAAAGTATAGGTTTAATTAAATTAAAAGGTTTTTTAAAAGGGAAAGAAGTAGAAATTATGTGTGATACAGGATCAGAACTATCTTTAATAAGGGAAGAGCTATTGTCTGAAATAAAATTAACAAATCAATTGAAAATACCAAAAGTAGAATTAGTAAATATTAGTGGAAAGAAAATTACTGAAGTATCAAAAATGATTACTGAGCATATTATAATAGGGAAGTCAAGTCTAGAGATGCAATTATTTGTAGTGCCGAATATGAAATTGGATATTGTTATGGGAACTGATGAATTAGAAAAGCATGGAATTATTATAGATTACGAGGAAAAGGAAATAAAGTTGTTAGATGAAATTATAAAGATAGGGAAAGGGGAAAATGAAAATATTGACAGACCAAATGAAGGTTGCAATATAATAAATGCGGTCGAAAGAAAAGACTCAAGCAGAAATTTAAATGAAATAATCTCGCAGATGAAAATATCCGAGAAATATAGGGGAATAATATCAGAAATAATTTCACAACATAAAGGTTTAATAATTGATGAAACTCGTATAGCTAGTAATTATATTCATAAATTCCAAGTCAAAGAAATTGAAAATTTTAAATCCAAGAACTATCCAATCCCATACAAGTACATAGAAGATGTTAGGAAAAAAATCGGTGAAATGCTAGAACAAGACATAATAGAAAGAAGTAAAACAAAATATATAAACCCTATTGTTATAGCAAAAAAGTCAAATGGTGATATTAGGTTATGTTTAGATGCTCGAACATTGAATAGATTGTCAGTACCACAATATGAAGCTCCTAAAAATATAGAGTCAATTTTTGGTAGAATAATAAAGGCACAAATTTTTAGTAAAGTTGATTTAAGACATAGTTTCTGGTTGATTCCTTTACATGAAAGTTGTAGAGATTACACTGGTTTTATGATAGATGGAGAAGTGTATCGTTTTAAAGTTACGCCTTTTGGTATTCAAAGTGCATGCAGTGCGTTAGTTAGAAGTATGAATCAAATATTAAATAAATTTGAAATTTTTGTAGTTCATTATATCGATGACATATTAATATTTTCTAGAACAGTAGAAGAACATAAAGATCACATAAAATTAGTTTTGAACGAATTAGATATAGCAGGTTTAAAAATAAATATTGAGAAATGTGAATTCTATAAAACAGAAATTAAATTTTTGGGTTATAAATTAACGAGGGAAGGTTTAGAAATGGATGAAGATAGATTAGATGTAATTAAAAATTTCAAAAGACCCACTAATCTTAAAACTTTGAGGGGATTCTTAGGTCTAATAAATTATTTCAAAAGGCTCATTCCTGATTTAAGTCAGAAGGAGATTCCATTAGTAGAATTACTTAAAAAAGGGGTAAAATGGAAATGGGATAATGAAAGACACGAAGCTTTCCAAAATTTAAAAGATATTTTCATTAAAAAATTAAAAGTCTATCATGCACAATATGATAAACCTTTCATATTAAGAACAGATGCTTCTAAACAAAGATTCAGTGGTGTTTTATTACAAAAACAAAATAATGAAGAAGTGCCCATAAGTTTTGTGTCAAGAATGACAAAAGTTCATGAAAAAAATTACAGCGTTACTGAATTAGAATTAGCAAGTATAGTTTTTTGTGTAAAGAAATTAAGATTTTATTTGTTAGGGAATAAAGTAAGGGTAGAAACTGATCATAGTGCATTAACAAGTATATTTAAAAACAAATTTGTAAACAGTAGGATTCAAAGATGGATTTTGTTATTGCAGGAATATGATTTTGAAATAAAACATATTCCAGGAAAATTAAATATAATAGCTGATACTTTAACAAGAGAAGAGGGGAATTTAAAAATTGATAAAAGGAAATATAAAGTAGGAGCAAATATTTTATTAGAAGTAAGGGGTTTATTTTCATTAGAGAGCATTAAAAACAATCAAAGTACTTTATCAGAGAAGGATAAAAAGAAATGTAAAATCAAAGAGGGAGTTTATTTACAAGATATAGGTAGGAAAGAATTATACAGAATAAATCAAGACCTAACTTTAAAAATTTTAAATCATTTACATAGTGAATTCAATCACATAGGAGCAAGGAAAATGTGGCTCATATTCAGAGAAAATTATATAGGTAAAGGAGATTACCAAATTGCAAAAGAAATCACAAAGAAATGTGACATATGTCAAAGAGCAAAGCCTAAAAATATAATTAACCACAATTTAGCAAAGAGTATTATAGTAAAGGAATGTTTAGAAATAGTAGCAATAGATTTTTTAAGTGAGTTAATAGTAACAGAAAAAGGAAATAGACATATTTTGGTTGTAGTAGATTTATTTTCTAAATATATAAAATTATATGCTTGCAAAACGACAAAAAGTAGAGAAGTAATGCATAAGTTAGAAAACTATTTTGAAGAAATTGGTAGGCCAAGAAAGTTAATTACAGATAACGCAACATATTTCAAAAACATACGTTTCAAGTATTTTTGCAAAAGGAATTTAATTTTTCATCAATTAACAAGCATCAGACATCCTCAATCCAATCCATCAGAACGTTATATACAGGAAGTAATAAAATATCTGAGAATATCTTGTGAGGGTAAACATCGTCAATGGGATGAATCAATATCCAGAGTAGAAAAATGTTTAAATCATTGTCCAAATACTACAACAGAGAAAACACCTGTATTAATAATGAAAGGCGAAGAACCAGATAGAAAATGGTTAGATGAAAATTCAGTAGAGCGAAATGAAATTTTGAAAGATATCAGTAATAGGTTAGAAAGAAATGCAAGAAAATATATGAATAGGGAAATGAGAAAAAGAGGAAGGTTAATTAAATTTGAAATAGGTGAATTAGTAATAGTAAGAGCAATGAGAGTAACTAATAATAAAAAGAATATATGTGGAAAATTATGTTTTGCTTTTGAAGGTCCATATGTAGTCATGAATGAAAATGCTGAAAATAGTTATGAATTAATGAATCCTGAAAACGGAAAGATAAGGGGAATATTTAATATTGATCAAATATACAAGTATAATTATTAATAAATTTAGTTCATGAAAATAAAATCAAAAGATAAATAAATTTTAAATATTAATGTGATTAATATGTTAAAATTGATTTAGGGGAATTTGTTATGATTTCATTTCATAGACAATAAAAATTTAAAAATAATAACTTACCGAACTATGAAAATCAGAAAAGATCAAATAAAAAATATTTTTATGGAATTAAAAACAATAATAAAAGCTAAATAATAGTTAGGATATTAATATTAACAATGTAAAACATAATAAACAACGATGTAATAGAATAAGAAGTGATAAACAAGAACTTCAGTGAAAGTGAAGAAACGTTCAGTGTAACGAAATCATAAATCATAAGTAAAGTGATTACAAAACTATCATGAGATAGTACAAAACATTGAATAATGTTATAGATGTAAGTTAGGATTAATAAATTTGAGTTATATAATGTTAAAAGAATGTTATTGATATAATATGATATGTATTAGATTTAAGAATAAGTAACTGTCAAGAAAACCATAAATATGGGAATAATCATATTAATAATAACCCAATCATAGGTTATATTATACAAAAGTGTGGGGAAAAATGTAGGCAATATTAATTTAAAAAGAAGGAATCACTAACAATTAAAATAAGTTGAAAATCTCAAATAATTCAAAAAGTAAAGAATACTAAATTCTGATTGGTCAATAGGAATTTCCAATGTCAATCTGGTAACAATGAAGACTTGTGTCAGTTTCACAACAATTAACTTGGCATGCTTGATTTGAAAAGCAATCATCTCATAGGTTGTTTATGACATAAAGTAGCGTCGGTTTTGGAGGCCTATAAAAACGAATCTGAAAGTAAAGAAATTCAGTTTGCCATTACATCTGTAGACTGAAAGTACTCCTGCAACTCACCAAAATTTCATAACCTATAAAAAACCAGTGAACGAAAGTGTTCCAAACTTCGATAGGTTCAAAGAAACCAAAGTTAATAAGTTTTATATAAAGTCAACGATTATTCCAAGTATCTGAATCCAGTAAAAAGGCTGTAATAACCTCCAATTAAGAAGAAATTTCCAACGATTGCCATTCATCAATAATTTCAACAAAGCATCGAAAAATTTCATGTTTTATCTAAAAGGATAGAACAAAGTATTATCAACAGTTCCTGAGTCTCAAGAAGAAGTAATCCAAATTAGTTACCTGTGATTATTGTGAAAAAGCATAGTATTGTGTAAAAGTGAATCATCAACGAAATTATAAAAGAATTAAATTGAAAATTGCCAACATAGTTAAACACACTTTTGGATATAAACTAAAAGTAAGTTTGTTTATTATATTTCCATTGTAGTGTTATTTGTAAATCTGAAAGAAAGATTGTCGTTTGTAATTTTGTAAACAACTATTAATATTGAATAGTTTTGAGGTTAAAGCTAGTTCTATGCTTAGAACATAAAATAAAATTGTAAATTAGAAACCCGAGATAAATAGAGTCATAGAGATTTAAATATAGAAACTTTTTAACATTCAAAGAATATTGTGTTTAATTCCATAAAATAATATAAAAAGAGAAGCATTAATAATAATTCATAATCAATAAATTAAAAGAAACTAAAAAAGAAGTTTTTTAGTTAATAGTATGTACTTCCCAATTTTACAACCGTCTCGTCACCTTCTCGTCCCCTCCTTTAGGTACGTTCATTTGTTTCATGTTTTCAGTACTATACAAACCCAAATATTTATTATTTATGATACCTTTCCAGATGTTATTTATGACCATTTCTTGGCGCATCGACAATTCGAGTTTTTCCATTTGAAGAATTTGAACCTTTCTTCTTACCATTCCTCAGTAATAGCACCACTTCCTTCCTGTCACCAATAAAAACCTACCAATTTGTAAACTCCACCCTCTTTTACTTTTCTATTAGATTCTAAGTTTGTTAATTTTAAGATACCTATATCTTGTGAATGTGTGGGTAACTTTGAAATTTGCATTCAACTCGAATTCGTTACAAAATATTAAATAAATATTAAGTGTGAACTGTGAAAGTAGGTAAGTTATATTTTCAGCTTTATTTTTTAATTCAAATATGGAAATAAAAGATGTGATTAGAGATTTTGAAAATTTGAAATCCAGGAGGACGGATTTTAAATTTTAAATATATTTTCTTTTGTTAATTTTTAATTGTTAATAATGCAATTTTATTCCTTTTTTCTATTTTTTAATAAAAATATTAATAAAAATTTGTGTTTCTTTTGTAGTAGGGGCCCGAATAATATTTTGCGGGGGGGCCAAAAAATTGAAGTTCCGCCACTGTCTGTAATATGTGAATGCGTGACACAGTTATTACTGAATCACGGCATGAATACCGGTTCTACGTAGTAAGATTGAAGGGCTTTTGTGTTTACCATATTGGTTAAAAGTACCAACAGATCTGGAATTGAATCATTCTGTTGAGAATAATTAATAACGTAACAGTTTAAGTAAAAATTTAAATATTTCACCCACTGGTAATATGACTATGGTTTTATTCTAGTCACTTGATTTGCATTTACAACATCAATAATTTTGATAGTGAAATCACTTCTGCATAATTAATAATACACGATCGTAAATATTTTACAAGAAGCGGTAAAAAGATTTTATGCGTCTGGAGAACGAGCGCCTAAGTTTAGGGTTTCCTTTGCCGCAAACTTTTACGAATCTTATCGTAAAACAAACCACATCCTTCAAGAGACTAGTTTAATCCCATACATCAGATGTATCTGATTCTAAAGTAAACAAACAAATCTGTTCGTCATATCCATAACCCACTTCTCAGAATTAATTATGGATGTAGGCAAATTGGCAACTACCAAGATTATTATTAGAATTCTATTGTCTCCAGAATACTAATTCGATAATGTAGAACTGGTACGTGATTGCATTCTCCTAAAAGTTGTCATCCAAATTTATTTGTCTTCGTCCCCACCAATATAATTTGATGAAACAAGATGAACCTGCTTTTATTGTTATTTCATACTTTTTCAGCCTGTAATGAGGGGGAAGCTAATTAATATGTGTCATAGACATAGAGTGCTGATAATTCAAGCAATTTGTTGAATCTTCTCTATTATGAATCAATGTGGCATAATCTTTATCTTTTGTATAACCCTGAGCAAAAAGTTGATAAGATAAAGCTTGGGTGATCTAGGAGACCATGCAACTAGATCACCTGTACAAAAACATCTTTCACCATCCTACTTGTTCATCCTCGTACTTGTCTTCTAATACTGAGCAGGGTAGCCATTCAGTTGCTTTCATACATTTGTTCTTTCATTGAGTGGTGTCAGTCTGTCTGTATGGTTCAAAGATATTGTTTCTGTAAATGCCGATCCAGACATCGGCATTAACTTCTTCTTAAAAATAAACGTAAACTGTGGAAATAGTTGCTATTGGAGATATTGCCAAGCGGTTTCTTTAATGATATGAAAACACAAACAGAGCATGATTTAAATATATTTGCATTGATATACAGGTTGGTCTTTATTAAGTAATACACCAAACTTTTGTTTTTTCGATGTAACACCCTATACTGTGATCATTATTTCGAAAGCCCCTATTAATCTGTGAAGAATAATATACATACCATGGGTCTCTTGTTAACGGCTTCCGAATTATTAGACATTTTAGGGTTGACAGGGTCTACTTCAAAAAATCACTCTGTGTTTACTGATCGAGATAAACCGCGATCTTTACGGGAGGAGTTTTTCAATATGGTGGAAAGTAGTATCCGTTAGCAGAAATTTCTCGAGAATGTCCAAAGTATACAGGCTGAACCATAACAGAACTCTATGGAACATCCTGTATATTATTTCATCATTCGAAAGGTTTTCCAATAAGATGAATACTGAACTGTATATTTTCGTTTTATATATTCAAGTAAACCTTGATAAGCTGGCCCAATCGACACTTTGTGCCGTTTTTATTTGTTGCCAATTTCAGGTTTAAATATGTGTATGAATGAATTATCGATAAATAAAATAAAATACTATTTTAAGATTCTTGGGTTTGTTTTCTGTTTGTTTTAAGTATGTGTCTCGTCATAGTGAAAGCACAGAAGTGGTATTTAGGTTACAGTGTGTGCTTTAAAAATATGCAAGAAGAATTTGGCAGGAAAGAGGCTGAGTATAAAATCACAAGATCACAATAATGTTACACAATTTGCAACAAATTGTATTGCGTAACGTGCTTTTTCCAAGAACATTGTGCATGTCGAAAATATTTTAAATATATTTCTAGTATTTTGAAATGTAAAAGAATTTTTGATTTGTGTTTTCCTTTACATAAATAATAAATCTTGAAAAATCTTGTCTTGCGGATGGATTCCGCGTCACAATAGCTCGACTTGATATCCTTACTGAAGCTGAACAATCGGTTCTATCTAAGGGTCCTAATTTTGTTTTCTCCCCCAAAAATGTTCCTACGACATCCATTATTTCTGCTGTAGAAGCATCCCTACATAAAGTTCCCCATCTCGCAGCAGATGAAATTCGTTTCGAAACTGCTAAAATTCTCCGTCATTCCAAGATTCCTAAATCACATCGCCCTAAGCCTTCAATTTAAGCACTCAATTCACTCAAATCAAATCCTGATTTGGCTATTTTGAGGGCTGATAAAGAAAACTCCACTGTTGTCATGAATCGTTCAGATTATGATAACAAAATCCTGCAACATCTGCAAACTATTTCCTATAAGCTCCTACCAAAAGATCCCACCTCCTCTATAGAACGTTCAATTTCACAAATTATTCGTCATTCTTCCCTTCCTGAATCAGATAAGAAATTTCTTACCCCCCATTGTTCAAAATGTCCCCGTTTATATGGTTTGCCTAAAATTCATAAGCCCTCAGTTCCCCTGAGACCAATTGTGAGCACTATCGGATCTCCTACTTATAAGCTCTCTCGATATCTGTCATCTATTCTCAAACCCCTTGTAGGTGATTCCAATAGTTTTATCCTAAATTCCTTTCATTTCGTTGAAAAACTTCAAACGTTGAAAGTTGACCCATGCGATTTGCTCGTCAGATTCGACGTCGAATCAAGGTTTACCAATGTTCCCATTCCAGACATCCTTTTCATAATTTCTCAATTGTTACCTGCCAAAAACATTTCAACGGACTTGCTACCGTTAATTGATTTTTGTCTATCCTCCACATATTTTCTATACGATGGCAAGTTCTACGAGCAGTCCTCGGGAGCTGCCATGGGTTCCCCACTTTCCCCGATCATAGCTAATATCTTCATGGAAGCAACAAGATGCCATTGACTCATCTGTTCTCAAGCCGAAATGTTGGTTTAGATATGTCGACGATACTTTCGTTACTTGGCAAGATGGTCGCGAAAAGCTTGTTCCCTTCCTCAATCATTTAAATTCATTACATCCCAATATCCTTTTCACCATGGAAGTCGAATCGCAAGGTTTACTTCCGTTCCTGGATGTATTGGTTAGTCGACAGACTGACGGTACTTTAGGACATTCTGTGTATCGGAAACCCACCCATACCGATAGATACCTCAATGGTCTTTCCCACCACCACCCTGCCCAAAAGCAATCTGTCATAAACTCCCTGGTCCACAGAGCTGTCAACCTGTCTCAGCCTCAATCCTTAGAATCAGAATTAAAACATCTATTATCAAACAATCAATCAAACATCTATTATCAAACAATTTCTTCCATTAAAACATTCAAAAAGGCATAAAGAAATACACTTCACCTGAAATTTCAAATCGACCTGAGCCTGAAACTCCCCGCCTGCTTTATCCACGGCTTATCTTCCATATATTCAAAATATAACAGATCGAATTTCCAAAATCCTCAAAAAACATAATATTTCTACCCGTTTTTCCTCACTTCCAAAATTATCTCAGTTTTACAAACCTATCAAAGATCCCCTCCCTTCTCTGCACTCAGAAGGTGTTTATAGCATTCCCTGCTCTTGCGGTAAAGTCTGCATTGGTGAAACAGGTCGTACAGTAGCTACTCGTGTGAAAGAACATGAGCGCTGTACAAGGCTTCGTGACACCAGTAGATCTGCATTTGCAGAACACAAGTTTGACACAAATCATCAAATCCTTTTTGAAGATACTAAAATATTAGTCCGAGCCCCAAACTTCTATCAGCGAAAAATCCTTGAAGCTATAGAAATCCTAAAACATCCGAATAATCTGAACCGTGACTCAGGATATTACCTTCCCAACATTTGGAAACCCATCCTCGAAAATTCCACTTCGCACATGATCGCACAACGGCAGGGTCAGGTGCCGGAACGGAGTTAATAACCGGAATAAAGGCAGTGAACTATGTAGCGTGAAGGATTTTTCCTACAATAAATACGGCTACAGAAACCAGTAGAACCAGTTTCAGTTCAAGCCTCAAGCCTGCCCTGAAGATGGTTGGCGAAACGTCGGCATCAAGTCGAGCTATTGTGACGCGGAATCCATCCGGAAGACAAGATTTTCCAAGATTAGCTGTCCGCGGAAGTCTACTATCCAAGATAAATAATAAATACAATATGTATACTTCCAATGTGTATTATTGTGAAAACGAGATTGTTTGATTTTTTGCTTAGAAAATTATAACGAAAACACTTTTGTCTGAGGCCGAATATATGGAAATGCTCGTTGTGCCACGTAGAATCCAATCTCGTGAAAATATATGGGCAGCGTGACACTGTTGGTCACCCACAACGCGTGAAAGGCGAGTTAGGCGTGTGGCAGAAATGTTGTACCTCGACGAATGAAGACCAAAATTTATGAGGCACAAACGCTATACGTCATGGCAGCCAACGTGTTTGTATGTGATAGTGCATTTTTTGTAACGTTTTAACGTGTATGCTTCTTCAACAAACTCATTTTATTCATATGTTTAGTACATACAGTATAGTATTTCAATACCCTCAAATTCAAATGACTCACCATAATTATATTTACCATGTACATAACGAGTTTCAATAAAATTGTAATCTATTATATTCTAAGATAATATTGTTGAATCGTTAGAACTAATAAAAAGATTTCCTAGAAAACCATAGTTTGATCTAGCTGAGTCGTGAAATACTGCCAAAAAGTTTTACAAATCAACGTTTATATGCATCTGTAGCAGTTGAAGGGTCGATAGAATTAAACTTCAAAAGTACAGAAATCGTTCATTCTACTCACATTTGCTTCGTGTGCTGTGTAAACTACGAAAATAGTATCCTCAACAATGAATTGTAAAGGGAAACATGAAAATGGTGCTATCACTGCCGTTACAGACTGAGTTGCCGCAGCCTTACAACTGAGTATCTCAACAATAAATAAGTATAGAATAGTGGTATGATTTAAGTACCTATCATATTACTTCAGAAATGGAGCTAGAAATAACGCTTTCTTAGGCAAATTTAAATATGAGTAATTACTGGGAATGTGTTAGTGTTTTATGGTGTTAGTTGAGGTGTATGTTATATGTAGTTACAGTATGAATGTGAATACTTTACTGTTGTTGGTTTATATGCACTACTTGAAAGAACTATAGTACATGAAGCAGCGAAGTGATATTTATTATTTCAGAGTGGTTGTGCAATAAGCTGGAGGGAGAGCATGACTATGATAACATGCGAATTCACTTCTATTTTCAGAAAGGTTCAGGTTCAGATTAGACATATTCAAAAACATTGTAAATCTGGCGAACCTGTAAAACACTGTATCATCTGTAGCTATGACGTATCTTTTTGATCGTGACCATGCTTCATAAGAACTTTGGTTTACCGTCCTCTTTGTATGACGAACGTAACGTTATCTATCAAATCACTAAGTGTAAGACCTACTCCGGAATTCACGCACCTGTCCTTGTATTTCATTTCAATTCTCGAATGACGAAAGCGGCTCAACGTAGTTTATTGTTAATTGGACATGACATAAAAACTCATCGTATACTATATGTCTTTCCTCTGAGTTTTCAAGATAACAAAGTTCCACAAAACGAAATGTTACAAGATTTGGAATACTCACATTCTGAACCTTATCTTTTATAATACAAGCTCCAAAAGAAAATGGGATATATGAAAGTAAAGTTAGATAAATTCATAACATTTTGAAGTCATATACGACGCATAAATTTCCAGGAACTCTTAACAAATTGAAAATTTTCATTATAATAATGTTATTATACTGTTAAATTTTAGCGTGGAGACCGTAGCGGCAACATATCAAATGCGTTTCGGAAGTATTAAATGGAACGATAACAAAAATTAAGGGGTTCTAGTGAAACGCGTATATCACCAGCTTAAATCCTTCTTATATCTCTTCATACGTGCTAGAAAGTGTATTTTTGTTGGCCTTTTACAAAGACGAGTGTTCGTCGAGATATCGGGCTTGAGCTTTTATGCTGTCGGCGAAACTTGCCCTCCTAATTTCTAACCTGAAGCCTCTTTTGCAATAAAAATTACTGCAACAGAATCTGTCTGTATTGTAACTAGGCGCTTCCGTGCTTCCGCGTAATTAAAACAATTTGCCTGTGCAGACGCATTCCCATGTATTAAACCAATTAGTTCCATTTTCTCTATGCCTGCTTTCATCCACTCATTTCAAATATAGATCCTACAGATTTAAAAACGAATATTTTATGGCGCGTTCTCTGGTTGTTATTGGAGTTTGCGGACAATCGAACAATATGAGTTTGTTTAATGTATGAGTTCACATTATGGTGTCTCTATTCACTTAGTGAACTACTAGTCCAGTAGATGAAGTCCAAAATCGACCTGAATATTTAAATTTTTTTGTTATGAGCCGATTTTGATCTGTAAGGGCTCATTTTCTTCGTAATGATGTCTAGAACAAAGTGCGGGGGTCTATTTTTCTGACTAATTGTTTATATTGTCAATAAACAATAATTAGTCATAAACAAATGCGTGTCTCGGAGCATTATAAGAAAAAATTAAAAAGTAAAGGTTTTAAGCAAGTAATTGGATATTTTCAAGTGTAATAAACAAAGGTTCACAAAGCTTACTGAATGTTCATGAACAATTTGTTAATGAACCATTTGTTAATAAACAATTTGTTAATCTGGTCTGGTTATGCAATTTTGGATATTTTCAACTCTATGAACACGAATTTGTTGATATAATTGCAATAAATTGCTTATTTCATTTTTTAATAAACAATTTGTTAATTAACAAATAAACGAAAAAATGAAATTAGGTCTGGTTATGCGATTTTGGATTCGATTTCGGATATTTTCAACTCGATGAACACGAACTCGGTAATATAATTGCAATAAATTGTTAATTTCATTTGTTGATTAACAAATAAACGAAAAAATGAAATTAGGTCTGGTTATGCGATATTGGAATCGATTTCGGACATTTTCAACTTGATGAATACGAATTTGGTGATTTAATAATTGCCATACATTTTGTTTATTCTATATATGTTAATAAAGAAATGGTATTTTGTCCCCTGTGTTAATAATGGTATTTGTATTCGTGTTCATCGAGTTGAAAATATCCGAAATCGAGTCCAAAATCGCATAACCAGACCTAATTTCATTTTTTAGTTTATTTGTTAATTAACAAATTGTTTATTAACAAATGAAATAAACAATTTATTGCAATTATATTACCGAATTCGTGTTCATCGAGTTGAAAATATCCGAAATCGAGTCCAAAATCGCATAACCAGACCAGATTAACAAATTGTTTATTAACAAATGGTTCATTAACAAATTGCTTATGAACATTGAGTAAGCTTTGTGAACCCTTGTTCATTACATTAACACTTGAAAATATTCAATTACTTGCTTAAAACCTGTACTTTTTAATTTTTTCTCATAATGCTCTGAAACACGCATTTGTTTAACACTAATTATTGTTTATTAACAATTAGTCAGAAAAAAAAACCCGCACTCAGTTCTAGACATCATTACGAAGAAAATCAGCCCTCACAGATCAAAATCGGCTCATAACAAAAAAATTTAGATATTAATACCTTCATTTACTGGACTATACTTATGAAGTCAAAATTAACTGTGGTCGATGATAGATCACTAACATTTCTCACCTGTGGGAAGCGGAAATATGTTTGAAGCAGATAAAGACTTCGAAAGACGTCAAATCATACTGTGTCATTCATTGACTGTTCATTCGAATTGATGACATATTTATTCCACAAGGGTCGATACTAGGAAATGTATTGTATTTTTCTTGTTGACTTCAGCTAGATAATAATGATATCTCTATAGTTTAGATCGCTAAGAACTAATAATTTCAGATACCTTTTTCACTTTTTTTATACTCATCAGTAGAACGAGGAAATTTGAAATGTTAATGAACAATCACTCTGTGGAAGGTATATATAACAGCATGATGCAAATATCAAAATATTTACCATCATCTACGAGTAGATGTGCCACTGAGAAATCACATGTCGTACATTTTTCGATTTCTTAGGGGGAAATCTAATATTATATAAAATATATCTATAACCAGAAAAAACATTGTTGTCAAATATATGCAATGGAATACTATGTAGTTCCAATTGAGAAACGAGATAAAAAATAAATGTTTATACCTCTGTTTATATATTTCTATTATTCCCAAAAGTAACTGTTGCGGTCAAATTGCAGAATTTGACCCTTTTTGATCGGATGAAGACTAATTTTTGTTATAAACAATTTATTTATTAATAAAATAGATGAATTCCATCAAAACTCCAACTTTAAGGTCGTTTTTGGATAATTTTGGTATTCTGAGTTCGATTTTACCGTCAATATCGTCGAATGTATACCCACAAATTTGCTAATTTATTATAAACAAATTACATTTACTATTAAATATACGAATTTGACCAAAATGTCGAGTATATAGTCGTTGTCGGATAATTTGGCTTCCTGAGTACGATTTTATTGCTTTTATGGTCTTCAAATGCATACATACATTTCTGAATACTCATGAATAAATTATTCGTAAACAAATAAAGTAAAAAGAAATGTGACATTTTTATTAATTTTTATATAATATACCCTCAGAATTTTTTTGACGAAATTGATGGATAGAATTAAGTCTTAATATAATTTAAAAAAATGACATGCCACTAATTTCAAATAATTGTTTTCCCATCCATAACAACTGTCCTATAACTCCTTAAAAAAATCAATATATTTAATTTGTCATACTAAAACATCAACATTTTTATAATTATTTTTCAATTCATATTTGTTTATAACAATTCAAAAATTTATGTATGTATTTAAAGATCATACTAGCAGTAAAATTGTACTCAAAATTATCCGACAACTTATAAACTTGAAATTATGGTCAAATTCGTATCTTCTATAGTAAACGTAATTTGTTTATAACAAATTAGCAAATTTGTGGGTATACATTCGATGATATTGACGATAAATTGAACTCAGAATACCAAAATTATCCGAAAACGACCTCAAGGTCAGAGTTTTGGTCGAATTCATCTATTTTGTTGATAAAAAAATTGTTCATAACAAAAAAAAACCTCATCCGATAAAAACGGTCAAATTTTGCATTTTTCAGAAATTTCTATGTGATCTCAAAAATGAGCTAATTAAATTATTTATATGTATAAACAATATAAACAATTTGCGCAACTTTATTTGTGGCCAACTATTTTTCTCATGACATTCTGAAGAGAATGGTACTTTGTCTCACCAAAAGCGATCCATTTCCCAAGGATTTACGAGTCGAATATTCATTTGACTGCTGTATTATAAGAGTGAGTGTTTCTATTTTACAATTGTGAATGCAAATCTGAATTAAAACACTTGCTTCACGTTTAGTGAAATTTCAGATCATGATATATGAGGTGCATATAAAATCCAATATAATGACTATGATAAATCGTACGATGACCCAACAAAAAGGGATGTTTCTAACAAGTTCAAAGAGCATTTTTATTATATTCGTAATAACATTGTTACGTTCGTCGTAGCAAACCATGTTTTACAAACCGTCATAAAATAAAAGAATTTCTCCCTAGAAACAATAAACCTTATAGAGGAACATAGGAATCTGAAGAAATATATAAGCATAAAGATCATTCTATGATAATTGATTTATCTTCGATTGAAAATAATTATTTCTTACACGTACTTTGATGAACCTCCAGGTCAACTCTAGCAAACCTGTAATGTGCTTATGGCTTGCGTCGAGCTGTTCGATGGCAGGTAGAATTTTCGAAAGTTTACATTCCAATTGCGAGACGAAGACAGGTTCGAGTTACTCGGCCGGAAACACCCTGATGAGGGTGGATAAGGTAATTTCCACTATGCTTTCATTATGGATGAAATGAAGAATTTTTACCTCACAGCAGTTTATCTCGAAAATGAGTAGGTTTGAGATGCCCAATAAAGTAATGAATAAATTCCATAGTTTGTTTTCTAAATTTGCAATGCAACCAGTTTATAGATGTGAGAACAGCTAAAACACCGTTTCCGATACCGACTAAATTGGGATTTAGAAAGTCAGTTGTGAGTCGTGTTCAAAATGATATGTGGATCAAACTGGAAGGAACAACTCTTTATAAGGAAAATTTTACCCATATAAAGAAAAATAATGGTGAAAAATAAGCGGTAGCCGAACATGTTTTGAATACAGGTCACACCATTTCTCAAGAAAGTTTATCACTTTTAAAACACATTACAGACAAATATCTAGGTAATTTAGAAAGGATAGAAATGTATAAAAGACTTATTCTTGTTTCAGGCGTCGCGTTTTGTGTGGGATTATAAAACCTTCTCGTTTTGGGTGTACCCCCTAGATGCAATAAAATGTATTTGCAATAATACCTTCTCGTTCCGTGCGATTCAAACTGAACGTCGGAAACAACATAATTATGTAGGAAGTCATTTCTTAAAATTCACATTTGGGATACAAATTGACATGTCATAATGATAGTGTTTACTGGTATTTACTCACACAATCGTTTAGTAGGAAGGGCAAAAATTACAAAAATAATAGACTTATAGATATTAACATTGATGGTAATAGTGGATATCTAATTCAAGAAAAATAATACATATTATGCTTCTATTATTTACCGCTTATTCAAATTTTATTATCTACATTAATTTTCTCAAAGTTCCGCCAAAGCTTACTTTACTTTGTACAGAATCGTCAACACCCTTATTCATAGGACAATCTAAGTCACTGTACTTTTTGCACGCTTTGGAGTGTTCATATTCAGCCCAGTTTATTTTTCAATGATATCGTAGTACCGTATTTCACCATTAAGTATTTTAAGCAGTCCACAAATATTTGGATGCGCTTTTCCAACACGATTATTAAGTCGATGATGCCATCCTTCTACCGAATTTGTTGTGCGGTGTCACTCCTTGTAGCACACCCATATGAATTCATCATCCTCAAGCCATTGCTTCACAAAATAGTCGTTGAACTTCACCAGGGCATCTTCCGGTGGAAAGTTTTCCATTATCAGAAGCCATGTCTCAGGAATGTCTCAGGCTGCACCCATACGAACATGTTCCCTATTCTCTGTATTTTGTTTGTATCCTGTAACCAAACCCAACTCTTGCACTTTTCGCCACATGCATTGATTGAAATGAAAATTACACCCTTGGATTTTTCTCCCCAAAGAGGTTTGTTTGAGAGCGTTTATTGCTTCCCGTTCAAAGTCAATGTAGACTTTCTCTGGCTTCAATTTTGTACTTTTTTCCAACAGTGTAAAGAGTCTTTTATATGTGGCTCCTTTTCTGTCCGGTAAAAGGGCATAGATGGCTGAAACAATCCTTGTGCTGACATTTAAGTGTTTCCCAAATCTACGTTTATTGTATACAATTGGCCGAACAGGGGACAACATCTTTTAAATGTCCCGTCCATAAAAAAATCTGAGCCTTGGGATAGAAGTGTTCTATCACTGCAAAAAAACAATCTTCGATCTTTCTGGCCGTCGTCTATTAGCACAAGGTGTTCCATTGTGTCTGTGTTGACGATTTCTAGCTATTAGTCTGGTAAAGATTCAACTCCCAAAGCTTTTTGCCTGCCTCTATAGAATTTATCTCTGACGTTTGCAAGTGTTGGTACTTCTACTATGAAGTTGATTCCAGCGTCCTTAACTTGCATCAGCACGAAATGAGAGGAATAGACTCGATAATTGTCGATCTACCCGAAACGAGTGGGTTACAGGTAGTTTTTGATTTACGCATAAAACGCATCGCCCGAAACAAGAAATCACCGTATAAACTAAAAGCAATTTATTAAATTCCGATGTATCTCCAGCTGAAAGTAAGCCATTGCTTACATTATCACCCTCAATCAGTATTTAAACATGCTCACTTTGATTTATAATTTAGTTCACTCTGATGATGGCTACTTGGTAGCCGAAAGGTCGTCAGTACTTTATTACTATTTATAGTGGATAAGGGTGATTATTTCTTATCAATAGTCCCATAAAGTTCATAATGTGCAAAATAACAAGTTCGGACTTGATCATATTGTCAAATGCGGAAAAACAATGTGGCGATGTACAAAGGTCAATGCAAAAACCAACGGTAAGGTGAAACTATAGCACAACCATTATATCAAAAAAGATGAATTGCTCATAGCCATAGTTAGCAATGTATGCAGAATGAAAGCTGTTGACAATTTGTGTGAGAAGCCTTGCAAATTAATAAGGAGCGAAATAAAACAATTGGACGAAGATACATTTGACAAGTTAAGAAACGGTGATATTAAGAAAATAAGAAAAAGCATTCATCATGCACGTCATTCTTCATCGTCGGCGTTCCGAAGACACTACTGGATGTTCATCAAGAGTTAGGTGATGTCAATTTAAACACTAATTAAAACGAAGACTTTTGTTTCTATATATAAATAACAATAATAATAATAATGATAGTAATAATATACAGTGTTTTTGTGTTCAACTAATCTGGAATTTCTATGCGACTTTATTTATGGTACATTTCAATGTAGAGCTAAGTTTTTTAAAAATTCAGAATTGGGATTAAACTAAGACTAAAGACAAAACTGTTGTCAGCAAATGGCTGCAACATACATTTGGCTTCGCTTTTTTAAACCCTAATGAAGTCCGAGATTGCTTCCTTCGTAAAAGATTTTCTGTCGATTTTATAGAATATGAAAAATTAGTGGAATTTGTTTACTTTTAGGTAGACACTCATGACAGTTATAGTGCTACTTTTCCTCCAAATGTACGGGAACTACCCTCCCTTTTGGCGAGAACAACAAATGAATGCGTTTCAATTCCCTCACCAAAATATTTTTGTATTTATTGGAAAATTGAAAAATTTACAGTTAGATACATATACAAAAATGAATAGCTACGACCTTGTGAACAAATGTACAAATTTAATGTTCATCAATCGATGTGTAAAATGGGAAAGTTGATTGAAAATTATGAAAGTAATATGTCATGTTATGATTATATAGAAGGTATGTCATATTACAATGAATAAATAGTATATTATTCAACGAGCATATTATGGTGGTTATTATTCACGTGGATGAAGTTTACGGCACGAGCCGCAGGCGAGTGTCGTAAATCATCCAAGTGAATAATAACCATAATATGCCAGTAGAATACTATACTTTGTCCACGACCCATAAATGATACTTTGATACTTATAAACCTTGCTGTTGAAACAAGTCGAACCAACAACTTGTTGACGTTTCAAATTAAATTCGATCCGACTTGACGTTTCATAGCACGCTCTATTTTTATCGTAATTGTCTATACGCTTCTATCATGTTTGTCATATTGATGGTAGTGAATAATGATTTCATTATTCACTAGTGATTAATGAATATCATTATGCTTGAGGAAACACATGCATTATGCATATTTTATACAATAGTAGTGGACAAACTATTTTGTTTCTGTAGTGTGAAAATTATGTGATCCGTGCATAGATGTATATTCGTGCATATTTGATTCACTCAATAAAACTAATACATAATAATTTTTATCATTCCAATTTTTTATCAGGAAATACTACCTGGGCTCGTTCTTATACCATTGAGCAATTGGAGAATACCTGATTTTTGTTTTCTCCCAAGGCGTACTTGAAAGACGACTATTAATAATAAAAACAGAATAATATTCGCTTTATGACAGATTGATGTAATTTATCCTTTCTCAAATTTGACTCTTTAAATAAGTATATTGTCACGATTCCATTCTAAATCATATTTGATTAGTAACTTTCTTATTCCTATTTAACTGAATTGAAACATTTCAAATATTATCCGTATTATCTGATTCCAATACATAATAAATCATTACTGAGTATGATTTCTTGTCAGTCGAATTTCATTTCATTCTCATAAATTTTGCAAAGTTAAGTAAGTAGTTCTCATAACCGTATTGAAGTCAGCATCATTCTGCTGGATCACAGGTCCAATACCGTGTGAAAGCAAGATCGCAGGATTCATAAATCAGTCAGGAATGAAGTTTATAAACGCTATAAACTGAGAAAGAGCAGGGATTCGAACTTTAATTTCACGTGCTAACACATCGTTCTAAATAATGTGAGTAATGTTTTTTTTTTCACATCCATTTCCACACTTATATTGAATTTTATTTGCTGTAATTATTTTGATATGTTAATTCACTATTAATATTTATATCAGATTATTTGACATTATGTTTTATTTTATTTGTTAATTTCAATAAATTCCATCAAATTTCAATTTTACCAATGTTATTTCTCTCTAATCACATGCAACTTATCGCGAACAAGGATCCTCAGGAATATGCGATTCCTCTCGCCTCCAAACTACTCTTTATTCAAAACCATTCATTGGCGCGTGACAATATCGCGTTGTTCGAATATTTGCTTTAAATTCAGATTACATACGTATTTGATAATACTAATAAGGTCTCTCTAGCTTACATCGATCAGTAACGCCACAAACTTATAGTTCTAGACAGCTGTTTCGCTCTTTTCATAGAGCTCAACAGTAGATCTATGACAAGAGCGCAACAGCTGTCTACAACTATTAGTTTGAGGCATTTTTGATTAATTCAGACTAGAGAGACCTCATCATTGTCATCTGGCAAGAGCCAACATGGAGATAGATGAATATTATTGATATATTCATTTATTATCTAGTTTTCTTATATCTGATAATAATAATAATACATACAAAGCATTCAATGGAATTTGGTTAAAAAGAATGATTTCTATGAATAACCTTATCCGAAAGAAATGGGTAACAAACAATGTAGAATGTACGATGCTTCATTCGCTTTGATGCATTTTAGAATATTTA
This sequence comes from Endomychus coccineus, assembly GCA_958510875.1. Taxonomy (NCBI): domain Eukaryota; kingdom Metazoa; phylum Arthropoda; class Insecta; order Coleoptera; family Endomychidae; genus Endomychus; species Endomychus coccineus. The sequence continues at coordinate 174,142,855 of OY294068.1, read as the reverse complement.
TGGGGTAATTAAAACCATTTGCTTCTGCAAGCACGTTCACATGGATTAAACTATGAACTCTAATTTCGTCCAACCCTGCATCCGTTCACTTATTTCAAATATGGATCCCAGAAATTTAAATTCCTCAATATTTGGTTTGTTATTGGTGTATTTGATTAAGATCTTCACGTCGTCTGTTTCAGTTACTGAAGGTTGTGGAAAATCGTATAATATAAGTTTATGAAGTGTATAAATGTATATTATTTTTCCTTCATTCTACAGGGTGAGTCAGTTTTTCGTAGACAAACTTCAACAGGAGATAGAAAAGATGTTTCTAAGTAGAAAAGTTCCTATAAACATATGTCGTAGAAGGCTTCGTTTTGGAGATACGGGTGTTGAAATTGAAAAGAAAAATTCGTTTTATGCGAATATCTCCGGAACCGTTTATCGTACAGGAAATAGCTTTCGTGAGCATTTGTTACTCATAGTAAGCTATGTTCTGTGCGGTAAAAAATTTTTTTTAGTCATAATTGATGAAGATTTTAAAGGGGTAGTGGGTGTTTTTCTCCCCAACTTCTACGCCACTGAAGAAAGTACGGTTTTGAGACAACCATTTGAACTGCCAATGTTTTCTACACATAAAAGGTACTCTTAGTTATAAGCTTTAAAGTTGACCGTTTTCGAGAAAAATCAACTTTTATGTTGAAAAACATGGTCAATCCTTTGGTTTTGTTACTTGTTCTAACGTTTGAATAAATTTTGTTTAATTAGTAAGAATGTTTTTCAACATAAAAGTTGATTTTTCTTGAAAACGGTCATCTTAAGAGCTCATGACCAAGAGTACCTTTTTTATGTAGAAAACATTGGCCGCTCAAATGGTTGTCTCAAAACCGTACTTTTTCAGTGGCGTAGAAGTTGGGGAGAAAAACACCCACTACACTACCCCTTCAAAATCTTCAACAATTAAGAGTAAAAAATTTTTTTTTATCTCACAGAATATAGCTTACTATGAGTAGAAAATGCCTACTAAAGCTGTCTTTTGTAAGATAAACGGTTCCGGAGATATTCGCAAAAAACGAAATTTTTTTTCAATTTCAACACCCTGTATCTCGAAAACGAAGCCTTCTACAACATATGTTTATAGGAACTTTTCTTCTTAAAAACACTTGTTCTATCTCCTGTTGCAGTTTGTCTACAAAAAACTGACTCTGTATAATCAATCTTCTTATATCGAGTTGCTTATTCAGAGTATTCATATTATAACGTATACATAGACAAATTATTGAAAATGATAAGTATACGAGTGCTCATGTAAAATATTTTGGAATATTATTATTATTATTATTATTATCATTATTATGATAAATTAGAACAGTCTTACAATTTTGGGAATGGACCAAGGATTTCCCATGGTAATTCCTGCCTTTCATAAAAGACGACTAAAAGGATAACCATATACGGTAGATATAGTGATATAGTGATATAGTGGGGTTCAACCAAAGAGTTTTATACAGTAAAACACCTCATTTCGGCCACTGGTCAAAAACGGCCACCCTTCTCAACTGTCAATTATGAGATTTCAAAAATTATTCTTATGACAATTTCTATAAAAAGGAACTTCGTAACAGCGAAACCATTTGAAAACGATCACGGTCACTTTCAACAACAACGAAATCTTATGGAATCCCACTCTTAATATCGATCGGTCGTAAATCTTCTCGACACCGACGGTCAACCGACCTGACTCTCTATTCTAAGAATGGTTGTAAGCGATAAACAATAGGGGCTGGTCTGGCTGTCTGTTTGTAGGTAGGAATTTCCAGAAATAATAATCGCATTTGTAATGCTTCATTCAGTAAGACCTAAAATTTGTGACCAAAAAATTATTCAGTTCAATTTGTTCCCCTGAGAAAAGCAATTATGCCCCTAAAACGTGAACGTTTCTTTCTTATAGATAAATGTGAAATTATCGAAGAAAGCGAACAATACGATAGGTACTAGTGCGCCAAAGTTGGCGGACAAGTTTAGTGTTGGAAGAACACAAGTAAATTTGCTATTGACCAAATACTTTATGATTAGTTAGAAATAAAACATTTCTATATCAGGACCTTTGATAAAAAAAGTTCTTGAAGTGTAAGAAAATTTGAAAATTAACGGAGTTAATGCTTCAAGTGGCTAGCTGGATATGTTCTGCAAGAAACATGAGACATCATTTCTAAAACAATTCATGGTGAGTCTGTTCACGTGGACGAAGTAAGTGTTAAAGATTGGAAATTATTATAAAGATTCTTGACCCAGGTATGAATTATGTATAAAATTCTCGGAAAATAGGTCACATTAACACTTATGTTTTATATTTTAGTCTTTGCGTACGTTTCGGTCTCACGACCATCATCAGAAGACTAAGTAATCAGGTTATTGAAATAATAAATCTTCTGATGATGGTCGTGAGACTGAAACGTACGTAAAGACTAAACCATAAAACACAAGTGTTAATGTGATCTATTTCCTGAGAATTTATATATAAAAGATTGGAAATCAAATTTGCATCAATTATCAAGGACTATGAAGCAAAAGATATTATCTTACCAGTTGACAATGCCAAACTATTTCATTCAAGAGCTAAACAGCAAATGACACTTATTCATTGCTGTAACATTAATGGTGAGAAGGAAAATCCACGAGTTATGGGTAAAATCAAAAATCCGCGATGCTTCAAAGGAACACATGTAGAAAAATTACCAATAAATGAGTATCCAATGAAAGATCTAAGATGATAACAGAGATAATGAGTTCTTGGTCTGGAAAACTTTGAGAAAAAAATGGAAACCTGTGTAGAAAAGACGCTACTTCCCACCCACAAATGGACTTGGAAAGTTTTCGAATTGTTTTTGTACCTGCCAACACTACATCTTATTGCTAACCACTGGATCAAGGGATAATACAAAATTTTATAATATAATAAAGTCAAGGGCTATGTTATGAATAGTTGCACCGTGGAAAAATGTTCCATCTGCGACTAGAAATGTTTCCAAAGGCCATGGAAACGATCTAAGACGATGAGGTTTTTGGAGAAGAAGATGAAATTTCCCTCAGTCAGTTGTCCTCTCTCTTAAAAAATGCTAGGGAATCTAACTCTGGAAAATATATTTCTATCGATCCAGGACTCTTAAAAGAGATACCTACCAGATTTTGATTTGCAGGAAATAATTCAGGAATTCAATGACAAAGAAAGCAAAACAGACCCTATAGCGGATGAAGAATATGAAAGTGACCAAGACGAAGAGATTTTGTGTTCATCTGTGCAAAATTTGAGTGAAGTTTGTGAAAAACTGAAGGAGATATAAAATTTCTTACTGACAAAAGCGATTTGGCCATTGTTTATTTAAAATTGGTTTTGTATTCCAGTTATATCACATTATGTTGACAAAAATGTGGATATGTAAGTACATACATAGTACATATACCGGGATATCAAAAATTATCTTGGTCAAGGGTGGTTGTGGAATCTAAAACGTGTGTCTTTACTTTACGTTTCAAATAATTATGTCTCTGTCACACTGACATCAATAACCTACAAATTTCATACCCATTTATTTTAGTTGTAAAACAATAATGAACTACAAATTATGAAATGATTATGTGAATTTTGAACCTTTTCAGAGGTCGTGTTAGCCACAATCCGGGTCAAAAACTGTTTTGAAATAGTTAATTTTCCGTAAATCGAATGACGTTCACTTGAGAAGCCCGTAGCACGCGAGTTAGAAAAGTGCAAACTGGTTGTACCTAATACGGCTTTACGACGACTTTTCGCGTGCCGTTTTCGCTCCATGTAGTTAGATTTAGTATCGGACCGTGCCCGACAGCCCATCTTTTTTCGATAAATGTCCATTAAATAGGAAAATTTAATTAAAACAGTTTGAGCTATTCTCAGATCTCAGCTACGCTCGTCTAACGTGCGACGTACCAAAGGGAATTTTCTCGCGACTAAAATATACACGAAGCGGGTAAGAGCTAGCGGCCCATAGCCGAAAACACTTTATTACAACTGGCGCCGCTCGCACAGGGCACTAAACGACCCCAAATTAACAAGATCGAGGTAAAATGTATATGCTCTAACTTACGCGCAGCGAGCTCCTCGAGGCATATGTCAAAATGATTTCGTTCGTAGCTAATTACATAGGACGCCTGGCGTTCATGCAATTATGTTTTTAGATAATTCGAACCTTCTAATTCCGATAGGCCACGTGAAAATCCCGGAGTCCAAAGCGCTAAAGACTCCTGAGTGTTTCAATATTCGTCTAAAATTGCGAAATTTCGCAACTTTTAGAAACTTCAAATTAATTATGACATAATTATTTCAAACGTAAAGTAAAGACACACGTTTTAGATTCCACAAACACCCATGACCAAGATAATTTTTGATCTCCCGGTATAATTGTTGTTATTTCTTTCACATAATCCCCCAGACTTTGAAATCCTATAAAGCGGTCACTCCTCTAAACGGCCAAAATTTTATGATATTTTGAGTGACCTCTATTGAGAAGTTTCACTGTATATAGAAAAGATAAGTTGAGAATTTTGGCGACCGAATAGTCCATTGTCCTTCTCGCACTTTTCACTTTTTCCTTCTCACATGATTTCCCTTCTACTGAGCGGTCTGCTTCGTTTACGTACAATCTTTAAATTAAAAAATACTAATATTATGCAATACAAAACTGAATTGACCTGTTTTTATGGAAAATGATAGACTTTTCATATTGTAATTATAAATTATTAGACTGTTAAAACATTACTTAACAAAGATACAATACAAATTCTTTCATTAATTTTTTTAATTTGATACCTTAAATCTTACGAAATTTAATTTAATTTGAAATCGAACAAACATCAGAGTACACAGAGCTGTGATGCATAGCAGTTTTAGGTGGAGAGAGGGAAGTCGTGCGACAAAATCAGGGCGAGAAGTGCGAGAAGGAGACCAAACTTCTCGGTCGCCCGACTTCTACATTGGTCTTATGGCACTTGTCTTTTCTATATATAGAAGTCTTTGGGTTAAACTGCGGAAGATTATATTTATTGGACATGATACATGGATTGTTCGAATGCAGTCCAAAATCCAGTCCTGAAATATCATTCTATAAGTTCAGAATTCGAGATTATTTCCATGTTGAATCGTGGACATGAAGTCTGATTAAATATTCTTTTGTTAGAAATGATAATATTTGGACAGAACATATTATATTTTTTAAATTATGGTTCTAATTATACTCGTTGTTTTTCTTGTATTAAAGTTATTTGTTCACTTTTGAGGGTCCACTGGAATGAAATTGTTCAACAATGTAATATTCTCGTATTCTGGAGTAATTGTGAATCTTTCACATTCTCAAGAAAATGGTTTGAATTACACCAGTAATTTCTCCCTTTTTAAATGACAATAAAGTCAGTTGAATGTATCTTTAATTAGCTTTGATATTATTTCGTTGAATAATATTTGTGGAACTGAAGAATTTTCGTTAGAGATTTATGCAAAAAAAACACTCATTACTTTATTTTTTATCACTCATGTTATAGAAACACTAGAGTGACTATACTTTCGACAACATCTTCAAAACGGTAATAGTGTATGAATAAACATAAAAGATCTTCATATATTTATAATGAAAATGAGATACAAACCATCACTTTCAAAATGTATAGAAAACCTACGTTCAAAGTTACAACTATTGCTAATTCCTTCTTTACTCCCCTAGAGCTTTTTCATATTCTCTCTCCTCAGAAAATTTGCATGAATCATTGGATATAATCAAGGTTATAGCCATCTAAAGATTCAATCTTAAATTGTATTCAAATTGATTGATAGATAGAAGAAGAAATCAACTTATGTAGTACTCAAGTATTCATCCTTGTACAACAAATTGTGATTCATTATCAAAATACGTTTCCCTAACATATTTTGGTGTTATAATACTCATAGTGAGGAACGTGTAGGAAGTAATAAAATTGCAAATTTCCTTAGTTATTCAGATATTGATGTAGCGTATTAAATAATTTAAATCGGCTTAACAAAAATAATAAAGATAAATCATCGGATGAAGACAAATGTTTCGTTTACAAGCTGACATGTGGGTCTTGCCTTAAGATATACATTGTTCAGATATGAAGATCCTTTGATAAATTGATCGAAGAACATAGGCGTGCTTTCATTGATAATAATCCTGATTCAATATTTGCAAAACATTTAATTATGAAAAACTATAGCTTTAATGATAATTGATATAATAAAACACTTATTAACATAGTTTCGACAACCAGCGTGTTATCTTCAAAACGATACTAATGTATGAATAAACATGACACATCTTAATATATTTATAGGCAATATAAGATACAAGAAACATAGTGGGGGTTTCGATTTGAATATGGGAGAATACATTGCTTAGGCAACGAACCAGAAAATAAGAAAAATTGACATGTAGGTCAGAATGGAAAAATCTTTGTGGGATTCAATTCGTAGGGTTATCAGGATCATTCATAACACATAAAACCTCACCACCGGTCAACCCCCCTTGTTGCCCAGAAATGGCCAAAACTTGCCGATTTTCCACCGCTAGAATTGATTGAAAGTAAATCGTGATCAGCGACCCAAAAAACCCCCTTGGTGGATTTAAAATCTAGAAATAATATATATTGCCAAAATAATCTATAAGGGTGCAAAAATGGCCAATTTGATCGATTTTCCACCCACAGAATTGATTTCAAGTAAATCTGACGTCAAAATCGTGATCAGGGACCCAAAAAACCTCCTTGGAGCATTTTAAATTCGAAATTATCTTTTTGGGGGCCACCACAGGAGGGGGGATGACCGTTGTGGTTTTATGTGATATGAATGATCCTGATAACCCCAGAAATCGAATCCCTCGAAAATTTGTCTTTTTTTTATAATAGCTGAAATCCCGGCTCATTTCCTGGATTAAGAATTAATGAGGTAATTTAGAAATTTCAATGCATTAGAGTACTGGGAACGTACAAGGAAGTAGATTACGGCGAACTTTTTGTTATCAAGACTACGAAAAGGATGTGTAATTGATCATTTAAAATTTTATTGTGATATCTTTCATACCTTTGGAAATTTAGACTGATTCTAGTGTGTTTAATTTAAAACCTCTACTTTGAGTATGCAACATTTTTACTTCAACGAAACTTGGAAAAGTTTATCTAGCTTCTAAGATAAGATTGGGGAAAGATAATTTGTTTTATTGAGTCTACAAGATACAAAATGTTCCTTATATCGAATCTGGATATTACGACTTGATCTACCAATGTAAACGTTATCACATTCTCAACAGGTTAATTAAAATCATTAATGTTTTTTCCATTGAATGAAATTTAATTATTTTGAAGTTTGGAGCTTACTTTTAGATTACGTTTAGATAAAATGTATGTGACTATGTCACTCATAATAACAAAATATGTTAGAGAAACTTATTTTGATAAGGAATCAGGATAAATAGCTTAGTACTAACTAAGTTTATTTCTGTTTATATCTATTAATCAATTTAAATTTCATTTGAGGTTGGAATGTATTGTTGATGGCTTTAACCTTGATTTCATCCAATTCATTATTCAAGGGGATAGAGGAAATGAAAAAGCTCTATGTATCATTGAATTGTGTGCTGCTAATTTATGTTTACGGGAACTAAAGGATAAAATACCGATATTTGTACCTATGAACGTGGGTTTTCTATAAACTTTGAAAGTAATGATTTCTTCCTCATTTAATTAAATTAATAAGAGTCTTATTATATCAATATAAAAATTATCACAAAGTAACGGATTTCACCATTGATTGTTTGATAATTTTAAGATTTAACAAATTCATAATAAAAGTAATAAATTGAAAATTCTAGAATCCCCACAAATTAATGAGTATAACAAGTCTGGAATCCATTTGATGCTTTATAATCATCCCTTGTTAAATTTGATCGATTAGATTTTCCATTTGCTACCAATTTCAACCCCTGGATGGGTTGAATAATTAGATACAATTCCTATAGCCACCTATCGGAGATTATCATTAATGTTACATATTAGATATTAGAGATATATTAGCTCTTTTGTAGTAAGTTCCTACTTTGTTATATTTGTTGTAAGCGAAACTAGTTACATTTATTTATTAAATTGGTAAAAATGATCCTTCTAATAGTTATTTTATTTAAGTTTGAAAATGTATTATTACGTCTTTCCAATTGATTTATTTCCTCATAAAATAGTTTATTCAGCATCCGAGTTGTGAATGATATTCTCTTCGATCAATATATCATATTGTCAAGCAATATTGGTGTTTATAGTGCCATAAACCTAGGTATATATCTAAGAAGTTACATATTAATATTTTCATTTATTGAAGATACATAGAAAGTCATATATTCGAGAGCCTTATTACCGACATTTATAGGGCCCTTTATTTCGTAATAAAAGTTGGCTTGTGGAGATATTGAGGTAATAATTGAAGAATATGGGACAATGAAGCAATACGTTATGTCAGAGCTGAAGTTAATACAGGCATATGTAAATTGTAAGCTATTAAGGAAATGATTATAATGGCCGTCAAGACAGAATCTCATTAAACATGAAGGCGTTCATAATGCCGCATCTTCTAGTGCTTTAGTGACATAACGCCGGAAATCCCAAGAATATATCTGTCTAATCATACGGCATAACGTGCCAAGTACGCACTAACACAGCATTACAACGACTAACTACGCGACTCGGCCCGTAATAAGACAGGGACAAGATTCACTGCCAAAGTTGGGTGCCTGCGACTATCCGATAAGAGCACGTTTTCTTACATCAAACCGTTTGGTTTTCCCTGCTCCCCTCCATCTTGCCGGACAATTCTCTTTTATGAATATCTATCGCAAATTGATACGAACTAGAGGATTTCAGATAAGATACTGCTTAACATTTTGTAACTTCGTGATTCATCGTTTTCACTTAAATACTATTTACTGACGATTGAATCGAGTTTTGTCCGTTTTACATAATTATCTGCATTGTCATGGCTCTCGATAATGTTATAACTAAAGGGCGGAATATATGTACGTCAATTCAATTAAAATATGCGCATATATATGCATAGTTTTTTTTTGAAATATGCAACAATATGCATTTATTTGTCAAAATATGCAATTATATGCCTTGAATATAACATGGAAAAATGGAAATAAAGAAACGCCGACTCTTACAAAAATTATTTATTTTAAGTAAAATCTCGAGTAAAATTAAAAGAAAAATATAATAGGTAAAATTTTTAACTTGAAATAGTATAAAATGCATTTATAACGATATATTTTCAAAATTTTCCAATAAAATTGTTTGCCTTTTGTCTGTAAAAATATGTTTGTACAAAAAAAAAGATCTTTCAACATCTACCGATTTGATCTGGCAATATTTTAATTTGGGTAGTAAGTTATAAGGCCAAGGTATTACTTCGTTGGATGGTTTAGTATCAAAAATATTTTTGACTTCCATTAAATACTTAAAGCCTTCATTCTTTACCACAATAACTTCGAGTTTACTTCTTACTTGATTTCCTACATCACCGGGAACTTTTTTGCATTTGTCGGAAAAAGTTTCAACAATATTAATTGATTCTCTTAAACTCATATTCCTACTTTCTAACGAAGTTATTATATCTGGTATAAAACTAAAATTAACCTTAATAAAAACAAGTTCCTTAGCTAAATTTACATTTTTGAATACTGTTTGACTTCGCACTACACACTGTGAATTGTCTTCTAAATCTAAAACTATGTCTTTAATAGCTTCAAAATGGTCTGCGTAGAATATCGCGGCCTTTATCCATGTTCCCCATCGAGTAATTACGGGCTCTGGAGGTAAACTAAGTCCTGGCAATTCCTCTCTATAGATCTGCACTCTTAGAGGTGCTTTCAAAAACACTTTCTTTACATTTGAAATTAATTTGTTCACCAAGGGATATACTGTTCTAATAGTTTCTGCAACTCTGTTTATCCCGTGTAAAAGGCAAGTGACATGTACCATATTGGGATAAAATATACGAAATAGACAACACAAGGGGTGGAGCTTCAAGTGAACCTTCTTGTCTTGTTTCTGTTCGGTGAATTAGGCAAGCTGATTACTTGGAAATTCCTAAACATCCAATAAATGCCGGCAATAAACCATATAATAATAAAATGGGTCCATAAACCATATAATAATAAAACCTACCCACCTTTTGAATTATTTCAATTATCCGCAAGGGTCGCACTTATTCTTTTGATAAAACGAAAAACATAAAAATATGCACAAAAATTTTATTTTTGCCGAAATATGCAATTTTTTATGAAATTTGTAAAAATATGCAAAATAGGCAAATATATGCACTTTGCATATATTCCGCCCTTTAGTTATAACTCTAGTCAGAGAGGAACAATAAGGAACAATAATTCGAAAGTAAGTAAATTGTGAAATGACGTATCGACAATATGTAATCTCCAGGAAGGAGAAGTATTTTAAGATTAGGATAAGGAATTAGATCAATAATCAGTTACCAGTAATGAATTATTAGTCCTATAGAGTTATCGTAAAATATTAGCTAGTTATTATTCAATTATAAATCAGTTACTAACCAGTATCATCTACATGTGTGAATGTTTTCAATAGATCCATGAAACCTATGATGGTAATTTCACCCTACCACCACCAATCACGAACATCTAGGACCATGGAATCTCGTTATTATTACATGGCGATCCTGCCATGATAGCCATATGATAATCAGTTAAGTCATGGCAGGAGGATCGCCATATAATAATCAAAATGACCGTAGATCGCCAAGTAATATTGATGTGCCTGGTTCTAGAGCTTCGTGATTGATGGTGGTGTGGTTTTATAACCAACACGTGAGAAGAGATGTGACATTTTATAGTAAGATATGTGAAAGAAGGCTTATCAATGTTACACCTTATTCCTGAATGAACTGTCTTCCTTATGTTGAAGAGTAGATATGGAGATGGTACGAACGAGGAATCAAGTTAGACTTTTGAGTAATTGCCTCATTGATTATAAGTAGTGAAACCCAAATACGCAAGTGGAAAACCAAAAAATATGCGCAAATCATTCAGTCAAAATAAGCACCAAGATGTTGGAAAAATGCAAATAAAAAAATACTCCTTATTCCTGAATGAACTGTCTTCCTTATGTTGAAGAGTAGATATGGAGATGGTACGAACGAGGAATCAAGTTAGACTTTTGAGTAATTGCCTCATTGATTATAAGTAGTGAAACCCAAATATGCAAGTGGAAAACCAAAAAATATGCGCAAATCATTCAGTCAAAATAAGCACCAAGATGTTGGAAAAATGCAAATAAAAAAATACTTGAAATTCATAAATTTATTGATTTACTTAAAAGTTACCCAAATGTTTCTGCAAGTTCTCAATTAAAAAAATGTTGTCTCTCAGAACATAAAAATTTATAAATGGAAAAACTCCTTTCCATATCAACCGATATAATAGGGTCGGTTTCAAAATTGCTTAATATAAAAGGATCCAAGTGAATTCTCGCGAAAAGAAAAGTGGCTTCCAACCAAGTTCCTCATCTTGTAATAACAGGTTGAGGTGGGAGGAGAGTGTTTGGTAGTTTTTCTTTATAAAACTGAACCTTCATAGGCGCTTTAAGGAGGATTTTTTTTCATGTTGGGAATTGAACTATTTACAAGAAAGGAATATGTTTCATAATCTCTTCAGCAACCCTATTTAAAGCATGAGCAAGACATTTTACATGTATCAAGATCGGATAAGAGATTTTCAAATTTTTTCCTGCCTTTGTTTCATCTTCAAGTAGGAAGTAGGCGTAGGGAGAAAAAATTTTGATAGTTAGTTCCTCTTGAAAAAATCTGGCCGTTGTCAGTACATTTGTTCTTTTTAAGTCTTTGGAAGCAATGGGTAAGATTTTGGCAGAATCTCGCCGTTAGGAGTACCAATCAATAATAAATGAGTAATATAACGTCCTCTTGAATCGATGGTTTCATCACTACATATGTAAAAAGGTTTGTTCCAAATTTTAGCTTTAATTTTCTCAATTACCTCCGAATACAAGGAACATACGTCGTTTCTTCGTAGTGATGTTGTTTCATCTGGGACATTGAATTTGCAATACTTCTGGAGAAAAGAAGTGAATTTTTGAATACGTAGCTTTGACAAGAGAATATCTTACCTCATCATTGCTTGACATAGGTCTCGGTTAAAGATGTCTTGTTCGTTTAGCTTTTTGGACATTGGTTGGAAACTTTTCTTTAATGTAGGTTGTGACACGTCTCCAGATTTCATCTTACCCAATTTGAACAGAAGGGTTCACGTGTTGGTCTGAAGAAATAACATTCATAAATTGATTTATTATTTTATTTACCTGGTAGTGTAAGACCTATTCGGAGTTTAAAACAACCTAGTTTGAATTCTCGGAATTTAAAACTGGGAATATCCATACTCTCTATACCTTCTATGAACGACCGCGGAAACTTCACTTGGAATTCCTGAGAATTGCAAATGAAATGATAAATTACCCCCTGATGATAGGTGGCTTATAAAAAATATTTTTCTTGAAACCTTTTCCTCAAAATTCTTTCAATTATGCACGATATGCTATTTATTAAGGATATATGCAAATATGTAAAAAAATGCATTTAATGTGCAAAATATGTGCTTTGCATATTTGGGTGTCCCCTAATTATAAGTATAAAACATAGAGTTGTAATACACATAATATGTTGCAAATTCGAATAAATTTCCAATGACATGGAGTATAATTTGACGTCTTTCTACGTTGTCCGCTAAGAAAATATATACATAATGTGCGTGGCAAATTACTCTTCGCAAATCATTTGATTTAGTTACTAATTTTAATATTAATTGTTTCACATTCTACAAGATACTCTTCGCATTTGTGTAAAAATAATGAAATGAACTATTTATTTCATTATCTTTACACAACTAAATAATATTTAAATGAATAATGTTTTTATGAAAATGTCCAAAAACAAAATTTCCGTTTCTGGGGATCGAACCTGAGTCTACTGAGTCAGAGCCAACTATCGTAGCCCCCCTAGAACATATCGCCGTTTGTTACAAATTGTTAAAGGGCGGTGTAAATTCAAGATTACATCAAAAATTATTTTGGTATTGTTGTTGTTAAAAGATTTTGTTGAAATTTGGGTGTAAGAAGTTTTAACCTAACTTAAATTCACTCAATCGATTTCATGGATACATCCAACCAGACAAACTGACGGATCTTTTCAAAGCAGCTCAAATACAGATTTAGCAATTGGACAGGTACAATTGGTACTTGACCATCAACAATAGATGAAAATTTGAAATTGAAAAAGTCTGCTGGTTACATGGGTCACTCGTTGAGACGAAGTTCAGCTACATTGTTAGCTAATATTGGTGAGGACATTCTTGGACCAAAACAGCACGGAGACTGGAGGTCGTCAAGTTCAGGTGAAACATTGGCAATAGAGTGGAAAACAAGACAAATTTTCAAAGAATATTCTTCATAATGACAAACATAAAGTATTTTCAACACCATCGACCTCAACGTGTAATCAGGAAGACAGAAAACGTAGGCTGGAGGTCGTCAAATACAGCTGAAGGCTACATTGACAATAGTGTGGCAAACAAGATTAAAATACCAAAGAATATCCTTCATAAGGACAAAAATAGAGAATTTTCAAAACCATCGACCTCAACGTGTAATCAAGGAGACAAAGAAAACGTAGACTGGAGGTAGTTAAGTATAGCTGAAGGCTACATTGACAATAGTGTGGATGACAAGATTAAAATACAATAGAGTGGAAAACAAGACAAATTTTCAAAGAATATTCTTCATAATGACAAACATAAAGTATTTTCAACACCATCGACCTCAACGTGTAATCAGGAAGACAGAAAACGTAGGCTGGAGGTCGTCAAATACAGCTGAAGGCTACATTGACAATAGTGTGGCAAACAAGATTAAAATACCAAAGAATATCCTTCATAATGACAAAAATAAAGAATTTTCGAAACCATCGACCTCAACGTGTAACCAAGGAGACAAAGGAAACGTAGGCTGGAGATCGTCAAGTACAGCTGAAGGCTACATAGACAATAGTTTGGAAAACATGATTAAAGTACCTAAGAATATCCTTCATAAGGACAAAAATATAGAATTTTCAAAACCATTGACCTCAACGTGTGATCAAGAAGACAAAGGAAACGTAGGCTGGAGGTCGTCAAGTACAGCTGAAGGCTACATTGACAATAGTGTGGCAAACATGATTAAATTACCTAAGAATATCCTTCATAAGGACAAAAATAGAGAATTTTCAAAACCATCGACCTCAACGTGTGATCAAGAAGACAAAGAAAACGTAGGCTGGAGGTCGTCAAGTACAGCTGAAGGCTACATTGACAATAGTGTGGCAAACAAGAATAAAATATGAAAGAATATCCTTCATAAGGACAAAAATAAAGAATTATCAAAACCATCGATCTCAACCTGTAATCAAGAAGACAAAGAAAACTTAGGCTGGAGGTCGTCAAGTACAGCTGAAGGCTACATTGACAATAGTGTGGCAAACAAGATTAAAATACCAAAGAATATCCTTCATAAGGACAAAAATGAAGAATTTTCAAAACCATCGACCTCAACGTGTAATCAAGAAGACAAAGAAAACGTAGGCTGGAGGTCGTCAAGTACAGCTGAAGGCTACATTGACAATAGTGTGGCAAACAAGATTAAAATACCAGAGAATATCCTTCATAAAGACAAAATGGAGGATTTTCAAAACCATCGACCTCAACGTGTAATCAAGAAGACAAAGAAAACGTAGGCTGGAGGTCGTCAAGTACAGCTGAAGGCTACATTGTCAATGATATGGCAAACAAGAGTAAAATACGAAAGAATATCCTTCATAAGGACAAAAATAAAGAATTTTCAAAGTCATCGACCTCAACCTGTAATCAAGAAGACAAAGAAAACTTAGGCTGGAGGTCGTCAAGTACAGCTGAAGGCTACATTGACAATAGTGTGGCAAACAAGATTAAAATACCAAAGAATATCCTTCATAAGGACAAAAATGAAGAATTTTCAAAACCATCGACCTCAACGTGTAATCAAGAAGACAAAGAAAACGTAGGCTGGAGGTCGTCATGTACAGCTGAAGGCTACATTGTCAATGATATGGCAAACAAGATTAAAATACGAAAGAATATCCTTCATAAGGACAAAAATAAAGAATTTTCAAAGTCATCGACCTCAACGTGTAATCAAGAAGACAAAGAAAACGTGGGCTGGAGGTCGTCAAGTACAGCTGAAGGCTACATTGACAATAGTGTGGCAAACAAGAATAAAATATGAAAGAATATCCTTCATAAGGACAAAAATAAAGAATTATCAAAACCATCGACCTCAACCTGTAATCAAGAAGACAAAGAAAACTTAGGCTGGAGGTCGTCAAGTACAGCTGAAGGCTACATTGACAATAGTGTGGCAAACAAGATTAAAATACCAAAGAATATCCTTCATAAGGACAAAAATGAAGAATTTTCAAAACCATCGACCTCAACGTGTAATCAAGAAGACAAAGAAAACGTAGGCTGGAGGTTGTCAAGTACAGCTGAAGGCTACATTGACAATAGAATGGCAAACAAGATTAAAATACCAAAGAATATCCTTCATAAGGACAAAAATGAAGAATTTTCAAAACCGTCGACCTCAACGTGTAATCAAGAAGACAAAGAAAACGTAGGCTGGAGGTCGTCAAGTACAGCTGAAGGCTACATGACAATAGTGTGGAAATAGTATATTAAAGAACGAGTTTCCTAAGACTCGTCTTAAAGCACGAATTCAAGTTTAAAAAACGAGTGGCGAAGCCACGAGTTCTTTTAAAGAATGAGTGCTTCAAGGTCTTAGGAAACGAGTTGTTTATACTATTTTTTGTAATTTGCCCTTTTTATGCCGTTTTTAAACAAAAATGTTTAATTTAGTCCATTTAGGGATTTTTATGGTGATGATTTTTTAGTTTCGTCTCTACTGGAAAGGAGGCAAATTACAAAAACATGATTAAAGTACCTAAGAATATCCTTCGTAAGGACAAAAATAGAGAATTTTCAAAACCATCGACCTCAATGTGTGATCAAGAAGACAAAGAAAAGTTGATGAATGAAAATTCAGACAAGGCCACTGATGTCACTTAATTGTAGTGACAAGGAAGGATTCACATGAGCCGCCCGTCTGTTTTCCAAAATAACTTTCCTATGGTAATTGGCAGTTGTAATAATTGTACTTTCAACATTTATGTTGATAAAAAAATTATCAATAATTGATCCTTAAAAAATTAATTATTGGTTAATTTTGAATAAATTTACTCACATTTCTAAACGGCTAAGATACTCACTGTCAAGTTTATCGTTAATAACTAGTAAATAGAAACAAACGTATTGCCTTGGATATAGAGTTCAATGGAGCAAAAAAGTATATTACTACTAAGTATAAATTCTGGAATTCAGCATAATTCGAAGCTATAGAATGGAGTCTTAGCAGTAATAAATCATGCACTACCCTAAACTGAACTCGTATTTCTTCCGGTGTATAATATGACTATATACCGTTACATTTTGCGTTATAACATATAGGCCGACATTCTTCTTCAGACAGTAGAATTTAAATGGTTTAAATCGTGAAACTACCCACTACCTGCACACACAATCTTATAAAGTGCATATCTCGGCGTATGAGTGTTCCGCTATCCGTGGAACATTGAAAAAGGATCAGGCTTTCCAATTCCGACATAATAGCAGTCGTCATCATCGTGTGTCTGACCGAATACGATTTTCAACCAGTCGCCCGGAACATATAGAACTATAATAGGACGGTATCGGTTCTTCGCTTGTACTCAACTTTTATATTCCGTGTTTAACCCTACCATAAAACTATATTTCAGATATACGCTATTTATAGACTGTCAAATTTTTATTGCTTTTAAATACCGCTCGCCGAAGCTGGTTATTAATTTCATATTGGTATTATACAATTCCTTTCACCTGTCGAGCACGTTAATGTACAGGTAGAACCAAATTGGATGTCTCCATCAATATTCGCGCTAGAACAAAACCTGCTCTGTATCTTTGAGCTCTTTCTTGAGACAAATTTGGGGGTGCATATGAATTTTGACTAGTGTCATCTATTTAGGCGCGGTTGCCGAAATACTCGATTGTAGGTGCACTTTTTTTGCGTTCAATCGATTGGCGTAGGCGGAATTTTTTCAGCACTTCCCATTTTCAAGTTATGAAACAAATTCATATTCTTCTAAATAGAAATCATAGTAGTCTGTGCTTCCGTTGAAAAGAGGATTTTTTGTTGATTTCAACAATATATAATAATGAAGATTCTTGACCCACGTATGAATTAATACAAAATTTTCGGGAAATAGGTCACATTAACACATATATTTTTACCCTCGCCTTTACGTACGTTTCGGTCTCACGACCATCATCAGAAGACTTATTAATACCATAACCTGATTACTTAGAAATACTGTAATAACACAAAGCGTCCTTATCGCACAAATTTCGTTTAAATGCCAACGTCGCCGAAACGAACGGAAACATGAAATCGGAACTATAACACAGCAATGTTGCAGCGTAAAAATTAAAAATCCACTATTAAGTAGAATCATCAACAAATACGAACACATTTCATAAATGTCTGCGAGAGACTAACAGACAAAGAGTTTCTATCCTCTTTGCTAACAGACGAGACCATCTCAAGTGTTCATTTAAGCGCCAGATGTCATAATTTATTAGGTGATAAAAGAAGGTCTCTGGCCTCTGAGAAATACTTTAGACAATTCTACCTGAAGTAAACTTTTACATTATAAGGACGTAAGTAGGGATTTGCAAGAATATTAATTAATTAAATTAGTATGACTTAGTGTTTGAACGTCACTCCTATGATTTACAGACTTGGAGTCACGTTTTATGTGAATCATCTCCAGAATAGATCTTTTATAATAATTGGTTTCCTTGGTTAGAATATTAACATTCTTGTAATCAAATTGATGGTTATGATCAAAGCAATGTTTAGCAAGCGCGGTGGAATTTTCTAAGTTTTTGTTTCTTGTGCTATACTTATGGCCATACATTCTTTTTTGTAAATATTGTTTAGAGATACCAGTATAGGTCCCATCACAATCTAAACAATTTAATTTGTATACTGTGTGGGTTTGTTTATCTTTAGGAATTACAGGTTTTAGATTTGAGAAATATTTCCCAACACAGTTAGTAGGTTTATGCGCTACATTTATATCATACTTGTTCAAACATTTCTTAATTTTCTCTGAGGTCTCCGGAATGTATGGTAAAGTTATATAATCGTCTGTATTACCCTTTACGTCTTGAAACACGGCTAGTGTCTATCTGGGTATCATTGCCATTACAATTCTTCCACCGCTTCTTTGTATTTTTGTTACAAATTATATAACATTCAATCATATTATATTTTTCGTACACCATAACTTATTTATAAAAGTAAAATAACTATCGAATCAACAATTAGAAAGGCTCAATTCACAATGACAAGAATGTCTAATAGTTTATTATTTTTCTCTGAAGAAAGCCTACTAAACTATAATACGGAAAATTTTATAACTTGCCAAAAATCGAAAAAATAATGTCAGACCCATGATGTTAAATATTCTTTAAATCAAAAAAAAATCCTCTTTTCAACGAAACGACAGCCTACTATGGTTTCTATTTGAAAAAATGCAACTTTGTGTCATAACTTGAAAATGGAAAGCGCTAAAAAATCCCGCTTACGCCAATGGATTGCACGCGAAAAAGTGCTCATATGATGATTCCATTTTTTATCTGACAACTAATGTAATTAACATGTGATCTTACAATGGATTTGTATTCCATAGAGACATCGATAAGTTTGATGCTGGAAACCCATTTCGATTAGCATTCTCATCAACTTTTATTCATGAACTGGATTTCAAATTATGTGAGCCGGATATCAGAGCTAATATTGGCAACGGAAGCGTAGTATTCTATTGTTGCAGTATATGCCACGGTGTGCCACTATGAACCAAATATATGTGAATGTAATAATAATGCCAATTGTTTATAGATTCAAAAACTAAATATTCGATATTATAACGCTCTCTATTCATTGATCTGGTAATTAATTATGCTAGCTACGAAATGATTCAAATTTCAAAACAATTTCCAATAGTAAAATATTCCTTTCTTCAAGTATATTTACGTGATGTTGTCGAGTTTATAATTGAATTTCAGAATGTGGATGAATCATAAATGCACACTTCAATAATAAAACATTCAGAATTATTTCTACGCACAATGGAAATACAATGGAATCTGAATATAAATAAATGCATCCAGCCGGTGCAGTCAACAACCATCCCGAATTTTGACAATTATTTTATTTATCTGCAATTTTACGCACTACCTACTCCGAAGATGCCACCTGTCACGATTGACGGAACGTTGATATCTATTCGTGCTACTGTCTCCCGGAATCCATCCGAAAACCAAGAATTCTCGAAATTGTCACCAAAGATCCAAAATCTTCATTACAACGTCTCTCAGCGACTCGTCTCATTGAGCTATGAGTAATCGAGCCATTTGATAATGGTCCTCGTCAATTAAACGAACCTATTGACTTAACGACTTATCAAGTCAGTTCTTATTTCTTTTATAAAAATGGTAAATGAATAAACATGGATATGACGATGATGAAATAGATGTGGTATCAAATGATAACAGTGCATTGATTGAATGTTGGGAAGAATACAAAATGTAGACCCCCAATATAATGATCTGATAAATCGTAATATGTATAAGGTCCTTTGAGAAAACCGATACTTGCAAGCGAGTACATCAGCCCAACAACGGCAAAGATAGAAGTTTTAGTATTTAAAAAATCGCTGTAAAAGAGTTTCATCTTGTCTGTATAATTCTTGATTGTCACTAAGCACTAACCTTCGACCTGAGTTGTTCGCACGGTTCATCAAGTGAATACTGTGAGTAGTGAGGTGAAGTGATGTATTTCTAGGTTAGGTACATTTTACGCGTCTAGCCCTTCCTTTTGATACCCATAAAGCTATAGTTGAAGGTTTCTTCTTATTTGCAGGAGCCATATTGAATTGTTTTTCAAAAAAAATGGAAAATTCACATACTATGCGTCAAGATAAGCCATGGTATCAGCTATTTTTTGAAAAACAAAATTTATAATGTATAATTGTTCAGGATAAAACGTAGATTCCGAGTTTGCAATAAAATCACCATTTCCGATGTAATAAAGTGTCGACCATATAATCCACTTTCGGTTTAACCGAACGACGCAACTCAATCCTCGTGAAAAGTATTTTCTTAATTCACCACTTCCAGTGAATACTTGTAAGACACTTGTCAAACACACGTCAAAATGTTCGACACTTGTCAAAACGTCAGACACTTGCCAGGCACTTATCAAACACTTCTTGTAAAACACCTGTCAGACACTTGTCAAGAGGTTTTCTCTCATTTGCCGTCTCTAAGTGAGATTTTTTCTGAGAAAGTTGAAAATTCCCTTGTCAAACACCACTTGTCAAAATGTCACATACTTGTCAGACACTTATCGAACACTTGTTTTGATATTTTATTTCTCAAACAGTGGTGACGTCATAGTCATCATTATAGTACTTGTACTTGTCATTAGTAAATAAAATCCGCTCCTATCCATTTTCACTAGTATTTTTACTAAGACTTAGTACTAACACTGAGGATTCGCATGTCCTGATATAAGTGCGAGTGAATAATCTAATCATTAGCACTAAGCTCGTGTGAATAACCCTTTAATTCACCACTCCTACCACGCTTAAACTAAATCAAAAAATTGAATCAAAAACAATATATCTACAATTACATCTACAACCAGAAGATGATGTGAACAAAATTCTGCCAGTTTCGACCTGTTGAGTCTCGTTTAACATACTCATCGTAAAAGATTTTCTTCATACATGAATATACATTGTGTCCAAGACCGAATTTATCAATTCTCTATTTATTTTTAGTTTTTTGTTGTTGTCAGAAATGGATCAAAGTAAATGTACTTCTTCGAAGCAAATGTTCACAACGTTCCATAGAAATCTACGGTTGTTGAAATGAAATTTTGCACATTGACCTTCAAAACAAGAATAAAATCACTGTCTTCATGAGATTTCGATAACACCATACCATCCCTCTCCCCAACCTCTAATAAGATAAGAACCGCACCAAACACAGATAAATATTTATAAATTGTTGAAGTATACAAATGGAACGATCGAGATTCAAGTATTCTGAATAACATTTGTTTCTTTCATGAATAAAATTTAGGGGCCGCTGATCGCTCCCAAACGGCCGCGAAGCTGTTAGCGGTTCTTGTAGGCGTAGTGCTCTTATCACTTGCTATCTGGGAAAAATACTGTAGGGGTATATATTCTTCTAACATCTATACATTCATATATTTATATTTTATTATTCTGATCACTGGAAAAGTATTACACGTTTATTATTATTATCAGTGTTAGACTCCAACACAAATATAGCCATTGAGTGAAAAAAACGTACACAAAAAATACCATTTATATACACAAGGCCTGGGCGCTCGATCGTGACCGCACAGCCAGAGTCTATGTTGCAGCTGGTCACTTGTACGTTATGGCACAATGTTATACCGACTATAAAACAAAAGTTTTATTCATTCTTTAGGACATGTATGAAGATTTCTCATTTGAACGGAGTTTCCAGACGTAATTTGAGTCCATTGAATACCTTAAGGGATACGTTAACCTCGGCTTCCAAGTCACAGTTGGGAAACTGCATAATTTGATTGAATTTTCAATTTGAGAATGTGAACAAAATCGAATAGATGAAATAACGATTATGAATTACCAACTCGATGAAGATACACGATACTTAACTTGTTATGGTTACAAAAATTGTCATGGCTTTGCTGTTGAGTGCATTATTGTCACTTATAATACAAAATATTTTGTATCCAATTCATTCTAATTTCAAAATATTCGACATAATTTACACTTACTATTGTACTTAGTGAGAATCTTGTTCTGTTATTGTTGTTATAATGAAATGACAGCCGATATCCATTGTTTCCGTAGTTCATTATCTTTAGGAAAAGTAAACATCTGAACTTTCGTTCCATAGTTGCAATTTTCCTCATTCTTATTGATGACGTCACACTCACATTAGAACTTAGCGTTCAGACCTCCCACTATAGAGGGTATTGGTTGTTCACGTCTAACATATGAACATACACATCATATGCTTGATGAAAAAGGAATGGTTTCCTCATAGTTCTAACGAGACCCAGTAGAGCAAAACAGCTGTCAATTCTCAGCAACTTCGTTCACAATTTTATGAAATTTTCTGTAATAATCAATATATTCTTCTCAATTACATACCGGTCGAAGATTTAGCTAGGAATGTAATTTAAGTCCATGTAGCATAACAATAATTCACATTTCCTTAGTACGTTAGTAGAATTTAGTAATTGAAACTACACTCACACAAATGAAACCAGGATGCTCTATTGCTGAAAATCCAGCAATATACCGGGCTTTCCTTACTCAAACTTGAACTATACTATTCAATTCTGGAGAGGTATAAAGTGTAAAACGGGAATTAATTTATACTAATTACCGGGGATGCTTCTATGCCTTCTTTTATTGCACGATGTTACGAGAATTTGAAGTAAGCAGCTATTACCATCATAAATGAATGTTGGAAATAATGCAAAATGTTGGTCCCCTGATATAATGTTCTGATAAATCGTAAATCGTATAAGGTCCATAAAACTGTCGAGCCCTCTCATTTGGTACTCATAAAGCTATAGTTGGAGATTTTTTTATTTAAGGACGCCATATTAAATTGTTCATTAGAAATTTCACATTCTACGCGTCGAAATATGAGCTATACTTGCAAAATGACAATTTCAAACCCTTATCGCGAAAGATCGGCCAGTATGTATAATCTCTCATTGTCAATAAGCACTAATTTTTGGCCTGGGCTGTTCACACGGTTCATCAACTGTCCACTGTGAGTAGTGAGGTGAAGTGAAGTATGGTTAGAGATACATTTCACGCATTGAGTGTATTCATTTGGTAGCCATAAAGCTATAGTTTTTCTTATTAGCAGGCGCCATATTGAATTGTTCTTCTGAAAAATTTGAAAATTCACATTCTACGCGCCAAGATATTTCATGGTATGAGCTATACTTTGAAAATGAAAATTTAAAACCCTTATCGCGAAAGATCTGTCAGGGCGATCACTATTTGTCCATGTAGTTTAAGAATAATTTACATTCCCTCAGTACATCAGTAGAATTTAGTGAAGTGAAACTACGCTCGCATAAATGAAATCAGGATGCTTTATTGCTGAAAACCCAGCAATATACCGGGCTTTCCTTATTCAAACTTGAACTATACTATTCAATTCTGAAGAGGTATAAAGTATAAAACGAGAATTTATTTATACTAATAACCGGGGATGCTTCTATGGCTTCTTTTGGTTTACGATGTTACGAGACTTTGAAGTAAGCAGTTACTACCATCATAACGTTTTATGAATTTAATATTTCATAAAAGTTAACTTCGCCATTAATGTCTCGGCCACTTTTCTCAACTCCGGCGTGTATAATGTTATATGAAGAATGGGCGTGAGGAACAATCATCAAATTGTAATCAGAAAACGTAGTAAATCATGGCGCGCGACTTACGACAGCTGGCGTCGAAATATTCCGCTCCGGCTCGATATTATCTGTTCTCTGTTTCGCAACAATGTTTTTATAATCTAGACGTCAGCGAGTCGACTCAAAAGAGAGAGAGAGGGAGAGTTAACGCTGATTAATTATTACACGTTTAAGATTGAGAAGTAGGCTTTGAAAAATAAATAAGCTACTATTGAGTCACTAATTTAAGGAATGCCGGGTTCCTGTCGAATTGAAATTAGATCAACAGCATTGCCTTTCGTTTTTCTCTTTTGGATTATTCATGTGATTGAATGATACAGTGAAAAATGTGACTGTCTAGGAAAAGAGCGCAGTTCAGCACATTGAAAGAAATTGATAATATTCATTAATTTTCACTATTGGTGATTCAATCATAGGAATGTGAGAAAAAGCAGTAGTTGATTGCAAACAAAAAATATAGACTGTCAAAATCATGAATAGAATCACAGGAACTGATTTTCCTCCTCCAGTAGATCTGTAAGAGGCAAAAATGTTATACAGCTTCAAATGAATATCATCAGAAACTACGTTAATAATTAGAAATGTAAATATATAGTATGGAGTCAGATGTCTATTAACAGTCTCAGTCTTGATTAATCAATCAATCAATAAACGGAGGCGGGGAAGTCCACATCACTTGGACCACTTGATTGTCTCCATTGTACACCCCTTGATACAAGAATCAGTCCAGCAGGTCTAAGGTAGCGCCAAGTAGCTAGAACTGCATGGACTGATGTCTCTTATGACCTTAGGCGGCATGTATGCAAGGCCGAGGTGTTGTAGTCTAAGAAGCACCAGTGCTTGAAATTCTACGAGGATATGAGAGGCAGTTTCATCCGCCTCTCTGTATCCACTACAACCTGGGTCATAGACGAAGCCTATCAAGTGTAGAAGTTTATTCAGATGACAGTGTCCTGTGAGAAGTTTTAAGCCTTTTCTGCTAATACAGAGAAGGGTTTTCGAGCGTTACGGCGGAAATCCGCAAGGCACTGTCTATTGAGTAGCTCTCTCAGGAGATCGCTGGTCGTTTGGCCAATTCCTCCTCCACTTCGTTTTCCTTCACTCCAGAGTGGGCGATTTCCTTCTGGCTGATCCAGCCTAGATCTCCTTGAACTCCAAAACAATCCTGGAAGTCAATCTATGGTCGCAAAGTGTGGTCGATCGGCTGTCAGCGCAGATATATATACTCCTACCTCGGTAGCTTAGTCTCAGGTTTCCAGGCCACAGGTCCGTATTGCACAGACTTTGGACTGGAAAACAGTTACGTGAGAACCTAGAGGAACTGAAAGCTTCCTTCTGGGTGTGCACGAATAGACACTTGCTCCGCTAGGTACGCCAGTCTTGGACCCGTTCGTAAACTACACTAGTCCCCCTGGCGGGAGTGGTCCGGAGTCCTTGTTCTTCCAGTCTATACTCTGGGCTATGAGGACGTCTGGTGTTTAAATCCGACAGTAGGCACTGTCGCATCCTGGTTTATTCTGAGAATCGGTCAGCTTCCAGCAGTTCAATCCTCAATTAATAGTTGAATCAGGCGTAAATGTAATGTCGCTTTTGTTTCCGTTAAATCGCTTTCTTATAATGCCTGAAACAAATATATTATACAGAGTGTCTGGAAATAAATTTAATACACTTCAGAACGATTTTGAGAAAAGTTCATAAAAGCAAGCGTCCCTAATAGGACTAAATACTTTGACCTGAATCTAGAAACCAGAATCATAAACATGTAGAACAAGGAGAAGTGGGATTAGGGTAAAAAATATTCCAACTATTTTGTACGTTTTTTTTTCTAAATTTCACACGAAGTATCTTGAAATCTTGAAATTAGAAATCACTGACTGAAATAGGGAATAGCAATTGATGATCTGTTAGGATATCATCTTCCTATAATGTAAACCATTTTGTACAACTCAAAATTCTCCGACATGCAACTTAAAACGGATAGATAAGTTTGCTCAGTTTTAATCTGAACATCTGAACAAATAAAGATAGGATACATTGCTCCAGTTGGAACATTCACCAATTACCAAAATACTCGAGATTTTCGAAGACACAGAAGAATATGATTTATGTCGATAACAGACAAAAAGAAACAGTGACATCTGTACATCCAAGATTTGAAGAGATCTGTTATTCTCAGTATGAAAAATATAGCAAACACATTTGCTGGTACAAAACAGGTACCTATTGAAGAATCAATCCTTGGGATTAGACACAACATCCTGTATTTTGCATTTGCAAATAACGTATTCCGATTATTTTCAATTAGCTGGCTATGATTATTTCTGCCATTGATCATTTTCCATTTGTTTACTTTGTTGAAGAGCATTTCGGTTCTTTCTTTACATCATTAATGTGAAATCTCAGAATAGTTTTCATTCAACATATCCAACTTGATTGCCCCTGAAGCTATTTTCAGGTAAAGGTCTAATAATAATTGATAATTATTCATACCTTCGGAGTTAAACTACCTACTACGGATTCCCAAACTGAATATTTTTGAAAATAGGCTCCAGGATAGAGGTTCAGTAGTTTAGTTTCAAATATGTATAAATTACGATATGCAGACATGTGTATAACGGCCCCATAGGCAAGTATAAGGTATATCTGCATAAATTAGACGGTTCTTTGATTCTACCGAACAATCTGTTCTCGGAATATCTGCAGACTGAATTCAACTTCCTTATTCTTATTAAAAATATATATCGTATATATGGGCTGATCCAGGTGTCATATATGTTGTACCTAATAGTCCAGTGAATATTGGGGCAAAAATCGACGGAAATAGGCTTACCCAATTTAATGGCCAATTCCAATGCAAAAAATGGCACTCTATTTATTCAACGTTTCGTAAAACACGTTACGACCTACATTTAGGTAGATTACGCTATATTTTTTCGCGACACCCTTATTTATATTTTTGAAAAAATAAACAAATTATGTCAATAGTTTCTTAGCATATCAAGACATCCAGTTTTAATAACAACTAATCTAATTGAGCTCGAATTGTTGGTATTGAGTTCAAATTTCGGACCTATATAGTGTAGCTACAACAATTTCTTTAATAAAAGTCCCTAGTGAAGAAATCACATAAAAGTTAGGACGGTGTTGGTGCTTTCTTATTGAAAATTCATACCTATAGTTTCAATGAAAAAATAGACTCGTAATAAATTCTCACATTATCTGCCTTCGTGAAAAAAAAATTTAACTATCTGGTCAACAAAATTAAAGATTTTACCTTATCACCCAGTAGCAAATTAGTAAATTCATATCGTTTGATGTCACTAACCCCTTTCCTAGTATACTTCCGGATGAAACATTACTGATAATCCAAAGTATCTTGGAAAAAAACCATTCAAATATTGTTATAATACAAGAAATATTACGCACTCTTGAATTATGTCTTTCTCAGAATTATTTTCAATTCAATAACAATGTGAATACTACTCAAGAAGGACTAGCAATGGGAAACCCATCGAATCCTTATCTTGCCGAACTATTAATGAATGAATTAGAGTTGGGAATCTTCAAACACCCTATTTCAAAAAGATTCATTTATTGGCATCGGTATGTTGACGATATATCAACATGCTTATAATGGAACACAAAGACAATTAGATTCTTTCATTCAACATTTGAATAATCTATACCCCAAAATTGAATTCACGGTTAAAGTAGAAGTCAATCAAACTACTAACTTTTGGACTTAATCATATCTAAATTGAATAGTAAACATTCCTTTTTGATATATCATAGCCTTTACGTACGGACATTATTACCCACAAAAATTCAAATCACCCCATCCCCATACAACATGAACTATCTGCTATTAAAAGCATGATACATAGACTTGTTATTTTTTGTTAATGTCAGAATTGAATTATCATGAGGAATTTCCAATTATGAAACAGAAAGCAACTAATAACGGCTATAAAGAGAAAATTGTGATTGATGTTAATAGCTCTCACGTTGACTCAACTTATAGTTTTGCTATAGCTTTATTTGCAAAATGTAGTGATCATTAGCATTCAATAACATGAATTCTTTCTTTCCACTACTTCCATTTAAAAACGTTTCAAAATATCATCTATTATACTGATAGTGTAATAAATTTGAGCGTATTTGAACTTATTAAATGGAATGCTTTTCTATTTGATGAAATTCATATAGTCCATGCAATAAGCCGGGAAAAAGGCCATAATAAAAAAAAAATATGGTAAGCTAGAATTTCAATTTTTTTTTTTACATTCTGTTCCTAATACCCCATAGATCATTCATGACTATCAAGACCGCGGGGGTCGACCTTTCTACCCTCCCAAAACGGTTATGGATATTAAAGTATAATTTTGTTGCAAAAACGACTAGAGGTCATTTTTCAACTAAATTATACTTTATTATTCATAATCGTCTCAGGAAAATGTCAAATTTCTCGAATTTTCCATCTGGAGAGAGTTTTTCGGGGAAAATAACAGCGGAATCGTGATCAGCGACCCAAAAAACCTACTAGAGGTCATTTTTGCAACAAAATTATATATTATATATAAATTTTCCAAATTTCCAATCTGGAGGGAGTTTTCCGAGAAAACCAACTGCAGAATCGTGATCAGCGACCCAAAAAACATACTAGGGGTCATTTTCGGCTCTTAATTCAATAATTTTGGATTGTTTTTATACGAATGCTTCTCTGGGGGGTTGAAACCCCGTTTTGGGGGGTAGAAAGGTCGACCACCACGGTCTTGATAGTCATGAATGATCTATGGGGTATTAGGAACAAAATGCAAAAAAAAATTTTTAATTCTAGCTTATATTTTTTTTTTATTTTTCGGTTCGTTGCCTGGACTAATAATATTCAGAGCAGCGTTAACATACAAGCTGAGTGTATTCTACTTAACGATCGATTGGATATTTGAATACAAAATAAGTAGGTGATTATACTATTACAAAAATGACAGTTAATCCAAATTGAAAAAATATAGTTCACTCAGATTAAAATGAAGCAATCAAGTTAGTTCACCCTATAACAGTTAAGACTCATAATTATAGATCAATAATGTATGTAGGTAAACTTTCTGATAATGTATGCAATTTCTTTCTTAATAATACGGTAGGCAAATATATTAAAAACAACAAAGATAAGGATAAAAAAGATTAAGAATCAGGAGTATACAAGGTAGAGTGTGAAGATTTTGATAAATTATATATAGGCCAGACAGGAAGATCTTTCAAAACTAGACTTAAAGAACATTTTAATTTGAACAAAGAAGATTCAAAAATTGTAAACCATATTAAAGAAACTTCAAAGATGATTTTGAGATTCTCCATAATGAGTTGAAAGTAAAGTATTGAACGTCTTAGAGAAAATTGGAATAAATGAGTTTAAAAATACAGGAAACATTTCAAATGATCAGAAAGACTTCACCAATTCTCCATTATTTGAAAACAACTCTTATCCTATTGTACACGTACCTCAGTCATCCCCTCCTTTTTAATCTTGATTTCAATATTTAAGGAATAAGCCATAGTTTGTAAAACCATTGTTTGATGAAGCCACCGTATGGTGGAACATGTCACGTTTTGTTTAATAAAACGAAGTTTGTGGAAATTTATTACGAATGTAGTTTTTATTAAAACTATAATAACAAATAACTCCGATGGTTGCATGCAAGAGTTGTGAAATCTGTATATTTTTTTTATTTGGATAATTGAATGATCACGAAAATAATTCGTTAAGCGACAACCTTTTTTATTGTCTAACATGAACACATCGAAAACCACTAGGATTGAGGGAATACATTTGCGTACAGAACTGCAGACGGGTAGACATTTTTTGATACCACTACTTCCAATTTCTAGAGCCAAGGAATGTCATCAAAATATCGGTTTTTCTTTGACTAATTAGTATTTTCACTAAATTACATCCAATTACAGTAGGCATGCTATTATTCTAACTACAAAGTAGAAAATAATATTTATCGAGTGGGTTGTATGTCTGTTCAGAATGGATCGTCGATAATTGAGAATAGTTTAAGCCACAAAAATGAATCGATGTTACATATATGTGAGGTAGAAGTTCGCCGTGAACCCAAAACTTAGCATCAGTATGTTATCAAATGTCGCCTATTCCGGATTCGCCCCGAGCGTGGAGGTCAGGACCGCTCATATCTCACAGTCTAATTTCCGGGAGGTCGCTGACTAATAACAGGCCTTTTGCATAACTCGCAGTCTCGACCATAGAAGTTTCCTCTCCAAGACGCTCCTCAAATGCGCCTTCACTTTATACAATCCAGCGAATGCCGATGTCGTACATCATACGTGAGCGAATTATCTTCGTCTTGCTTCCCTCTTATAATGATGCGATATGCAATGCATTCCCGAACAACTCCAAACTTCAGACTTTTACTTCAGATTATTTGTGTACTTGTATCGAAAGTATTTCCGAACGACGTAACTGTATGGGACTTATCGGAGATTACAAATTCTTCTCAGGCTTGAGGTGTTTAATGTCACTGCCTTTGCTATGATATTTTAATAGAAATACATTGATATCGTATTACTTATATTATTATTCTTTGTTGATCCTGCAGTTCACTAATCTCTACTAGAGATTATAATAGTGAATATGAAGTTCAAGCTGAGATTTTCGTGTCTAATGATCCCAACTAGCTCACTAGGATATCTTACACTCATGGCTTATAGTGATATGTGTCTTTAGATTTTTGAATCATCGGATTGCTCAAACCGCCAACTGCTTCAGCCAAAAAAATAGGATCAATCAAGAATTTCCGGCACTACGAGAAGAATAAATGTTGATGATTATATCAGAGAAATAGAGACAAGTTTCAACTCAACAATTTAGCTTTTATCCTCTAGGGAATTATAATTGAAGCAAAATTGGTTTGATTAATAACATACTTATTTTATAAATAAACAGAGATTAATACTTAGCAAAATTTAAAGTAAGACAAATTAGGATTCTAAACAATTTGATTAATTAAATTGAAATTATGAATTTTATAAAGAAAAATAATGTTCCACCAATGGTTCGAATTTGAGAAGTAAATTTGTGAATGAAAACAATTTAGGGTAGAGATCATAAACAACTGATCATGAAAATTTGGTTATTCCAACTACAAAAAAAGGTTACCGTTCTTGAAACTTCAATCAGCTGGGAGGAAGTGCTCTGCCAGGAATCCCCCTCTACAACACGGCACGGGAAAAAGGAAGGAGACGTCTCATTCGTTTAATTCCTGAAATATAGACAATACGAGCAATACCATGGCCACAAGTTCGAGGGACAAACAACTGAATCAATAGGAATAAGCAATATAATCCCACAAAAATTGCTTATTTAAAATGATTAAAAAAATAGAAATCTTGAAGAGAACTAGTGAAATACAATATTAAAATCTGAAAGAGAATATTTGGATAATAGTCTACTTATTGAAGTTATGACAATTTATACTGAAAGTTATATAAAAAACGGTAGTCTTGAGGAGAATGAGTGAGATAATTTAGAATCTGCAAGAGTACAATTGGATAATAGTTAACTGAATATAGTAGACTGTAATCGTGATCGTAGTTTCTGAAGAATAATCTGTTCAAGCAATATAAGGAGGTTTATTCCCATAAAGCAGTAAATGAGAATTTCGGCTTTATTCAAATTCACCTAGATCAAAAATTATTCCGTTATCTCATCAAGACTAACCTAAAGAGACATATCCATCCCAAATTTATCAGGAGGAATGTCAAAGGGGGTGTTACGGAATACTACGTATCCACGTAGGTCATTGCCAGGTGAAACAAGCCTTAAAGAACGATATAAACCAATTCCGAGTCTGTTATTTTGACAAATTAGATATGGATTAAAAACAAAAGAATGAACATAAGTGGATGATTATCTTATTCAGATCCCAGCAAGAAAAAGCGGTCTTGTGTGGCCACGCGGATGAGTCGATATTCATATAATTATTGAAAAATATCAACGATCACAGAAATATACACGTCTACTACAAAGTTTAGTTATGATCAGATTTCAAATTATCGGGTTCACTGTCGATAATCATCCTACAATATATTCAATTAATGAAAGATAAAGGAATGTAAATAATTCGACTCACCACAGGTAAGTTCCAATACAAGATGATCCCTACCGATTTTCGTTTTCCGATCTCCCTATTTCATCGCGTGTGGCGAGACCTCTCTCGTGTTCTTGCGCATTAGTAAAATAATCGATTTGCGCCATTATAACACAGATGTCGATAACAATTCCTTTCCAAGCTATAGTTCCTAGCGGAAACAGTTATAAACATTATTCAAACAATTAGAAACGGATAACGTTACAGTAACGTATAACGTTACAGATTCAAATAAGCCGAACCTATATAATCGAAACGAATTACCTCAATCATCTTGAAAGAATCAATGCTCACTGATTTTGAAATGAAGACCAGAACAGTGATGGCTCGTAGGTGAAGCAATGAAGCACTGATTCACGTTTAGATTTGTTCAATTACTCAGATTATGTTTATCTCTTCTCATATTATCCGTGCAAAAATAGTTTAAAACTTCAAATTTGTTTTGCAGTAAAATACGAAGTATCATCCATTTTCACATTTAACAACCATTTTTATATGGGAACGTTCCAATAGTGACACTAGTCAGCTAAAAAGCTAATTAGTCATCTCCCATCTTCGCGTTTGAACGGTGTACGTCAGAGAGTGAATCAATTTCCAGAAAACAGTGTTTTGATGTACGTGTTCGACCGGTTTCTGTTTCAACAACGTATAGACTTACGCTATGACCATACTTTCAAAACAGCTGTACTTATCGAGGTGAACCAGCGATGAGAAATGATTCAATGCAATGAGAGTGGAAAGAGTGAGGAAGACGAGGATGGATGAGACCGTGCTGTATTTGTTTATTATTGTCTTTACATTATGCCTTGGGTTTTGAGCGGCTAAAGTCGAATATTAGTACTATTCAGGATGATTCAAGAGAAAATAGTAGACTGTTTGTTCAAAAATTCAATGAAAAAATGAAGCTTGACAGACGTTTTATGCAGTTACCTATCCGTTTTCGTCGACATCGTGAAAATATATTCTCTAATAATCTCAAGAATCTGTAAGAAAATGCATTCTGTTGAAGCATTTTTTGAGCTTAGGTTTAGATGTTTTATTAATCGATGAATATACTCCAAGATTAGCCCAGTGCCGTTACTCGAGGTTTTTGGGATTGCTGAATACGAATATGATGTTTAAAAAAAGTCTTCAATATACTTGGTACACAGGACACCCTGGTGCAATACAGAAACTCAGAAATATTGCTTCAATTACATGAAAAATGCATCGAAAAATAATTACTGGGGTGTCTTCGAGATCGCTGATCACGAAGTATATAAAAAAATTACATGAGTATACCTGGAGGTCAAGACTTTCTGGAGTTCTGCGTCACGTCACGTCGTAACCAGCGGCCTCAAAAATCTCCGAGTAATCATTTTTGATGCATTCTACATGGAATTAGAATAAATATTCCAGGGGTAACGGAGTACTTCAGGAACTCTTGAACTCCAGGTACAAGTAGGTAATTTTGAATATCATATTCGTGATCAGCGACCTCGGAAACCCCCGAGTAATCATTTTTGATACATTTGCATGTAAATGGAGTTCCTGAGTTTTCGTGCAGCAGAGTGTCCTGTGCACCAGGTACATTGGAGACTTTTTTAAACATGATATTTTCATCCAGCGACCCCAAAAACTTCCGAGAAACGAATTTGAACTAATTTAGGAGTATATCCATTATTAATAAAACATCGGAACTTAGGCTCAAAAAATGCTTCAACTTGCATATTTTAGATGAACTGCAATTTCCAATAACCGCCAAAAACATGTTTTCTACGTCTTCCAGAATCGAATGCCAAATGCATCTCAATCCATCTTGACCGAAAAAAAAACCGAGGTTTTCTGCTATATTGCCTCAACTAATAATGAGTTTGCACTATTTGTAATCGGCATTACTCAATCAGGCTACAAGTTTGACAGATGACGAGTAGGTAGTATCAGAGCATCCTAGATAAAAGTTTTGTCATGATGTACTGGTCATCACATTGACTCATAGATTGTCGTACATACCGATTTTCAAAAAAGTTGTGAAGACGTCTAAATGTTAGGAAAACGTAGCAATTTCATAACCCTTTTTGCATTTTTCATAGTGTCAACTCGGAATGTTATCGAATGTAGACCGTACGTCATAAAAAAAATACTAATGGTTCCTCTTTTGGTGTTCCGAAACAATCTTTTATTCTCCAACTTAAATTATGCATTTCCTTATAAGCAGTCCATCACAACGCGTGAAAAATTGCCTGCGACTAACGTTGAAAGAAGCGGGAAACCGATCCCGCAGGATTAATGCCACCTACTGCTTATAACTCCCGCACGACAATATCTTTCACGCTCAAGGAGTCTTAGGCGACGAAACAAGTGAGTACGTCTTAATACCTTATTCAGATGACAAACGGATTTGAATCGCAGATTTACCCATCAAATCTAACGGGAAGAGAAGCAAGCGTCATTTGCTTTGATGTTTTTTGATTAAGTTGCTTAGCGCGCTGTAATTGAAACAGAAATCTATGGTCGGGCTGGTAAATGCGTAATCTGTATGCAAGACGTGTCTTAATACTATCAGGAATATACATTTTATACCAATGAATTCATCGATTTCGTAACAAAACCCTTCTAATAACAAAACCTAATTTCAAGCTTATTTCATTGTTTTACATTGTTTGTCGGAGTTACGTTACATTTTAATCAGAGGAATAAGTTCATGAATAACTGATATAACTGATAAAACATGATTAATTCGGGCATAATGATTTCAAGACAAGGTGATTCGATTAGTTGAGCACTTTATAAATGTTGTACTAATCATTCACATGCAAATATACTGATTTGAATAAAAGCAGCAATACTCAGTATTAGTTAGGCAATTTATTTGTGATTTTTACATAAGATGCACTTCGATATAACGAAGAAATGATTAAGTTTTCAATAATAAGCTGTGATCAATTGATCCCGTGGCTTCCCTCACTCGTTAATGTTGGTTGTGTTGGATACTTTCAATAACTAAACCAATTTTATAATGAACTTGTAGCTTTAGTTTTTAATGCGTTCTTAACTTATAATTTATGAATTCTATTGTTTCACTCTTTACCATGTGATATGAAATTCCATTCATATTGTAAAATCGAACACTAATATGTTGATTCCATTTTTATTTATAACTTACGTTACTCGAGTTTACGCCATCTTCAGACGTTATCCAAATAAAATTGAAATACACAACTTCAGCTGTGAATACTTATCGGAGGTTGTTAGGTTAGTGTGTTTCTAATTGATTGAATAATGTTGATAACGGTTCCCGCTCGAAATTATAGATTATTTGAAACTTGGAAAGAGACTATGACTGACATCTGCGTTTCTATAGCGAAGATCGATTATTTTACTAATGCGCGATCACTCGAGAGGAGTGTGGTGACACGCGATTGGATGTGATCATATCTGGGGTGAACTGAATTATTTACTTAGAGAATTATTACTATAAGATTACATTTTGGGTTATTAGATTCTAATAATGACAAATTATTGATAACAGCAGAGTATAGGGGTGAATTTCCGAAAACGATCGGAACAGAAAAGCCACTGTCAGTAAAAATTGATGAAACAATATAATATAGAAGTGTTTATTCTATGATCAATGTCTGTACAACTTAGGAGAAAGAAAAGTGGAACTAAATATTATTACTAAGACTTAAAATAAACATATGAAAAAAATGTCAATTGGCTGACGATTTTCTATAAGATTTTTTCCTACAAATATGCATTTCACGGACGAGGTGTTAGATATTTTCCACAGTGAATATTACATCTACTCTTCATGTATTGCTATGATTTCATTCCCTAAACAATAAAAATGATAAAAATTAGAACTTACCGAACATTGAAAATCAGAAAAGATTAATAAAAAGATATTATATGGAATTAAAAAACAATATTAAAAGTTAAATAATAGTTAGTATAATATAATAAACAATCTAAAACATAATAAACAACAATGTAATTAGAATAGAAAAGTAAAACAAGAACTACAGTGAAAGTGAATAAACGTACAGTGTTACGAAGGCAGAAATCATAATTACAATGATTACAAAAACTATCATGAGATAGCACAAACTATTGAAAAATGTTATAGATATAAGTTAGGATTAGTAAATTTGAGTTATATAATGTTAAAGAAATGTTATTGATATATTATATTATGTATTAGTTTTTGAGAATGAAAACTGTCAAATTTATAATAATTATTGGAATAATCATATTAATAATAACCTAATCATTGGTTATCTTATACCAAAGTGTGTGGAAAAAATGTAGGTAATATTAATTTAAAAAGAAGGAATCATCATCATTTAAAATAAGTTGAAAATCTCCAATAATTCAAAATTTATAGAATACTAAATTCTGATTGGTCGAGGCGATTTTATAAACGTCAGACGAGTAACAATATAATACTTATGTCAGTTTGCAACAATCTTCAAAGTATTCTTGATAGGTAAAGAAAGCACCTCATAGGTTGAATATGACATCAAGTAGCATCGGTTTTGAAGGCCTATAAAAGGCATCTGAAGACAAGCCAAGTTAGTTAGCCATCAACACCTGAAGAGTCAAGGTACTTAAGCAACTCATAAAGTTTCCATAACCTTGGTTTATTGGATAAACATCGGTGAACCCAAGTGTTCCAGTAGCTTCGTAAGGTTGATAGTAACCGAAGCAAATAAATAATTTCTACAAGTCAAGTAGTGTTCCAAGTCTCCGAACAAAGGTTAAAGGTTACAATAACCTACAATTCATAAGTAACATCGAACAATAGCCAGAATTCGATAAAGTTCCAAACATCATTAAAGAGTTTTGTATCTTTAATAAAAAGAATAAAACTAAGATTACAATTTTCAACAGTTCCTGATTTCAAAAGGAGTAACCATAGTTTACCTGTGTTTATTGTGAATAGCAGAGAAATTGTGTACCTACGGTTGAAGTGAATTATCAAATTAATAAGAACATCAAGCCAAGTGAACATTACCTAAATTTTAAAACATATTCTTGGATATAAACTAAACGTAAGTTTATTTATTATTTCTCCATTGTATTATTATCTGTCTGTAAATCTGAAAGAAAGATTGTAGATTATAACTTTGTAAACAAAGATAAATAGTAAATAATTTTGAGGTTAGATCATAGATCTATTTGAACATAACATTGTAAAAATTGATACCCGAGATAAATTAGAGTAATAGAAATTTAAATATTAAAATTTTTAACATTCTAAGAACATTGTGTTTAATTCCATATATAATTCAATATAAAAATAAAAAGGTAAAAATTCATTATTCAATTCAAAACAAACATAAGATTCAAAATAAATAAAATACAATAAGAAAGCTAGCCGGTAGAATTCAAAACATTGAAAGAATCAAATTAATCAAATAATTCATAATAAATAATAAGCTAAAAAGACCTTTTCTTAACAATTGTCACCACAACGTGGGGCAAAATAAATCAAAAGAGGTTTTTTAATAGTATATTTTATCACAGTTTTTTGAAGACACTTAAAATGACATGGTCCAGCACTCAACTGCTTGGAAAAGGGGATAAATATTACCCAACTGATTCTTTATACAAAAATTAAAATTATTCGAAGTATGCTGTGTTCTTCGGCTTGAACTCGTATCTGGAGTCGATATTGGACCCTTGATCTTGCAGAGGATTTATGATGGCTCTAACTTTTAGGAGTCACTTATACGCGGACAGTAGCTGTGGAAAATTTTTGTCGTTGGTAGTTCTTTTGAACAAGTTAGTTGATGAATTATTTTTATGTTCGGAACGACTGGTATTTAATTAAATGGTTGTTCCTTTTTAAATCGTCGATTTTGTGGTCTTCGATTGGAACAACTGTAGTTTTGCTTTCTTCAACCTCGTTAAAAACTCTAACGAGGATTTCAGCTGAGGTAATATCATTTCCCTGTCTAACGAACATATCTGCATTTCATTTTTGGGATCCTCCTACTTGGTAAAGCGAACCTTTTCCGTGTCCACTTTCGCTATAATTACAAGGCATGAATCTAATTGTTGGAAAATATTTATTAGTTTCCTGGAGTAAGAGATATTCTTAGAATTGGATTCCAATGTGCCAAAATTGAGTGAGGCCCATTGTCAACGTTGTCGGAGATCGTAGTAAAAGAAGCTTAGAAGCTCTGAAGCTCCAAAATGCGTCGCCTGAATTTATGCACTGTATGTATCAGATGATTTGTACAAAATAGATGTTTCTTGAAAATTACTTTAATTAATTGTATACTAGATTGTCACATTTTAGTTATTTAAATTTCTTGCTTTCGAGTCATATTCGACAATTATCTTCTGTTTCTGTCATTTGGTTTCTTTCTGTAATTTTTGTAAGCAATCGTTTGCTTTTTGTGATCGAAAACTCTTTTTGCTTTGCGTGTTTTCTTTTTAATTGAATGTAATTAAATTATTACTTTTGGCGCTTCGGTATCTTTTTTGGAAACCTATTTTCCTTTGGTTCCTCTTTCATTTTTATTGGCATCAACTTTTAGCTTTTCGTTAGTAATATTGCAAATTTATCAGACATTCTTAACTCAAGATTTTCAGAAGGCATTATTGCACTTTCATATTCAGTCGCTCTATTATTATTTATTTATTATTCCTAATTAGATGGAACCAGAAGCTCTTGATTTTCATTGTGATTTTCAATAAAATAAGGTCTTGAGAAGAAAGTTGAGATGCATGTTTCAGTTTCTTAAGTAGTTCCTTAGTATTTAAAGAATGCAAATGATAGAACTGAGACATAATCATTAGGAAATATGAAGTTCATGATAAAGCAATTTGATTTAGAGAATTGTGCTTTACATTATATAATTAACTTTTAACCATTCGCAATATGTCTCTGTACCAGGATATAAATAATTGTTATTTGGAAAGCTATAAATATAAAAACCGCTAGCAGTAGTTGGAATGGGATTTTACGTCGCACAATTTCCATCGTTTTCTTCGTTGATGCATCAATCCTTCTCAAAAAAAAACTAAAATTCAATAGTTGGTGAATTCGTGTATACACTATTCAACCTTGACTCATCCTCATTGTTATCTACATCACAGAGTGAACAGAGAAGATAATATGTATCTTCAAATTTCGATAAACTCATTGAATGTTGAAATGAGAATTTCGGATACTTCCGCTCTATATATAATTATGCTGTCTACTTGCATATTTTATTCCCATCATCCAAGTTTTAAAGGTTAGTCCGTAGAAGAGAACAGAAATAATTTCATCATTTCCACCCGATATAGCAACTCAACGATTAAACTTCTCCATGAATTGAAAAGTAGAGTGGTTTTTGATTTTCCACTGTGTTACTCGTAACAAGAAAAGTCTCAATTCGGTCTGCGCTGATAACTTAGTCAATTTACAGGCGGAAATGAGCAAATCTAAATGAAATAATAACATAAGCATGTTAAAGGGGGTCGATCTCCATCTCAGAGAGCAGTCAACAAATTTGAGGTAAATATATTAGGACACTTAAGCGTCGAAATTACAAGCACGATTCAAATCGGAAATTGCGAAATTTGAATGCAGCGATGGAAGGTGATTTCCGTTTTTCCACGTGACGCATTCATTTGTTGGCCAGAAGTCGTATGAAAAAGTTGTTTGAATGTGTTAATTAATGTAGGTACATGCAATTAATGAGTTGTGAGACTGAGATCCTATTTCCCGTTACCTATTGGAACATCAAAATCGAATTTCTAGTTCAATCATTTTAATGAGTTTGACATCAGTCTCATACCAATTTTTTGTTCCAGGTTAGTTGGCAGTAAGACAGGAAATGTATCAATTTGGTATAGCTTCAGTTATACTTTGCTTAAGAGGAACACTCATTCAGAAACAGTAGTAGGTATGCTTGTATGAACCTTGGAAATAATAAACTGAGAGATGGGAACATATCAGTTATTACAATAAAGCTTCCGACGTATGAGGAACAATATCCCTACAGTTAAGAAATAATCACCCTTATCCACTAAAAATACTATTAAAGTACTCAGGACATTTCGGCTATCAAGTAGCCATCATCAGAGTAAACTAAATTATAAATCGGAATGTGCCTGTTTATATACTATTTGGAAATAATAATGTCAACAATGGGTTACCCTAGCTGGAGATAAATCGAAATTTAATGAATTGATTTTTCGTTTAAACATTTCTATCCCTTCTAAATTACCTAGATATTTGTCTGTACTGTGTTTTAAAAGTTAGACATCTTCTAAGGATGTGGTGTGACCTGTATTCAAAATATGTTCGGCTACAGCTGATTTTCCACCATTAGTTCTCTTTATATGGGCAAAATGTTCCGTATAACGAGTTAGAATATTCCTCCTAGTTTGATCCACATAGCATTTTGAACATGACTCATAATTGGTTTTGTAAATCCCGGATTTGTAGAAATGGGAAACTTTATCAAAGGTGCTGCTTGAACGGTGTTTTAGCTTGCTTTTGCATCTATAAACTGGTTGTATTGCAAATTTAGGAAACAAACTATGACATTTATTAATTACTGAAGAATGATAAGTGAAACGTTTGAATTTTATCGAAGTATTTGAAGGTGATGGCTCTAATTTGGTTAGTTGGTTACGTTTCAATTTCCTTTTTTGTTTAGAAATTAAATTATGATTCAAGATTTGTGATAATCATTGTCCAACGCAATTTGCTGAAGTTTCTCAACTTCGTTGTTATAATTTTTCTGGGTGAAGGGGACGTTCAATAATTTATGAACTAGACTATTAATGGAGCTATTTTATATCTGAATTCTAAATGGTGTAGCTGAATCCGCCGGGATATACCTATTTGTTTGAGTGTTTTTTTTTCATATGTCCAAATTCTATTGATTAGTATCTTTTATAATGTTAATATCAGGGAAACGAATTCAATAATTCATTAAAAAATCGAGTACAGTTGTAATCTCCGATAATTTAAAATACAAACTTAAACTTTCAAATCGTAATCTTCCTAAACTGTATTGTTAACCTAAGATTCATAGGCCAATTCCATGACACCAATCATTTCAAACATTAATGGTCCTACGTATAACATAGCAAAATTGTTAATGAAGGAATTCAGCAACTTCCAAGCCACACCAAATTTGTCTGTGAAAAATTCTTTGGAACTTGTTGCAAAATTGAAAGATTTCAAACTTGAACCTGGTGATAGTCTTGTTTCATTTGATATTGTTTCACTATTCACAGATATTCCAGTCCCTTACTCGGTAAACATTCTGAAGAATTGGCTTTCAAATATCAATATCCTCGATAGAAACTGCACAGAATACGTGACCCTTACATCTTTATGTATGGAGCTTACTTAGTCATTTCACTTTTAAAAAAAATTACAATAAATAAACAAGCGGATGTGCAATGGACTCTCTCCTTTTTTGGCAAATATTTTTCTAAGCGAACTTCGAATCTAAATTGAATCAGTTCCCAAAAGTTTGGTATAGATATATTGACGACATTTTTGCGATTAGAAGTAAAGAATTTGATTTATATGCCTATTTAAACAGGTTTCTTTCCTTGATATCAACATTATGAAAGATGGTAATCAGTTGGATTTCGACATATACAGAAAACTCTCTTAAACAAACAGGTTTACCCCGGCTAATTCATCTACACCATTTAGATAATAAAATAGCTCCGTTTAATAGTCTAGTTCATAGATTATTAAACGTCCCCTTGAGCCAGCAAAATTATACAACGAAGTTGAGAAACTCCAGCAAACTTCGTTGGACAATGATTACCACAGACATCTTTGATCAATAATTCAATTTCTAAGCAAACAAGGAAATTGGAACGTAGCGAACTAACCAAATTAGAACCATTACCTTCAAATACTTCAA
Organism: Endomychus coccineus; assembly: GCA_958510875.1. Classification (NCBI taxonomy): domain Eukaryota; kingdom Metazoa; phylum Arthropoda; class Insecta; order Coleoptera; family Endomychidae; genus Endomychus; species Endomychus coccineus. The sequence goes on along the minus strand of OY294068.1, from coordinate 174,101,016 downwards.
TAAAATTCAAAACTTCCACGCATCATTCTTCAGTAATTCATAAATTTCATAGTTTGTTTTCTGAATTTGCAGTACAACCAGTTTATAGATGTAAGAACAAGCTGAAGCACCGTTTAGCCAACACCTTTGACAAAGTTTCCGATTTCGACAAATCCGGGATTTACAAAATCAATTGAGAGTTGTGTTCAAAATGCTATGTGGGTCAAACTAGGAGGAACACTTTAACTCGTTATAAGGAACATTTTGCCCATATGGATTAAAGTAATGGTGAAAAATCAGCGCTAGCCGAACATGTTTTGAATTCAGGTCACACCATTTCTCAAGAAAGTTTAACACTTTTAAAATACAGTACAGACAAATTTCTAGGTATTTTAGAAGGAATGGAAATGTTTAACCAAAAAAGCAATTTACTAAATTTTGATTTATATCCAGTTGGGGGTAACCTTTTGTTTACATTATTATCTCCAACTAGTATTTAAACAGTCACATTTTGATTTATAATTTAGTTCACTCTGATGATGGCTACTTAGTAGCCGAAAGGTCCTCAGTACTTTATTAGTATTTTTAGTGGATAAGGGTGATTATTTCCTATCAATAGACCACTTTTAATAATAATATGAAAATGCTACTACGCTTTCAACAACGAAGTGCCAATGTCAAACAGATACAAAAGTCTGAAGTAAACAGTGTCTATGATCGTCTGTGGTGGAACAGGTGGACCTTGATCTTTTTCCGTTGCGGTGAGTCAGCATTTTCGTTGATTTGTTGTTTTTGTGCGTTGTGTTGCTTGGGTTCTGTGGTTGTGTGATTATGTACGTTGTTGGTATGTGTTTATTCTGTGTTGGTGCGTTTGTCTATTTGTTGGAGCATTTTGTTCAACATATTTGTGGCAAATTTTTGGAAAAACTCTGTCAGGGCTGGTGTGTTTGTGTCTTGTCTTAGTAGGTGATTTGTAACGTAATAAGGTGCGCTTAGGCACATCTTTATTGTCTTGTTCTGTTCTCGTTCTGAACGTTGTATTTGTATAGTAAAATTAGCGGATATAGAAATCCTCGTATTTGTTTGGCTTTTGTGATGCTGTTGCTTATGTGTTCAATCATTATGTGTCAAGTGTCCGAGGTATTTCACCTCTTTCGTCCATTTAATGTTTTCATTGTACATTATAATGTCTTTGTTTGGGTTGTGGTTTAGTCTTTTGTAGGTGAAGATGATTGCGGGGTCTTTGACGCGTTGACTTTGATTTTAGACTAATCTAGTCATGTTTCCAGTTTTCTTCACGTATTTTTGTAATTATTTTACAATTACTAGGGGTTTTTGTGAGCTGCAAGATGCAGCAGTCTATTTTTGGTATGTCTGCTGTGTATAAGTTGCATACTACTGGACCTAGAATCGACCCCTGAAGTGAACAATAAACATTTCAAGTCTAAATAGGAACTAAAGTACAATAGGGGTGATGAGATTACAATTGAGAGAAAGCGTTCTTGTTATTGAAGTTTCAGATTATGACAAGTTCTAGCTAACTTTCATATAGTTAGAACTTAAATACCCAAAACATGTTCGTTCTTTCAGACTCAACAAAACAGACTCAACCCTTGCTGACCATTGTTTATAGACAGCTCATATTCCCTAATTTAGATAGCCTGAACATTTCACATAATCAAACCAAATTAAATACATTAGAATCACTAGAGATTATTCCTTAATTCATACATCTTTTCCAGGAATATATCTGCTTCGGAATTTCCGGTAATTCCTTACTCTCAATACCAATATCAACCCGTTTAAATATTATTGTTAAAAGTATAATTTGACGACTTTTCAGCAGAAGCTGAAGTCGCTAACTGTTCGTAAGGGAGAGGGTGATAGCAGTATAATACTTGAACCAAAAAAAAATGTGCTTATGTTTGAATAGAAACTGCATAATTTGAATATCCGTGATTTAGCACACAATTGATGTTGTCCTCTGTGTTAGGTTTATTTCTGTCATATTTGTTTTAATTTTGCACACCCAAGAAAAACACGTAATTTTTTTTGGGACAAACTCACTTAATAAACATCATCTACATCAAGGTGCTTTTTGGGATAAATATTGATATAGAAATGTATTTTATTTATTCAACAATGTTGTAATGCGTAATCTCTTCACATTATCAAACGTAATATCATCACAAAATGAGTGTGAATGAATTGTTTTAGCGGCAAATTCAACATTTAATTTTACATTAAATAGGAAATTACGCGTATCAGTGTATTATTTGTAATTAACAATGAAATTAATGTATTATTGCATTCATTACAAAATATTACTGATATTACAAGATAATATTGATATTATTATTATTCCAGTTTGAACATGTACAAACTTAAAATGAAAAGAATTAACAAACTGGATGTGTTCATGCTAAAAGAAACCCAATACACCCTAAAAGAACAAAAAAAGCAGTGTGTTGAGCTTTAAGAAAAATGTTTTTTCCAACGCTGCTTATTGTACATAAAATTATGTAGCTGATTAGTAATATGACAATAAAATGGGTTATTTACATTGAAAACAAAGTTGATCCACTTTATCATTCTATATGGTATGATTCTAACGAATTTGAAAATTATTAAATTATTCATATTTCATGAATAAATGAAATTAAAACTAAATATTATTTTGATTCCGCAAAATACTGCATCATCGTTTTGTACAAATTCATGTTGCTTGAAATGCAGAACGAACTTCATAATCTATTTATAATGGATAGAAGCCTCGATTATTCATATTGTTCGATTCATTGGAATAAATCCGAATATTGAACTGCATCAGATACTTAACGAACGTGTTTTAACTATCGTTTCTATGATTACATTCATTCAGTTGAACAGTGTTCCAAACCAACAGATGTACAATAAAGAACTGATATAACATAGAACTAAATGGAATTTACCAATCATCAAGTTTTTTTTTCAACTGTTTAGTTATTACATTGTGAACATGATATTTTCCCCTATCGTATTGTGAAAACTAGCATGTATATATGTATGCTCGTAATCGTAATTATTATAGTTGAATGTCGACATGCTCTGATTTTTCCAATATTTTTTCACGATGATTACCAACGAACTGGGGAATTTCTTTCGAAACATTGCAATCAGTCCTATCGTACCTGCTCACGTCTCTTAATTCATTGAATCCACCTCTACCGCACTTATAAAATAATCCTAATAGTTCAAACCGACTGAAATTGAACAAAGCATCCCCAAATTTGCAAAATAAGCCTACTGTTTCAAATTAACTTGGGTGCAAACGATACAAAAATCTACGTATTCTAAGAGATATAGAGTTTTGAGAAGTTTATATGCAATTGTGCCTTTGTCTTCGAAACCATTCAAACTGTGAGTCAACCGTCATCGAGGTGCATTATAGCTCAAAGGTGATTCCATAAATTTCATGACTGAATATCAATGCGTTTGTTCCGTTATGACAAATCGAACAACTCTAGTAATTTACAGTTGTTTGTATAATCAAGGTATTATTGTTAAAAATCCATTTTTCGTATTTATGACTCACCTATTATTCCTCTATTACACACATCCATCAGCAGTTATGATAAAGGAATTGTACAATCAACATAACATAATAGCTAACTTTATAGAAAATGATATTCGCACTTTGTTCCCAAAATACTTTATTGTTCGACTTATGGTTCATTTAAGTTATCTAGTTGCTGGGAGTAGATTATCCAATATTTTCCGTAACCATAATCATTATTGTTTCTAACAATATATACAGGATGTTTCTATGGGAAAGAGACATACGTTATCGGTGGTTAGGAGTGAAGGAAGTGTATATTTATTTCTCCACACATAACTTGAGCACCATTCTGTAGATTGCTTTAGCATTTGATACCCTTGTCCTAAATAACTTGTAGTATTTGATAGAAAATTTTTTATGATTTAACGCGACCTTACGGAAAATTATTGTTTTGGTGAATGAAACAAAAGTCTAAGATTTATACCTTATAAATTGCCCGCAACCCCTTTTTTTTCTCCATTTTGGGGTATTTTGGACATTTTTAGGGGAGGTTCGTCAAAAAAAAATTGCTATCTCCAGTTGTATTGGGAATTGAGAAACCAAACTGGAACCCTTTTATTGTCAATGTTTAAGGAACTCCCAGTTCAAATTTCAAGTTAATCCGACCTCCCCCTTCCTCGCAATAGATGTATATATATATATACATGAATGCATGGGAACTTGCGTGACGGCTAACCCGGGTAGTTTGTACTGTAGGTAGGTTTTATGCCCTCAAAACTGCCCTCCAAATTTCAAGTTAAAATATCACACAGTTTTTGAGAAATTCGAGTTTAAGTCAATTTTTTAGCTAATTTTCAAACTGATATATCTCATGTCCTTTATAATCCGATTGACATTTGCTTGGCTTCAAAATGTAGGTATTTACATATATTTTCAATTGGTATGCATCGTTTTTATACTGCATTAGCAATATGATACTATTTTAGGTGACAGATTCTGAGGCAAGTAGTATTTCCAGCAGTACAGCGTGGCGAGTTCAAGTGGTCGGAAGAGAAGACAGCAATAATATGTACAATTTAAAAAAAATGTTAAAAAATTAAAAAATTAAAAAAATTAAGAAAAAAAGACAAAAAAAAAGCCGTATAAGATCAGGTAGTTCATAAACAATAATCAAACACCGTGGGACGAAACGGTTAATTAAAAAATTTCATAGGCATCTTACGGATGAGTCCACCTTTTTCTTATTTTTTCAAATTTTTTTATTTTTTCACATTTTTTTAAAATTTTTAAATAAAGGGGAGGTCGGATTAACTTGAAATTTAAACTGGGAGTTCCTTAAACATTGACAATGAAAGGGTTCCAGTTTGGTTTCTTAATTCCTAATACAACTGGAGATAGCAATTTTTTTTTTACGAACTTCTCCTAAAAATGTCCAAAATACCCCAAAATGACAAAAAAAGGGGTTGCGGTCAATTTAGGAGGTAGAAATTTCAGAGTTTTGTTTCATACACCAAAACAAACATTTTCCGTGGGGTCGCGTTAAATCATAAAAAATTTACCGATATCATTTATTTTTTGGTTTCACATACTCTACTATTGTCGAATATACCGATGTATGAAAAAAGAAATTTAGATTCAGCTTCGCAAAAAGTTCACAAAATCTTTAACCCAAAATTCGCAGAAGCTACAGTGTAAGTGATTTTACTTTTTGGAAATGTTTTTCTGTTGATGATATAAATTGATGAACCAAGTTTTGATTCTTCAGTTTAAACAGTGACAACAAGTCTTACAGTTCCGGATAGCTGTTTCGCTTTCTCATGAGCTCTTCAGTGGATAGAGCCAGATGATGAAGTCACTGTTCATACATCTCCGGCAGAGATAGAAATACGCCGTTGAAAAATGTTTGGAGAACTAAGCTATTCCAAACGCCATCTATCGGGATAGTATCTGTCTCACTGAGGGAGTTATGCACAATGCCACGCACTGATAAATCAGGTCACGCTATTCATGGAATCGACGGGGAAAAAGTTTGAAATGCAACTTCCGTGAGGCGGCCTCGAAATAATGAGCAATGCATGGGGAATACGAGCACGTTTAGTGTTGAAATCATTGGATATGCAAAGTTTTGTTTCCCCAAAACTGGGAGGCGTGTCACTGTTTAATCGAATAATTTTTACACGAAATGTGTTTGTAATCACTATGCAATAAAATACCTATTTGATAGTATAAATCTCTCTGGATTGATCAGTGACACCACAGCTAAGTAGCTCCAGACAGCTGTTTCGCGTTCTTTGGCTCATCAGTGGGATGATAAGACCTGTAGTTCCACCGAGCATTATCTCTGTTGATTATACATAAATCTACAACAAAAAGTGATAAAGAGTGATAGAACAACTAACGCCATCTATCAGTGAGTGGAATTTTTTTCCAAATTTCCCATCTGGAGGGAGTTTTCCGAGAAAACTAACTGCGGAATCGTAGCGACCAGAAAAACATTCTAGGGGTCATTTTCGGCTCTTAATTCATTAATTTTGGAGTGTTTTTATAAGAATGCTCCTCTGAGGGGTTGAAACCCCGTTTTGAGGGGGTAGAAAGGTCGACCCCCGCGGACTTGATATTCATGAATGATCTATGGGGTATTAGGAACAAAATGCAAAAAAAAATTTTGGAATTCTAGCTTACCATATTTTTTTTATCATGGTCTTTTTCCGTGCTTATTGCCTGGACTATTAGTGTGACCTATTTCTCGAGAATGTATATATAATTCATACCTGGGTCAAGAATCATTATTAATGAAACAATTAAAGTGGATTAGTCAACTAAACCCATTAGTCAACTAACCTCAGTCTCCTTTGTGGATTGGATCAATTCTAGCAAGAAATTGTTTAATTCTTAACTATTTAATACTTTTTGATTACTAATTCATCATACTCAATGTCCCCTCAGGTTGCATCTTTGAGAAGGACTCTATTCCGGATAATTCGTCACAATTGTTTATTTCATAGTTCTTCCTACATTTTTCACAAAAATCCATACTTCATTCTATGATTGAGAGTAAAAATGGGTAATATTTGAATAGGAAAGTCAAATTATTTGCTATACCATCTTGAAATTCGTAACGAAAAATAAGTCGTCAAAATGTTGACGACACAATGTGGTGTGCTGAAACATTCCAAATAAGTTCTCGGAATGAAATTTATAAGCTATAAGACCAATATTTCGAAAACTATAACAGTTTCGATAGTAATGTCAATTTCAACAACAAAGAAAGCCATAAGGGAAGATGAACAAACCGCAGCGATCGTGTGAGAGAGGAACGAATATAAGACAGGAATAACCGTGTAGCATCTGTGCAGATTCCCAATAATGTGCACCAGTCAGGAGGAATCATATTAAAATACCTAGAGTGTACCCGGAGGTGTATTTGGCCGCTACATTCCTGCTTTATGTTCGGTAGATCTGAAATCAATACATTCTAAAACAGAAAGTAACTTGAGTTAAATTGAATATGCTTTACCAGTCCGCAATTAGTTTGAGTAATTTCCTACTCACCTGAAATGTGAATTCACTTCATGTCTGAATGAACTCCTAAAATTAAATTAATTTAAAAAAAATGTGTTTCCGAGAAATAACAACAGAATTTTATATTTTCGACATGATGCCAAGATGGGACAATGTACTGACACTATTTAATTTCAAACAGTGGTCTTCAATTATAATTCTTTCAATTTTGTCTCGTTTTCTACTAATAACACCGGTCAACACGATTTTTGGGTCTAACTTCTACATGTTAAATTTTGGTTTCTCCTACGACAAAAATAAGGAAAAAAGTTTATTTTCCGATTAAAGTTTGCTTTTGTAGAAACTAGAACAATTTTCCAATTTTTCAATTTTTTATATTTTTTCTACACTTCCACTGTAAATTATAATTAGAAAACATTTTTTAGATACAAGAGTCTTTTTTATTCAAGATTTGTGATAAACAATAACATATTGTTATGATTTCATTTCCTAAACAACAAAAATGATAAAATTAGAACTAACCGAACATTGAAAATCAGAAAAGATTAATAAAACAGATATTATATGGAATTAAAAACAATATTAAAAGTTAAATAATAGTTAGTATAATATAATAAACAATGTAAAACATAATAAACAACAATGTAATTAGAATTAGAAGTGTAAAACAAGAACTTCAGTGAAAGTGAATAAACGTACAGTGTTACGAAGACAGAAATCATAATTAAAATGATTACAAAAACTATCATGAGATAGCACAAACTATTGAAAAATGTTATAGATATAAGTTAACATTAGTAAATTTGAGTTATATAATGTTAAAGAAATGTTATTGATATGTTATATTATGTATTAGTTTTTAAGAATGACAACTGCCAAATTTATAATAATTATTGGAATAATCATATTAATAATAACCTAATCATAGGTTATCTTATACCAAAGTGTGTGGAAAAATGTAGACAATATGAATTTAAAAAGAAGGAATCATCATCATTTAAAATAAGTTGAAAATCCCCAAAAATTCAAAATTTATAGAATACTAAATTATGATTGGTCGAGGCGATTTTATAGACGTCAGACTAGTAACAATGTAATACTTATGTCAGTTTTCAACAATCAACAAAGCATTCTTGATAGGTAAACTAAGCACCTCATTGGTTATTTTTGAAAATACTTGGCGTACTTTTTGAAGGCCTATAGAAGGCATCTGAAGACAAGCCAAGTTAGTTAGCAATTATATCTAGAGAGTGAAGGTACTCCATGCAACTCACAAAATTTTCCATAACCTTAGATTATTGGATAAACATCGGTGAACCCAAGTGTTCCAGTAGCTTCGTAAGGTTGAAAGTTACCGAAGCAAATAAATAATTTCTACAAGTCAAGTAGTGTTCCAAGTCTCCGAACAAAGTTTAAAGGTTACAATAACCTACAATTCATAAGTAACATCGAACGATAGCCAGCCTTCGATAAAATTCAAAACATCATTAAAGAGTTTTATATCTTTATTAAAAAGAATAAAACTAAGTTAACAATTTTCAACAGTTCCTGATTTCAAAAGAAGTAACCAAAATAGTTTACCTGTGTTTATTGTGTATATCAAAGAAATTGTGTACCTGCGGTTAAAGGAATTATCAAATTAATAAGAAGATCAAGCCAAGTGAACATTGCCTACATTTTAAAACATATTCTTGGATATAAACTAAACGTAAGTTTATTTATTATTTCTCCATTGTATTATTATCTGTCTGTAAATCTGAAAGAAAGATTGTAGATTATAAGTTTGTAAACAAATATTGATAGTAAATAATTTTGAGATTAGATCATAGATCTATTTGAACATAAACTTGTTAAAATTGATACTCGAAATAAAAATAGAGTCATAGAAATTTAAATATAAAAATTTTTAACATTCAAAGAACATTGTTAAAATAAAAAGGTAAAAGTTCATTATTCAAATAAAACAAACATTAATAAAATTAAAAAATAGATAAGGAAAAGCTAGCCGGTAGAATTAATAATAATTCATAATTAAATAATAAACTCATAAGAGATTAGTTAATAATTGTCACCACAACGTGGGGCAAAATAAATCTAAAGAGCTTTCTTAACAATATAGATATAAAATAACAAGAAATTAATGTCTAAAAGTGAATATTTTTCGTATTTCTTCTATGCTCGTATGAGCTCTCTCGTATTAAACCCCAAATGTAATCTCCCATCATATTCTCGTTGTACTGCCCTTGATATCGCCGTTCAAAGTCCATCACGTCTTGGTGAAAACGTTCTCCTTGTTCCTCGGAGTAGGCCCCCATATTGTCTTTAAATTCGTCCAGATGAGAATGTAGCATATGAAGTTTATGAGACATTCTGCAGCCCATAACTTTAAAGCTTTTAAGCATTTTTTCAATCATACTTATCGTCGTAAATCAGACCAAAGCAAACTTTATGAACTAAATATGAATATTTAAGTGTTTTTCAATGTCTAGAATCAGAATTTAAACAAGAGAACAGAAACCCCAAAAAAAATATTTTTTTTGTTGACCTGTGTAATCTCCCCATGATAAATCTTGCCTGTCGTAAAAGGCGACTAAAAGGTTAACCATATGTGGAAGATGCTTTCCTCATCGTCGGTTGAACCACCATCACATCGACAAAGATGCTGCAGAGTGGGCAACCCCATGTATCACTGTTTGGTCGATCCTCACGGTCTCACCCTCATTCCTATTTTCCTGTCACCCTACCCAAATCGACATTTTATCCATTCCAGGTTTATTCTGAAAATACTGATGATGAAGCCTTCTAGAGTAAAATACTCCATAACAAAAATGCTTCACCATTCTGATTTCCGGGAGAAGGGTGCTCGAGAGAGTTCAACATTGAAAAATATAAACTTGAAGATAGATCTCTGTAACGTTCGAGGTCTCAGCAAAAACATAAACGATGTTCATTACCACCTGGAGACAGATAAATTAGACATAGTGGCCTTAACTAAGCCACAGGTCAATCAATCCACCATCTGTCTCTATTCCAGAAATGGCACCGAGAGGAGAATCTAGAATCGCAAGAATTCGGTTTGATGTAGTTCGATCTTGTTCATCACAAACAGACAAAATTTATCTGTTGTCTTTATTTGTCTCCAAATGCATAAGCTCATGGTGCACTCTCTGAATTTCTGTCTCTGTACCTTGATCTCATTCAGCGGAAGTATCCAGCATCTGGAATTATCATTATCGTTCAGAACTCCGCTTGGCTCAAGTTTTCAAACAAGACAGATGACGCAGGGCGACAGGCTTCTAGAGTGGAATATTCCATAACAAAAATACCTCTTCATTCGGATTTCCGGGCGAGGGGTACTCGAGGGGATTTATTAACATTGATAAATATAAACTTGAAGATAGACCTTCGCTTGACTCAAGTTCTCAAACAATGATGGAAACGCACGATGACAAGCTGAGGCCTTCGTCACTACCTATGGTCTTGAGCTTTTAATTAATGAACCAATACGTATCCCTGATAGCAACAATCATTATTCCAATACGCTTGACTTATTCCTCACTAACAATCCAGATGTCTATGAATTGAAGGACCTTGCACCATTGAGAAATTCTGATCATTCACTCATCGCTATGACCTGTTCCTATATCGCTCGACGAACAAATCCAACATCTCCGAGCACAGTTTGGCATTTCAACTCAGCCGACTTTTTTCGCATGTTTTTCTAAAAGTTTCCTTGGAAAAGCGTATGTATGTTTTGAATCTGATGATTTACGCAATGTGCCACAGATATCTCGGATATTGTAAGGCAAGGAACGGAAATTCACATACGCCATATCAACAAATCACCGTCATCTGGTGAACGATGGTTGGATGAAATTTGTTCTGAGGGCGTCGCATCGAAACATACAGCATACCGTCGTTGGTGCGGTAACCCATGTCTGGAGACCAGAAGAGAATATTTTGGAGCCAGAAATATGTGCAATGAAACAATAAACGCTTCAAAAGAGGTATATAATACCAAAATAAGATTAAAGCTTATTGAATGCCCGAATGACTCCAGTTTGTTTTGGTCGTTCATCAAATCAATGGGTAGGAATTCCACTTCTAATTCTTCCCCTCTCATAACCAAAGATGATGGCACACTGGTTACTACACCACGAGAAAAAGACAACCTTTCTGCTGGAACGTTTGCAGAAATTCCACTTTGAATTCACAAGGGAAGGACCCCCCTAATATTGCAGCTATCGATGGCCGTATGTCTGGAATTGTCTATTTATTGCACAATTAGGCGCATTCTGCTTGATCTCAATACCAAAAAGTCTATGAGGCCAAACAAAACTCCACCTGTCGTCCTCACACAATATGCGTCTGAATTAACAAAACAGTTTTTTGTAGGTTGCTTACCCTTTCATACAGACTTGGTGTGTTTGATTCTAGCAGGAAGACAGCTAGAGTCCAACCAATTCCAAAAAAAAGGGAAGTAGACCCCTCCTGATAAAAATACACCCATTGCATCCATTATCTGTGATCTCTAAAGTGATGGATAAAGCAATCAACATCAGCTCATCCAATATCTAGAGAGCTCCAAAATCGTGAATGACCGGCATATTGGCTTTTGTCAGCAGAGATCAACAGGAGACATACCTGCATGCCTACGTAACACATTTATGGTAGAAAACTATTGGAAAACATGGGGAATCACCACCTATATCATTGAATATCTCCAAAGCATTTGACCGAGCTGGCACCAAAACCTCCTTGGGAAAGCCTACTATCGAGTTTGCTTCATCTGGTGGTTGATGATGTATCCTCCGATATAATGGCTATCAACGCTGGTGTTCCACAGGGATCTATCTTGGCACCAACTTTATTTCTGCACCATATAAACGACCTGCTGGAAGTGACCATCTGTCCCGTCCACAGCTTAGCAGAACACTTCATACCGCTGTCTCATCTACAGGAGCGAAATAGAGACAGGTAGGCCCAATTAATGGAGATCTAGAAATGGGGATCTGATAATGTAGTAGAGTTTAATGTAACCAAAGCTCAAGCTTGCGTCTTCTCCAGGAAGGTGGTTCCCATAATCCCTAATGCAGCATCCTCTCATGGGACGATCATGTTTCTTCTTTTCCTTTTCTCTCACCGAAATGGATAATTTCAATGACACGTAATCCGAAGAATCATCCTCTGAATGATGATATTTAGTTTGAATATGTCGTTTGTTGAATCATTTTCTTAATCCTTCGAATCGATTTCAATATCTCACAGGAACAATTTTATTTTGCAAAAAAAGATTTTGTATGCAGTTTCAAAAGACACCAAGACAGTAAAAGAATGAAATACATAGGATTTCTTCCATTGTTCCAATTAATTTAGAAATAACAAAATGGATACAGAAGATTTATGTATCGTTCATATTTTTCCTAAAATTAATGAAATAATAATAATTTATAATGAAAACCAGTGAGGTAAATAACACCTCCGTAACTCCGCCATGCGAGAGGCGCTGATCCTAAAGGCACCAAGGCAGCGAGAAAAAAAAACTTAAAAAAGGATCAAACCTTTTGTTTAGTTTATAATTTGGTCAACATATCTTTTTTGTTCGATGTGGATTTTTGCCTGATCTTTCCCATCAATTCATGCAATCTCCTTCATGGCGAGTGATAGCTTCAAGTATCAGCCTCACAAAAGTATTTGTTCCACATAAGAATAAAGACTTAAACTAACCTATAGCCGGCCTAACCTATAGTGGGAACCTCGCCATCATCTTTTCGAGTACTACATAGGAATATGTTCATTTAGCGATCATAAACAGCTACATTCTGTACAGAATATCATATTGCACAGCGAAAAGATTCACATTGCATTTGTTGCATAGCAAACATGCCTAGCAACCGATGTATTATGAAACATTTTGTGTTAGGTGATAGTTGACGCTAGCAACAGGATATTTAAATAAATTTCATTCATATTACTTTCAACATTTTTATAATTTATTACCATATTAATAGTGAGTAGTAATTGGTAGTAGAAAAACTGTTGTATGCAACTAATATACATGACTATTTTGCAGTTGTACAATTTGCAATATTTCATACACTTGCAAAATGAGCCTCATTTTGTGCTTATTGCATAATATTCTATCTCAATCAATAAATCAACTCCATCTTCTGAAATTAACTCGATGAAACTGGATCCAATATTCGCAGAATATAAAATGTTCACTGATCCTCAAATACAGTTTGAGCTCATGAACCTAAGGTCATTGATAATACGAAATAGTGAATAATTAAAATCGTGTTATTCGAACAATGAGATCTGCTTAGCTGGAGTAAACAGTCTATTGTTTTCAGTTGTTTGTTGCAATTAAAGAATCAGAAGAACGTGCTTTTTAATTTTGCAGCGATCATTGATGTTTATTATTTGGTAGGTGAAATTCTTTCTTTGTGGAGGTTTTTAATAAAACTTTCTTTGAAGTTCGTACATTTCGGGTACGCTCGTTAGTAGTAGCTCTTGCTGTCCGCTTTGTTTGGTGATGTCTGTGTGCTCTTTGCATCCAATAGTTTACGGGCTTGCAATCACAATCTCTTTTGATATTTCTTCAACATATCCTACGTTGTAAGGCTTTGTAATTTCCGTAGCGTCGCCTTTCGATCTCTCAGATATTGATTAAGAATCGGTTTTATCCGTTCTGAAATTAAACTGGATATTTTTATACAAAAAATATTCGAATAGTATTATCTGGAAGTACTTGAAGCCATAGTTTCATAGATTCGAATTTGAGAAACCAAAAAGTGTGATAATTACAATGATTGTATAATTACATTATGGCCCAGTTCGAAGAGCTAACACCTTCCTAATTGTTGTGATTGAGTCAGTAAATCTGGGCGAAAAAAACTGCTTTGGTTGAGTAAAATAACAATCGCATTTTTGGCTGTATTAGATAACTGAATATGTGGATTACCGATATGAACTAGAGGAAATATATCAGAAAGGGTGTGAGCTTCCAGTTTTCTCGAATAAAATCCAGAACAATGCGGAATATGGATGATCAGTTATGTTTAATTTTGTTTATTATGAGATAACAGAGACAGATAACGAATCGATGCGATGCATAGAACCAGAGATATTACTATTTGGAATGAGTTACATCGGACAATACAGAAAATGCATCATTATACAATTTGGATAGATTGAATCTGATACCAAGTGAATTTAATTTTCTGAAAGAATGGGAACTTTGACGTGATATTGTCATAGATGAACTGACTTTGGGATTCTCATAGTAGTTCTGTTTCTATCAGCAGTAGGCATATGTTTGTACACTGAAGATTTGGTAGTCAAGTTTCTGAGTACCTAGTACTTTTTCTGTGTCAAATTTCAGAAACCACGTAAATAATAGCCACAGAATACTTTGTCCATTTTTCCGCCTTTTTCAAGACTATGTTCTTCGTTCTTTATATGAAAAAGCTATATGCCAGATGGCTGCCGCAGTTGCTCTCTGTTGACAACAAGCGCGACCGTGTGACAAATACAAAGGAGTATTTGGCGATGTCCAAGCGCGATAAGAAAAATTTTTTGCGCCGTTCCGTAATCATGGACGTAGCATGGATTCATCACAACAGAAGAGACCAAAGAACAGTCGAAACAGTGGACTTCTCCTGACGAAGCGAAGTCGAGAAGGGACAAAGTGGGCTTATCGGCCAAGAAAGGCATGGGGACAGTTTTTTGGGATGCACACGGCATCGTCCATATCGATTACCTCGAAAAGGGCAAAACCATCACTGGCGTATTTTATGCAGAACTGTTAGATCAATTCGACGTCCGATTTGAACCGAAAGCGGCCGTATTTGGCAAGAAGAAAAGTGCTCTTCCACCAGGACAAACTTAGCTCCTTTCCATATTGCAATACAAATTCTGGCGGTCTTAAATTTTTTTGTGATCGCAAAATAATATAGTCTCGTTTCACTTGGTACTTCATTACTCCAGAAAGTTTCGAAAACCTGTTTGATTCAATGTTATATTTTTCACCTAGTCATTGGTCTATAGTAACTAAATTTGTTATGTCTTATAGAAACACTCGTGAAGCCATTCTCAAATGCCTGCTATGTGTACGAATCGTCAAACAATTCAGCACAGAAAGAACGATCCTCAGGATATCGATTTTAAGCATTCCAACCGATGCTTCCTCACATTTGACGGAATATCCGATGTTTTCACGGAACGATACTTTATTATCCGTCAAAACATCAAGCAAACTTATGATTTGAAAAGCTCAAAAGCATTTTACGGATAATATTCTTTCCTTCCGGTAAATTTCCTATGATGACTTTAACGACTTATTGAGAATGTTACTTTTGTTGAGTTAATGCATTTCCCGCTTATAAATGTATGGTCGTAAAGGCTTCGCATAACATTATTATCTTGTTACTATAGCTTTTACGCAACGTTTGACATATATATTCACGGTATATTTATATTATCTATCAGGGAACTTGGGGATGGTGATTCTATTAACATTTAATAAACTTTTCGCACATATTTTTATCTGATGCATGGTGAACGTTTTTCTGGAGGAGGTCGACTTTCATGTCTCATCCAATGCAGTAGCTTTTTCTAAAAATGCAAGTACATTTTTACACTTACCGGCAAAACCGGAACCGGTTTCGTAGCCGTCCATCAGCTCTCTGCATAAACACCGGCAAACCTATAATATGTGAGGTCTTGAAGAATTTAGGGTACTGTATCTCAATGTAGTATATCTCAAGGTCTCTTACGGAAACGTCACCTTCGATTTCCGATTGAGTGTTGTGCGTAGGCGCCAACACCTTTGAATAAAAAGAAGAGAAAAAACCTCAATCAGATGGTAAGTTAGAGAAAATAAAAGAACGCTATTTTCAACTCATCAAATTGGTTTTAATCTCCCAAAGGAATACCGGTTTCAGCATAATGTAACTGATTTATAAAACTGAACGTTGATAAACAATTTTTTCAAATGAAACCATATTTTTTTATCAAATTAAATTTGATTGTAATCGTCCCGTGAACAGTGGACTTGATACCTGAAATTTTTTCTCATGGACCGATTTTGAACTGTGAGGGCTCATACGATTCGTCTTGACACCTAGATCGGAGCTCACCACTTAGATTCTTGACAAATTTTTTATTTTGTTAATAAATTATGAATAATAATGAAAAAGATTTTAAACGCTATTTTCCATTGATTTTAAACAAGTAAAGTGTATTTTTTTATTATTTTGACCGATAGTCAGTATTTATTCAATGCTTATAGTAATCTGGTAATTGACTATTTGTTAATGAACTCATTAACAAAAAAATGAAATTCGAAAAACGAAAATGACTCTAATGTCGAATATTTAGAAAGTGGTAAGCTTTGAGGTTGGTTTCAAGACGAATCGAATGAGACCTCAGAGATCAAAATTGGTTCATGAGAAAATGTTTTCCTTGGTCAGCTCGATTTTGGGTTTCATTTGATGGACTATAAGTGGAATCCATAAGATTCAACTTTGCATTTTCAATGTGGATTAGAAATAAAGTTAAAATTTGGTGCGAAAGCTTAACAAATTAAATGAAACATGATTTGATGGGATGCCTATTTGTGCAGAAACCACAAATCAGCTAAGCGTGGAATTTCTTTTACTTCAACTCTAAAAAATTTAACCTTCCTTTTAATTTGATGAAGTAACAGGAAAAAGCATCAAAAATGGATCTGCCAGGTAGATTTCTGCTAACCTTTGAAGGATAAAAGATAGAGACGTATCAATAGTTCAACCCTGAAGAAAAAGACAATACGAACTGAGACGTAGGCCAAAAAACAGGGTAAGACAAGCAGTAGGAACAACAAATCAACTGATTGTGTTGACCACCAACAAATTATGCGTTAGAGTGTTGAAAAAGGAATTGAAATAAATTATTAGACTTTAGCTCAAAGTGAATTATAAACAGAATATTACATTTCTTATGTAGAGATTGAAAGAATGTTGGAGTAATCTAAGTAAACTATACGTTTGTCCCAATTATCTGTGGAAGATACTATATTGACTGATTAAAACTAAATAATATTTTTAATCAGTTAAATGAACAGTTGAACATATTATTTTCGGTACAGAAAGGAAGGTAATCGTCGATGATTAACATTTTAATAGATAATCAGAACCTTAATCCAATAAAGCTGTGGATTGGAACTTTGACATTTTTACAACCTCCTAGAAACAGGAACTTGATTTTCCCTTCCTGATTCCGTCTCACTGTGAACGATGTGAATAATAAGACGCCACGCGGCTACTATGATCTAGGTTGAACAACGCGGAAAAAAATTTCATACACACACACTTTTATTTGACACTTTTTTTGGAAAAATGCATATTTTTCGAAATATTTCAATTTTTGACCTAAAAAAATATATATATATCTATATAGAAAGGTTTGTTAACGGAAATTTCGGTCTGTAGTTGGGCAATCAAAAGAAAACTATTTTTTCTCTACCAATATTTCGCAATAATTTATTGCTTCTTCAGGGTACTACAATTTTTACAAATTAGATGACAATTACGTATTTCGGTTAATACTTACAGAAGTTTAGGTTAATATTAAACTATGCATTTCTACAAAAACCATTTAGATTTTTCTTCTCCTTATTATAGTCATTGGACTGAAGATTCTATTATACAATTATGAATTTAAAATAAAGACGAATTACAATGAGATGAAAATGGATACATTTTAAAATTTGATATTTAACTAGTCAGGTTATAACGGTAAGAATACACGTGCATATCGGACTAACAGCTGATTGTGAAGTCTGCAAAATCTGGATTTGAAACACGTCACCACCATAGAGTGTGACTCGGTTGAAATTGAATATTTCTTATCAGGAATAAGAATCACTGAACATTTAACTATATATTTTTGTGGTTTTAATCAACTGTCAATAAAAAGGAATATATTATATTCAAATTGTCTGTGTCTGTTTTCTTATTTAAAACTGAAGGTTCCTTATTGATGTGGTACATTTCTAAAAACAATCTTTTTTTGTAATTACTTTCTTTATTCAGAATCATAATTTCTGTTTCATCAAATTTATGATTTTCCTTTCTACAGTGTTTACCTAAGGCGCATGTTTTAGTCTTAATTTTGCAATCACTTCTATGTTGTGTCATTCTTAGTTTCAGTAATTGAGATGTTTGTCTTACATAAACCTTTTCACAATCTTGACATGGTACTTTGTAAATTATATTCGACTCCAACAGCTTTGGGATTTTGTCTTTAAGTTTAGAGATTCTTTCTTGCAATTTTAATCTCTTGTCATCTAATTTGTAAAAATTGTAGTACCCTGGAGAAGCAATAAATTATTGCGAAATATTGGTAGAGAAAAAATAGTTTTCTTTTGATTGCCCAACTACAGACCGAAATTCCCGTTAACAAACCTTTCTAAATTTCAACTAGTGACGGTCGTTACTACCTTTCGAATACATATATATATCTATATATATATGAAGCAAGAATATGCGGGTTGGCGGAGTGGTCGTCCCATATGTTTTTCAGGTACCAAACACTACCCATTCTTACAAAAAAAACCTAACCTCAAAAGAACTTCTAAAATCTGATCGATTTTCGTCTAACTTCCCTGGACTATCAGATTAAACTCTACGTTAGAAACTTTATTAGAATTGACAATATAATGTGTAATTGAAATTGGATAATGAGGTAGAGGAATAGATCATTCGATACAAATTCTTTTGTTTAACACTTGATTGAATGTAACATTTGTAACATGATAATAATAATGTTCTGTTGACTCATTCAATATGATATGACAAATGTTTTGAGCGTGTAACGGAAATCCTGTGATTCCAACTACTTAAATAAATACATTTCAAGTGATAAAGTAAGATTAATTCGAACGAATAGTTGAATACGAAATTTAATTTTCTTCCTTGTTCGTTCATCGTTTGGTCGCATTTTCAGATATTCAAAAGTAACTGATCCGGAACCGTTCCAAATTATTTTAAACTCCTAAAATAGAAAAGCCTCCATATAAAGAAATATTACATTTATAAATCTTTACAGCTGCTCTTTATACTCTTTCGTACCAGAAGGAAGAGCAGGTGTGTGAAATGATGTCCAATAATTTATATGCGGCGGAATAAGGAACGCTATTTTGCTTTCAAAAAGAGAGTTTGATTCAAATTCGAGGTTAATATACATTCGGATTTCTCTACGGTACATTTAGAAATTCTTGCGATGTGTCCCGAAATAACACATCTTGGCTCATTATGTAAATATTAAGTCTGCTCTCATATAAAATGAAATAGTATGTTATACAGGAATATTCAAAAGTGCCACATACAATAAATTGTTCTTGAATTGGAATCATTATCACAATGAATTTAATTTCAAATTGTATCAAACGCGAATATGTAACGGGTAGTTCTCGGTGGTAGGCACTGTTTCCGACTACGATCTATTTCTAAACATTCCAGGGCATATGATGAGGTTGATAATGAAAGTAATTGAAACCCGAACTAGACTTCCACATATACATAATTTTTTTATGATTTTCAAATCATCCTCTAAGTTACCTTTGACGATAGGTCCATAGAAAATTTCCGTCAATCGTTGTCCTTCGGGATGGTGTTTTACACCAATATATTAGAATATTAATGAAATGGGTTATGAATTTGTAATGATCTATAACCGAGCCAAGTAACGTTACTTTAACATTTTCACGTTCCAAATTTAGAGAATATCCAAATTTCAAAAATTTATAATGTTCTACTTCATACATTTTTCTAAAACTTAAAATGAGGCAATGTTCTCGTTTCGGAAAATCAAAGATGAGATACTGCATAATTTGATTGGGTTTTGAAATCAGCCAACTATTGCTTATTCATTTGAGAATGTGATTCGAATCGAAAAGATAAAAGGGTTGGTTTGTGTTTAATAATATCTACTTCTTTCCACTCTTCATTTTCATCTAGTGAATATCTAAACTTCGTTGTACCAAATTCATCTCATCCACCTTACATTGCGAAAAAGTATCTTTTTGCCCTCTGGCCAACGTCTGGAAAGTACTAGTAATGCCATAAACAAACTATAAAAAGTGCTTATTTTGTCCACCTGCAGAATTACTTCGGGCTATCAAATGGTCATTTTCAATAACAATGCTTTGCAGGGATGATAAAACACTGCTTCCAACTTCTTTTGGGCCTCTCCTCTACCACCTTTGTCTTCGGTCCAAAGGTAGTACCTTTACTTACACAATGAATCTCCAAATTGTCTAAGATAAAAGGCGACACTGGTGGACACCTTTGGTGGAGGTAATATTTTTTGCATATCGAAATTTATGTAGAGAATGGTACCTCTTGTGCCTACTTTCTGTTCTTTATCTGTTCTTCTAACGCTGCCTTATAACGCCTAACATGTTCGTCATTTTTTTCTTTAGCATCACAAACATTGCACTTACCTGATTTTGGGGATCCAAAGCCAAAATTAAATTCGAAAACAAAAATTTGTATCGACTGGTTTTGACAAACTGTAGGTTCTGTTCAGAAGACTGGTTCTGGTATAGTTTATACATTTTGTTTATTGATAGCGTAGGGAATAAATATAAGCGATGTATATTTTTATTTAGTTGTTGACGAACTATTTCAAGCTGCTTGTTGGGTGTTTGGTTCTTGCGGTTAATATGACTCTGAGGAAGGAACTTTTGCCGAACATAATAAATGGAAAAATATCACTTTGAACTGTCTGCAACACCAAAATTACACATCAATTTCCTACTAGTTAACACGTTCAACAAAGCTTGTGTTAACGTGTTTTGCACTTCAGATTTTAAAGGTCCCTGACGGCATCTACGAACCAGTCTGTACTAACGCAAAGAAAACGAGTTAACACCTTCAAACATACCATTCTCGGCATCATAGTAGAAATTGAGTTAACACGTTCATGCACTAATACCTTCAATTATCGTTTCTGATATTCCCATGAAAGAAATCCTTATATTGGACATGCCGTATATCTTAAATCGTTCCAAATGCGTAAAACGTCAATGTATTGTTGAATGTCGAAAATGGATGTGAAATATAATGACGATGACCTTCTCCAATGTGAAATCAAATATCAGCGGATACTAATAAACTATAAACAAAATATCAATGTCTGCAGGCCGCACTGTATTTGATATATAGTTCTCTAAAATCTGCGGTTGACAGGGCAATATTCTCTCGTGCTTGGAAGATGTACCATTATTAGAAATTTATATAAATCTGGAGATAGTGGTCTTGAGGGAAACCCCGCTGATTTACATCAATACGTGCCGTATATCTGAACTGTCAAATTCACGAGTACGTTGCACACATGTCTTCATTAGTACAAGCATATTGGGCTTGTCGCACATACGCCATCTATCGGCTCTACTTACTAATATACCCGTCAAGCCTAGGATATTATTATTGCATATTGCAATATATATGTGACCGTAACGTCATAGCTCTTACGTGAACGGCAGATGTCTAACAGTTACAATTTAATGCCCAATTTTAATGTGTATATGAATTAATATTTATGAATGCAGTTATGTTTGAGTAAGATGAATCAAGTGCTATAACGCCAGAAAATTGTGTCAGCTTAGTGTTATGTTACATAAAGTGCTGTTACTCGTAATCTTATTGCTATATTATAAAAATTGAAGGGTGTCATGGAAAGTGACATGCAGCACAAGATATATAACTTAAGCAGCGTTTCTCGAAGGAAAGAGATATTCAATTCCCCGTTCAAGCTCGAGAAAACGTCAACATTTTATCAACTGCTACAATTAGTCCAGGGAAATTACACCTCGTTGATAACATTATTCGTAGTTTTCAAATAGTCCTTGGTCCGTTTTTTTTGCGGATGTGAAGAAAACCCTTTATGGGTAGGTTATGAGCTTTATGGCCTCATGGTCGGCTGTGAGAGTCACCTCCTCAGGCATACTCACTATAAACGTCAACCTCCCCTTTGCAGGCTTGTCTGACTATTGCCTCCTGTGATACTTAGGCCTGCTGTTCCATTACATGTCGCCTTTGTTTTGTTTCTTCACGGTATCCTCTCGAGTATTTTCGTGCCTTGTACGAGTTTGTACATATCCCTTACTGAGTGTGAACTGTTTAATTTTGGTTCGCCGTTAGGCTTTCCAAAAATTGACTGTCTTTTGCGGTTCAGTGCCTCGCATTTACACAGTATGTGTGTCACTGTTTCTGTTTCCTTACCGTAAAGTCTGTTACAACTTTGCTAATAGGTCTGTCGTTCCTTCAGTACACAAGGTATTTCTTCCCATGTTTGTTCTCTAGGATTATTTCCCAGTATGATTTGTTGTTTTCCATGATTCAGTCTTCTACAGACCTTCGTGCTGTACGTTTTGGTACCCCCGTGTTCTGTTCTGCATCTGGAGCGTTCTCCGACCCTCTCCTTGCAGGTTCGTCGGCTTTTTCATTCCCTGTCTTTCCTTGATGTCCCGGCACCCAGATCAGTTTGATGCGGTTTTGGTTTGCCAGTATTTTGAGTTCTTTTTGGCATGTCCATACCAGACGGGATGTCACTTCCTGACTTCTCATTGCCTTAAGTGCAGCCTTGCTGAATGTCGATGTGTGGATCTGCTCATCTTCGATGGCTCTCCGATAGTTTTCCTTCTCGCATTGGAGGATTTCGTATACCTCTGCTTGGCCCAATGAGCTCCCTGTGGTCAGAACCCTATTCTATTCTAACAGGTTTGTGGCCAGAAATCCACCATATTGCCATCGCTGGTTCCATAAGATCTTCTGGGAGCAGTTTCGATTCTCCGAAGTGACGGTGCATGAGAGATGACAATCCAGAGCATTCCAACAGGATGGGAGAGGCAGTTTCTTATGCCTCTTTGATCTCCTACATATGGGATCATTTGCGATGCCCTTAGTATGAAGGTGTTTGCTAAGATGACAGTGACCGGTTAGGATTCTAGTCATCTCTCTGATGTCCCTTCTGTTCAGAGAAAGAAATTTCTTTGAGAGCCTAGGCATAGGCTCTTTCTACGATGTTCTAGAGGGGTCAATAAAAGTGTGACATCATCTATTAGACGAATAGCTCTTTTCTGGGTCGAATCCAAGTGCTTCAGCGTATGTTTGGGAGCTGAGCTTCAAACATGTGAATAGTACTCCACGACAGGTCAAATCTGTGATTTATTCACACAGTAGGCTATTTTGCGACGCAAAATACTATTATATACGCTTATTTACAGGTAAAAATACTTTCCAATCACACAAAGACACCTAAAGGATAGGTGCAACATATACTTTTCCTCAAGAAACAGGTAAATCTTTGTTAAATTGTAGTATTCATCACCTGTCATCTCAATATTGGTCATGCGCCATAAAAACTGAACGGTATTCGCGTGAACTTCGTATCAACTCTAAGCCTTTTATTGATGACGTCACACCTACGTTTGTAGTGAGCGTTCAGGCCTTGTGTAGATATTCAATTTTCCACCAATTGTATATACTGGGTTCCCCATCATATACTACCCATTTTAATATTTGAATTAAAATTTTTTTAGTTAACAAAACAAATTTTTTATTTCACTAAATTACAGCTAACTCTTTGGGATTTATGATAACTTATAAATATTTGGCTAATTTAATTCTAACTTTTAAAAATCACGTCTTCTAAATGACCTCCACCAACTTCAACACATTTTTCAATATTAGATAAAAAGTGGTTCATTACACGGCGTAGCAAACGTTCGTTCCTTCAACTTCTTCACGAATTTTGACTTTCAGTTCTTTGATTGTACCTGGACTACTCGCAAACACTTTGGCTTTTAAATATCCCCACAGGAAAAAATCGGGTGCCGTTAAGACGGGGGACCTCGAAGGCCAAGGCAAATCTCCGAATCGAGAAATGAGTCGGCCATGAAACATTTCTCGCAGGATCCTCATTGAGTTTCTGGCGGTATGAGCTGTTGCCCCATCTTGTTGGAATAGTAAGGCATTGTTTAGTAATCCTCGTCTATTTAATTCTGGAATGAGAAATGTCTCTAGCATATTAATGTAGCGCTCGGATGTTACTGTTACAGCGCGGTTATTTTCATCCTCAAAAAAATAAGGGCCTATAATAGCAAAAGATCCTACTCCACACCACACAACAACTTTTGGATTATGGAGGTTCTGTGTAAAGATTTCACGAGGATTTTTATTTGACCAGTATCTAAAATTCTATTTATTGACCATGCCGTTCAAATAAAAATTTGCTTCGTCGGTCATTAGGAGACTGTGAATTGCTCCTTGATGTAAATCCAAAAATTCTTGACAAAATGCTAACCTTGCTTGTTTATCTTGATTGCTGAGGTGCTGTGCCATTTGGTATTTATAGGGATGACATTTTAAATCCCTTTGAAGAATTCGATCTAAGCTTCTCTTCGATATTCCTAGGATAAGGGTTTCTCGATTAGCAGACCTAGGACTTCTCGTAAACGCAATTCTAACTCGTTCAATATTTTCTGGTGTACGAACTGTTCTTCGACGTCCAGGCTTCTTCAAATTTTGTACAGAACCATTTTCACGCCAATGACGGACCCATAACTTAACAGTTTTACGATTTGACGCGTGACTCCTATTGTTGTTATTAAACTGTCGCCGGAATGCACTCCTAACTTCTTCTATCAAATTGCTTCTTATGTAAGTTTCTACACAAAACACACGTTGTTGGACTGAGTAATCCATGAAAGTTCAAACGAATGTTGAAGTAATGTCTCAAAGCAGAAAAATTAAATAATTATCGATGAAAACTAAAAAACTTCTCGTAGAAAAATGGCGTTCCACGAAATTATTAATTTAAAACTTATTTGTGACAGGCGCCTACTTGATTAATAATTTACTTAAATTCCAAAGACTACAGAAGATAATCCCACAGAGAACAACCTATTTAGTTATCTCGTAGGGAATTTATTAATAATATAAAATGGGTAGTCTATTATGGGGAACCCAGTTAATACACCCAGCAGAAAGGGTGAAGTTAGATTGTTCAGCATTCTTTTCCCAGTTGAAAGGCACTAGAACTGCTTTGTGGAGATTTATAAAAATTTGTTTCCGATCACACCAACCTAGAATAGTTGCTTGCATCTATTTGTAATTGGACATCCTATTCTCAAAAAAGTGCCAGCAGCTTGTCCACAAATAGTGACCATCACAGAAGGATGAAATCTTCCCCCTGTAGTGACTTGTTTTGGGTAGAAGCGAGACAATCTTAGACGCCTCGGGTATGCTTGATCACCCAGAATCAGTATCGAATTCTAACCGACCCCTCCCCCATAAGGTAGGCTCTTCTTCCTTCAGAGGGAGCCCCACTGACGTTAGCACAGTTCTGTTTTTAAACGAAAGTTTCCTCTTTAATAAATTACATTAAATTAAATTTACATTCAACTATGATTGAACTGACTCTGTTATGTACGATCTTCGAGAATTGATGTTTATAAGTAAAAATTCAATTCAAAGGAATAGTAAAATGTATTTACTTATTTTGTTCCCTCTTCCATCCATTATTTTATACCATTGCAAGAATAAATAGAATGAGAATTTAGAATTGAAAGTTCATTTAAAATTCTGTAAAAAAACGAATCACCGAGATTGCTTTCTAGTGACTACCTACCTATACCGTTACGGAATAGTTAAATATTCTGTAATCGAATACAAACCAATTTATATTGAATGTAATGTACAAAATGCAAATTACCTAATTTCTAATATCTTCGACGGTATCCTTGCAAATGTTATATCCTTTCTTCTGAATAATTCGGAACCATAATTTCTACATTCACCATTAGTGGAAACAGAGTTGTGATCTTTCATAATTCGTTCATTAATTCATGGTACAAAATATAAGTATTCCTATCTTTTTCGCCTATTTCTGAATATTTCAATTGAGTGAGTGTAGGATTCAATTGAAATAGGATAAAATCGTATATGTATGTTGACGATATTTTGAGGTTATTCTAGATTCGAAACCACATTTGAGATATATCAGTTTTCCTCTATTCATCTTCTGATTGCAGAGGAAACGTTGTGAAAATACGATTACTTGAGCATATTGGTAATTCTCCAATAAGAGAAATTACAATTGAATTTTAGTCAACTTGAATACTGACGACAATGAGTTCAAAATTAGTGGTTCTTCCACTCTATCACCAAGCTTATAGGAAAAACCAAAATGTTTGCCAAAACATTCCTGAATTTTTGATGTCTATCAACGTTCTGAAGTAATTTTGAAACAAATAATTTTTTCTAGGAAAATTAGGAATTTTTGCAAGAAATTGATTGTAGGCTTACTCAAAAATATTTAGTATCAAATTTGCAGGTCAAAAGTCATGTCTTAATTTCATTACCAAATTTTTTTCAATGAAACGAAAAGATTTATAACTAGACTTGATGAAAAAAACGAGAACATAGATTTTCTGACTCTGGAATTAGTTGTTACTTGAAAATTCATCAGAAGTTATTTCAATCAATATAAGATGTACATTGTAAACAATTGTCTGGTAATGTACAATAAAGTTGTATATATATGTAATAACGAATCAAAACACAAAACTCATATTTAAGGCAATGCTTTTTCTATGAATACACTAGTCCTTCTCAGAGGATACTATTTATTGTAAAACATGACAATCAAATTATATTAATTATTGCTTGTGGTCTTATTCAAATCTCATTCTATACAATAAATCACATGGACAAGTAAGTGGCTTAGTGCTACATTCCAACCAATTTCAATGAAGCTGTTATCATTAAGATAAATTTTGTTTGAACCATTTGAGAAGACAAGGTATTTTGGAAACATTTAAGCTTGAATAGAAAGTTGGTTTGTCATTAAAGTTTTGCTCATGTATTTTGCTGTTCAAGCCTGGCTGATATCTTGATGAATATCAACTTATAAGGGATGAATGAGGAAAATATATAATATTAAAAAGTTCAATTCAAATCGCAGATGAATGTCAATAAAGCTGCTCAGATTTGACCTCTATTTTAGGCTGCTGGGTTCCATCAGAACTCAGACAGCCTTATGTCCATCCTTCACCATAAAATCTACACTTACGCCTAATATTATTTAATGTTTACTTGGACTCCTCAGTCCTTTTATTTATTTAGAAAAATAATAATGATAGTAATAATAGTAATTATTATGTTATATTACTATTATTATCAATGATAATCATACATATACAACAACAACAATATTTCAACATATAGGCGCCTAAATGCAACACTTGTATGCGTCACCATAACTTTTTGAAATTTTTGATTCTTCGATTAATCACAGTAATATGTTATAAACTAAGTATAAACAAAATAAAAATAAAAACAATTCAATGGTGAGTATGAGTAATGTTCAGTTCAATATTACTGGCTATATATAATCTAATTTTTTTCAAGAACAGTGGTAATTTCTTGATATTTCTTATTTCCAATGGTGATAGATTGTATGTTTCTGGTGCAAGATAATTGATGAATTTCAGATTCATATTTGTGTGACTTAGAGGGATTCTTAGATGTTTATTTGTTTTAATTCTCGTTTCATGTGTGTGATTGATGAATATTTTGAGTTTATTATTTTTATGGAAATACACACATATCGAAATTATACAGGGTGTTTCATCTCAGACGAGCCACCCCGTATATTTCTTATCCCATAGTGAGTGGAAAAAGCTCCCGAAACACGTCGAATGATTTTGTTCGGGGGACATCTTTTGACGTATATTTGAGGCTTGAACGAGCAACCCCCTAATAGGGGGCGCTTCAACCCCTCAAAATTGAATAAGGGAGAGGGGTTGAGTGATACGTCATTTGAAAGGTCTTGGAAGCCTCTTTACAACGGTGTATGAAAAACGTAAATTAATTGAACCGTTTCCGCCAAAAATTAATTTTGTTGCTCGAATGCGCCACCTTGAATATTTTGGTTATTACAAGTGCAAGCTCATTTTTATTAAGCCTTTTGTACAAACTTGAACAATCTTCAAAAAATCACATTCGTAAAAAAATTGAATTGTGTTGTCATGCTTACAATGAAAAAAATTAAATCTAAATTGTCCTCCATTGACTTCCATACAATAATACAATCTTGACTGAAAACCGTCTCTAACATGGTTCAGTATAATTGGAGTTATTTGACGACACTCATTTACAATTCGTTGGCCTAGTTCGTCCAAATTTTCAGGCTGAGTCACAAAATTCTTGGAATTAAGATGTCCCCACTATAAGAAGTCCAGAGGGTTCAGGTCAAGAGATCGGGTAGGCCACTCCATAGGACCTCTTCTTCCAATCCAACGACCGGGGTATTGCAAATTGAGGTATTGGCGAACTGGTGCGGCGTAGTGAGGAGGAGCTCCGTCTTGTTGGAAATGCAATTGTTGTTCAAGTAGTAGAGGATCGTTTTCTAATTGTTCAGTTATTAACGGATCAATCGCATTTTCCAACATATCAAGATAAATTTCGCCAGTTAAATTACCAGGAATAAACAGAGGTCCAATTAGGTGGTCTCCCAAAATTCCTACCTAACCGTTTAGCTTTTCCCGATGTTGAGTGTGAGCTTCTCGAAATACATGAGGATTTGTATCGCTCCAAATTCTACAGTTATGCCTAAACACCTTCTAAAAACAAAAAATGAAGGCAACATAAGGAAATGTTTTGCTGTTTTTTTATTTATTAGTTTGAGAGAATGTATTATTGTATGGAAGTCAATGGAGGACAATTTGAACATTTGATTTGAACAAACAGATTTAATTTTTTTCATTGTAAGCATGACAACACAATTCAATTTTTTTACGAATGTTTTTTTTGGAGATTGTTTAGATTGTTTAAGTTTGTAAAAAAAGCTTAGTAAAAATGAGCTTGTACATTGTACAAATAACCAAAATATTCAAGGTGGCGCATTCGAGCAACAAAATTATTTTTTGGCGAAAACGGTTTTTACGTTTTTCATACACCGTTGTAAAGAGGCTTCCAAGACCTTTCAAATGACGTATCACTCAACCCCTCTCCCCTATTCAATTTTGAGGGATCGAAGCGCCCCCATTGGGGGGTTGCTCGTTCAAGCCTCAAATATACGTCAAAAGATGTCCCCCGAACAAAATCATTCGACGGGTTTCGGGAGATTTTTCCACTAACTATGGGATAAGAAATATACGGGGTGGCTCGTCTGAGATGGAACACGCTTTATAAATAGTTCATACAGAACATAGTTGGTTGTCCTATAGCAATTTGGAAGTGAATACTCTTCTTTTTTTTTAAAAGATTGGTATTGCTAGGATATTATATGTGTGAGAGCCATTTAAGATGTTGATCTATGATAATTCCTAAATATCGAATTTTATTATTCTCATTTTTTATTCTATTAGACTAATTTATTTCAATGATATTAAATTCAGGATGATTAACTGAAGTAACCGAAAATGCAATATAATGGATTTTTTGAATATTTAATGATAGTTTACAAGTATTAAACCAGTTTTCAGTCTTAATCATTCCATCAATATCCTTATGTTTAGTTTGATTCCAGGTTTTTCCTGCAAAAATGAGCACTGCATCATCAGCATAAGATAATACTTTAACATCGATATCTAGGTCTAAAAGAGGATTTATATAGGCTATAAACAGAATGGGTCCGAGTACTGTCCCTTGTGGTATGCCGGTTTTAATAGTTAATGGATCACTTATAGTTTTATTCATCGTGAGGTTTTGTTTTCGATCTGTTAGATAATTTCAAAACACCTCTAACACAATTCCTATAATCATAATAATAATAATAACAGAAATCATCACTTGTTCACCTGTAGGTACCCCTCAAACGGATGCCAAGAGGCGAAGCTTTAGTGTGGACAGAATATGATGCGAAATAATCGAAATCATCACTTGATTAGCTGTAGGTATCGATGGATTTTCTTCCAAGAGACATAATCCTAGTAAGGACGAGAGGTGATGCCAACACAAAAGCAATAATCGAAACTATCACTTGTTCAGCTATAGGTGTCCCTAAAACTTGTTCCAAGAGACATTAACAATCATTTTGGTTTATTATTAAAAAAGTGCACGTGATTGATTTCACTCTCGTCATATTTCCCATGCTGACGACGAACAAAAACAATTTTGAATGTATTTTCAGATAGTTTGAGAACAATATCTTGAGTTTTCTATGATTGAGCTTCCAAATCGCACTTATTGGACTTATTATTGTTTTCAGTGAGCAGGGCGAAACGTTCACCGAGCTGTATAATTTAGTCAATATTGCTCCTCCATGAATAAGTGAAAAACCGAGTACATTGTTTTTTTATTGCATTCAATTTTTGCATTGACATTTTTTAGACATAAAAATTACAAATTCAACCGTAAATAACTCAGTAAAAATGGACTTCACGAAAAAAGCATGAAGGACCCATCTGCTTCAAATTTCAAAAATTTTACTTTTGAGAAGGGAGGGAAGAGGTGCACCCCAGAACCTAGTCAAAATTCCATTTTGTTCGATCCCCTGAATCCTTCCAAAGTTTCATAAGAATAGGTGACTGGTTAAACAAATCGGAGGTGAAAACTGTGATTGACCGGACTATTAATAAGAATTTGCGTGACCAGTTTGTAAAAATGGAAAACGTATCTCGCAAGTGCAGAGCTTAATAATTCATAAACTACCATCAATTATAATTCACACTCAACGCTATTCCCACATTAGGGGCTATTGAAAGTAGCTTTGGATAGCGACGTTTTTTCGGCGTTTAACATTTAAAATATGCGCCCCCTATATCATTAACGGTGATATCTATCTGTTACGTGTTTATATTCCTATTATCAACACGTGTTACGCTGTATTACAAGCCGCAGATTTTTTATTCATTTCCAAGTTTCACGTTTATGTCGTGCTTTATTGTCATTTATCACATGTTCTCTTTTTTAATTAACAGTGTTAAACGCATTTATATCGTACTCCAAAAATATATATTGTAGCTAATTTGACTTAACTACTTTCGTTATTTATGTTCGAAATTTTTATTCTAATTTAATTCTCGTTTGTATTTATCACCTTTTTAAATTCATATCTGATGCACAATACAGTAATTAACTTATTCAAGCGGGTCTGGAGGCTAATAAATAAATATAATTGTTAAATAAATAACATAAATTGGACGTTGACTCTCGCCCTATTCCATTTGAAAATATTGTAGAATGAAAAAATTATTTAGATTGTGGAATATCTCGGATGGATTACTTTCATATACAAATTTCATTTATTTTGGATAATTTTGTTTATCTACATCCTAGAATGATTCTTGACCCTGGTATGAATTATGTATAATAATTCTCGGGAAATAGGTCACACTAACATATATTCTTAGTAGTTTCGTCTTTACGTAATGTCTAACGACCATTATCGGGAGACGTATTACGTCTAAAATTGGATTTCTTAAAACTAATTGTATCAGGCAAAGCGTTCCTATCGCACCAATTTCAATTAAAAATGTCCTTCTTGCCGAACCGAACAGAAACGTAAATAATCGAAATTGTAACACATTAATGTTCTAAGTATATGAATATGTATCAAAAATCCACTGATTAGCAATTTTCTTATAATATACGAACTCATGTCAAACAAAGTGTGTATACGACTGAAATCAAAAAATATAACGTTGAAGTATCTACTTACGAACCAAATGTCAAAGATTTATCAGGTAATAGAAAAAGGTTGTTATTAGCAATATTACTATTTGAACATTCTAACTAAAATATACCTTCAACATTATAAAGATGCACTTAGGAAATTGCAAGGATTTTAATTAAATAAATTAGTATGAATCTGACTTAATGACTGAATATCTGTTCTTTGATTTACAGACTTGCAGTCACGTCTTACCTGAATCATTTCCAGAATAGATCTTTTATAATAATAAAAAAAAATTGCCAATCGTTAATATAATTGCTAATTTAGAATGCGGAATTAAAAATGAAAATTTAGAGAAATAAAATGAAATTAGAAGTGATATTTCTAACACCTTGACGAATGGAAAGAAATGGACACAGCAAGAAATCGTTTTAACTATCACACAAAAAAGACAAAAGGGTTCTTAGATGCTAACCCTCAAATATTAGTTTTGAAAGCGTATACATGTAATAAAACGGGCATAATGCATAGAAATGACTACAAAAACAATATAGGAAATATACTAAATCATGAAACAACTTAAAAAAAATTAAAATCTGAGCCTACGTTATCTGTAAAAAATGACCTGAATAAATTGATGAATAAATGTTACAAAAATAAGATAATCTCTATTGAATTGAAAAATGAATTAATTGCCATAATGGGCAAGTACCTTATTAATATGGGCTTCCGAAACTACATGTGATATACCTTTAAGACCCATTGTAAGTAATATTGGAGCGCCTAGCTATAATGTATCTAAATTCTTATCAGAAGCTATCAACAATATAATAGGAAAAATGAATTCCATGTGAAAGACTAACGGCATTTTAATGAATTTGGAAAAATCATCCGGTACCTGTAGATCTATATTAATTTATTTGGACGTTGTTTCTTTATTTACAAATATATCAATCCTTTTGGCATTGAGTAGCATCAAAAATCGTTGGGCAGAGATTAAAAACCACACACCTATGGATCAATCTGAATTTATAAATGCAGTGAAGTTTAGTTTATAATGCAGTGAGCAATATTTTGTGCAAATATTCGGCACAGTAATGGGATCTCCTATTCCAGCTGATATTGCTAACCTAATTATGGAATGCCTAGAGAAATTTGTAATAAATTCATTGGAATTTCAACCCGTATTCTTTAATCGGCTTGTAGATGATTGCCTAATGTGTGATCCCAATGATAAAATTCAGTACGTGATTAATAAATTCAACAATCTCCACTGTAAACTTCAATTAACTTGTGAAATAGAAGTGGACAAAAACATAAATTTCCTTGATATGAACTTTAGGTATGATGCAGATGGACAACTAAAAGCTACGTGGTTTACTAAAAATGTTTGGTCTCAACGTTATCTTCACTTCAATTCCGTGGCACCAACAAGTTATAAATAAAGTGTTATTAATAGCCTTCCGGATCGCTCGGTTGAATTGTTCCACCCAGAGGACCGTCCCAAAAATTAAAAAATTGTTCGTAATACACTGGAAATGAATGGCTATCCAGAAACATTCCTCAATCCCAGCAATAAAGAAAGAATAAACGAAATCTATAATGGAAGGTCATACCGGGATATCAAAAATTATCTTGGTCAAGGGTGGTTGTGGAATCTAAAACGTGTGTCTTACTTTACGTTTGAAATAATTATGTCACTGTCACACTGACATCATCAATAACCTACAAATTTCATACCTATTTATTCCAGTTGTGAAACAATAATGAACTACAAATTATGAAATAACGGTTTTAGTAACAAGAAAAACTGAATTACAGTAATTGTTGGAAATGTCCCCCGTTTTGTTCGATGCACAAGTTGACGCGCATCCTCATGCTGTGAAAACCGTTTTGCAGCATTTCTGGCGTTATGGTTGCTGGAAATAACCGTACCAAAGTTTATCATCGTTTAACTGTTGCACAAATTCAGCCAAAAAGTTGTGTGTGTACCATTCTGCATTGACGGTGAAATCGAAAAAAATTGGCCCAATTATTCTTCTGCGAGAAACTGCCAACCAAACACCGATATTTTGAGCATGTAGTGGCGATTCAGTAAAAACATGAGGGTTATCATTGCTCCACATTCGCATATTTTGAGAATTGATGTATCCCGAAAGGTGGAACCACGCTTCGTCAGAAAAAAAGAAGATCGTCATTCATTAAATTATTGACAAACAAATGGCAGTAACCAAGGCGTCTGGGGTGGTCTGCGGGCAGAAGAGTTTGATGTGCTTGTATCTTATATGGATGCATGTTCAAGTCTTTCTTTAAAATCTTCTGACATGTTCCATAAGAAAGTCCAATTTCCTGAGAAAGACGTTTCAAAGGTTTTGCAGGCTCCTCTTCCATACGTTGACGAATGTCATTGACAACTCCTTCTGTACGAACTCTTGGTCTACCAGCACCTTTTTTATGAGTCACACAACCAGTTTCGCGAAACACTTCAACACAATTTGTAAGGCACGAATACAAATTGTCCGGTAATATTGCCATGTTTTGGAAGTGCTCTCGAAAATAGTCCAAACACAAACGTTGACTGTATTGCCAATTTCCAATAACTAGCGCACCCGTTCGAAAATAGGCTTCAATCATGAAATTTTTCTGCTGTGTGGTAAGAGGCATGATTCAAAAACTGGATTAGAAAATTTCAGCACAATGACTTAACAGATTCTGACACAACCAAACATATTCAAAAATTTAAAGTAAGGCACACGTTTTACATTCCACAACCATCCTTGACCAAGATAATTTTTAATTTGTAGTTCATTATTGTTTTAGAACTGAAATAAATAGGTATGAAATTTGTAGGTTATTGATGATGTCAGTGTGACAGTGACATAATTATTTCAAACCTAAAGTAAGACACACGTTTTAGATTCCACAACAACCCCTGACCAAGATAATTTTTGATATCCCGGTATATAAATAACATAAACGGTAATACATATAATTTTATAACATTACCTTACATTCCGAAGATCTCAGAGAAAATTGAGAAATATTTGAATAAGTTTGATATGAATGTTGCACATGAATCTATTAACTGTGTTGAGAAATATTTTTTAAATTTAAAACCTTCAATACCTAAAGATAAACAAACCCACACAGTATACAAATACAATTGTTTAGATTGCGATGGGACTTATACAGGAATCTCTAAACAATATTTACAAAAAAGAATGTATGGTCATAAATATAGCACGAGAAACAAAAACTAAGAAAATTCCACCACCCTTGCTAAACACTGCTTTGATTATAACCTGATGGTGTTAATATTTTAACTTCGGAAACCAATTATTATGGAAGATCTATTAAGGAGATGATCCACATAAAACGTGACTCGAAATGTGTAAAACAGAGAACGGGTATTCAGTCATTAAGTCAGATTTATACTAATTTAATTTATTAAAACCCTTGCAAATTCCTACATGCGTCTGTATAATGTAGAGAGTATATTTTAGGTAGAATGCTCAAATAGTAATATTTCTAATAAGGTGTGACAACCTTTTTCTATTGCCTCATAAATCGGTTTACTGACGTCTAGGTTCAATATGGGCACTTTTAAACATCATATTCGTGTTCAGCACCCTCGAAAACTCCTGAAAAACCAATTCCAGCTATTGTTAGTGCTTATTTGCAAGTTATATAATTAGATAAATCATTTCCAGAAAATGGTATTGAAATGTCAGTTTTTCACTTGTTACAATTCACAAAAAATTTCCAAGAAAATCCGATACCCCACATTTTTTTCACTCGACTTCCCGAATCGAATGAGCCAAATTACATCACAATCCGTTCATTCGTTTAAAAATTTCAGACTTGGCCTAATTTTGTAATTTATTTCTTCGACTATTATACACTTTGGTTTCTACTGATCTGTCCCAACAATTCTCAAATGAACCGGGGATGTACTCACGCATTTATAAACCTTCAGTAGTCGAATGTTGCAATTGTTTTGGATGCCAGGAGGATGATCCTGTTTGTAATATTGCGTCATCCAACGCGCATGTAGGCATACTTGATAATGTTACACCAAAAACTAATTCAATAATTGAGGACAAAGTACGTGAATCAGCGTTAACATCAAACTGCATACACATAATTACTAATTACCGTAGAGCACTAAGAAACAATGCGAATAACCAACAAAGCAACACAGAAGAGTATAAATTACGTTATTATAATTACTCAACAATTTCGCTTCGCTGCATTACAACAAACATATGTGTTTCGTCATAATAGCAACGCTGGTATCATCTAAAACAGTTATTGGGTATACGTTTATTTATTATTGTCACATATCTAACCTGTAACATCTGATACAGTTTGTCGATTTGTTCAAACGGATACGTGATACGCGGCAAAAGATGATATATTTGAATCACGATACCCGGTATAACTCGAATAATGGAAGCTTCAGAAAACCACTTCAATTGCTTCGTATTTTCTGAGCCAGGAAACCTTTTCACTTCGCTTCGAGAAAGACTTCTCAAACGAATGATTTTTAGACAGGGATTTCATGAAAGAAATCTCGGCAATTTAGCTATTTTAATAACAACGATTTGCGGTGGAGTATTATACACCGGACGTTATGTTGGAGATTCTACAAGCTTGGACTTCTAATGATGTTAATATTCAACGTGGAATCTTTGAATATGATGAGAAGGAAAGAGGGTATACTCTAGAATAGGATGACCGACGCGTCTGTGAAGTTAGCCGTACTATTTGCGATTCAAAATTTCATATATTGCATTAATTGTCGCTTTTTGTAATGCTGTTCAAGTTTTTCTAAAAACGGCTGGTAATTTATTTATTTATTCATTTATTTATTTATCTATTTAATTTTACACTGATCAACAGGTATAAACCTGTTATATATATAAAAGATCAGGAGAATGCATTAGAAAATTAATATATTAACAATTATTATCTAAATTAAATTAATAACCTAATTATACTCTAGTCCTAGAGGAGACAAGATCAAAAAACAAAATAGCCCACAATATTCATCACAACAATTTACAAAAAGGAAAAGACAAAAGGAAGAGCTGAAAAGTAATAATATTGTTTCATTGCAGTAAGCGAGCAATCTGTTATAGGCTAGAAATGATAATATCATACTTAGTACGAGTGTCATTGGTGTTGACCTGGAGTACATAATTATTTCTACGAGGAAGGGATGACATATTGAATCTGTCTAACAGAAAAGAATTAGGAATGCCCCTGATAGTATAATAACCGTCTATCCTGAAGCACAGGTACTTCAAAAAGCGGCGCTGAACACATTCCAGGGCATCTCTATGAACGGCATAACCAGGGAACCAAATCACAGATGCATACTCGACCCGCGATCGCACAAATGTTACGAACAACAATTTGAGCGTATCTATGTCTGAAAAATCACGACAGCTTCGAACAATAAACCCAAGTAGTCTGTTAGCAGCCTCCATCACAGACTCCAGATGAGAAACGAAGGATAGTTTGCGATCGAAAATTACGCCGAGGTCTTTATAGGTTGCTGGTCTCTTAAGGATAGCACCGTCTACGTTGTAATCAAATATGGTCAAGTTGGTCTTATTTGTGTAAGACATAACGCAGCACTTGTTAACATTAAGAGACAGCTTGTTCGCTGAACACCATACAACTATCATGTCAAGACTTCTCTGAAGTAGATAACAATCAAATGTGGATTTGATGACAAAGAACATTCAAAAATCATCGGAATATAAAAGACTGAGTACACTTAGACCTATTGAAATATCATTGACAAAGATGTTGAAAAATAGTGGTCCCAAACTTGATCCTTAGAGGACTCCTGAAGAAGCAAGATATTCAACCGATCTCTGCCCATTCACGATGACAAATTGCCGCCTATCACCAAGACATGAGGCGATGACAGATGAGAGTTCCATAGAGAAACCAATTCCATCAAGTTTACCTAGCAGAAGTCTGTTGGAGGCTTTGGATAGCCAAGCTTACAGTAAATTTGGCATTACCACTGCCAAAATAATAGTTATTTTTGAAGTGAATATTGCATCTTCGTCTCTTTTTTGTAGTAGATCAGTTGTGGAATAAGTAAATTTCTGGGGCTTAGTTTTTTTCCTAAAATGGATGTTAATTTCAAGTTGACGCAAAATTAGCATTATCAGTTATTGGTTGGTTGAGATGGTATCGGGTTTGAGAGGAAGGTCTGTGCACTTGTACACTATCCCCTGCTACGTTCTTTAGGGGCTATTCGGAGGATACTCCGCTGGTCGACAGAATCCTATGATCACGCCTAGATCCTTTATGTCATCGGCCGTGATGATCCCCGGGCTTAGCTTGGTAAACCTGGCTCGAATGAGCGGAGGACATTCACATAGAAAATGGGTTGAAGACTCCACTTTGTTCCCTCGCATGTCATACAGAAGGAGTGTCGCTTTTCCCTAATGCTTAAGTTTCTCCAGATTTCCGTGACCTGTAAAGATCTCGGAGATTATCCTGATGCTTTTAGTCGAGGAAATGAGGCAGAAAAGGTCGAAAAAAAATCGGATGAAGCGATTTTGATTTTTTTTTTAAACTGATTCAGGAAGTCATTTAGACAAAATTGTTTTTATTTTTGTAATGTGCATTCCAGCATTTCTACAGAGGAAGATGCACATTTTTGAATGAAAGTAAGAAAAAATTTCCAGATATAGCCGTAATTTCTCACTCGGGGGTTTTTGGGGTTACTGATAACGATTCCGGTTCCAGATTTGAACAACGACGCACCTGAGGCTCAGAACATCCTGGTACTGTCGTCGTCTTTTGGGAATTCCTGGAAATATCTTTTGCCAACAATTTTTTTTCACTTTGGCCTTTTTTCTGCTTTTTTACCTCGACTATTTGTCTACTCAGCGAGAGCTGCCGTTAGGCCTACCCCATTTCCCTTCAGCACTTTGGCAGTTCGCCAACCGTCAATGCTTCTTCATGCTGAGGCATGTTTGTCTCTCAGATGATGATTCACGCAAGATCTGTATACCCCCATTGTCGTCTCTTTTTTGTAGCAGATCAATTGTGGAATGAATAAATTTCTAGAACTTGATTTTTTTCCTAAAATGGATGTAAATTTCATGTTGTAGGAGATACCAGCAGAGGAGTCGTGAGGATCGTCTCCTTCAGAGTATAACCTTGCCACAGAGTGGAAATGCAATCCACCCTATTATCTCTCGCGGGATATCATGTCCCTCCACCGCTTGTTTAATAGATTTCCTAGAGATCTTGTTAAAGGTCCATTCTATGTCCAAGAAGGCACCAATGCAGACTCCCATCCATTTCAGCTGTTGCTCTATAAATCCTACAGCCGAGTGGAGGGCCCTTTCGATAATTCAGGCCATCTGATAAGCCTTTTGTTCCTCGTGAAGTGGGTAATTCTCCAGAGGTCCTGCCTTGCCACGTCGGGAAAAGGTGTCTTACTACAAGGGTGTTCATAATCCACCATATTAGCCCACGTGGAATACCATGCCTCCTTGTCTTGTTAAAGGCCCTTCTATGTCCAAGAAGGCACTCCTTTCTCCTCCAGCTGTTGATCTATAAAGCCAACAGCCGAGTGGAGGGCCATCAGCATGTTGTTCGGGGAGGGTGTAATGGTTCAGAGGTCCTACTTCAAGATACAAGTCCACAAGCCTCTCTAACGTCTTCAACAAAAAAGACGTGAAACTTTGATAATAATCAACAGCTTGATTGAATGTAAGTGATATTGAATGATACTTTGGATGTACAAACTGAAGACTAAAATTATCCGATAATTATCCCGTAATAAGATACGAACTTTTAAAAATTACTGTGTTAATAACACTTAAATTCCACATATTATAAGACATCTGTTGTATTGATATCTTATCTTAAGAAAAACCATCACAATTTCTTTGAATTCTTGAATATGATACAATTGGAAAATATAACAAACGCCGATATATTTAACGAAATAAAACGGCTGCAAAGACAAATCCTAGCTATTGAAACAAATCATTAGATAAGGAAAGTAAAGCCCTGAAAGAAAAAATTTATATACAAGAACAAATAACAAAAAAAAAACAATTTGATTATTTTTGGCTTAAATGATATAAATAGTACGAACCTAGTAGACAGCGTAACCAGTAAATTAAAAGAATTAATCGGTGTCGACATTAAAAATACTGAAATAAATGATTTCCACTGCTTTGGAAAAGAGGGAAGGAAAACAATAAAAATTGAAACTGTGTCTCACTTAAAAAAGGTTGAAATATTCAAAAATGCTTATAAATTAAAAAGGAAACATATTGCAATTGCAAACGATCTGACTAAACAGGAAGGTGAGGAAAATAAAATTTTGCGTTACCATCTCAAACTAGCAAGGGAAAGACAATCAATTGCCTATATAGAATATAAAAAACTCTTTGTAAACGGTGAACCATTCACAGTGGAACAATTAGAAGGAAGTGAACATGAGGATAAACCAAATAGTGCTCCCGCCACTCCTTTACGCTTAAACGAAAATGATAACGTCTTCATTCCTGATACATTACTAAATGAGTCATTGTACCCATCTAGGGAAAAAAGCGAATTTTTAGCCAAGTTATCCTCAACTAGGGTGGTGACCAGGTCCACAGGAAATAGTGTAAAAAATAAACTAGAAATACCAAAAAAATAATTGCTAAATCTATTAA
Organism: Endomychus coccineus; assembly: GCA_958510875.1. NCBI lineage: Eukaryota > Metazoa > Arthropoda > Insecta > Coleoptera > Endomychidae > Endomychus > Endomychus coccineus. The sequence continues at coordinate 174,060,600 of OY294068.1, read as the reverse complement.
AATTAATCAATAATATTACTAGTAAAAGTTACAAAATCCCTATGTTTGTCATTTTGTTTTCCATATCCTAGGCCTACCTGTGTTTGTCTATATTAGTCGTCATGATTGGCCGCTTGACGTGAAGAAGTGTTTCTCCTATGTCCTTAAAATTAATCAAAAAAAACAATAAGTTTATAAATTCTATTAAGTATACTTTTTATAATAATGAATACTTTTTTGACAGAATTTGAAGCAAATACTGAACAATCATATGAACTAAGAAATATATATGAAATAAATGAGGTACTAAATGTAAATAAACAAAACCACAATTTTACAATATTGCATCAAAACATTAGAAGCATAAATGAACATTTTGATGAATTTCAAATTGTTCTAAATGAAATTTCAACAAATATAGATATTTTAGTATTTACTGAAACATGGATAGTACCAAATATAAATCTATTTAAAGTAAATAACTGTGAAATGATATACAATGAAGGCACAATAAATAAAGCCGATGGTGTCATAGTTTTTGTCAAAAACGATATACCATTTAGAACAGCTATAGTAGAATTAGCTGGTACTAAGGCTATCGAAATTGAAGCAAGAATTTTGAACAAAAAAATGAAAATATTAAGCATCTACAGAAACCATTCAATTTGCCCTATATTATTCGGTAGAGATCTGCAGACACATATAACCGCTAAACATAAAGACGTTGACAATAGTATTATCATCTGGGATATAAACATAGATATATTAGACTTGGAGAACAAAAACTGCGTACATGAATATCTAAATGACATGGCTGAAATCGGATTTGTTTCTATGATAAATGTTCCTACAAGAACTACCAATACATCTTCCTGCTTATATCATATTTTTGTAAACATGAAACCCAATGAACTGGACTTTATTATACCATTTACATTACAAACAAACATCACTCGTCATTTTATTACTGGTATGCAAATTGTTGAGCCTAGTCCAAAATAACAAAATGTTGCTCATATTAAAAAGACTTTTTACAGCAAAGTTATAAACTACCATCACCTAAAAACCAAAATGGGAGCTTTAAACTGGGACGATCTAAACAATGAAGATGACGTTACTAAATGCACGGAAATATTCTCACCAATTCTGTATAAAAACATACAGAAATGTACATATCACAAGCGAATGGATTACAAGAAGAGACAGAATTGGATAACTATCGGACTAATTAGATCAATAACAAAGAGAGACAAACTATACAAAATCCACTTAAAGTCCCCAGATGATGAGAATAAAAAGCAAGCATACATCTCTTACAGAAATATCTTGAATAACCTAATAAGAAAAACAAAAAAAAAACTGTTTCAGGAGTAAAATATTAAAGGATCCGCACAATCCAAAAAACATCTGGAAAATAGTAATTGAAGCTACTGGAAGCTCTTACAATACAAACAAAATAAACAGGATATGTATTGATGAAAATGAATTACAAAATGTTATTGAGATTGCAGAAGAATTTAACAAGTATTTCGTTAATATCGGTAAGAAATTATCTGAAAAAAATCATATTCTTTCTAACAAACATCAATATCTCAAAAACACGGCACATAATATGTTTATCAATCCAACAACTCAATCAGAAATACAAAATGTTATTGACCAACTCAAAACAAATGCTACATCAGGACCAACTGACATAACTGATTTTACGCTAAAGAGATTGAAAGAATACGAGAGTGAACCTATAGCAGCTATTGTCAACAAATGCTTCACACAAGGTGTTTTTCCTGAACAATTTAAACTATCCACGGTGGTGCCTATTTTAAAAAAAGGGGATAAAAGTAATATTGGGAATTATAGACCCATATCAATACTACCTAAATTGAGTAAAATCTTCGAGAAAGTCTTAAAAAATAGAATCACTGGATACTTGGAACGTTTCAATCTTCTATCTAATGCACAATTTGGTTTCAGAGAAGAGAAAAGTACAACAGATGCAATTCATCTTTTGGTTGACAATATTTACCAAATCTTGGACAACGGTCGCAAGACACTTGAGGTGTTCATTGATTTACAAAAGGCTTTTGACACAGTCAACCACTCGTTACTATTGGAAAAGCTTGAATCTTATGGACTTAGAGGAGTATGTCTTAAATTATGAAAATCGTATCTAACAAATAGAAAACAATGTATCAAGGTGAATGATGTTTATAGCAGTTATAAACTTATAAATTGTGGAGTACCTCAAGGCTCTGTACTTGGACCTCTATTGTTTAACATTTTTCTCAATGACCTGTTTAGTATCGATATCGATGCTCTTCTCATAGCCTTTGCTGATGATACAGAGTGGGAAAAATTGAAAAACAGAGCTGAAAAAGAGCTGAAGACTATAATAGAATGGTTTACTAAAAATTTTCTATATATAAACATCCAAAAAACTTCATACTTACTCTTCACAATTTATGCTGGCACATTGCCAAAGTTCAATAACTTAGATGTATTAGTAAACAACAAAACGACTCACACAATATCAATAGCGGAAACAGTTACCTACCTAGGAATCGTGCTGGACCAACACTTGAGATGGAACAATCATATACACAATCTCATAAAAAAGATCAGATTCATATTTTCAAGGATTAGGATTCTGAAAGATATCTTAGATATTAATCAATTAAAAACTGTGTATAATGCTTTAGTTGCGAGCCAACTCAACTATGCTATAACTACATGGGGATCAATGTCAAACAATTACCTGAATGAACTAAGCGTTCAGCAAAATAGAATAGTTAAATTAATTATGAGTAGGCCCAAACTATATCATACGGATGACTTATATAAGGAGGCAAATTTACTTGATATCCGACAAATTTATTATTTTAACATATCATGTAGAATGATTAAAGCACAAAAAGAACTGTTAAAGCCCCAACACTCCTACTGTACAAGATTCTAGGAAACAGCATTCTCACAAGAACGAATGAAAACGCATAAAGGACAAAGATCTTTCCAATATATAGGAGTTACTATATTCAATACAATTCCACTAAATATACGAAATAGTCGCACACTTGAGCTATTTAAGAAAAACTTAAAATTATTCTTAACAAAAAGTGAACCTAGTAAAATTCATGACATTACCAAATGGAGAACGATGTACAGTTCATTCATATTATCATTACAGATAGTGATATCCTTAATTTTTTTAACCAATACAGTCTCCGCAAGTGATTGGTATTGGGATTTTGTGTTGTGTATGTTTTTTGAATCTTAATCTTTAAGAACTTACAGTACTATATTTTATTAATAGTTATAAATTTTTAATGTTCCCAGTTAGTGATGATTATTATACTATTATGCTATGTTTGATTACATCATGTCCACATACAAGCAAATTGCTTTCGTGGTTATTACTTATTATGTGATATTTACTGAGAAATATTTACACATTCATGCATTTTCATTCACATAATAAATTATTCTTATTCTATTCTTATTCTATTCTTATAGGACGGTAATCTTTGACGTTTACTCTTGTTACCGTCTTAGGAATGAACTAACTCGGTGAAGTCACATCTCGAAGTATCCTGTCTATAATTTGTAGGATGCTGTGTACCAACCTTGAAGTGTGCTCGAAATTTGAAAGTGTATGACAGCACTACATCAGTTTTGTATTTTAGATTGGTATAATTGCGCTAAATTATTGAAAGCGTTCATCGTTTTTCAATTTGTACGAACAATATGAATTTTCGTAAAATGAACGTGATGATAACGTCAATATATTTGACCTACTATCAAATTATAAATTTTAGTTGGCTTGCTCACGAATTATAATCCGTGATGTTGAAAATAAGTAAACCTCACCGTATGTAGAGGAAATAGGTACTACGAACATACCCATATCAAAGTTCTAGCTTCGTGCATGTTGATTACGCGCAACGGTAATCTGAATAATACAAGGGCATTAAGCACTAAAATCATTAATGACGAGATAAATTCATACATTGTTATCAATAAATACAAATTACCCATTATAACCGTCCTGCACTATTAACTATTTTAATTTCAACGTTAGTATTGTTCGAATGTTGCGTTGCGGGTATAATGAAGTTAAAAACACATTACAGCTAAATTTTATCCAGTACAAGAGCGGTGTGCTTGTATGAGATTAGTTTTGTACAATGGCTCATGGGAGGATACTCATACAGTCGAAATGTACATATATAAATACATAGTCACTGGTATTCGCGTTATAATGTTTCCCTTTAAATGTACCCTGTGATAACTATTAAATAATTCGATATTCCGTCGAAGCTTTCTACTGAATTATGCTTGTTAGATTTTGAATCAGGTATGATTTGATTCCCGATAATTGAAACCAGCGAGAAATATTCATGTAGGTACTATGTAACGGTATAGTTAGTTTTGGTGGAATCTGAAAGATAAACCGGTTACATTTTCAACCACACACACAAAATCCCAAGACCAATTATTGTAACATATGGACTTGTCTATTCGCACATACAATCGATATTATGATACTTAGGCCCGGTTCACGATAATAAATTACGTAACGGTTAGTAATTTCATTGAACCAATTTATTGAAATACCATAAAACGGGGCGACGTGTTTTCGGAAATTGATCGCTCTGCAGCTGTTACCAGACAATTTGGGATCAAACAAAAAATACTTCAGATAATTTTGGGCTAGTGACTATCCAATGCAGAGTTCAAAAAAAAATAGGTGCCCCATCTTAGGGGAAAAAAAAATATATATATGTAGATTATCAAGTCGCCCCACTATGGGGCGACTTGATAAATGCCTGTATTTAACTCGGTTTTAGCATTTCAAACCTCAATTGAGGCGTCTTGATAGAAGAAAATCAAAAATATAAGTCCTTATAGCAACAGAGGTTCACATTTTTTTAGCATAGGTACCTACCTGCTTACCCCAAAAACCTTTTTAATGAAACGAATTGAATTTGTATCTTAGAATTTATTTGGAAATATAAAAACGAAACTCTAAAAGCAATAAACGTAAAAAACAATATCTGTAGGTAGGTACTACCTACATTCTGTGGTGTGTCAGGAACTCAAAATAGAATAATATACTATATCGACATAGGTAAAAATATAAAACTTAGCCAATATTCTGATATATGTACCTTAGGCTGTGCCAAAAAAATCGATATTTTTTTATTCCGCTCTTCTTCGAGTATATTATTCCCCGTTCAAATTCATTCAGGTCCCCCAAAATTTTAAGCAAATTGGTTAATATCAGAGGTGCATCAAGCCCAAAACGTGTTTTTTGAAGCTTTTTCTCAATTTTTGAGAGGTTTCATAGCACTGTTCTACAATAACGATATGTTTGACACTTGGAAGACATTATTACATTCAAACACAAAGTATTTGATGCATTTCACTCGCCACATCTACTTTCCCACAGATATATTAGCGATAAAAACCATTTTTTTAAGGCCCAAAAACTGTATTTTCAACTTTCAACTTCATATTTTCAGGTTCGTGATGCGTCATAAGTTCTTTTAACGTAGTCTAGTTTTACGTAGCATTAATTGAATTGATAATTTCAGAGAAAATCGCCCATCAGTTATGATAATCTACACTCGAGTGAAAAAAGGCACCACTTGAAAATGCACCAAAAATGGCAAGTGCCATAACTCGGTTGCGTTTAGTCGAAAATATATGAATTTTTGAGTTCTAAGAAGGTTAGAATCTTCCCTTTAATGTGATGCTACTTAATGTGATACCAAATTCATTCCACCATCTCCCATCACGCTAAGAAAGCTATGTTCCTGGTGTCAAAAAATGTCGCACTTTGACAGCTCGTAGGCCGAACCGAAAAAATCGAGGACTCAATTAGACAACAGGTCAATAAATTTCAATCATTTTTCTTCAAGTTCCCTAAAAATTCGAGTTTCTACGATAATTTGGCACAAAGTAATGAATTTAAAAAAAAAGTTGTATTTTGCGCTTTTTTTGGCCACAACTTGGCCAACTTGTGTTATTTTCAACGGGAAACGAACACAATTTCGACCGTTTTTGGCATTTTAGATTTAATGTTGCATGAAAAACCTTTGTTTAGAATACAAATTTCTTATTCTACCGGGTCAGTTCATTCCAAATTGACCGCCCCAGTCACTCCAATGCGGAGCGCCTCTACTGGCGGCGACGTGTACTAGCTCCGCTTGCGACCCGTGCTGTTTGTTTTTGTGTGTTAAAAACCAGTGTTTGTCATTCACCTAACTTGTTGACCAGATTTGACGTGAACTGCGACTTTTTAACTGAAACTGAAGATTCATCTGCGTGGAAAAGCAACGACTCTTATATTGAAGCGAAAGAAAAATTTTTGCGCGTTACGAATGGCACACCGGAAAGAGGTATAGCGTTAATTACAAAATATAATTCCGAATTGACGAAGAGCAAAAGCAGTACCTACCTGTTGAAAGTTGTCGAGGAGCACATGCGGCGAATTCCAAGCGTTGCGAAAAAAGCGTTAATGTGATGTATGATTACAAATTATTAAATGTACGATTATAAATTATTAAATGATTGTTAAAAATATTTGATTGTAAATACTAGAATATACTTCGTTCTCAACACATTCTATGACTCGTCGATTATTTTTATAAAGATATATTGATTGAGGTACAAAATTGGCAAAGTTCCAAAAAAAAACTCAAAATGGTACTTTTTTTTGAAAAATTCAAACTCCCGCCAAATCATCGTAGAAACTCGAATTTCTTGGGAACTTAGAGAAAAATGATCGAAATTTATTGACCTGTTGTCTGATTGAGTCCAAGATTTTTTCGGCTTGGCCTACGAGCTGTCAAAGTGGGACATTTTTTGACACCAGGAACATATTTTTCTTAGCGTGATGGGAGGGGGTGGAATGAATTTGGTATCACATTAAGTAGCATCACATCAAAGGGAAGATAACCTTCTTAGAACTCAAAGATTCATCTATTTTCGACTGAACGCAAACGAGTTATAGCACTTGCCATTTTTGGTGCATTTTCAAGTGGTGCCTTTTTTCACTCGAGTGTAGATTATCATAACTGATGGGCGATTTTCTCTGAAATTATCAATTCAATTAATGCTACGTAAAACTAGACTACGTTAAAAGAACTTATGACGCATCACGAACCTGAAAATATAAAGTTGAAAGTTGAAAATACAGTTTGTAGGCCTTAAAAAAATGGTTCTTTTCGGCAATATATCTGTGGGAAAGTGGATGTGGCCACTGAAATGCATTAAATACTCTGTGTTTGAATGTAATAATGTCTCTCAAGAGTCAAACATCTCGTTATTTTAGAACAGTGTTATGAAACCTCTCAAAAATTGAGTAAAAACTTCGAAAAACACGTTTTGGGCTTGATGCACCTCTAAATATTAACCGATTTGCTAAAAATTTGGGGGACCTGAATGAATTTGAACAGGGAATGATATACTCGAAGAAGAGCGAAATGAAAAAATTTTGATTTTTTTTGGCACAGCCTAATGTACCTAGCTGCAAATCGTAAAAAAATGTAAAATTCAAATGTTTAAATTTGATCTGTCCCCTCCTTAATGTTTCAAATTCCGTAAGTTTCTGCTTAATTTCTATCTTTTTCACAATACCAACGTCCTCTACCTCAGGATAAATATAAGCGTTAGACATTTTAGAGCTTTGTCTTAAAAATGTGCAAAGATAGGTTTCACTCTCTTCACAACTTGTTATTTTTGCCACGTAGTTTTTAAAAGTGTCTGACTCGGTTTTTAAACCAACAAAAATATAATCACCTGATTTCAAATCATTTAAATCACTTTGTGGAATGTCATTTTCGTTTTCGTTATGTTGGTTCATGTCACTTTCGTTTTCTAAATCCGAGAATGATTCAGGGTCCGCATCACTATCAACAGTTAATAGTTTCTCACTTATAGCACTTTCAGAGGAGGAAGACGATAAAGACCTTGTTTTTAGATTTTGCAAAGGTTTTCTTCCTGAAGATGTCTGTGGCATTTCAACGTCGTGTCGAGATATGCTTCTGCCCGCTGGTACAGTCAGCTTCTTTTTTCTTCCAACAGGTACTGCAGTTTTGAATCTTGAACTTTCGAAGATCTCTTTTAATGATTGCGTCATATCACCTTATAATGCAGGTTCGTCTGTTTTCGGTAACTTATCCAGAACCTTTTTCCTATTTAGCGGACATATGCCGGTTGCTTCAAAGCCAGATTTTATGTTCTTCTCACCACTAGCTTCAACGTGATTTAATGCTTGATTCAGCAATCGGGGAAAGTCATCTTCCCTCACTACGCCCCTATTATTTTTTTTCCATTGCTGAAGTCTCTGTCTCCAGGCAGTCTTAATTGGCAGGAAGACACTAACATCTAAAGGTTGCGTTAAATGGGTGCTGTTGGGTGGCAGCAGTATAAAACGAATTTCGTTTTCTTCACATTTTTGGATAACATTTATGGAAATATGACTTGCCAGGTTGTCACCGATGAGTACTTTAGGGCCAGGTGTTAAAGTTCGAAAATATGGCAGTATTATCTTGATAAACCGATCCTAATTTTACTGAACAAAATAGCCGCGCTATATCAATATTATCTATGATACAAGGCCTAGGAGCTTGATCGTGACGTCACAAGTCAGAGGCAATGCTAATCACACGTACGTCAAGGCGAGTCAAAAATGTACAAACCCAGGAAAAATTGAGATATACTTTTTTTTTTCGTGAAAGCCTTTGGAATATCTCAAGTTAGCCCTACATAACATAATGCACCCAGTGAGATATGGGACTAATGCCCCTTCCCCCTGATAAACAATAAATGAACAATTCAATGAACGAATTGAATTACTCGAAAACTATTGGTGTTTTAAGGCCAAAATTACACCTAGAAAATTTTTTGGGTCGCAGATTACGAATATGGAGCCAAAACTACCAAATTGTAGATGGCGCTCATATAAAACCGGAAATAGCGCTCATTGGGTTCAATTTTTATATAACAAATTGAATAAGACGATAACTATTCGTTTTAGGGGTTGCTAATTACGAATTTTTTCTTCAAACCCTTTGTTTAGCGATGTCTCAACTTAGCCGTACATAACATAATACACCCAGTAAGATATGGTGGAATTAGGCCCTTCCCCCTAATTAACAATGAATAAACAATTTAGTGAACAAATTGAATGACTCAAAAACCATTGGTGCTTCTTTGGCCAAAATCACACCTATGAGTTTTTTGGGTCGCTGATTACGAATATAAGCCAAAAATGTCAAGTTGTAGTTGGCGCTCGTGTAAAGCCGGAAGTAGCGCTCATTATGTTCAAGTTTTATATAACAAATTGAATAACTCGATAACTATTTGAGAGTATTTGTAAAAAATCACACCCAGGGGTTTTAGGGGCTGTGGATTACAAATTTTCTTCCTAAAACCTTTGCAATGTCTTGAGTTAGCCCTACATAACATAATACAATCAGTGAGATATGGGGCAAATGCTCCCTTCCCCCTAGTTAACAATAAATAAGCAATTTAATAAACAAATTGAATAACTCGAAAACTATTGGTGTTTTCTTAGCCAAAATCATACTTGGAGGTTTTTTGGGTTGCTGATTACGAATATGGAGTCAAAAGTACCAAATTGTAGATGGCACTCGTGTAAGACCGGAAGTAGCGCCCATTGAATTCAATTTTTACATAACAAATCGAATAACTCGATAACTATTTGTGATTATTTGTAAAAAATCACAACCCAGGAGCTTGAGGGGTTGAGGATGAGAAATTTTTTTCCTGAAACCTTCTGCAACGTCGTGACTCAGCACATTATAATATAATGCACCCAGTGAGATATACGGCAATTGCCCCCTTCACCCTAATTAACAATAAATAAACAAATTTCAAAAGCAAATTGAATAACTCGAAAACTGTTGGTGCATTTTTGTCCAAAATCACACCTAGAAGGTTTCTTGTCTCGTTGATTACGAATATGAAGTAAAAAATACCAAATTGTGTGTGTGTCACTTTGGACTAAAAGTGGAATTCCGATGGAAATGTTCCATATTTTGTAATGAAATTTGGTTATGTAGTTTGCAACTTATATGGACTACCTTCACACTAAATTTCGTTCTATTTGGTTGAGATTGTCCAAAATAGCTCAATTTAGTTTTCTTCTCAATAAGACATGAAGTACTCCAAGACAATTAAAACTGAGAAAATAACCCATAAAATGGTCAAAATAGGTCAAAAAAGTCATTTTTCGGAAATTAGAAATACTGCCGGTTTAACAAGGCCATAAAGATTTGAGGGTATTGTTATTACCATGAAAACAAACCTTTTTTTCCATGTGGCTAGGCCCGCCCAACAATTTTCGTTACTTACTTACTCTACTAAAATGATGAGTAACATTGATATTAATATAATAATTAGGAATATTGGAGACATTGAAATAAGAAATCTCAAAAAAATATAAAAGCTTTTTGTCCTAAAGCCCCTATCGATGCGGATTCTTATCGTAAATCGCCACATGAAAAATAAATGAATCATTGATGGTTTTAAATCAGATCGAATACGGAAGGATACTGATTCAATCATTATCTCTATCTCCTTAATGAGGCATTTAGGGAGCTTGAATAACAAGTAATTTTCCGAGAAAATAAAATTGAAATAATATGGAAAGAATATTATGGTGGAAACGAGTCTCGAACGTAAATATTTAAATCCACAATTTTTGGAATACATTGGAACTTACGTTTCATCTATTCCAGAGCCGGATAAAAGGATATTTTATTTCCAACGCGTTAATTCGGTATCCGATCAGATGTTTTTTTTTCATTCAGTATCCAAAATTGTTAGCCCTTATAATCTATTGAAAGCAACAAATTCAGCATCAGTTTCATTTATTCAATTAACGAGTTCAATTATATTAACTTTTATTGTATTCAACTCGATATTCTTCCACTAGATTGCAAGGACTGGAAGAATCGAGGTGAGAAATTCCATTCAGTTATTGGCTTAATAATCAAGGTGCTTTACACGATTTGTACTTTATGTTTTCTGTATTCACCTACTTTGTGTTAAACTTAAATGAGTGAATCACGTGCTTGTATAAATTAATGACATGTTACAATAGTATTTACCATAATTATCAGCTGAAGCATTTGGTTTCACCAGTAACTTTCCCATAGTTTACTATACGCGTATTGTTATAAGTACATGCAAAATTATATCGTTGATAACTTTCAAGCTCATCAAGATCAACTATCTATTTTGAAATGTTCACTTGGCCTTCATTGCTCGATGTTAACTTCCATCAGACAAATTCTGGTATCTTGAATAGTAGACTACCGCGGATCGCTAATCGTGAAAAATCTTGGCTTCCGAATGGATTCCACGTCATAATAGCACGTTTTAATGCCGACGTTCCGCCAATTATTACAGGTGGCATCTTCAAGGCAGGCTTGAGGCTTGAACTGAAACTGATTTCTGTAGCCGTATTTACCGTTGGAAGAAACCCTTCCTTCACCCTGCATAGTTCACTGCCTCTATTCCGGTGGTTAACTTCGTTCTGGTACCTGAGCCTACCGTTGTGTGATCATGTACGAAGTGAAATTTTCAAGGATGTGTTTAGAAATGTTGGGAAGGTGATATCCTGAGTCATGATTTAGATTTTCTGGATGCTTCAGGATTTCTATAGCAAGGATTTTTCGCTAGTGCTAAATAACCAAAGGTTTGCAAACATTGTTAGACGTCTTTGTGAAAATGGTAGATCGAAGTCACGAACTTTTGATTGTGAACGTGAGCGTACCACAAGAAGAGTAGATACGGAGGAAGGAATTTTACAGAGTTGAGGAAAATCCAAGATTGAGTACTAGACACCTGGGGCTGGAATTGGCGGTTCCCAAATCAATTGTTAATGAGGTTTCAAAGGAACAACTTATACATTCATACCATGTTCAAAAAATCTAAGACTTATCACCTATTGATCCAGAATCCCGCTTGACATTTTACAATTTTTTTGAAAACCAGATAGCAGAAACTCTGAATTTCCATAGGAGAATTTTATTCACCGACGAAGCTTCGTTTACAAGATCCGGTGTAACTAACTTACATAATGAACATGTTTACTCTGATGAAACCAACAAGAATTCAAAGTGTGAAGGAATTATTGACAATTTCCTAATAGAGCCAGTTATACCAAATAACTTGAATGAAAATGATTATTTAATTCTTTTACAAGAATGATTACCCATTTTACTGGATTATTTGCCCTCATTATTACTCCATAATATGCATTATTATTTAAATACTCATCCAAATCGGTGGTTTTTTAAAAAGAAAAATGAGGCTCCTATAAAATGACCAGCAAGATCACCAAACCCAGCGCCCTGTAATTTTTTCATGTGGTGCTATTGATCAAACATATACTCCTCTCCTATTAAAAACAAGGAAGATTTAAATTGCAGAAATTTAAATGTTGGCAACACCCTTCGGAACCTCGCTACACTACAAAGAGTACAACTTAATTTTCGATGTAGAATCAACGCATGTGTACAAGAAGTCATTTTGAACATTTGCTGTAACATTATGTAATTAGTTGTTCATTACACTTCCATTAGGTGCTTAAATCATAGCCAACTTTTAATGAAAACTTCATTTGTGTTAAGTTACAATTACTGATTCAGGTTTGTAGGGATTTAGAAAATATTCTTTTGTGGCTAAGCCGTTAGTTAGCTCAACTGAAATTTTGTAGGAATAAAATGAATGGCTTGTAATTGAGAGTAACTATCGTGAATAAAATTGGTGGTGATCATACATGGGGTTACAAAAAATATGGGTGGATAATTAATTGTGACCAAGTTATTTTAGCAGTCTATGAATTTCTAAACTAGTATTCCTTCCATAAAAAGCTGTAGTTTGCAGGTACAAACGCGTGGCTAAAAAATTAATAAAATCCAACGAATATTTTTCGACTTATCTAAAAAAATGTAAGGAAATTTTTGAAGCCCTCTAGCCCCCAAACTAAGCAACTTTGTATATAGGTAAGTTGAGTTAAATCATCATATTTTTGGCCAAGAAACTTGTGGTTTTCCGTTGTACTTGCCATTTCCGAACACTCGGTATATAGTACATACCGGGAGGTCCAAAGCGTTCAAGCACAATATCTCAGTTATTAAAGTTACAAAATATCAGCACAAAAATTGTAGAGACTGCAGAGAGCTACAAACTAAAATTATGAATATACAGGATTGCGCATAAGTTCGTCACAAACCAAACTTACTTTTTTTTAATGAAACATTCTGTATATCATTCCAATTTGGATTGTCCTCTTTTCAGCCATTCACCTAAATTGGGGTTGTTGGGCTCCATACAGATTCGTTCGAAAATTACAGTCACTTTTATAAGAATGAGAGGTACATTTGACGTGTCCTGTAGTTTTTTTAATACGTCAGTATACAATCAATTTAGTTAGCAAAATGTATTTTTATTTCAACTCCAATGGCTCTGTTTAAAATTTATTTTATATATTTTTTTATATGATACTCATGTTGTTTTATTCCCATTAACCATTCCCTATGTCTAAACCCACCGTTTGCTATCAGAATTTATCACGAAAAGTATTCCGATGAAAGACAACCTACATAAGCCCTTTTGAAAGGTTTGATGAATCGGGAAATGTAGAATACTCGAAGACCGTTCGAACCATGCCTGTTTTAAATGAGGAGAACGAGTTAGCAGTAAATTTGAAAGTTATAGAAGACCCACATATCGGTTCAAGGAAAATAGCAATGGCAACGGATATTGTTAGCGAGACCACTGTTGAGAATTCTGCATGAAAATGAATTCCACTCATGCCACATTCAGATTCTTCAAGAATACTTAATTGTACGATGGTGATCATCATAAGCGACTAACTTTTTGTATCTGGGCACAACAACAAATTACTGATTAAGCAACATTTTACAAAAATAGACATGTCAATAGATAAAATTTTCACTGTTATGCTACTGAAAATTCCCACTATATTCGGACGAACAGTCAGAATAGGTGGTTTCTTAAATTCTGGTGTGGAATTATTGCAAATTATGTCGTCGGCCCACATTTCTTTGAAGGAAGAGTTACTGTGTATCGATAGCTCCACTTTTTGAGAGACAATCTTTTGAAGTTGAGGAGGCAAAACTATGTTACTTCTAGTCGTAATAAAATCACGTCGAGAAAAGAATAACAGCCTACATTCGGTGGGAGAAAAAAACTAGGTCAGTATAAAAATAGAGCAATATACTGGGTGTGCCATTAGGAAAAATCTGTGTAGTTGTCTTCTATCTTTCTTGATGAATTCTGATTGCTAACAAACTGTTGTTTTCATTTGCTCCTAACACATAAATCACTTCGAACACTAGTAATTACTTGAGAATTCAAATGAATATTTATTTCTAACAGGAAAGAGAAGAAATTACTTGTTTTCCAGGTCTCACTCCGAGTTTTAACTTCAAGTGTGAAAAACTGATTTTTGCTTTAAAAATTATAAATACCTTAGTGAGTTGTGGGTTTTGGCCAAGGTACTTGTGGTCTTCCATTGTGCACGCCATTTCTTGACATCCTGTGTATTTGAGAATACAAAAGGTCATTTCCATGTCAACTGATGTTTTGAGGTTCTGAATGAAGTGGCTCAAGGAATCTCCAACTGGAACATTATTTTAGTCAGAGTTTCGTATCCATTTTTTCTGTAGCTGGTTTGAATGTTTGGAATATCCCGATTTAATGTTCAACTTCCACTCATCACTGTATTCTGTTAAAAATCTACCGAACAAGGTATGTTGTTCGTTGCCGAAATACGTATTTAGATTACAGAATTTTGGTTGTTTCATGATGTTTTTGATTTTATAACCATTAAATATTTTCAGACTCGAGCAAATATAATGTAATAATATTGTAGAAAATAAACATTCATGTCTGTATGAAGTTCAGTAAATTCAGTTTTTAAAAACATAGAGAATAACGAAATATAACATCCATGCCAACTGTAAAAGTTGAAAATCATAAGTATCAGGGTAGACGGTTTGTTGATACGTCTCTGGATAACGGACGACGTTCGGTTCAGATTGTCCTCGAACCGACCGATTGTGACATTGTGGAGAAATTAGAAAAGTCATCATGAACCCAGAAGTTACCACAAGTAATCGTCGGCAGGAGTGTTTTGATTCCCTGGTCTTTTCATTAGGGAGAGTACAAAAGCGGTGTAGCTGTGACTGACGCGTCATGTCACACGGAATACGACCTCCAGCCAACGTTGATTACGATCACGAAAATACTACCTTTGCACATCCCTTCCTGCTTTATTCTTTGACAGATACTGAAATAACAATAATTAAGCAGGCAGCCCACTGTTTGCACCGAGAAATGAATATGATTGATCTGTAACATCGAACCTTCTGTTTCATATTCTCCATTATGTTTTTGAAGGAAGTTCCAAAGGTCAGTCAAAGCTTATCGCATTTAACAAATTTGTGATACGTTCATCTTATCAAGGTAATTATTATCAAGACTTAAATAAAATAGCTATTAGAAGTTTGAGTTTCTAAGGATGGATGGATAGTGAAATTTTACCTAATTGGGTTCAACTCATCTAGTCCAGGCTGTGAACCGGGATTTTAACTATAATAAAAAAAAAACATGTAGGTTCGAATCAAAAATTTTCTTTTGCATTAGCTCCAGGAGGTTCTCAGTATCATTCATACACCTTAAAACCTCTTGAGAACCCCAACCTCACCCATTGGGGGCGAAAATGGCCCGAAATCTCCAAGTCTTGAATTGTATTTCAAATTCTTAAATTCTATTCAAAATTCTACACATTCATAATGAACGTGATAAATCAAATTTACTGGAATCCTTAGAAATTAATAAATATAAGAAGTTCGATATTCAGTTTATCATTTAGTATCTCGATAGGTTAAAGCCATTTGGTAAGGTTGCAGGAATGAGGTGAATAATCCTAAGATTCTCATTAAAGTTACTCATTGAAATATTGAAACTCAAACTTTTAATAGTTATTTTATTTAACCTTAGAATAAATTTTCCGTGAAACCTGATTATTTCGATTATTGTTAATTGAAGGATGAAGTTCAAGTTGAGTTTATAGTTTTATCCGATGGTGGAATATGTGCATATGATCAACTTCGTTAGTTATGTTCTTCCGAACGACTTTGAACTTCCCTTCCAGTTTCATTATCGGACTCATACTGAATTTTTTTCCATTAAACATTAACTGGACTTACTCCCAGTTGGTGGAAGAAGTAATATGTCGGAGTAATCCTTCATTTTGAACTGAAACCAACAGTTGGTACTGCAACGAAATTGAGCTAGCGAGCTTTTGATAACACGCGAGAACGAGGAATAGAAGATCTACTATGCAGATGAATCTACAACATGCTCCGATGCAGAACAGTCATATGAACTCTCAATAAGTTTGAGGAGAAGGTGCGGGTCGCTGGAGGATGTCCGCAGAGAGATGGAATGTCACCACTGCTGTGGAGTCTGGTAGTGAACGAACTTCTAATACTCCTTGAAAGGAAGGATTCTGCGTAATCGAGTATGCGGATAACATCGTCATTACAGTACGAAGGAAGCTCGGGAGCAAGATAGCAACTCTGATGCAGCAAGCACTGAACACCCTGGAAAAATGGTGCAACGAGGAAAGACTTACAGTGAATCCTTCGAGAATAACCATTGTTCCATTCACGAGAAGAAGAACATTGTAAACATGCAAGATTTAGTTTTGTATGGGGAAAACATACAGATGACGGACGCGGTCAAATACCTTGTGGTGAGCCTAGATAAATGACTGGAGTAAACCACTAATAAAGCGATAAGGGCCCCGTGGACCTGTCGTCGTACAGTCATAAGAACCTGGGGACTCACTCCACGGATGATGCACTGGGTGTATACCACCATAGTGAGACCCACCGTTACATATGCCGCAATTGTGTGGTGGCCAAAAACCAAATCGAAAATATCTCAGCATTACCTGAACAGAGTTCAGAGACTGGCGTGCTTAGGAATGACAGGTGCAATTTCGACTACCCCAGCGGCTAAGATGGAAAAGCTGTTAGGGTCGGAAACACTGCATCTCGCCATTCAGGCGAAAACCATGAGAGAAGCGTATCGCCTCGATCTTATTGGACAAGGAAAGGCCGACCAACAAGACCGGAGCATTTTTGAATTGCTTGGAAAACCTGGGCCATTGAATATGAGATCTGACAAGCACTCCCGTACCGTTCAGAATTCAAACCTTGAATGTGCGGGAGAACGCTGGGGCAACACTCATATGAAAGCAGGGGATTCCGTGTGGCTTACCGAAGGCACCAAGACTAAGGGAGAAAGATTCCACTGAACCTACGGACATTTGCAACAGAATTCCAAGCAAACATAGGAGCAATTACAACTTGTGGTCGAATAATGAGGGAGAGAGCTTATGAGAATAGACAAATCACAATCATAGTCAGCAACCCAACAGTGCTTAAGGCACTGGAGTCATACACAATCACCACACAATGTATACTCGATTGTGTGAAAGAACTAATGGCACTAGTGAAGAACTCCAATAGAGTGACCCTCGTATAGGTGTCTGAGGAAACGTGACGCGAAGAGACAGAAACTGTCGTCGCACTCGCTGGAGCTGAAGCGGAACAACCCCTGATTGGACCAGAGCCAACCTGTGACATTTCTCATGTCACAGCATAATCTGTAATCCAAAAGTTGTTCGAGATAGAGCACTGTGTCCACTGGAGAGAACTGCCCCGTATGTCGCACTTCAAGCGACTAAAGTGAGATCTCCAGCAGCAACGAGTGAGAAATTTTTGACGTTCAGCAAACAAGAAATACGGAATCTTGTTGCATTCCTGACCGGACACGCACCATGCAACAAACATCTCTGCACAATGGGTCTGGTAGATCAGACCACATGCAGGGGTTGTGGCGTGATAGGAAAGACACACATGCATGCGCTGTGTCAGTGCACGGCATACGCGGTTGGTCGTCGGACATACCTCGGTGACGATAAAATACACCCGAGGAAATCAGGAATGCCTTGGAGCGCTCTAGCAGAACACAACGAAATAACATTAATATGGTTCCCGGGACACTGTGACATCGAGCGCCACCGAAAAGCTGATGAACTAGTCAGAATGGCATCATCAGCCACATACATTGATCCAGCACCTATGTAGTCGGAGTGACAACAACCGTTGTTCTGCGGTACTGGATCAAACAATAACAAAGATACCTTTGGATTAAGCTTCTCGTTCGCACGATGGGGGAAAACATTCATTGGAGAGCATTCGAAAAATAGAACTGAATAACCATTCAACATGATTAGGATAATGCGGCAGTAAAGAGACAGATACAGCCATTTACATTGCTGAATTGAATACTCTTTCATAAGAATACCAAGAATAGCTGTGAGCATACAACAAAATTTGTATACGTATGTTTTGAACATGTACCGGGATATCAAAAATTATCTTGGTCGAGGGTGGTTGTGGAATCTAAAACGTGTGTCTAACTTTACGTTATCAAAACTTGTGTCAAAGTAATTAATTTGGAGTTTCTAAAAGTGAGAAATTTCGCAATTTTATACGAATGTTATAACACTCAGAAGTCTCTTAGACTCCGGGATTTTCACGTGGCCTATCGAAATTAGAAGGTTCGAATTGTATAAAAACACAATTGCATGAACGCCAGACGTCCTATGTAATCAGCTACGAACGTAATCATTTTGACATATGCCTCGAGGAGCTCGCTACGCGTCAGTTAGAGTTTATACTTTTTACCTCGATCTTGTTAATTCGGGGCCGTTTTATACCCCGTCCGGCCGGCGCCAGTTGTAATAAAGTATTTTCGGCTATGGGCCGCTAGCTTTTAACCGCTTTTGAGTATATTTTAATAGCTAGAAAATTCCCTTTGGTACGTCTCACGTTAGGCGCGCGTAGCTGAGACCTGAGAGTACATGTTTCTATTTTAATTAAATTTTCCTATTTAATCGACATTTTGGGGCCCGAGACTATGCTATTCAGTAGACCCCGTTCATAAACTAACGACATGGAGCGAAAACCGCATGCGAAAAGTCCTCGTGAAGACGTTCTATGTTCCGAAGATTTGCGCTTTTCTAACTCGCGAGCTACGCGCTCCTCACGTGAACGTCATTCGATTTATCGGAAATTAACCAATTTAAAACAGTTTTCGACCCCGTTAATGGCTATTGCGACCTTGTAAAAGCTTCAAAGTTAACATTTCGTTTTATATTCCACAACCACCCTTGACCAAGATAATTTTTAATTTGTAGTTCATTATTGTTTTACAACTGAAATAAATAGGTATGAAATTTGTAGGTTATTGATGTCAGTGTGATAGTGACATAATTATTTCAAACGTAAAGTAAGACACACGTTTTAGATTCCACAACCACCCTTGACCAAGATAATTTTTGATATCCCGGTACTATCAAATTCGAAATTACATTTCAAATACCATCTGAAGATAGCGTGAAACGTGATGAAGGGTGTAATGACAGAATAACTTATTTCCTCTTTGTAACTGATGATTTTTCTTACTTTATACTCTTTCGATATTTGTCAGTATAGATTAAATCGTGTGACCTAATTCCAAAGTTGGAATTGATAAGGTGCTAGTCCGCAATGTATAATTATTTCGCTCTGTGTGGCAGTAATTAAAGGTGTGATGTTAAATAGGTATATTTGTCAGGTAAAAGGATTTAAATCTGGAGTATAAATGAAGGGTGGGATTGAAGTTAATATGATTTCGTCCTAATCTGGCGGCGGATCTTGAGATCGTTGAAAGAGCCGGCGGCTGAGATGAGCCGGGGAATTCGCATGCAGATTGAAGATTTAGCGATAAAAACTCTGAATCACATACAAACTTTAAATAATCTTCAATTTCCCTTGCTCATAAGTGACGTCGCTGCACGATTTGAACAATTGGAATTTATAAGAAATAAATGTGTTTTCCTTGATCGCATTGTTCAATGCCTGGAAAATTATGAAAATTGAAAAGGCAAGTTCTCCATCCGGCAACCGCTTCCGCCAATTTAATAGCGATATTTCACCGCCATTGAGTCCCACGGCTTATTTTACTATCGGACATAAGCCTGTCATTTTGCTAACCGCATTTACCTACAGAGGCTCACTGGAATGCGGAGTTATTGTGGTGCTCTCTTATTATCGGCATTTCTTTTCCTTCCAAAAACATTCAAATATACTACAAAGTGGAACTCTACAACTCACAACTCTAGACTTTTATATTTGAATAGAATATTAACGATGCCAGCAAATGAAATGAGAATTTATACGATACCTTGCAAAATACACTGTATGTAATATACAGTGTGTCTGAGTCACATTCTGCCAAACACCACCAATCGATAGTTCATCAAATAATGAAGCAATATGCATGACATTTTTTTTCCAGAAACACTTCATTAGGGATATAAAGCCCTTCGAAGATAG
This sequence comes from Endomychus coccineus, assembly GCA_958510875.1. NCBI lineage: Eukaryota > Metazoa > Arthropoda > Insecta > Coleoptera > Endomychidae > Endomychus > Endomychus coccineus. The sequence goes on along the minus strand of OY294068.1, from coordinate 174,040,102 downwards.
GTTAAAATTGTTTCTTCACCGTAACTCTCTGGTCGTTGCCGCGATTTTAACCAAATTTGATTCACTACTCTTAACAGAGAACCCAGATTTTGATTTGCAGGAAATAATTCAGGAATTCACAGACAAAGAGAGCAAAACCGACCCTATTCCAGATGGAGCATGTGAAAGTGACCAGAACGAAGAGATGATGTCTTCATCTGTGCAAAGTATGAGTGACGCTTGAAAGACATACAAAAATTTTCATCGGCAAAACAAAGGCGATTTTGCCATTGATATTTCCCAAATCTTAATGAAATGTGAGAATGAAGTAACAAAAACCAAAATGAATAATTTGAAACAAACTTCCATTGAAGAGTTTTCTCACAAAGTGTAATGTTTAATTATTTAGAAGTGGTTTAGTATTCCTTTATGGCGGCCACTCCTCTGAACTGCCAAAATTTTGTGATTGAGGAGTTCCACTGGGTAAAGATAGTTTGGAATTGTGAGATCCAGAAGACAGGTCGAATCTGTGCTTTGTATATTATGAGGAGCTGCTGGGATGTAGAGTAGTTTTTGGCACGGAATAGAACCCAAGTTTTTGTGAGGCGTTTTCCGCAATGAACCTCACATGATCGTACCATGAGAATCTGCTGTTGGTGGTGATCCCGAGCATGTATATGGAAGACTTCGAATGAATAGTTGTACCTGATTTTATCATATTAGGAATTGTGGTATACTCCTTCCTGGAGAAGACGCAAGCTCGAGTTTTGGTTGCATGAAACTCTACTAGATCATCAGCAGTGGCGGCTCCTCGAAGGAGGCTGAGGAGGCTCAGCCTCCTCACCAATTTATCTTAATGATTATTCTCCATTTTATTTCCTGTTTCTCTGATAATTCTTTAAATTTTACTATTAATTCCCCGTTCTCAGTAGTTATTTTCAATCTGGCAACAGTGGCCAGAGGCTAGATTCTCTATATATCTCAAACGCTAAATACGTGTGGTCAACACAGTTGCCGTTTTTCCAACCATTCAATTGCCCAGTGGGGTAAAACAGCGAATATGGCAACAGAGTAGGGAGGCTAGCTTTTCGTACCCATTCGTCGGTCGAATGAAATACGATTACTTCCTACCGCCTCCCGCTGCTAGAAGAATGCAGCACGTGTTCGGTTAGTTGTTTTTATTCCACGAGGCGTAGTAAGGTTAAGTAGTTAAGTTATAATTTATCTAATCGGAATCGGTGAACGTTAAAATGATGAGTGACTTAGTTCTAGTTGCAGAGTTCTTAGAAAATCCATTTAGTGGATTAACATATGATAGAAAAGTGTTCTTCAAAAACAAACGGCCTTTACCGGATTTGAAAGGATTAGTGATGGCAGGGAAGTATCAAAATCGATCGTTTAATACTGATAATTATGAAAAATATGTATGGTTAAGGTTAACGGGATCTGATGTACACAATAAATTATATTGCTGGTATTGCTTGCTATTCACATCAGATACAACTTCATGTTGGGGGCACTTGGGTTATAATAAATTTAGCTCGTGGCCTAGAAAGACATGAAAAATCGCAGGAACATATTACATCGTGTATTAAGTTTAAATTAACCGGTAAACAGAATATTGTTAATGCGATTGATTCTACACGAACACGCGAAATTGAAAATCATAATAATACAGTTAAAGAAAACCGCGAAGTTTAAAAAAAATTATTGATTTCTTATTGTATTTATCATGTCAAGATTTGGCTTTTAGAGGGCATGATGAAACTGAAAATTCAGGTAATAAAGGTAATTTTAGGGAATTGTTAGATTTGTTTTGTAAATACGACAGTACCTAAGCTTCGCGATTTTATGACTAACGCGTCAGTATTTGCAGGCACCTCAAAAACAATACAAAACGAAATTCTTGATTCAATAAATTATGTCCTCCGAAATCACATAGAGGATGAATTATTTAATGTCCCTTTTTTTTCGTGGCAGGTTGACGAAACGTGTAAATCACAATTATCAATAATTTTTAGATTTGTAAAAAATGGACAACTAATGGAAAGATTTTTAGGGTTTTACGATGTAAGTTCGGGAAGAACAGCGATCAATTTATCTAATTTCTTAATGGAAACATTTCAACGATTTGACTTTGCGAATAAATTAATAGCTCAAACCTACGACGGCGCATCTGTAATGGCGGGACATTTAAACGGTCTTCAAACAAAAATAAAATCAGTTTCGCCACAGGCTATTTTCACCCATTGTTACGCTCACAACATGAATTTGGTTTTAAGTAATGCATGTAATTCCATTAAGGAAGTTAGAATTTTTTTTTCCAATTTATCGTCATTTTCAAATTTTTTTAGCAAATCCACCAAACAAACTGAAATTTTGAATAATATAGTAGGAAACAGAATTCCCTGTAATGCTCCAACTCGATGAAATTTTACATCACGTGCAGTGTTTACCATTCACAAAAATAAAGACAAATTAATTGAAACATTTGATTTTATATTAAACAGTGATGACTTTTCGACAGATCAGGTTTCATTAAATGCTGCTGTTGGTTCAAAATCTTATTTAGACAATGAAGAATTTAGTTTTTTCTTGATACTTTTAAATTAATATTTGAACAAACTGATCTTATTTTTCAAATTTTACAACATAAATTCACTGATATAATTTATTCAAGAGATCGTTTTTCGACTTGACGAATAGAAGATTTTTCGAATCTTTTTCAAAAGAGTTTCCCAATACACTTTTAGATAACTTAGTTCTCAAATATAAATTTTTTGATAAAATAACACTGCACAATGAATTATGCGTTATATACTCGGATAAAGATATTTTAGGCCAGTACCACAGTCACGCCGATATGATAAAATATATGAAAGACAATGATTTGCAACAAGTTTTACCTCAGTTTTATAAACTACTTTGTTTGACAGTCACCATTCCTGTCACGTCGGCATCGGTGGAGAGATCATTTTCTACTCTCAAACGAATTAAAATTTACATGCGAAATACAATGGACCAAAATCGTTCATACACTGTTAGTTTGATATCTATTGAAAAAGATTTAGTAAAACACTTAAAACAAAATGATACATTTTATGATAATATTATTGATAATTTTTCGCAAACTAAAGACCGTAGAATTCCGTTAATATATAAAAAAAGTTAATAAAATTAATAAAAAGAAACAAAATATGAAAAATTCAAAAAAAAAGAAAATATATCAAAAATCCAAAAAAAATAAAAAACAAAAAACGAACAAAAAAATTTTTTGCCAAGAGAAACTCTACACCTCCACGTTGGTTCTTGCTGGGCAAAAATTAATTTTGTCACTGAAGTAGCTGGTACGGTCGCTGTGCAAAAGTTAAATTAATTGGCTGAGTAGAGTATATTTAAAAAAAAACGTTTTATGTCCAGCCTCCTCTCTTAAAAAGTTCACGAGCCGCCACTGATTATCAGATCCCCATTTCAAAACTGTTGCCTGATCTCCATTAATTGCGTCAGCCTGTTTTTGTTTCGCTCCTCTAGCTTCATTGGATGGTATAGGGACTCTAGATGAGAAAGCGGTATGGTGTACCATTAAACCTGTGGACGGGACAGGTGATCACTCCCAACAGATCGTTGGTATGGAGCAGAAACAAAGTTGATGTTGTTTGACTCACAAGAACCACCCCAATTTATTTGACTATATCTAGAAAAATGGCTGATTAATTAACAAAAATGTATTTCACATTCTCAACTTTAATACTCTGTAACTAATTGAAAAGCAGAGTAAAACTCATTGATAGTTTTGCCTTTTGAACATTCAGTTACAATTTGAGCTATCACTCATGAATCATGCTGCAGATATATATACCCCTGTAATTTACATGAAGCTCCGAACATTTTATTGGGAAATTCCTGGACTGATAAACTGTCTGAAGTCAGCCTCGATTGCTGTACAAAGAGAAAAATGGTCTAAGAGTATATCCATATTTATATCTGACAAGAGCTATTTACCAAATATGAGTATGCTGTTTCGTACAAGATGAGTTTTATGGAGATATGAGGGTATAAAACGTCATTACACGTACTTTAAAGTGTCGGAGCATGTTTCGATAAGCCTAGTAACTATCACAGTAATGTATTCCTCGAATGAATGAGCGGTGTCCAGCCCAGAGTGGAAGGGTATTATCATTCCGACTGCTTTTGAATATTTCAGCACGTCGGAGATTTTTGTTCGTGATAATACATATTTTATGAGCGTTGCATCTTTACACTCTTGGCGTACCGCAGAATTACCGGGTCGACGACGAGCTGGAGCCTTACGTCGATTAGTTACTCCGGATGTTTTTCAATCTTCGCTTGAGAGGTTTGCTTTCAAATAGATTTACCGGAAACCTCTTTCATTATTTCGATAGAGCGCGGACGGCATTTTGAATGACTAATTAAATTAAGGTCATGACATTAATCACTCAGATTGAAGGTAATGTACGATTACGAGACGATTCCGAAGTGTCGATAGTTTGTTCGGGGTCATTTCATCAAACGTATCCTAGGCAATGTGTTTTCGATAATAGTTCCAACCACGGTCGTACATACAGGTCTGGGAACTCTATGTTTGACATAAGTCTCTTACATGTCGCCAAACTCCTAGTCCCTCGCTCAGCCACCAGCTAGCGCTTGGATCGAAGTATGGCAACAATCACATTATTAAGTCAAATAATTTTTCTCGTAACGCAATATTTACTATTCTGATTTGAGAGAGGAATAGAACTATTACTTTTGTCAAAATGTATATTACTCACCTTAAAAGTAACTTCCCCGTTTTCGTTATACACGCTCGCACACATAAAAGACCTTGTTAAAACAATTTCTATCCGGAATCGCAAGCATCCACTTTTTTCGCATTTCCGCATCTACCGGCACTTTAAAAACAGAAGTTTTTTGCTTTACACTTTTGTACCCCGTTTTGCATTTCGACACGATGCACGATTTAGTAATTTTTTTCTTAAACGCCGGTAATCCTTGTGTTTACAAGTCAACAATGACAGTTGCCAGAGACCACGGTCGTATATGCGCCAGAGATCATTCCTCGACTCATGCGCCACCCTTTTGGTACTATGCAACAGATGACGCTTAGCGGACTCACTTCTCACATAGGAAACCGCCTCGAGTTCCCAGACCTGTATATACGACCGTGGTTCCAACGAAACAGGATTCACGAAGTGACGATTTGGTCAATCATAATGATCCATAGAATTGAATATTATCACCTGACGGACGGAACCTTAATATGATAAATAAGTTCTACTGATTCCTAGAAAGAGAAGCCGTGAAACCGACAGCTGTCTTTTCCTCAGTCTCTGGAACTCTTGTTTCATCAGCTACGCAAATTATACCTACTCTATTCCCCATTCGACAGCTACAGAAAAAAATTAAGTTCCAATGTCGTTTCGGTTTACTATCTGCTTTCGAAAGTAAACATCTATCCTGGTATCCGGCGATTCATTGCAGATCAATTTTTAGATATGTTTGGATGTTACTATTTTTACTAATCAGATTTCTAAAGGAGGGACGATACAATCAAAACTCGACGTGGACCACTATAGGGATACTCCAGCTGTTTCTTTACTGAATCAATTCTCGCAAAATCGTGAGAACAAAGGTTTAGCTCTTTGGAAATAAAAACTTTTTTTTAACTGTCATCAGATGCATTTCTATTCTTCAGAGGGTTCAAGATTTCTATGAGACTGTAACAACTCTTGAGATGTTGTTATTCATTCAACATCATGTCTCCTGGAATTCTCAAAGTTGCACCATATGATTAAATGAAAGAGCAATTACTCTGTTTTTATATCACTCTAAATAATAGCATTAGAACGTTACTATTGTTCCAACACCGGAGTGCCTTCATCAAAAATACTTATTTTTCAAAATGGCCGATTGTGACTCCAAAAAATGAGATAGGTCAAAATACCAAAAATCAGATAAAAGAAGAATAAAAATACTATCTTTTCACCAAAACAGAATATGAAAAAACAAAAACTCTCTAACTTATACTCAATTTTTCAATGTCCCAAAAAACACACTAAATGGGCCCTATCTTGAGCCCACGATGTCAAATCGACTTGAGACTAGAGCCAAAAGTTGCGTATTAGCTTTTCCAACAACTTTTGTTTGAAACATTTTTCCTAAAACCCATAGTTTTCTCCCAAAACGCAAAAAATCGAAAAATGGCCATTTTCGGGTCCAAAAAATGGCCATAGTTTTTCGACCACAGGGTTAATTCAAATTTAATCTACACCATCGTATTCAGCGTGTCAAAATACATGAGAATAGACCAAAATTAGACGGTGCGGAAATTCGGACAAAAATCGTCGATTTTCATCCTTAAATGCCTGGACTAAACCTCCAAACTTTTAAGACGAATTCGAATGCCTATCTCCTCTCCCGACAATCCACCGCTGGCTCAAACAATGTTCTTGTGTTATCAAAGTATAGAAAAAAAACATACGTCATATTGAATAGAAGTAATCAGTTATAATTTGTTTGTAGCTCATTAATTCACAACTCACATATTTCATTTAAAAAGCCTTTTCATTTCTGTATAAAAAGTTATATTTTTGATATCCAAAATGTCAATCGTTTTTGAGATATTTGAATTTCACTAATTCACCGCGTGGTCATCTTAGGTGTACTTTCCATTAATAACCACAAACCTTGATATTCCCCTAATTGAGACAAATTCATACAAAATGTTCAAATAATTAATGACGATTTCTCATACGAGATGTTACAGAACGTGGTCATCGATAAAATTAATTTTGTTTGGAAATGAACTGTATTTATTTGAATTAAACGCGTTTTGAAACATCTTCTATACTATCTCAAAATAAAGTAGATTCTTCTCTTAAATTTTCTCAATTAGGGCAATATTAAAAAGTGAATTATTGAAATTCAAATATCTCGAGAACGGTTAATATTTTGGATATCAAAGCGATGAAGCTTTTTCTTACAAAAATAATAAGGCTTTCCAAATAAGATATGTAAGCTATAAATTAATGAGTAACAAACAATTTATAACTGATTTCTTATATTCAACATGGCGTATATTGCAACATCTATGAGCAAACTCAAATCTATTAGCACATGCTTGTTTGTCGTGACGAAAAATAGTCTTACTCCAATTTTCATAATTATATCTACACAAATGGCTGTTTTATTAATAATAAAGTACTTTATTTTTTCAAATTCACTATCCTGTATCTCAATGAGGAGCAGACTTAGAGCCATCGATGTTGAGTGAAATATTACTAGGATGTCGGTCAGTATGCTGTGCATATCTCCAAAGGGTTAAGACGGAGTGAGAGGGTGAGACGAAAAGAGGAAGGACTTCGTTCGCTACGATAACTCCGTCCTAACTAAATTAGTGAAAATGAAACACTTTTTTTCATTTCGTTTGTTCATTTTACTGTTTCCTAGGCTCACTCCGTCCTAATTCGAACTGTAAAGAACTCATATATTCTCATGGTTGTATATTCTGTATAATTTCAAAGTAGTAAGGATGTAAAATACAGACTAAACGGATCAATTGATTGAAAAATGAAAGTGTAACTCTTTCAAACAACGCCGGACCACAGATATACGAATTCGGGATTATCAGTATTGGAAGAAATCTGTGTATTAATGCTAGCCTTTTATCGGGCGCCGTCGACGGAAAGCGCCAGCCCTTTGTCGGGTGCCGCACCAGCACATGCGACCGTGTTATTATATTTCTCTCAGCAGACTAAATTATCGATCAAGAAATTGTCGTTACCATTTTTCAACGCCATTTGTTGATGTTTCTCAACGTTGTCATTATAGTTTTGCTGGCTCAAAGGAACGTTTGATAAGTTATGAACAAGATCTTTGATGAATAACTTAATTTCTGGACAAAATATGAAATTAGAACGCAACCAATTAACCAAATTAGAGCCCCTACCTTCAAGTAAATGATAAAATTCGTAATTTATTTTCTAATTTTGTAATAAACTCGTTTATAGATGAAAGAACAACCATTTAGGCACCATCTTTGATGAAGTTACCGACTTCGACAAATCCGGCATTTACAAAATCGATTGTAAGTCGTGTATAAAATGCTATGTGGGTCAAACTAGAAGGAATATTCTAACTCGGTAAAAAGAACATTTGACCATATAAAGAAAAATAATGGTGAAAAATCAGCATTAGCCGAAAATATTTTGAATACAGGTCACACCATTTCTCAAGGAAGTTTATCACTTGTAAAACACAATACGGGCAAATATCTAAGTAATTTAGACGGGATGGAAATGTATAAACGAAAAAGCGATTGATTAAATTACGATTTATCTCCAGGTGGAGGTGACCCCTTTGTTTGCATTATTAACCTTAAATAGTATTTAAACAGACACATTTTGATTTATAATTTAGTTTACTCTGATGATGGCTACTTGGTAGTTACCACGTTCTCAGTACCTTAACAGTATTTTCAATGATTAAGGGTGATTTTTTCTCATTTATAGTGCCTCGTCTTTACTGTTTATTTCAAATTAGAAGAGTGCACAACACAATTTGCATTTAAGCCAATCATAAGTCAGCCTGTGCTTTTCATCCCTCATTGGTTAGGATAGATTAAAGACTACTGTTAGACAGAAAAGGTATATTAGTACATCCTTTACTAAATATTACCTGAACTACTTCTCATTCAATATTACGATTATAACAATTTAGAATTACTCTAATTAAAAACTTAGACAGCACCCACGGCTTCTTATCCTCGACTTTTGTATGCTACTCTTTGAATATCTGATAACAGGAGGCGATGATAAAAACCTACAATATCAAATCATAGTATCTCTGGTACGAAATACTGGCACGTTGTCTTCCAGTTGTTCATCATATTATTCCTTATTTTATTCGGTCAGTTACTCTGTTTCTAAATCTTTCCTAGGCGTGTATTTCTTTAATTTTGTGAAGTTTGAATTTGTTTGTTATCGTTCCCAAGAAATTTAATATCATGGCTAAGATTTGAAAATCTCTTTCTCAATAAATCGAATAAAAATGAATTGTTACTTAATGCAGAATGTGAAAAAAGTCTTGAATCTAAATTTTTAGTCTATGGTCCTACCAGCTTGATATCAACTAGCGAAGCTGACAATTTCTCATCAATAAATGCGGTTAAAAATGATATTGTGAATAGCAAAAGGTAGAAGAAAATTGTGGCACTAATCCGATTTGTTTCTGCCATATAATACCCCTTTCTTCTTGACGCAACCTAAAGTTACGATAGCATTCCCAGTAAATCTCCCGTTGATTCATTTTTTTCTCAAGAAGAGCATCTACTTAACATCAAAGAGTGAATTAATTATTCTACGCTAAGGAAGCAGCTTCTAAACAGTATCACACAATCGTAAGGAGATATTGGTAATGAAACTTTCAATAACGCCCTCGAACCACTTTCTGAAGATCATCAAATATTCAACACACTTAAAAGGGATGTTCCGAATGATTCAACGAATATACCACTGCGTAACATTCAAATAGTCTGGTTGCACGTTAGAGTGCTTGTTAATTTAATAATAAATAGGCTCACTAATAAATTGCATTCTGCATCGGAACACCACTCGATGAGTTTCCACACATACATGAAACAAGTTTCATCCGAGAATGTAATGTGGATTTCGCACGGGAAAAGGGATATTTCAACACTAAAAATCTTGCAGCTAGCGGCTATGATAAGAGGGTTCTCGTAGTCTGATTAGTTAGCACTCTGACACAACTAACCTAATGTGGTTCCCGTAAAACTCAGTTTATATCTAAATATGTTTTATTTCCAGAGGTTCATCGATACCGCTTGTAACAAATAAGAGACCTACCTTCACAGTTTCGAACAGTTTGTAATAAAAATCCATGATAGGTCTTGTCCTATCTCTCATATAGATGTTGTAAAATATGCAGTATAAAACTTAAGGACATGTATGTAATGTGTATAATGATGGCAAATTACCGGTAATTTATATTATGCAAAGAAATTGGGTAAATTACGCTTGAAAATGCAAACTTACATATAATTGATATTTTTTGACAATTTATGGTATAAAATTGTTTCTCAATTATTTGTTGGAGCAAAATATATAAATAAATTTCTGTTGTTGTTATTAAACATTAATTCACTTTGCATGGGAAGCTTAATAATAATCAGAAATTTCGAAGAAACTTTATTTAAAAATACGAAGCGATACTAAAGGCACTCGAATCGACAGACAAAATAAACATGAGTAGCCTAATAATAGAATCAGATTCCATGTCTGTACTCAAATCAATTAAAAGTAAAAGTCTTAGACACTACAAAAATAAAATTGTAATTGATATCTTAACGATATGTTTCGACTTGAATCTGCGATTTAATAAAAATTATGCATCGGTAAAAGGAATCAAAGGAAATTCCTGAGTGGACAGTGCTGCAAAAATATTCATAACTTAAAAAAGTTCCAAAATTGCTAGATACATGAATGCGGATATAGCAGGAAATATTAAACTATAATCACGAGAATTTAACCATATGAGTTTTCCCTAATATTTAGCTAGAATTGATGTGGAAGAAGAATCAAATTGTTCATGTGATAACTTTAACAATTCGTGATCCTAATCACATTTTTTTGCCTGTTTCCTTTATAGAAATGAAAGACACTTTCAATAAAAATTTATAATAACTAGGCATAATGTTCTCGGCATTGTATATCTTTTGAATCGCAAGGATATGGGAATTTATAAACGGATGTTTCTTTTAGATTGTAACAACTGTAATAGTAATTTTCCTAACAAGTGCGGAAAGTGATGCTTTCCCGCACGCGACTGCCGTCAACCCGAACGACGCGGAGCGGAGTTCGGGTAAGCAGTCGAGTGCGGGAAAGACACTTTCCGCATGAGTTAGGAACAACACTTTTTCTACAAGCGTAGGAAACAAATTCATTTTTTTAATTATTTATTCATGCAAATGGAAACAACTAACAAGAGTAACATTTTCTATCCACTAATTATTCGTAATATTTATTGTAAATGTACAATTTGATGCATTATGTAAATTTATAGCGGAAGCCAGCATATTTTTTGAAGATGGCTGATTTCCTGAAGAAGATGGTAACTCGGGCAAGGTGATTTTCATAACAATACATTTTTATTTATCAATATTTGTTCATTTTTTCAATAAATAGTGCAAAATGATGGATGATTTTGAACAAACTCACTTAGTATTGCAACAAAAAAGCTTGAACTTTCATATTTTGTCACCCACCACTTATATTTTACGAGGATATCATATAAATGTTTTTCCCGCACTAGTGTGGGAAAAAATTTCCCGCACTAGTGTGGGAAAACTTTTTCCCGCACAACTGTGGGAAAATGACACTTTCCAAACTGAATTGCGTGCGGGTAGAGGGTGAATCACGCAAGCTTGTAGGAAAAACATTTTAGAATTGAGGTATTGCTTGAATCATCAAACTCACTCTTAATTACGATGAAGAAACCAAAAATGCAAAAATATTTGAATATTCCCTTCGTCTTCCTGGAGATAATACAAGTTTGACTTCTTTGCAATAAACACTATCATATTATCAGATCTCCACTCAAAAATCTTCGCGACTCTGATTCCATTTTATGATGTGGGGGATCTGGAGCAGGAAAGGGTATGAAGTGTATCATCAATAGATCGTTGATTCGCAGCAGAAAAAAAATTTCCTGTAGAACACCAGCATTGATAGCCATTGTCTCCGTCAACTACCACATTGAGAGATTCATCTATATATTATAGAGCATATGCTAAGAAGGAAAGAATCTATGAAAAAAGATTACAAAAATTATATTTTGGAAACGGAAATAAACTTGCAGAATGACACTGAGGCATTTTGGTCAATCATATGAATCAAATCCAGCCACAAATTGATTCTGAACTTATTATCATCGTCATCATCATCACTTGAGGGGATACACCTAGGTCACTTAGTTGAGCACATTGTGCACCCATTGGTCAGAAGCTTATTCTGTTCTAGCAGGTTTGTGGCTCGCCAGAAACCCAGAATGTTGCCAACGCTTGCTTGTTCTTCTGGGATCAGTTTTACTTCTGCCTTTTACGTGGTGATTCTAGCCACAAGTCAAACCACTCTTCGTTCAGTTGGTCCAGAAGAACAAGACTGCCCACACAATTTGATGAAGTGACCATTAGCTCCAGTCCGACAGGTGTGCCGAACGACCCTCGCCTGGCCAGGGAGTCGACCAATTCATTTCCTCCAACTCCACTGTGTTCAGGGACTAGATGAGTTGATTTTTATTCCTCTTGGTTAGTTCAGCCAGTGTATCCCTGCATTCTAGGAAAAGCCTTGATGTAACTCTAGTGACTTAACAGCTACCAGGCCCAAACGGCTATCTGTGCAGATGTACAGGGTGTCCTCGAACTGCGTGGCCAAAATAAAACCGAAGATTCTTTGATTCGAAAAAAAGTTGATGAGCCTTTTTACTTTTGCCTCAAGTGTCTTGTTTACCCGGTAGAGGGCTTCTAAATTGCAAAAATAATTTCGTTTTTTCGGTATAACTTGAGAACGTGATGAAGAACTTTTACAATATTTAGCAGGTGAGTTACTGTCACTAATGGCCATTTTTGAGAGTGGAGCACAGAGCCCTAGAGACCATAGAAATGGCTCAAACTTGAGGATGTAACGGGAAAAGTGTCCAGAACTTTTTTGTGGTCAATGTAATTCACTCGATATTTTTTTATGTAGATAGCTTATCTAATTTGAAAACTTTTCTTACTCCTAGAAAATTTTGATAAAATCAACGGATTAGCTTCAAAAATTAATTTTCGAGTCTCTGCAATTTTGGCTAATTTTACTTGATTAAAATACCTTAGTTGCCTTTGCTTTTCTAATGTCATTTTGGCATTTGAAGAATTTATTCTCAAAACTGTCAGTTTTCACTTTGCTTTCCGTAAAAATTTTATAAAATTATGGCTCAAAATTTCACTAACACTGAAATGGTTGATATGTTATTGATTTATGGACTGTCGTTGCAATGGCCGGAGAAGGGAAAGATATCCGCATCGCAGAATTCCAAATCGGCAAACCTTCGCGAAACTGGCAAATTTGAAGCAAATCGCAGAGAAACTGGACGCAGACGGACAAGAAGGACGTTAGAGCTCGAAGAAGCGATATTGGAAGCGGTTGAAACTGAACCTGGGATAAGCACACTACGTTTGGGACTTCGTATTGGAGCCTCAAAATCATCAGTCCATAAGGTACTGAAAGAAAAACTGTTGTATCCCTATCATATTAAAACAGTTCAAGACTTATTGCCCATGGATCCAGGTCATCGGCTAGATTTCTGTCGGCTTATTGTCCAAAAACAAAACGCAAACCCCAATTTTTGTAGAAGAATTCTGTTCACGGACGAAGATACTTTCACGAGATGTGGTCTTTTTAACCTCCATAATGAACATTTCTATGCTGATGAAAATCCTCATGAAACGGAAGTTACATATTTTCAGAATCAAACTAAAATCAATGTTTGGGTTGGAATTGTGGATAACTTTATTATTGGCCCTACCGTTATACCCGATCGATTGAACGGGGAGAACTACTTGAACTTTTTGGAACAAAGGCTACTTGAACTGTTGGAAGACTTGCCCTTACACATTCGTCGTGGCCTGGTTTATCCATGATGGTGCACCTCCTCATTTCACATTAGCTGTGAGGCGACATTTGAATGCGGAATATCCAGATCGCTGGATAGGTAGAGGACACGATGCACCAGTGAACTGGCCGGCCCGCTCCCCTGATTTGACGCCCTGCGACTTCTTTCTATGGGGCGCTTTGAAGTCGATAGTTTATGCAGCTCCAGTAAACACACGAGAGGAATTGTTGCAGCGAATTAATCATGAAGCGGTTTTATTGAAGAATGATCCTGAAGTACTAGCCAGAGTTCAATCCAATTTCTTGAAACGAATTAATTTGTGTATTCAGGAAAATGGGCAACATTTCGAACAATTGATGCCTTAGCGATTTCCAAAAAAGTTTTGTTGTTTCTTTTAATTTAGCATTTGTTTTTCCTAAATAATCACATCGTTTCCCCATTTCTATTGTTTTTATTATTCATGTTTTACCGAGATATTATCTATTTCAGTGTTAGTGAAATTTTGAGCCATAATTTTATAAAATTTATACGGAAAGCAAAGTAAAAACTGACAGTTTTGAGAATTAATTCTCCAAATGCCAAAATGACATTAGAAAAGCAAAGGCAACTAAGGTATTTTAATCAAGTAAAATTAGTAAGCCAAAATTGCAGAGACTCGAAAATTATTTTTTTCAAGCTAATTCGTTGATTTTATAAAAATTTTCTAAGAGTAAGAAAAGTTTTCAAATTAGATAAGCTATCTACGTAAAAAATATAGAGTGAATTACATCGACCACAAAAAAGTTCTGGACACTTTTCCCGTTACATCCTCAAGTTTGAGCCATTTCTGTGGTCTCTAATGCTCTATGCTCCGCTCTCAAAAGCGGCTATTATTGACAGTAACTCACCTGCCAAATATTGTAAGAGTCCTTCATCACGTTCTCAAGGTATACCGAAAAAACAAAATTATTTTTGCAACTTTGAAGCCCTCTACCGGCTAAACAACTTGAGGCAAAAGTAAAAAGGCTCATCAAATTTTTTTCGAATCAAAGAATCTTCGGTTTTATTTTAGCCACGCAGTTCGAGGACAGCCTGTATATGCACCTATATACACAGTTTCTTCGCAGGTTTTTCATGGCGCAAATCAATAATGTGCAGACCTTCGTCTGAAAAACTACACAATAAGCACTTAGGGTGCTGCTGAAATTCATCTGCACGCCCAGAAGGACGCAGAGGTCTTTCTCACTCGATATTCGAGGTGTTCGCTCCAGGTCAGTTCAGAGTCTAGGACTAATCCCAGAAATTTCACCGATCTTTTGAGTTGCAGTACCTTGCCAGAGAAAGTAATCACTGGCAGTGTGCCCAGCTTACATTTCCTGGTAAACAGTACAATTTCCGTTTCCTGCCTCTTCAACTCCTCTGAGAGTCCATCGACTACAAGACGCCATAGAAGCGGATATAGGACACCTGGACACCTCTTTGTGGACAGAAAGAGAATAATTTATGTAACATTATTATTTAAAATTTTATTTTTGAATTACAAATTATATTATTCCATTCTTTATTTGTTTCATTAATCTCAATCTTTAGTGTTATACTTTTTTGTTTGAATGCAGTCTGTTGTATGACCCAATTTGTTGAATAGATAAATAAAAACAACGTGTGGCACTCGGGGACTGCCACGGTAAAGCTATCGCATAGCATTTTTTCTCAACCTATGCAATTATAATTATTTATTTATTTTCAATTTATGCAGTATTCTTTTTTTCTTTGATATTAATTCAAGTTACACTTTTTGAGCGTGGTGACCGATAAGACAACATTTTTTTTTCTTTTATTGAATAAATGAGAAGTTATCGTTTAAAATATTTTAATTATCTCACAATACATGTAGGTTATTCAGGAATTTGTTATCATTGAAACTGTAGGCTTATGGTAACTGAAATAAGAGACATAAGTTTGAGACTTGATATCCTCTAAATATCTGGAAAATACCGCGTCAATGGTGGCCCCATATTTTGTTGTGGATTCTTGTGGATCATTATTCATTTTCAAATTCAAATTTTCCGAAAGAAAAGTTGTCAACCGCTCTGATTTTTTATCAGCGAAGTTGATGTTGAAATCGCCAGCCAAGATAAGTGGAAATTTATTACCATTTGTACCAAGTATTTTCGACCCTTCTTCAGCGTACTCCAGTAAAGTGCGATGAATAAAATGCCCTACCTCGTCCAATTTTGGATTCGGAGAAATGTAAATTGCTACCATGACTATGTGTAGGCCATTTCTAAGTTTGCATAAGCACGCACAAATATCTTCAAAAAATGAGCGCCTAACATTAACATCGCTAACGTGTGCAATATTTATTTCAATATTCGGAGGCATAATATTAGTTACATTATTATTATTTTGGTAAATAGCTACCCCACCTTTTGGAACAGTATCTCGTTTGAATTGAACAATACAATTGAAATTAGGTATTTCAATCGGATTATCATGCGCCATGCAAGATTCGGTAAGAAGTAACACATTTGTTTGTCTCGTAACTGAATTTTGACTCTGGCAATTGAAAGTCACTATTGAAATGTCATTTCTATTACTAAGGAAATCTAAGACACTTTGAGCTGTCGTCTGAACACTATTCAAAGGCAGTCTTTTGAATTCTTGGAACAAAGATGCAGTCGATGCAGCTTGCCCTTCGATTATTATAAAACTTGAATATAGAATTATCGTTTTTTGTCGTGATATACAATTTTTCAATATTAGTCACCCGAGAGAGCGCAACATAAACGAGTTCCTGCTATTTTTCGTTACGGAATTTCTTGATTCGGTCGCCGCACTCAAAGCACGCGATAAAAGCTATATGCGATATATGCAATAGCTTAATAGAAACAGGTACTCTCAGGTCTCTGCTACGCGCGTCTAACGTATGAACTCTAACTCACGCGTAGCGAGCTCCTAGAGGCATATGTCAAAATGATTTCGTTCGTAGCTAATTACATAGGACGTCTGGAGTTCATGCAATTATGTTTTCAGATAATTCGAACCTTCTAATTTCGATAGGCCACGTGAAAATCCCGGAGTCTGAAGCGCTACAGTATGAAATAGCGAAATTTCTCACTTTTAGAAACTACAAATTAATTAATTAATTTGACACTTGTTAGGTGTTCAGGTCTTACATTATTTTTCGTTACGGAATTTCTTGATTCGGTCGCCGCGCTCAAAGCCCGCGATAAAAGCTATATGCAATAGCTTAATTGATAAATAAATGAATAAACTTATACAGATCTTCCTGTTATCGTTGTTATTTGAGAAAATAGCCGAAAGATCGGTATTAAGAATTAGTTGGTCAGAAGAATGTACTTATCGAAGGGTAATATCTCCACAGGTAATTCGGGAACGAACCAATCTGGCCATACGACTTTTTATTTTATGGCAATCAAGGAAAAGCTATGTGCTAAGTTTTATGTTTTCCTTGAATGAAAACTAAGTTAGCGAGTGATTTGCCATGAAAAACATCTTCAAAAATCTGTTTCATTTCTTGATACTGGTTTAATTGTTTTGTTATAAAACATAAGCGGTAACTTTCTTTAAGCGTTTCATTCCGAAACTTTGAGAATGAAAGGGAAGTATTCAAACCGTATAGAAAAGAAGTAAATTGTGGTATACGATATAGTTGGCGCAAAATTTGAGGAGAAGTACCAAAGCTTATGTTTCGTTATTAATACAAACATAAATCAGGTTAATTAGAAGTCGGCAATGAATAATTACAAGACATAATTTTGTCTCTTTTTTAATATATAAGCGTGTTTTGAGTGGTGGTTTTGGCGCGTGCGTCCGCTGATGTGGCGCCTTCTCACGTGAGAATCTATTCAGTCCAGCGCGGACACCGAACGTCTACGGATTTACAGATTCATGTCGCACAATCTATCTGGAATGCCGCGCGAGACGATTTCACGGCGGTTTTTTTGAATACTTCATAAAGGAATAATTAATTGTATTCGCGACTTATTGTCTGTAAGAAGTATGCCGAATGAAGATGAGTTATATTTGAATGGGGGTGGCAGGACTCAAAGCATTTATCAGCAGCCATCCACTGGTGAAAAACATGTTCTTTTCTATCCCACCAGTCCGGCTCCTTCTCTAACCCCAGAAGAACGTCGCAACTTCACGCAAAGCTCCTCTGCATCAAATACTCAAGTAAGTTGTTTTCCTTATAAAAGTTTCAATTCACTTGATGTGGAAAATAGCTCTCATATCGAGTAGGAGCTTTTGAAAATAGGAAAAATTTTCTCAGGTATATGACAACAAACCTAACTTGAAATGATTAAAAAGTTCAGGAAAATAATTTTTCAGAATGGGAGTTGTTCCTCCTCGATTAGAAACATTGGCATGTATTTTCATCAACCTATCCTAATTCAGGATAAATTTGAATTGGATTGATTATCCATAAGATCGGTGCGTTCGAATTACCTTTTTCAATGTTTGAGATGAAACAATTTCTGCTTATAATACAACTGTCTTAGTTATCAGTGTTCATAATTTCAAAATTTATAATTCATATTCTTTATTCGCCAAGTCCATTACATTGGAGAGTCAAAGTTGAATTTAGGGAATTACAGAGTACTTCTTAATAATAATGGTTATATGATTAGAAATTTATTGATTTATTATTGGTTCAATTTGACAAATGTAAACAAAAAGCTGAGTTTTAAATGTTTTGGAGTGTTCGATAGAGCTTATAGATAAAGGCGTATTGTAAAGTATTGTATAATTTCATGGGAGAATGAGAAACACTCCTCTTAATCTATGGATTGGGTAGCAATAATTTTTTTTGTGCCTGGTTGGATACGCATGATCTGGCAGATTAGTTTGAAATTTGTCTACAAGATCAAGTAGAAAAAGCAACTTCCAAAGATTAAAATACCATATACTGTCAGCAATGCATTTGTTTTAATTACTCCTCTACATGAATCTAAATATTACATATGGAGCATATTTCTGAGAATTCTCTTTTGGATAACAAATACTCTCAGAATCTGAGAGTTGCGACCCCAAAAAAGAATGCCATATCTCAATATAGAGAATACATTTCCATAGTATGCAGTCTTGATAGTATCGAAAATACAGTTCGCGAAAGTACTCCAATTGCATAAGGCTAGAACATACATAATCAACGTGGTAAGAGTAATCAAATTTTCCATCTAGATGAATTCCCAAGAGTTTACTCACAGCATTAAAACGTATATTTATGTTGTTATAACGTATAAACGCTGCAGGTTCAAGGGTTGAGTTAACAGTCCGGAAAAGTACACAGGCAGTCTTTTATAAGTTTTGTACTGTGATTTTGTCTAAGTGCTCTATCCACTGTTCCTCGATCTTATTGATGTTAGAAATTTGAAACGGCATGTTGGTATCATCTACGTAGTTGATATTCAAACACCTAAGGTTCTCGATGATAAGGTCATTGATCAAAATGACGAAAAGAAACGGATCTAAAATGCTTCCCTGTGGAATCCTTATATTTAATTAACAGTTATCCCAGTAGATGCTTTGTGTCTTTTGGTCTGATTAGTACTTTTCGTCGTAAGCCAGTCAGGTACGATCTAAGCCAATTAAGAGCAACACCGCGAACATTATATAAATGTAGCTTGAAAATCAATATGTCATGATTGAGCTGATTTTGATTCTGGAACGTTTTTGATAGATATTCAGTGGAATCATGAAGACCTGTTTCAATACATCTTTAATGAATCCCTGCTGATAAGATCGAAAAAAATTATTGCGTTGAAAAAATCTACCAGTCGATTGTAAAAGATATTTTTTTGGAAAAGGAATCAAGAAAGCTAATATGCCGGTAGTTATTGATGCCATTAACGTCTCCCTCTTTGAATAATGGTGATACAACTGCCGCTTTCAACTTTTCTGGGAATATACCCTGCTATAATGAAGCATTCATTTTATGTCACAATGAAGAGGAAATCACACCAATGCATTTTTTAAGAATATTGAGAGGAATCTGATCTGCTCCGAAACTTGTTCTATCATTAAGTTTATTGGAAAGGGCAATAATGTAAGCTTCTGTGACCGGTGTACGAAATAAGGAATGTATATGGTTTACATCGTTATTATTGTAAAGTGTTATATAATTAGTGAATATAGTTAGAATATTACGTGCAGTATTAGCGAAATGTTAAATAAATTTGCCATAGTAAGAGAATTATTCTGATTGCAAGATGTCTTGTAATCAGAAAATTGTGAAACAGATTCAAATCAATCGGTATGTATCTTGAAAATAAAATCTCTTACCAACTGTGATGAGGAAAAATTATTCTGACTTCATCGTCACTATTCCGGTAAACTGAGGCATTAATTTGATAATTAGTCTCATAATAAGAGCGGCATATGGAATAATAAAGATGCAGACACTCCAAAAACTCTTATAACTTATTTCTTGATGTCAATTAAGAAAGTGCAATAACACTGAATGAATATTTAGAATATAATGTTAATAAACTTAAACTGGATCCGTTCGCAAATACATCAACCTTACAAGAAGAACACGGCGTATGTTTAAGGAATGACAAGTATGTAGACATTGGCGTACCATAAGGTGCAGTCTTTGGTCCCATTATTCCACGTAGAGTGTACGATTTATAGCTCACTCATCTTTTGAGGCAATTTGCGGATATTTGCGCACCACATGCCCAATATTCATGTAGAGTCATAGTTGACAAGATGGAGGTGATTATAAAAACAATTGACGGTTGCGTTGAAAAAGGGCGCGCAATAATAATAAAAAGTATTTGCACACATTTAACTACAGTGACTTCAAAAACTTTTGAATTGAGCACTTTCGTACATTTGGAAACATCAAGCCGTAGTATTAATATCTGTTCCAAAGGTAAGTTCTATATATCTTTCTGGGTTTTTCTGTAAGATTCATTTTATTGCACGATTTCCTCTGTAATGAAGACCAGATGTATAATTTTTGAGTACAATTAAGTAACTTTCTGCCAAATGATATAATATTATTATTCTTTGGCAACAATCATTATCAACGACCTTAAAAACCTCCCAGAACCAATTATCAGCTAATAACGAGGGAAATAATTGGTACGTTTAGTGATATTAGTTGAATGAACAAAGAAGCTGTTGCTGTCAACACTACCATCATAATCGTATTCATTGACGTTGAAAACTCCCCTGTATCAATTTTCATTAAATTTTGGCTCATACGCAGTGGCGGCTCCTCGAAGGAGGCTAAGGAGGCTCAGCCTCCTCACCAATTTATCTTAATGATCATTCTCCATTTTATTTCCTGTTTCTCTGATGATTCTTTAAATTTTACAATTAATTCCCAGTTCTCAGTAGTTATTTTCAATCCGGCAACAGTGGTCAGAGGCTAGATTCTCTATATATCTCAAACGCTGAGTTGTGTTGTTCAACACAGTTGCCGTTTTTCCGACCAGTCAATCGCCAAATAGCGTGAAACGGCGAAAACGGCAACAGGGTAGGGAGGCTAGCTTTTCGTATCCATTCGTCGGTCGAATGAAATACGATTACTTGCGCTCCCGCCTCCCGCTGCTAGAAGAATGCGGTTAGTTGTTGTTTTTATTCCACGAGGCGTAGTAAGGTTAAGTAGTTAATTTTTAAGTTATAATTTATCTAATCGGAATCGGTGAACGTTAAAATTATGAGTGACTTAGTTGCAGAGTTCTTAGAAAATCCATTTAGTGGATTAACATATGATAGAAAAGTGTTCTTCAAAAACAAACGGCCTTTACCGGATTTGAAAGGATTAGTGATGGCAGGGAAGTATCAAAATCGATCGTTTAATACTGATAATTATAAAAAATATGTATGGTTAACGGGATCTGATGTACACAATAAATTATATTGCTGGTATTGCTTGCTATTCACATCAGATACAACTTCATGTTGAGGGCACTTGGGTTATAATGATTTGAAAAATTCAGCTCGTGGCCTAGAAAGACATGAAAAATCGCAGGAACATATTACATCGTGTATTGAGTTTAAATTAACCGGTAAACAGAATATTGTTAATGCGATTGATTCTACACGAACACGCGAAATCGAAAATCATAATAAAACAGTTAAAGAAAACCGCGAAGTTTTAAAAAAATCATTGATTTCTTATTGTATTTATCATTCCAAGATTTGGCTTTTAGAGGGCATGATGAAACTGAAAATTCAGTTAATAAAGGTAATTTTAGGGAATTGTTAGATTTGTTTTGTAAATACGACAGTAAGCTTCGCGATTTTATGACTAACGCGTCAGTATTTGCAGGCATTTGTTTTGTTTTATGCGGGTATAATGGTTGAGTGACACCACGCGAAATAAGGTTAGATTAGAATTCGTCTGTTCGGTAAATTATTAATTGTAAAAATGGACAATTAGTGGAAAGATTTTCAGGGTTCTACGATGTTAGTTCGGGAAGAACAGCGGTCAATTTATTCAATTTTTCAATGGAAACATTTCAACGATTCGACTTTGCGAATAAATCAGACTTACGACGGCATCTGTAATGGCGGGACATTTAAACGGTCTTCAAACAAACGTAAGTTTTAAAAAACATAGTAGGAAACAGAATTCCCTGTAATGCTCGAACTCGATGGAATTTTACATCACATGCAATGTTTACTTTACCATCCATAAAAATAAAGACAAATTTATTGAAATATTTGATTTTATATTAAACAGTGATGACTTTTCAACAGATCAGGTTTCATTGAATGCTGCTGTTGGTTTAAACTCTTATTTAGAAAATGAAGAATTTTTGTTATTTCTTGATACTTTTAAATTAATATTTGAACAAACTGATCTTATTTTTCGAATTTTACAACATAAATTCACTAATATAATTCATTCAAGAGATCGTTTAACAGATCTCATTGATAAAATTCAAGTTTCCGTTATACAGAATTTCATTTTAATATTTTATTTGGAAATTATTCAACTGATGAGGCTTCTCCCGTGAAAAGGAGGAAAACATATAATTTGGTAGACAAGAAACTACATTATAAACAACTTTTTTATGAAATTTTAGATACTATTAAAGGTCAAATATTGAGATTCGATTTTCCGATTTACATGAATTGAAGTTTTTCGATTTGACGAATAGAAGATTTTTCGAATCTTTTTCAAAAGAGTTTCTCAATACACTTTCAGATAACTTAGTTCTAAAATATAATTTTTTTGATAAAATAGCGCTGCACAATGAATTATGCGTTGTATACTGGGATAAAGATATTCTAGGCCAGTACGACAGTCACGCCGATATGATAAAATATATGATAGATAATGATTTGCAACAAGTCTTACCTCAGTTTTATAAACTACTTTGTTTGACAGTCACCATTCCTGTCACGTCGGCATCGGTGGAGAGATCATTTTCTACTCTCAAACGAATTAAAACATACATGCGAAATACAATGGGCCAAAATCGTTTATACAATGTTAGTTTAATATCTATTGAAAAAGATTTAGTAAAACACTTAAAACATAATGATACATTTTTCTTAAATTAAAGACCGTAGAATTTCGTTAATATATAGAAAAGTTGATAAAATTAATAACAAAAAACAAAATGTGGAAAATTCCAAAAAAAAAAGAAAAAAAATTAAAAATCCAAAAAAAAAAATAAAAAACAAAAAACGAACGAAAAAAAAATTTGTGGGCAAGAGAAACTCTATACCTCCACGTTGGTTCTTGCTGGGTAACAATCAATTTTGTCACTGAAGGTTAAATTAATTGGCTGAATAGAGTATATTTTTACAAAAACGTTTTATGTCCAGCCTCCTCTCTCAAAAAGTTCACGAGCCGCCACTGCTCATACGAGCTGAGATATTTCATTCATTTGGTACGACTTGACTTGATTTAACATTGCTTATTTGGAATGAACCGATTAAAAAAAATTCATCCGTTTTATGATTAGCTACGTCGAAAACCCCCGTGTGAGCATTTCCAAGCCATTCTAAACTATAATTGGCGAGATATTTTATTTGTTTATTAATCTTTATTCATTCAACAATGGAGTGATAATTTTAAATGAATAATTAGTGACGTTAAAAATCCATACTAGGTATGGATGTTTGGATTATTTCAACAAACACTTTTCGTCATTGAACATTGTTGAATAAGCCATTGAAGGAATGCAACACAATTGCGTATAAATTTTTATGTATCCCATAAGGAATCAATTTCCCGATAGTCAAAATTGAGTTTTAAGTTGATTTTTCTGGATTGAGCTATTGGGAGCGTTAACAATATTGAGGGGTACATAAAGAATCAATTCATAATACGCGAAAATTTCGAACTTTGAAAAGTCCAACGTTTGGTATATCAAGTGAGTATACATGAAATTAATGAGAGTAATACGTCTGCTGCGCGAGACCATTGTTGTAGCATAAAACAGTCCGCTAGAGTCCGGATCTTGAGAAATATTTTCACGTCATCAGCATAAAGTAAAAATATGCAAACATCAGAAATTGTTTTGATATAATTCACGAACACTATGGAGAAGGTATGTTTTTGGAGGATGGCGGAACATAAAGCTTTAAGATATACTGTCTTCGCATATAGGAACACATTATGATATATTCCTTATCTATGATTCTACCCTACGTAACAATGTACCACTTGAGATAATCTCTCAACGAGAGTATGAGTTATTTTGTCGGAAGCTTTAGTAACGTCGGTGTAGATGACATCGACCTGAATTAGTTCCACGACAGCGTTACCCAGATAGTATGTCTAATCATAAATTAGTTGGTTTTAGTCAATTTATATTGGTAAAAGACTTTTTGTTAAAATATAATTTGCTTTCCAACAAGCGATAATATATTTTGCAATCTATATGAACCATTCCAGCGATTTTGAAAAGATACTTAATCCAGATCTATTTTCTCGGTGTTTATTCAGTATAAGTTCGTTACAAATTAATAGTGAATGTGAATAAAACACAAACTCACACTTCAGTAACAATATACCAACAACTGTTCCATCATGTCTCTTATAATGCATTCTGAGAATGTGGTTAAATAATTGTTGAAGTGTTCATTTGGGTTCCATTCCCATTTCACTATTCCTCTGTTGATTTAGTCATAGAACTATAATTTATGAATGGGACTCATAAAATAGTAGGTTATTATTTATATCTTCGACATAATGATCGTTCAGTGAACTTTCTCGTTCCGCTGATGAGCTCGAGAGGAGGCAAAACAGCTAACCGGTACAGTTAATTACGACAAAATTCTCAAATTTTATGAGTAACCAAATGATATGAAGAATGTCGAATACTTTAGGAGATATTCGGAAAACGAGAAATTTCATAAAATAATTATTATTTTCTTCTGGCGTTATTGGAGGAGATATTTCGAAACAAATGACGCTTTGTCATAGACACTCGTTATGGTCTAGCAGAGGACGCTATCAAATTGTAAATGTCATGTTTCGCCTTTCAGAAAGCATCATCAACTTATTTTTTTTTTAAATACGGACCTGAATTTTTTCACAACGACTGATTTTCAAACGCTTCCATGTCAAAAATGACATTCTTCTATAAAATAAATGTCTCAATTTATGATACTGATGAAATTCTATATTAAAAATTGGTAAATAATAATTATAACTGAAACCCTTACATGTTCAACAAATAAATATAATATTGAAAAACAGAATAACATTATTTTTTTTAAACCGACCAGAAATTAGTACTTTCCGGTTTATTTTTAGGTCAGAAAATCTTATTTTGTCGGACCGAGACAGAAAATTATTGCGATAGTCCGGTAAAAGCTTTTACCGGACTTATTTTTATTTACTTTCCGGCCTATCTTTAATGAAAAAAATAATAAAATAGTTAGTCTAAGATAGCGGTCAATTGGTTTCTATAGTAACCGAGTTTTGTATTATTTAAAACTATAAAATAACTTGACATATTTTGACGTTTAGTTGAAAACGTGACATTTATTATAAAATGGATATTCAAAATGATGCATTTGATTGTGAATTAATGGAAGATGAAATCACACCAGACGAAATTGTTAAGGCGGCCACCCAAGCAACGTTTGATTTATTACCGTCGAAGTCCCGGACACGATATGAACAAACATACCAAATTTTTGAAAAGTTAATTAATAAAGAGTTCTTGTTATAAAAATGTAAACTGAATAATATGAAGTTTATGGTACAACAATGACCGACCCAAAAGTGCTTTTACTGGACTCGCAGGCTTGCAGGACTCGCCTGCGGCTCGCCCTGCAATTTGCCCACTCGTCCAGTAAAAGACCACTTTCGGGACTTGTTACGTAAACTACTATTATATTGAGCTCATTTTTCAATATTAACGGAACATGAAAAAGGCGGATTTATTACACAAAATCAAAAAGATCGACCTCGCTCTTCAAAACATGACAGTTCACCTTTTTAAATAATTTGAAAGAACGAAAATTGTGTTTTCCAATTCAGAAAAATATGATATTTACGATATTTAGAACAAAACCCCAAGAATTCCACTATTCCTATTTTACTAATTTGAACATAAATTTGAGTAGTTTTGATAGCTTAGTAAGCCCTGAAATGCATATGGCAGACGAGTAGGAGCTGAGGCTGAGGATGCTGTTGTAAACTAATACATAATATTAATTTTATTAAATATAATACTTTGTGATAATATTTCACCGGAGTGTTTTGTTAAAGCTTACGGAAAATGCTCGCGGCAATTTACTTC
The DNA here is from genome assembly GCA_958510875.1 of Endomychus coccineus. Lineage (NCBI taxonomy): Eukaryota > Metazoa > Arthropoda > Insecta > Coleoptera > Endomychidae > Endomychus > Endomychus coccineus. The sequence continues at coordinate 174,013,709 of OY294068.1, read as the reverse complement.
ATAATTAAATATGCCTAGAACACGACTTCAGAGGATTCTCAAGAAACGTGGGTATCATCCCTATAAACTACAAGCTAGCCAAGAATTAAGACTAGACGACAATAAAAAGACAGGAATTTTGCAATTGGCTTGATAGAAAATATCCGCAAGAAGACGATTTTTGAAATAAAATTATCTGGACTGAACAATGTAATTTTCTTCATAAGCATCATTATAAACTGTGTGTGTGTATCTCAATATATTGGCCTCTTGTTTATGTAGCCATTTTTCGATAGAAATAAAAATATCATAATACCGAACAAATTTAACCTATCAACCTATAAACCAATTACGGACAACGAAGAAATGCAAGGTGAAGTTTAACATAGGATAACACATAATAAGCCAAGGGACCCATCGTGGCATTTACTCTTCATACAGAAACAATACTGGGCCACGGAAGGATTTATGATGGGATTATAACAACAACTAACCTCAAATAATAACAATAGACAGCTATTATACTACTATGTTTATATTTCGGATATGATCAAATAGTTCCAATAGTGCATTGGAATGTTCACAAAAGACGATAGAATTCAAATTAATTGGTTTAATTATATTGAACAAATGAATTTTATTCAAAAAAATATTATTCTGGGCTTCATTATTAGGGCAGTCTAGGATTACATGAGTGAGTGAACCAATAGCCCCGCAAGTGCACAATTGATCTTCATTTATATTAATTTTGTATAAATATTGAGGACAGATTGCATGTCCAGATCTAATTCGACATATGGTCTTGATAAAGGCTTTGGTTAAGGAATTCTCAATTAGGATATTTGAAAACCAAGAATGAGTCATCACTTTTGGGATAAGATATTTAAAATTGCTGCCAGTGTTCGAGTTTTGGTATAACATGCTCCATTTAGATGTACATAAACGATTAATGTGACTAAAGATATCGTTAACAGGAATCTTAAAGGATTGTACATTTACTAGGTTGGTAGCTTCTTTGGCTAATTGGTCAACCACCTCATTATAGCGTATACCACAATGAGCCTTAACCCATAGAAGGGTAACATTTTTATTGTATTGCCTAATTTGGTTTACCTTTTGAAGGATCATATAGATAATGCAGGAAGAATGAGAGTTGAATCTCAAGTTTTTTATTGAAAGTAAGCTACTCAAACTGTCTGATAGAATTATTAAATCAGAATTTACATGAATTTCTTCGAAATAAATTAGAGCCTCATATATAGCTAATAATTCACTATTGTAAATAGAGAACATATTATTTATTTTATAGGAGTTACTAAAATTCCTATGAACATCATATACAGCTAGACCGGTACCCGATAAGGATTTGGAAGCGTCTGTATAGATTTTGTAGCTTGTAACATAATTTGACATAATAGAATTAAAATGAGCTTTGATAGTACTGTTGCAGATTGAGTCATACTTAGGGATTATTATGTTAGGGATCTGTCTAGAAGCCTCAAAGTCAATGCCAAACATACCAGAATAGTTGCTAGTAAACGAAATTTCTCTAAACGAGAAAAATTATTCATAAAATTCGAGTATAGCTGGTAATTTTTTGTTAATCCAATATACATGAGTCAAGGACGACGTATAGAAATTATGAAGTTTATTTAAAAAACTAGCTTGAGATGCATATTTTTTTTGATATTTACTTGAGAGCTAAGTAGTTTCTTCTTATTTGAAGAGGACTTTCATTGGCTTCGTTTAACATTACATCTATAGGCGTGCTTCTAAGATAACCTAAGCAAATTCTCATGCATTTATTTTGTAGAACATTTAATTTTGATAAATCTATCAGAATTGGCAAGTGCGAAGGCAGTGACGGGCATTATTCAATGTTCGCGTTGAACTGTATTGAAACCGAATCTTGAGGCCAATTATTCACTATGGGAATCTAAATACTGAATGTTACCTTAATTTAGTTCAAAATTATATATTAAACGAGCCGTTAAATATGCTCCGGGAACTGTGTCGGCAACAGGATAGCGCATCACCTCATAATGAAAGGGCAGTGTCTCAGTTTCTTAATGAAACTTTTCCTAATCAGTGAATTGGTAGCCGAAGAGTTGTGCGCTGGCCTGCCAGGAGCCCCGATTTGTCCCCGCTGGATTATATTCATGGAGGTTTAAAAATAATTGTTTTTCAAGATACTCCACATGACAAACATTTCACGTCAAAATTTTAGTTTGTTCCTTTAGTTGTTAATTAATTGTTATTAACTCTCCTAATAATTTAGAAAGGGTTTATTAGGATATTTCAAATAAGTACTTCACTCATAATTATTCTGTATTTGCTGTTCATGTAAATCATCATCAGAATTTTAGATTTAGTTATCCATTTTTGACTGAAGTAAAGAAATCATAGCATTACAATAACTTTTGGAATTGAAGCGTTTTAAAATTAAAAGTTGTGATGAGTTATAGCTTTTGGGAATCTCAAAAGTAACAAAAATTAAAAGAATAATCCAGTTCCGTAATTCAAAAAAGCAAGTTGATCATGATTTGTAGACCACAAAAAGTGTCAATCAAGATGAAAATATGTTTTCCGATAACGTCAGAAAAAAATAATAGTGATTTTATGAAATTTCGGTTCTTATCAAATATCTTTAAAAATGTCTGACATTCTTCATATCCCAATACGGTATTTTGGTAAGCATCAAATTGTGCAACTTAGCAAATTGTGCAATTTAACTGACCCTATATTTCTTACTATTGCCGAGATCCTTATGATGAAGCTCGAATTTGAGCCGCCTGTACATTTCTTTTATTCTTAGTGGGACATTTACTCGTAAATTGGTCAGTTGTTATGATTATATCTAGCATTTTGTTACTCATGTTATTTTCGTGTTTCCAACAGAGTAAAATTGAAATCGTCTCGTTCCGCCGATGAGCCCGAGAGAGTGTGAAACAGCTTTTCGGTACTATCAGATTGTCATGTTACTCATCGATCTAGACTAGAGGAACCTTATCATTGTTATCTGGCAAAAGCCAACAAGGCATAAATATTCGTTTATTTTTTGATTGTTATATTAAACTAGAAGAATTGGAGTGAGTTGATAGTAATTGCAGGAATTCAAGTAATGAAATGGGGAAGCCACATAACAATTTACAAAGTACAAGTTTTCTATTTTATAGTACTGTTGTTTTTGCCTCATATGCTGCTCATCTGCGCCAGGCACCTCTCAGCAGCTAGGTCTTTTTGCGCATTCCAGATTCTTCACCAATTAGTTGTTAAACTATTCGTACTATTGTCTTTCGTGATCTAATTCAATGCCTCGCTTCCTGACACTATGTGTGGTTGGTTGTTTTCCTTTGCCACATTTGATGCAGAAAGATCTCCATTGTAAAGTCCCATTTTATGCAGGTGTCCTCTCATACTCAGTTTGCTTAGAGAAACCACCAATAATTTGAAGGAAATCATAGAGTGAGTTCTCCGCAATTTATAATATTCCATCCTAATAAATGTTATTCTGAACATTTCACCAACTTTGAGAACGTAGAAATTATTGAAGAAACTGGGTTATTAATGAAAAACTGGTCTGGAAAAATCAAACTTAGAACTAAGCAAAAACTACCACCTCTGCTATTTTCAAAATATGAGAAGGTCTAGGCTTTGTGGTTGCAAAAACAGTATAGTTTACATACTTCCAAAGAGTTTTACAATATAGAATTGAATTTTGGGGTCATTTCACACAATCTAAAAACGCGTTTTTATTACAAAAAAGAGCAATATGTGCGGCTTACGAGAACCCTTCAGAAGATTTAACATTTTCACTATAAGAAATATATATATATAGCTACAAATTAAGCATAACCATAAATAAAAGAAAAAACATACCGATAACTATTTCAGATTCTCATTCTCATAATACTAGACACAATAAAGAGAATTTATTACTGCCGTATAACATCACCTTGAATAGAAAAGGTCCACACTATTTGGATATAAAAGTTCATAATAACATGCCTCATTTTGCGAGAGGCCACAGCTTAAAAGCTTTTGAGAAAGCATTGAACATGGCTTTACTTTGTAATAGTTTTTATGATTGAATGAATTCTTTTCCAGAACATACTTCGATTGATTCAGTCCAAAGTTTCAATCGCAGTATAAAATATTACTTAGTATATTTATTGAAATTCCTACCAACCATCATCATAGAATTTATATATAACTAGTTGTAATCCGCAGGCTTTGTCCGCAGAAACAGTTAATACCCGTAGAAGAAGGCGTCGTCTGCGCCATCGCAGTGTTGTTCTCTAAGTTTCAATACATAATGTAAATGTTTCTAATGAGTAGAAACACGTGAAATTATACTCTATGTGAATATTTATTTGAATTGACAGGAATATCTATGATACGGAATGGTCTGTGTCGAACATTATGTGATGTTCAGTGTACCATCAGTCTGTCATGTAAACATCAGCTGTCTTGCTGAGGGGTTATGTTGCCTGTCATAAACAGTCTTACCTACGATAACCATCCATTACTCTATGGATCTGTCTGTCATGTAAATTATACGTGATTATATTAGCGTTCAGAAAAGTCGAAATATATCGAACCATTTTACCCTATGGGTTTCGGAAAATCCTATCTTAGCGGGTGCCTACGTCGTATAAGGAACACATCTGCCAAAATTTAAGTCTGTCCGCTTTATAGTTTCGGGGATATCGTGAAGAATGGGTAAAAATGTAAAAAACCGTATTAAGTAGTGGTTTCTACCATGGATACATATTTCGACTCAAAAATCCGGTAAATAATTTCACACACATCCAAATTATTACTATAAATTCCTGAAAAGATGAACTGACTATAAAAATAATATGTGCTACATGTGATATACAGGATGTCCCAGGTTTTAGTATCAGAATCTCAACAGTCGATACAAAATTTGATTTTGAGACAAAAAGTTCCTATTAACATATATGCACAGACGCTTAGTTTTCGAGATACAGGGTGTTGAAATTGAAAAAAAATTTCGTTTTTTGCAAATATCTCCGAAACCGTTTATCGAATAGAAAACAGCTTTTGCAAGCATTTTTTAAACATAGTAAGCTATGTTCCGTGTGATGAAAGTTTTTTTTTTTAGTCATGATTGGTGAAGATTTTGAAGGGGTCGTTGGTGTTTTTCTCCCCAACTGCTACGCCACTGAAAAAAGTACGGTTTTTAGACAAATATTTGAACCGCCAATGTTTTCTACACAAAAAAAGTACTCTTGGTCGTAAGCTCTAAAGTTGACCGTTTTCGAGAAAAATCAACTTTTATGTTGAAAAACATGGTAAATTCTTACTAATTAAACAAAATTTATTCAAACGTTAGAACAAGTAACAAAACCAAAAAATTGACCATGTTTTTCAACATAAAAGTTGATTTTTCTCGAAAACTGTCAACTTTAGAGCTTATAACTAGAAGTAGCTTTTTTGTGTAAAGAACATTGGCGGTTCAATTAGTTGTCTCAAAACCGTGGCGTAGAAGTTGGGGAGAAAAACATCTGCTGTCCCTTCAAAATCTTCACCAATTATGATTAAAAAAAAAAATTTTATCGCACAGAACATAGCTTGCTATGAGTAGAAAATGGTTGCGAAAGATTTTTTCTGTACGATGAACGGTTCCGGAGATATTTGGAAAAAACGATTTTTTTTTTCAATTTCAACACCCTGTATCTCAAAAACTAAGCGTCTGCGCAAATATGTTAATAGGAACTTTTCTTCTCAAAATCAAATTTTCTATCGACTGTTGAAGTTCTGCTACTAAAACCTGGGACACCCTGTATAGACGAATTAGATATTAATTATGAAAGTCTGTTACTTATGTATTATGTAACTGATTATATAAAATGGATATTATGGAATGAATAATGGATAGCAGTATATGATTAATATTGTGGTATAATGAAATAAGCATAATTTCCTTGATAATTTTGAAAATATTACGTGCAGATAACCTACATGAGATTTGTAGCATTTGTATAGCCTATAAGGGCTATACAATAAACCAGAGTTCAATTAAGAATGCAATTATTAACCTTTGTCATAAAATCATTCACATACATTTATTAATTTGTTGATGTAACATTAGTTTAATTAAGTTTAATTTATAAATGAAAACAGGTTCACACATAGTATCATAGCAGGAATTTTCAGTGAGCTATTATGTATAATAAAATGATATGTAATAACTAATAACAAAGCTGTAAAATACGTTCCTGAACATATTGTAAGCTAATGCTAAATGAATATATTATTTTGAGAAATAAATAAATGGATAAATAAAGATTAGGCTATGCGCAGTGAAGATTCCTGTTATTATTTGGACCTGGTTTCTATTATATGTTGCTCAGATTAACTATCTGAATCGTTGACGCAATCAACCATTTACCTTACTGTAATAATACCGAACATTACGTAATTCTTCTTGTACAGTCTGCAGCGTTATGTATTTATCCCTGAAACAAATTAACCAATCTTCGACAATGGTTGGTATATACAAAATTGTGGGGCCGGTAGAGATCTACAAACAAAAATGTTTAAGAATACAAAGGGTTGCGCATAAGTTCTCACAAACACCCTTTCGAATTTATTTATTCAAGTTTTCATTGTCTTATCGCTATCTATGTATTTTATCGTTTGTTGTTGAATAGAATAGGATACGATTCATTGATTCCAACAGCACATACAACGTAGAGCGTATTATAGTTTAAAATGTCTACTATGATTAAAAAGCAATCAAACTAATTTAAAAACAAACATGTCTATTGAGAAGTGGATCTTATAACTATACAAAGAGTTGAAGACTTCTCAATTCAAAGTAACAGTAATATTCAAGCTCATATTATTAGCACTGTATTGTATTGTGTTGAGAATATGTTTACACTGCAACCTCAGTAGATCTATTGTCTTCCCTCATTCTCAACAGCTACAGCAGTTCCTCTAAGCCTACAGCTACGCAAGAATGTTGATAAAAGTTTCCCCCTTCTCTTCATTGAACCTGCACTCTTCTTCTCCTACTAATGCGAACTCATGAACGTGTCTTTCCAACTGGATATGCCCTGTTAGAATTCTAGTTTGTATTCCAAGTTAATTGTCCCTTTGCCTGCATCAATCCGTGTAGTTTCACCCAGTGTTAGGATCTAATTTTGTTTTTCTTCCTGTATTTTGCTGACTCCTTCCGGAGAAGGCTTCAGGTCCCAGAAATGATGTTTCGTTACATTTGTTGCGAGTTCGTCTACTTCTTCGTTTCCTTCCAGTTCCATTATTCGTGCTTAGATGGTTTAGTTTCTCTAAGCATTTCCAGACCATCCTGGATATGATAACGTGGGATCTCAGCGCGTTGATGACTGCTTGACCATCTGACATGATGATGATATCTATAGTCTCTGGAAATCTCTTTCCCTAGTGAACTGGACACATTTATAAGATCACACATATGCTTATTATTTATTATTATTTTCGTCTTCACGTACGTTTCAGTCTCACGACCATCATCAGGAGATGTATCAATTTCTGGAACAGGATTTCTTAAAAGTAAGTGTATCAGCACAAAGCGTTTTTATCGCACCAATTTCATTTCGCCGAAACGAACAAAAGCACGAGTAATCGAAATTGTAGCACATTAGTATTTTAAGTAAGTATATGAATATGTATCAAGAATACACTGCTCACCAATTTTCTTATAATATATGAAGTCATGTCAAGCAATGTTTGTGTACGACTGAAACCAAAAAATATAAAGCTCAAGTATCCATTCCATTTTCGAAGCAGATTTTAAAGATTATGAGGTGATAGAAAAAGGTTGTCAGATCCTATAAGAAATATTGTTATTTGAGCATTCTACCTAAAATATACTTCTAATATTATAAGAACGCATGTAGGAATTTGCAAGGGTTTTAATTAACTAAATTAGTATAAATCTGACTTAATGATTGAATGTCTGTTCTATGATCTACAGACTTGGAGTCAAGTTCTATGTGAATCGTCTCCAGAATAGATCTTTTATAATAATTGGTTTCCTTAGTTAAAATGTTAACATTTTTATAATCGAATTGATGGTTATAATCAAAATAGTGTCTAATAAGAGTAAGTTTTTGTTTCTCGTACTATACTTATGGGCATACATTGTATTTTGTTAATATTGTTTCGAGATTCCTGTATGAATCCCATCGCAATCTAAACAAGTTAATTTGTATACTGTGCGGGTTTGTATATCTTTAGGTATTAAAGGTTTTAGATTTGGAAAATATTTCCCAACACAGTTAGTAGATTTATGGGCAACATTTATATCATAATTTTTCAAACATCTCTTAATCTTCTTTGAGGTTTCCGGAATGTATTGTGATGTTATAAAATTATCTGTATACCGTTTATGTTATTTATATATGACGTTCGATTGTAGATGTTGTTATTCTTTCTTTAATGAAGGGATGGAAAAATATTTTTGGGTAGCCATTCATTTCCACTGTATTACGAACAACTCTTGGGACGATCCTCTAAGAGGGACAATTCAACAGCGTGATATGTGAGCCTGTTTATAACACGCTTGAAAAGTGCTAGGGGCTTTCTTTTCCATGTACAATATACTCCTATCACAGTTTCTTCTATTGTTTTAGAGCCATCAGTGTACCATTTAATGATCTTCCACTGAGTATTCTGCAGAAACTTCCTTATTGCACCTGCATGCATACAACGAATACTCATTGGATCTTCAATAGACTTTATCCTCACGCTAACATCTTTAATTTTACTGCAAATGTGGCAATAAACATCTATCTGATCTATCATGAATTATGTATTATTTATTCGACAAGAATAAACGGTGTTTTCGTTTTCATTCATCAAACAGTATCCACTCAAGACATGGTGAACTTCCATCATCATCAACTATTAATGATTGAATATATAATATAAGTCAGTTCATGTCGTAGATCTCGTGAAAAATAGATGTTATGGGAATATTGAAAATCAAATGACTATCTCTTCGGAAAGCCAAAAAGAAAGTTGCCGTTTAGTGTCAACAAAATTAGACAGGGAGTAAGAATATGAGAAATGTTATTCCTGAAGCAGCGCGCAAATATTATTCCACCTGTGTCACAAAGTTATTCGGTCTATAGTAAGAGAATTTCCAATAATAATTCTTGTACGGATTTAGTAATTTTCCACCAAATATAAGATATATGTATTATGTTGCATTTCCCAGCGAAAATATAATAAAACGAGTTGATTTTCTGTCGAATGCCAACTGGAGGCGGCATTAAGTTGATATTTCCCAGACGGAAACAGATTTCGGTTGCCATTCAACATAGTGATTGCAAATTTGGATCAGGTGTGCCATTTTCACAATTATATGTTTACAATTGTGGTGCCGTTGATCCGTTTACATTCTGTTTACGTTGTCGGCTTTTATATGTAATGCATTGAACGTCAACAAATGTAGAAAAATTTCATGTGAGGTCCAATTACGGGACTAATGAAAACCTTCATTGGAAATTCATCATCACAGGTAAATTCGATTAGGGCTTTGCGCTCGAATATTACACTCATCCCTCAAGCGAATAGAATTTGGTTAGATCTTATATGTCTAAGTCGCATCAGACTGAGTTCATCGAATATCTTCCTATATCGCTCAAAAATTATTAAGAATACAGCTAGAAGGTTGAACTATTTCATCCACTTATGTCCTGTATCAAATCAGAATGTCTTATACAGTTTTGTATGAACCTCCTCTTTGGAATTGTGTATTTAGAATAGTAAACTATATTTACACATTTCTTTCATATATGGCGTCGGTGAGTAATTATGACCGTTCAGCTGAGTAAGCACAAATCTATTGGAAAATTTGCAGAATCTCTAGATGAAGCATTTGTAGCAAAGCTGCTTTTTCAATCATCCATTAGAATTCATTCAGATATCGAACAAGTTGCTAAAATTCAAGCTGGTTCTTATAACATCCATGAACGTAGATAGAAATAGGATATTCTTATGTGAATAATAACTATTATTATTCAAGGACTTCTAAATTTTATGTATTAAGCAATATGACTTGATTCTAAAAATGAACTTAGCGAAAAATCTTCCATAAACACCACGACGCAAGCTTAATTAGAAAACTTGGAAAGTTTTCTAAAATATGATTCAAGTGATTCGTAAAATAGTCAAAGCATGATTTAACTCAAGAAGTTAAAATATTAATGACTTTAGTGTGGTGAGTTCGATTTCTTATAATCTTGGATAAGCACTCCTATCTTAGTAATATGTTTGGGAGTAGTAACTTTTACCCAATAAGAGATTTGCTCCACCCTAGTGAGCTGAATATAAAAGATCTATTCTCTTTTTGTTGACCTCAATTTTATGACCTTATTTAGACTTCCTTGAATTTAGGTATGAATGAGAATTATGTCAACTTAATATTCAATTACATATTTGAAAATAAACGACTGCGTCCTAAGTTATGGTTACGTGAATAGATTGTAGCTTCAAAGGAAAATATGAGATAAAAACTTTTGTTCAAACCATAGCAAGGGATCAACTTACTGTTTCGAATTAGATCATAAAAATATGTCTCAACTACCAATATACTGTGAAGCACTTGTTTTATTCAGAACCATTTCTGTTAACTTCTCTTCGTAATTAATGATTTCCTATTGAAACTATGAAGAACTTCTTCGACTTTGTCGATATTTCACAAATTATAATAACCCTTCCTTGACAAGCATTTAGGGACTATGCATTCCGTTTCCGTCTCACAGATACAAAGAACTGACTTGTCCGTAATAAAAGGCAACAAAGTATATGCCATTTCTATTTACGTTCATGGGTCTTCTTAGACGTACGACTCTTGCATTGCAACGGGAGCTCATACGAAGTTCTTCGAAAATTATGGTTTCGAAATAAAACATTAAGTCTACTCCGATAGAATGACTCTCAACGCTTGTGTTTAGCAGGGATCTATTTTGGCACCAACTTATCAACTAAAGCCAAGTCCAAAATTATGTTTTTGAATATTAGAAATCGATATAAATGTGGTTCAAATAGAGGGATGGGAGTTAACAATGGTTTGGGTGAGAATTTATTTACAAAATTATTGCCAATTAGTGGATCAAAGGCATCGATTTGGTTATTTGATATCATGTTGCTATTGTTTTTTGAATGTTTAAAAAAACATTTTTTATTCCATTATTTTATTATTTCATTAGTGTCTTCCAATTTGATCATGATTCACTATTGCAATAAAAATTAAGGAAAGAGGTAAATCGAAAAATCGTATGAAGCCTCGAAACATCCAATATAATATGATTAATGGATGTAGATAGTCCCAAATCTTGTTTTAATATACCACATCAATAGTGGTTAATTACTTTGTTATGAAATAATGGATGCTATGAAATATTTATAGGGTCACAAAATTCACCTGATATGTACTAATAAATTATTGATGAATGGATCGGAATAATTTTGCATAAAAACAAGTCGTAAACAAATATTTGCCGTTAACTAAACAGTTGCGACTGAATAAATTTGCTATTAAAAGCAAAGCAAATTCAATTGTCATCAAAACTTTCACATTTCGACAATGTATGAAACCAGAATATTAGAATTGTATTCAAAAATTGAAATACTTTGCGTGAGAATATCCACATTTTCTCGTTACACGTATGAAAATTAAACTTGTTGCTATTTAATGAATATTTGGTCGAAATTTCGGGTAATTCCCTCAGAATAGTACATTGATTTGTACGAATTTTCATAATATAACATCTTCTTAGTATGGAGAAATGTTGGACAGGCAATATACATGGTGTTTTAAGTTGCTTCAGAGTATTCTATAGTTATATATTACCGTTGTGATAAAGGATTGTTACAGTAGCCCACTAGGCTTTATCATACAACGATATATTCCTGTAAATACTTGGATATGATCGTCAACAACATTTTATTTTTATATCTGAAACTTATTGATTTTTCGAAAAAAAATACAGTGGAATATAAAGTTTGACAACGTTCGTTTCATTCTTGATAGAGACCCGTTTGAAAGTTTCGATATAAAATTTATTAAGTCGTATTTTAAAGTTGAAAAAATGTCACAAATTTCTTCCTATTAGTAAAAGTGTCCTACCAAATTGAAAATTAGGTAATTTTCACAAGAGAAATAACTCTGTAGAATATCTTTAAATAATTTAGAAACACTGATCATTTCATCGTAGATCTTCCTAATTCCCTTTTGCTGCACATGGGATTCGATTACTGGTCCAGAAGTGGTATGCGGGAACTGAATGAACCTAGATGATTCCAAATGTGTGTTGGAAGTGGTTCCGATCTGGTTCAAGAATGATTCGTGAATGGAACAGCTTTCATTTCCGTTTTCGTCAAAGTTCGCTTCCTAGGGCACTCTTCAAGGGTCTCAATCTATCAACCTATAATTTCATCGTACCAGGACAATAGTTCCGTCATTTCCAACATTATTATTACTAGTCCAGGAAAATTAGAAGTTGGGAAAAATTTATAACGTGCCACATTTCTGTATATTGAATATAATCAACAATTAATTGATTGAATAATTGATTAGTTACCTGTAATTAAGAATTCCGTTAAATAATCATCTTTCAATATAAATATATTCAGTGATATAAATAGAGCTATATGTTGAATAGTACAGTGTAGAGAATCACTACAAATTTAAATTCACTAAAGTTATATGACCCTGATGGACATATGTCATTGCCCTTTTGTTGGATAACGAGTTTATCTTATTAAACAAATCTGCTATTTGATTATTATTGGAGAAGTATGTGAGATGATTCATCATTGCATTCAAGGCTATTCTCTCATCGTTCTTTCAACCGAGAGGAATTGTACTAGAAATCGGGGTGAGAGGCATGGCATATCCTTGAGGATTTGAGATAAGCTAAACGTTATTTTTGAAAGAACTTAATAAAATTAAATAAAAGAAATTAATAGATAAAATAAAACGTGATAACAAATAATTTCGAAATTAGTTCAGATAATTAATAAAGCATAATGATAAATAATTTTGAAATCAGTACAGTTAATTCATTAATGCTTCATTAAATGTGGATGAAAAACATTACTCAGATCGAAGAAAGTTCGAATATCCCACTTTCCCTCTGTCGATATCTTATATAGGCTTCATTGATGAAATCTTGCAATTCAGAATTCACAACGCCAAATGAACTTGTCCGGGCAGAATAATGAACCCTGATGCCGACATGACAATATTATTTATAATTTGCAATATAAAAGTATCTGAGAATTAAAGTAACACAGACTGACAGGCAATAGTTCAGTTTTGTTATCAGATAATACGTTGAAATAGCATATATGTGGTGGATTATAGTGGGAATAAAAATGATTTACAATAATGAAGAAAAATATATAAACGCGACATTTTGGCGGAGGTGCCAGGAACGTAGCCCCCTAGTTCATTAACAATAGAAGAATGCAGTATTTTTATTAACCTAATTTTTACGATTCGTTTACCAAGCTTAAGTTCTTAGATTGTTCTTGAGAGATTTCGTATTTCGTTCAATTAGTGCCATCTTCAAACTTTTCCCCTTTCTCTTTCTCTAGGTACATATGTCTGGTTTGCACTCCTTTTTTAATTGACTCCAATAGTGATGTCGTCACACCCCCACCACTCACTATCATAAGGATCATGGTGAATTTATAAGCTCTAATATTAATCTTTATCGCACTAGAGAATAATGCTTAAAATAACCTAATTATTTTCTCTTTACAATATTTATTTATTTTCTCTCTTATAACAATTATTTAATAACTTCCAATACGAAGGGGGTATACATGTAGTGGTTTGCTTTATTTTATTCTAAAGATTGGAATATATATAAATTCTGAAGTGAATCTTAACAATTTTTATGTCAAAATAAGGGCAAATTATTCAGCTCTAAGATAGCAGTAATTAAAAATCTCTAATGAATATCTACTTAGTGTTACGTACGAATCATTGTACCTATAATTCACAGTACTAAATTATGATCTTTATGTACATAGAATAAAAACCATTTTGATAAGGGTTTAAAATACGAATGTCAATTCTTGATGCACCTCAAGAAATAAGTTGCACTCCATAGGTCATGAACCCGCGGATTCTATGAATTATCTATGGATAAGACAATAAGAGGAGACTGTCTTTTTTCATTATTGAAGCATTCAGACCGTGATTAAAATATTGTGAGAAATATCTTAACTGTCTTGATCCTCAGATATCATATCAATTTCTTTTGATATATCTACTGCGAGCAAATCCTGTTTAAGAGGTCTTCCCTAATCGCAATCAACCTTTATGAAAAAAATATTGTGTTTATCGAAATATGTTATATTCTATTCTTGAAACAATTTGAAGACTATCCTGCATCGATAGTGTTAAGATTTCCAGTTGAAACTAACCTTGTCGCATTCAACAGGATCTAGCATGACAACTAATATGACTTCCTTCTTTTCATATGTTGTAAGAAGAGAACCAAGCTGACTTATGGAGATCAACATTACCTTACAACAACTTTGCTTGGCTACTAGATTATTTTACTTGGAACAAAATGCTTTCTCGATTTGAATCAGGTAACCATCCTTCAGTAGCTTTGAGACAAACGGAGGAGAAGAATGAGTGCATAAAAAAAGTAGAATACTCTTTACAATATAAGGTATATTTAACCCATTCCTTCAATGAAAAATTATTTCATGAAGAACTTAATGGAATCTGAGTCTTCTAAATAGCAGCCCCGGTTCATTAATTCATCATTCCTGCAACTTCCAGATTATTTCGAGGTTGTGAGCGGCCAATATATCAGGTGAAACATACCTGGAACAGGCGGCGGTAATCGCGACCAGACAGGATATAAGCATAGCGCATCCGCCAAAATGTCTCTACAACGCTATCTGTTCATGAGTTTTCACTTCCAACTTCTCCAGCCATTCGCAGATTTCCTGATCAAAATTAATGGCACAGATGAATTTATAATATGTCCCTGACAAGCTTCGCCAACACTCGCACTATTTTATTTACGATTATGAACCATAATTGTGTGATTTAACTGTGCTATCTTCCGTACAGTAGGAATTTGAGCCGACTCATGATGCTAAATCCCCAGATATCTACTATCGACTGGCGGGGTAATAACCAGGAATAAAATCTTATTTCGAACAGTTTCAGTTGTATTTTTATTGTACCAATAATCAAACAAATAACCGTCGATGATATTTCTTTTTCTTCGACCAATCATATCTATAACTACATCTCTATGGATTGGTTGTGTACTTGGTATGAATTAATATCAAATTAATAAATATTAGTTTTGAACGTGGATAAATGTGATAAAACCGTCATAATGCACCAAGATGACTACGAAAACTAAATCGGAAATATATTAAGTGATGAAAAAATTTAAATTCGACCCTACATTATCAGTGGAGAATGAAATGAATAAATTAATAAATAAATCCCACCAAAAAAATTCTGTAAAGAACTAGCCAAGTCTCGATGGAGCTGCTTGTTTATCTCTACAAAGTAATGAAATATAGACAAAGTCGTGCCAAGTCTAAGGTTCCTTACTGCGATTTCTTCATTATTATAGTTAATGTTGTGTGACTTGGCCGTTGAACATTCTTTATACGTTAGTGGGTACAAGTCAATTTTGTTTACACGTAATGTTATCTGTTGAAACTACCTATGTTTGTTAAGCGAGATAATAGCCCATACTGGTATTGGTAATTGGACGCTAGTGTCTTATTTTAGGCTGTTGTTGATTGTGCAACACATTCATTCAGCATTGACAATGCTGACTTCTGCTCTCTTCTTTTTGGAGCGTCAAATCGACCACCGATCTAACATAAAATAGACGTACAGACAGACTTCTATCAATGATTAGAAGTCCGTCTGTACTAGAAATAATTTTCCATACTGTTTGTTTCAGGCTCGCCTACACATAAGTATGATTGAAATACGCAGCTTTATCAAGCCTACGATTGACTGGATATTGAATCAACGTTTTCCAAGTGGCAATTTTCCATCGTCAATGGGTAGCGGTTCTGGCGACAGATTGGTGCAATGGTGTCATGGAGCACCTGGTTTTGTACCCTTGTGTACCCTTCAACGGCCAAGTCACACAACATTAACTATAATAATAAAGAAATCGCAGTAAGGAACCTTACACTTGGCACGACTTTGTCTAGATTTCATTACTAGAGATAAACAAGCAGCTCCATCGAGACTTGGCTAGTTTCTTACAGAATGTTTCTGGTGGGATTTCACTTCTTTTTGTAGAAACGTGGGCATATTGATTTATTTCATCAGATTTTCTTATTTGACACATTTTTTTTCTTTTTAGGAGTAGTTTTTTTATTATTACAAATCTTTCTTCTCCTTTTTTCCGGTTCTGATTCTTGTACAATAGCAACAGTTTTTCGTATTGCCCATTCGCGTTCATTATTTATTCTTTTTATATATTATTATTTATTCTTTCAGACGGCTTAGACGCTTTAATTTCTGAAAGATCGGCGCGTTATTTACGCCTAAGCCGGTTGTATTCGGTGATCGCTGAAGCTTGAGCTTTTATACTCTTGAAGTCAACATTTATGAGGTGCACCCCATGAAGATTGGTTACTCGTGAAAGCGCCACGTAGGCTTGGCCACAAGAGAATATGGAGGTGCCAATGTCCATGAGGGCATTTTTTAAACTTAGACCTTGGCTCTTGTGAATTGTTAGGGCATACTCTGTACACGTATGCCCCGGGTATGATCTCAAATTTTGACTTAATAGGCAATAATTCGTGAATCAAATTCACGGCATTCTTTTATGTACCAATAGTAGAAGGGGGCATTACCATATCTCTAATGCAGCTGAGACAAGCTGGGGGTTCTTCATCAGATACATCAGACCTTCGATTTTTGACATCAAATGAAGAGGCAAACAATGTTGAATATTTTTTGTAAAGGCGGTATGTCGATCTTTGATTGTTTGGTTGGGCTCTTGTGTTTTCAAATAAGGGTCACCAGGTACTCCAGATCTTCGATTATCATAGTTTTTATAGTTTTTCCCTTCATGTGGCCATTAAACCCTAACTATGTACCAAATTTCCGCTGTCTGAGTTTATGGGAAGTACTAGTTCTATTCTGATGATCATGAGTGAGTGTGTGAGTGAGTGTCATGAATGCGAAACTTTGCTTTCGCGTAACTTCGGAACCAAATGACCTACAGACTTGGAATTCTTTATTTCAAGAATGTGATTTTATAGCTTACTGGATGACGATTTTCTGCGTTCTGGTCTTATCCAGAGGTTCTCAAATAGGGGCCTGAAAATGCGGCGAAATGGTTCCAGTAAAGGATGGTACGGCAGTGTTTGCTTCGCGCTCGACTTGGCGGGGGCACTACCGTGCCCCCGATTGATTTTCCATTATGGGCAAGCACCTTATATTTAAGAGCTTCCGAAACTACATAAAACTGATATACCCTTAAGACCTATTGTACCTACATAAAACTGATATACCTTTAAGACCTATTGTACGTAATATTGCCTACCTATAATATATCAAAATCTATCAACAATATAAGAGGAAGAAATGAATTTTATCTGAAGGACTCATGGCATATTAATGTATCTTTAGAAAGTCAATTCGCACTCGTAGATAGTCTATTATAATCTCCTTGGACGTTGTTTCTTCATTCACAAATATACCAGTTGTTACGGCATAGAGTAGCATCAAAAAACTTCGGGCAGAGATTGAGAATCACATACCTCTGGATCAATCTGAATTTGAAAATGCAGAAAAGTTTTGTTCACAATGCACTTATTTTCAATACGGTGAGCAATATTTTGGATAAATATTCGGCACAGCAATGAAATCTTCTATTTCAGCTACTATTTCTAACCTGGTTATGGAATACCTTATATTTAAATGGAAGAGCAATACTGTCAAAACAACGATTCCCTCGACTACTAATTCAACGGGCATTGAATTACAAGACATAGAATCATGAACAGAGAAATATAATATAATCCATAACGGCTTTGTTCACTCCTTATTACTGGTTGAAATGTATATAATATTCTTAGTTTGATGTAATTTAATGTCCGTAGCGGTACTAAGGAAGATTGTAAATAACAATTGCATCCATTTTACAGAAATGTATTCCCTATTATGAATTGGCAAATGTTTCAATATCTACAAACATTCACAAACAAAACTTTGAAATTTAGAAACTTCCTTTGAATATCTAGAATACAATTTATCAAATTGAATAGAATCAGCCATTACATGATGAAAATCCTCACAGTACTGGGTGTCGCATTTTAGGTACTTTTGCGGGTTATCTCCTTTATTTTTAAAGATAGAGAGTTGCGGTTATTGCGACACTGTGCTATTTTTTCGTAAAACTCAAGATGCCGTCAACAGAATTTTCATAGCCCTTTTGGTTTTTAAGATACAGGGCATTTCTGAAAATGTTGCATTTTGTGACCCCCCTCGTATCTCCGTTATCCTTCAACTTATCGAAAAGTAAAATAATATTCTAATAGTTTTTTTTCCGTAGAAAGCAGTGGTGTAGATAACTTTTGTTACATATTTACTGTTTTTGAGTTATGAAGCAAACTTATGTTTTTTTAAATAGAACACCCGGTATATTTATAGACTATAAAATTTGTCTTTTTTACCTTTTCAAAAATATATGATAGTATAAACTTTTTTCAGAAACACGCAAATAATTGACAATTTTCAGAAATTAAATACATATTTTAATAGTAGGCCATTGATATTGTTTATGACAAGAAACAGAAATAAACGTCAAATCTCTATCGCATTTAAGCTGTTTATTTTCGTTTGTTTGGTATCATTATTCAATAGATATTTATCAATTTCTTCGAATAATGGCAGCTTACGAAAATTATGAGAAATATGATATGATGGTAAGTTTTATACAGAGTAATGAAAATTCTGAAGAAGCTTCGGAATAATATTTCCAAAGGTGAGTAAGCTATTATGGCTATGAAAATCTCTATTATGATTTTAATTTTTGCTTGTTAGATATCCTGAGAGAAGGCAACCGTTTTTTGGGATATTTGCCCGTTTAAAAGCAAATTTAGTTGGCACGGATAATTTGCTCACCCGCGCCATGAAACATACAACAAAGAGAACAGGGAAAGAAAAGAGATAGATACTTTAGGATATATAGAAGCAACACCTTCGTCCTCATGTAGAAAAATTGAGAAGGAAATTGGTGTGCCAAAAACTAACGCTTAGAGGATCTTGAAGAAATATAAGTATCATCCATACAAATTTGATATACTACAACATTTGCATCCTGGCGATGCCGAGCGCCGGGCACTGTTTTGCCAGTGGTATTTGCAACAAATCGATGCTAACGATTTATTTGGCAGACTTGTTATCTGGTCAGACGAATGCTTTATTTCAAGTGCTGGCATTTTCAATCGTTACAATACCAGGAACTGGCATAGTGAAAATCAGCATTTAATGTTTGAAAGGGCACAACAAGGACGCTTTGGAGTTGGGGTTTCATGTTTTATTTTGGGTAGACATATAGTTTATAGGATTTTTGAAGGAGGTCTTACAGCACGTAGATACCTAGAAATTCTTGAAAAAGTTATTCCAGAACTGCTCGAAAACATTCCCAGTATAATGCTTTTTACCTACAGCAAGATGGTGACCCAAGTCATAACTCTAGGCTCTTAAGGGCCTTTCTTAATAATAACTTTCCTCAAAGATGAACAGGTACCAACGAACCTGTTAGATGGCCTCCACGATCACCAGATCTCTCAATTTTAGATTTTTTTATATATATACAAAATGAAGTATATAAAACTCGATATGACATTGCAGAACTTCGAGAGGCAATTCATTTAGCTTTTCGAAATCTGCGAATGAGAACAATGGTTCTTTTGAACGCTATTCAAAGACTCTCAAAGATGTGCCAATTTTGCATTAGAGAAAATGGTGGTCAATTTGAACATCACATTTAATGCTTTTTAATAATGTTATTTTTTTGTGTTTTTGTTATATTGTCACTTTACGCCACAAAACTGTTGTTACAAACTTACTGTTAGAAAAAAGATTTATGAGAATTTTTTTTAATAGATACCTTTATACAAGGTATCCAATTATTCGTTAGTAATATGTAACTTGCACTTGTTTATTATTGTTATCCATAGCCTACTATTAAAATATGTATTCAATTTCTGAAAATTGTCAATTATTTGCGGGTTTCTGAGAAAAAGTTCATACTATCATATATTTTTGAAAAGGTAAAAAAAGGACAAATTTTATAGTCTATAAATATACAGGGTGTTCCATTTAAAGAACATAAGTTTACTTTATAACTCAAAAACAGTAAATATGTAACAAAAGTTATCTACACCACTGCATTCTACGGAAAAGAATCTATTAGAATGTTATTTTACCTTTTCGATAAGTTGAAGGATGACGGAGATACGAGGGGGGTCACAAAATGCAACATTTTCAGAAATGCCCTGTATCTTAAAAACTAAAAGGGCTATGAAAATTCTGTTGACGGCATCTTGAGTTTTACGAAAAAGTAGCACAGTGTCGCGAAAACCGCAACTCTCTATCTTTAAAAATAAAGGAGATACCCCGCAAAAGTACCCAAAATGGGACACCCTGTACTCACATTGTTATATGTGTTCAAGAAGCTATGGTTTTAGCAAAACTAGTCACATTTATAAGTATTCAATTAGTGAAAATCAATCTTTCAATAGTTCAATAATCATAATTGTAATACAACATACACATATAATCGAAATTATTTCAATAATCAATAATATTGAATGCAAAGTATAATATAAACATATTTCGTGTTAGAATCGATAGGCGAAATTTTAGTCTTCAAGTTGAACAGTGACAACACATCTTTTAGTTGCAAACAGCTGTATTGCTATCCTCAAGAACTCATTAGTGGAACGAGGAAGCCGATCAAGTATAGTAGTGGTCATTATATTTATAATCATAGAATGAACTGTCCTAATCACTAGGAAATGGGATACCCTATGACTTATTGCATTTTTGGATTCTACGGAAAAACCTTTCATCTATCATGTCCTATACCTAAATTCAACCGATGCTCACGAGAAATTATTGAAATAATAATTCGAAGAATGCCAAAAACTCTAAATTTTCAAATGGAAACCCAGACGTGTTTTATAGTGACCGCATTCACCACAAAAAATTTAGGCAACTTGTGTAAATATTATCATTTTCCATTCATTTGAAAAATAATAGTTTAACACCTATTTCAGGCAGGCGTTTTTAAGTTTGGTAAATCTGGTTGGGCATTGCTGATCATACAAATGTTAGAAAATGACATGGAGGTTCCTATTTGAAAATTTAGAGTTTTCGATATTTTTTAAATTAATATTTCAATAATTTTTTGTGAGCACCTGTACAAGATCGAAAATTTTCATTTCGGTATATTTCTGTATTAGGTCTTTAACTAAAAATGACAAGAGAAAGTTGACGAATATGTAGCCGTAATGGAGAAACTAGCAATTAAGCACGGGTCTGCATCTATAATTTTTTCTCTAAAATTGCAAATATCACAAAATTGTTGAATCTAGGTATAGGACAAGATAGATGAAATGTACCTACAGCTTTCCGTAGAATCCAAAAATGCAATAAAACATAGGGTGTTCTATTTGAAATAACGAAGTTGTCATCGACTTCCGGTATAACCGGAAGTGCCGCATCTTAAAAATGTTTTAGATGAATAGTACTTATTGACGTTGGTCAGCTTTTTGAGATATCGATCGATGCAGTTCGTGGTGAGACACGCCCTGCATATAATATTTGGTATAGCAAGTTGTGGCTGCTAGCCATCAGGGATGAAGGGATGTGGCATTGTAAATTACACGTCTGACTGGCGTTTTAGAAATAAAATTCTACTCGTCCGAGCAATTTTCCAAAATATTTATGCCAACGATTTTAAAGAATTCATTCATTACTTCTGGGACGCACTGTATACGAAATTCTATAAGTTTACTGAACAACCAAACACAACAAAAAATATCTAAATAATGGTTCCATACAACTCTCGATCAAATTAGATTAGAACATGGACTCTCCATTCAAGCGGATGGAAAAACATATCTGGAATACGGAATATTTTCAAATAATACGTCGGGAATTGGAAGTAAAAAGTAGGAATATCTATGATTATAGGTGCGGGGCCGAGCGTATCCGTCACGTGGTAGATATATCTTGGGAAGTTCGGGTCGGTATATCACGCAGACTTGCGAGATTCCGTCGGCGAATAACGCTCAAGATAGGAACTAATATAATATGCAGCAGGATTCAATTAAATTCGTGGTCATATAACAGATGCCGGGCGCTATCTGAATTGTCGTCACGTCCGTTGTAAAATCCGTGATGACTGAGACAACGCAACTATATGATTAATGCGGGAGATGTTTCAAAAATAATGTCTCATTAACGTCTCGCCCCTTGCCACAAAATGGCAATTTATTGCAGAAAACTAACTTTACACGACTCTCCGTAAATCTTGCCGTTTCTACCTAATTGTCAGCACAATAATTCGAAGAAAACAGAAATGATATGAATTTGGAAATTATGGCATATCAAAATAATTCTTTGGAATTTTCGTTCTAGTGACATAGTTGGAATATATTCCAAATTCATAATTTATGATGTACTCACACTTGGACTCCTTAACGACTGCAGCTAGTTCATCAGAGATGACATATCTTCATAAGGAACTTGCAATATCTTGAGATTATATGATAATATTTTCTTCTGGACTTTGACCACTCGGGAGGAAAACATATAATCTTCAAAAACATTGGGTGAAAATGCAGTGGCATGTCGAGAGAGGAATTTATCTTGGAGTCTTGAAAGTTATAGGCCTTATAGGCGTAGGGAAAGACCTACCTAGGCAGTTCCACAACTTCTCCGTTCGATTGAAAGATTAAGGAATGGCAGGTTTCGAACTAGACATTGAAGGGGGATTAACTTGAGCTCATCCTTCCTGGAACCTCTCATGGTAGGATAACAGAAGAAAAAGATTCCTGATGAACATCAACCATGAAAATATCTGTATAAAAGGGAGAGGTCGCTCACCTTTCTACGATGTTCTAGAAAAGTGAATGAATTCGTAAGTGTGACATCATAAATGAATAGCTCTCTTCTGGATAAAGTAGAAGAGCTTCAATGTATGTACCGACGTCCAAACATGTGTACTGTACTCAAGGACAGGTCGAATCTATGCTTTGTAGATTATGAGGAGCTGCTGGGATTTAAAGTAGGTCTTTGCACGGAATAGAAAACCAAACCGGGTTTTGCAATGAACCTCACATGATCATTCCATGAGAGGCTGCTCTGGAATTGTGGGTCTGATACAAGCATGAGTTTTGGTTGCATTAAACTCTACTATATTATCAGATCCCCATTTCAGAATCATTGTCAAATTAATTGAGTCAACCTGTCTTTGTCTGGACCCTCTGGCTTCATTGGATGGTATAGAGGCCCTAGATGAGAAAGCGGTATGAAGTTGTGGTGGTCACTTCAAATTGATCTTTAATATGAAGCAAAAAACTAGTGTGAGCGACAAGCAGCGAACCATATTACGGAAGTTGATATGCCCATATTTATCAGGTCTCTTGTTGATATCTGCTGACCAAAGCCGCATTGCCGGGAATTAACAATTTTGGAGCTCTCTATAGCCGGGGAAATTTTGCATAGATGCTTCGGGGGCCCGTGCCCCCGGGTGTGCCGGATTCTTACCGACTAAAACCCCTCCCCCGTGAGGTTGGTTCTCCTCCCCAGACGGAGCTCCACTGCATCGCGGTCATTAGTGTCCTATTGTGCCCTCACATATTGCTATCTCCTCGTCCGTCCGGTATATTCCATGAAATTCGATAGCCTGATGTAGGGGATGCTTTTGATCACCTCGGGTGTAGTTTCAACGTCTCCAAGGTATGTCCGACGACCAATCGCGTATGCCGTGCACTGACTCAGCACATGCTTGGGTGTCTCTTCTTCCACGATGCAATCCCTGCATGTGGACTGATCTACCAAACCCATCGTATAGAGATGTTTGTTGCATGGGGCATGTTCGGTCAGGGAGGCAACAAGATTCCGTATTTCTTGTCTGCTGAACGTCAGCAGATTTTTCACTCGTTGCTACTGGAGATCTCCCATTGGTCGCTTGGAGCGCAACACTCGGGGCTGTTCCCTTCAGTAGGCACGGCGCTCTCTCGAGCCATTTTTGGATTACAGATTTCGCTATGGCATGAGAAATGCCACAGGTTGACTCTGGTCTAATCAGTGGTTGTTCCGCTTCCGTTTTAGTGAGTGCGACGACAGTTTCAGTCCCTTTGGTCTGGTTTCCTCAGACTCCCATACTAGTATTACTCTATTGGGGTTCTTTACTAGTGCCATGTCTATAATTATCACGAAGGGTCTTCTTTCCACGAAGTTTGTATGAAAGGGTGAACAACCTGCTGAAAGCTCGTGTTAATTCAGAAGCACATCACTTCAGAACGACAGGTTGAATTCCGTTTGGCCCCATAGCCTTTTTGGTAATGAGATCAAGCAGAATGCGCCTTATTGTGTGCTGACGTCTATCGATGGGAGCAATATTAGATGTATCTTTCCCTAACATTACAGAAAAACGGTTGGCTTTTTCTTGGGTGTAGAATTAGTTTTATTAGACATGTTTTAAGCGCCCGAGTTCTAGTTTGGGATGCGACCACAAGGTGAAAGGGCTAGGATGACTAATAAAACGGGTTTTTTATACTATTTTTTCTATACCGCGTTTTCAAAATGCTCTTTCACTGAATTTTGGATTACTTAGTTGATCTTTGATTGGAAACAAATTACGTTACATTCAAAGTATTCATTTGAAACTTTCATCAATTTGACAGATGTCAAATATAGCCGCGCTTTTTTCTATTTGTTTCAATTTTCTTCACGATTTTGAATAAAATGAACAAGGATATTTCGATGTGACTCCTCTCAAATTGAGGAAAATAGTTGAAACTTCTGCCGGTAACTTGACAAAAGTATGTCAACGGATTGTTAGTATTATTATGGCCGGTACTTTGAACAATGACTTTTTTATGTAAAATTAAAGTTATTAGGTAATTATTATTGATTCTTATTGTAGCATTGAAAGATATTGGTATTCAATAGTATCCAAATTTTCACCAATTTCCAATAAACTTATTTTTTTATACCTTAATATCAACTTCAGTATAAAGTGTATCTCGACGAGAAGCTAAGGAAATCATCTTCACAAAACAGATAATATCGAACAGGGTTCATAAAAGAATGCAAATTTGTTGGTTACAGAATACCGAAACGTTGTATTTGAAATCTGACAGGCTTATTTTACGCAGAAAGTTGCTCCAAGATCTTCTTCCACGATGCAATCCCTGCATGTGGACTGATCTACCAAACCCATCGTATAGAGATGTTTGTTGCATGGGGCATGTTCGGTCAGGGAGGCAACAAGATTCCGTATTTCTTGTCTGCTGAACGTCAGCAGATTTTTCACTCGTTGCTACTGGAGATCTCCCATTGGTCGCTTGGAGCGCAACATTCGGGGCTGTTCCCTTCAGTAGGCACGGCGCTCTCTCGAGCCATTTTTGGATTACAGATTTCGCTATGGCATGAGAAATGCCACAGGTTGACTCTGGTCTAATCAGTGGTTGTTCCGCTTCCGTTTTAGTGAGTGCGACGACAGTTTCAGTCCCTTTGGTCTGGTTTCCTCAGACTCCCATACTAGTATTACTCTATTGGGGTTCTTTACTAGTGCCATGTCTATAATTATCACGAAGGGTCTTCTTTCCACGAAGTTTGTATGAAAGGGTGAACAACCTGCTGAAAGCTCGTGTTAATTCAGAAGCACATCACTTCAGAACGACAGGTTGAATTCCGTTTGGCCCCATAGCCTTTTTGGTAATGAGATCAAGCAGAATGCGCCTTATTGTGTGCTGACGTCTATCGATGGGAGCAATATTAGATGTATCTTTCCCTAACATTACAGAAAAACGGTTGGCTTTTTCTTGGGTGTAGAATTAGTTTTATTAGACATGTTTTAAGCGCCCGAGTTCTAGTTTGGGATGCGACCACAAGGTGAAAGGGCTAGGATGACTAATAAAACGGGTTTTTTATACTATTTTTTCTATACCGCGTTTTCAAAATGCTCTTTCACTGAATTTTGGATTACTTAGTTGATCTTTGATTGGAAACAAATTACGTTACATTCAAAGTATTCATTTGAAACTTTCATCAATTTGACAGATGTCAAATATAGCCGCGCTTTTTTCTATTTGTTTCAATTTTCTTCACGATTTTGAATAAAATGAACAAGGATATTTCGATGTGACTCCTCTCAAATTGAGGAAAATAGTTGAAACTTCTGCCGGTAACTTGACAAAAGTATGTCAACGGATTGTTAGTATTATTATGGCCGGTACTTTGAACAATGACTTTTTTATGTAAAATTAAAGTTATTAGGTAATTATTATTGATTCTTATTGTAGCATTGAAAGATATTGGTATTCAATAGTATCCAAATTTTCACCAATTTCCAATAAACTTATTTTTTTATACCTTAATATCAACTTCAGTATAAAGTGTATCTCGACGAGAAGCTAAGGAAATCATCTTCACAAAACAGATAATATCGAACAGGGTTCATAAAAGAATGCAAAGTTGTTGGTTACAGAATACCGAAACGTTGTATTTGAAATCTGACAGGCTTATTTTACGCAGAAAGTTGCTCCAAGATCTTCTTCCACGATGCAATCCCTGCATGTGGACTGATCTACCAAACCCATCGTATAGAGATGTTTGTTGCATGGGGCATGTTCGGTCAGGGAGGCAACAAGATTCCGTATTTCTTGTCTGCTGAACGTCAGCAGATTTTTCACTCGTTGCTACTGGAGATCTCCCATTGGTCGCTTGGAGCGCAACATTCGGGGCTGTTCCCTTCAGTAGGCACGGCGCTCTCTCGAGCCATTTTTGGATTACAGATTTCGCTATGGCATGAGAAATGCCACAGGTTGACTCTGGTCTAATCAGTGGTTGTTCCGCTTCCGTTTTAGTGAGTGCGACGACAGTTTCAGTCCCTTTGGTCTGGTTTCCTCAGACTCCCATACTAGTATTACTCTATTGGGGTTCTTTACTAGTGCCATGTCTATAATTATCACGAAGGGTCTTCTTTCCACGAAGTTTGTATGAAAGGGTGAACAACCTGCTGAAAGCTCGTGTTAATTCAGAAGCACATCACTTCAGAACGACAGGTTGAATTCCGTTTGGCCCCATAGCCTTTTTGGTAATGAGATCAAGCAGAATGCGCCTTATTGTGTGCTGACGTCTATCGATGGGAGCAATATTAGATGTATCTTTCCCTAACATTACAGAAAAACGGTTGGCTTTTTCTTGGGTGTAGAATTAGTTTTATTAGACATGTTTTAAGCGCCCGAGTTCTAGTTTGGGATGCGACCACAAGGTGAAAGGGCTAGGATGACTAATAAAACGGGTTTTTTATACTATTTTTTCTATACCGCGTTTTCAAAATGCTCTTTCACTGAATTTTGGATTACTTAGTTGATCTTTGATTGGAAACAAATTACGTTACATTCAAAGTATTCATTTGAAACTTTCATCAATTTGACAGATGTCAAATATAGCCGCGCTTTTTTCTATTTGTTTCAATTTTCTTCACGATTTTGAATAAAATGAACAAGGATATTTCGATGTGACTCCTCTCAAATTGAGGAAAATAGTTGAAACTTCTGCCGGTAACTTGACAAAAGTATGTCAACGGATTGTTAGTATTATTATGGCCGGTACTTTGAACAATGACTTTTTTATGTAAAATTAAAGTTATTAGGTAATTATTATTGATTCTTATTGTAGCATTGAAAGATATTGGTATTCAATAGTATCCAAATTTTCACCAATTTCCAATAAACTTATTTTTTTATACCTTAATATCAACTTCAGTATAAAGTGTATCTCGACGAGAAGCTAAAGAAATCATCTTCACAAAACAGATAATATCGAACAGGGTTCATAAAAGAATGCAAAGTTGTTGGTTACAGAATACCGAAACGTTGTATTTGAAATCTGACAGGCTTATTTTACGCAGAAAGTTGCTCCAAGATCTTCTTCCACGATGCAATCCCTGCATGTGGACTGATCTACCAAACCCATCGTATAGAGATGTTTGTTGCATGGG
Source organism: Endomychus coccineus (assembly GCA_958510875.1). NCBI lineage: Eukaryota > Metazoa > Arthropoda > Insecta > Coleoptera > Endomychidae > Endomychus > Endomychus coccineus. The sequence goes on along the minus strand of OY294068.1, from coordinate 173,985,435 downwards.
GCATGTTCGGTCAGGGAGGCAACAAGATTCCGTATTTCTTGTCTGCTGAACGTCAGCAGATTTTTCACTCGTTGCTACTGGAGATCTCCCATTGGTCGCTTGGAGCGCAACACTCGGGGCTGTTCCCTTCAGTAGGCACGGCGCTCTCTCGAGCCATTTTTGGATTACAGATTTCGCTATGGCATGAGAAATGCCACAGGTTGACTCTGGTCTAATCAGTGGTTGTTCCGCTTCCGTTTTAGTGAGTGCGACGACAGTTTCAGTCCCTTTGGTCTGGTTTCCTCAGACTCCCATACTAGTATTACTCTATTGGGGTTCTTTACTAGTGCCATGTCTATAATTATCACGAAGGGTCTTCTTTCCACGAAGTTTGTATGAAAGGGTGAACAACCTGCTGAAAGCTCGTGTTAATTCAGAAGCACATCACTTCAGAACGACAGGTTGAATTCCGTTTGGCCCCATAGCCTTTTTGGTAATGAGATCAAGCAGAATGCGCCTTATTGTGTGCTGACGTCTATCGATGGGAGCAATATTAGATGTATCTTTCCCTAACATTACAGAAAAACGGTTGGCTTTTTCTTGGGTGTAGAATTAGTTTTATTAGACATGTTTTAAGCGCCCGAGTTCTAGTTTGGGATGCGACCACAAGGTGAAAGGGCTAGGATGACTAATAAAACGGGTTTTTTATACTATTTTATCTATACCGCGTTTTCAAAATGCTCTTTCACTGAATTTTGGATTACTTAGTTGATCTTTGATTGGAAACAAATTACGTTACATTCAAAGTATTCTTTTGAAACTTTCATCAATTTGACAGATGTCAAATATAGCCGCGCTTTTTTCTATTTGTTTCAATTTTCTTCACGATTTTGAATAAAATGAACAAGGATATTTCGATGTGACTCCTCTCAAATTGAGGAAAATAGTTGAAACTTCTGCCGGTAACTTGACAAAAGTATGTCAACGGATTGTTAGTATTATTATGGCCGGTACTTTGAACAATGACTTTTTTATGTAAAATTAAAGTTATTAGGTAATTATTATTGATTCTTATTGTAGCATTGAAAGATATTGGTATTCAATAGTATCCAAATTTTCACCAATTTCCAATAAACTTATTTTTTTATACCTTAATATCAACTTCAGTATAAAGTGTATCTCGATGAGAAGCTAAGGAAATCATCTTCACAAAACAGATAATATCGAACAGGGTTCATAAAAGAATACAAAGTTGTTGGTTACAGAATACCGAAACGTTGTATTTGAAATCTGACAGGCTTATTTTACGCAGAAAGTTGCTCCAAGATCTTCTTCCACGATGCAATCCCTGCATGTGGACTGATCTACCAAACCCATCGTATAGAGATGTTTGTTGCATGGGGCATGTTCGGTCAGGGAGGCAACAAGATTCCGTATTTCTTGTCTGCTGAACGTCAGCAGATTTTTCACTCGTTGCTACTGGAGATCTCCCATTGGTCGCTTGGAGCGCAACATTCGGGGCTGTTCCCTTCAGTAGGCACGGCGCTCTCTCGAGCCATTTTTGGATTACAGATTTCGCTATGGCATGAGAAATGCCACAGGTTGACTCTGGTCTAATCAGTGGTTGTTCCGCTTCCGTTTTAGTGAGTGCGACGACAGTTTCAGTCCCTTTGGTCTGGTTTCCTCAGACTCCCATACTAGTATTACTCTATTGGGGTTCTTTACTAGTGCCATGTCTATAATTATCACGAAGGGTCTTCTTTCCACGAAGTTTGTATGAAAGGGTGAACAACCTGCTGAAAGCTCGTGTTAATTCAGAAGCACATCACTTCAGAACGACAGGTTGAATTCCGTTTGGCCCCATAGCCTTTTTGGTAATGAGATCAAGCAGAATGCGCCTTATTGTGTGCTGACGTCTATCGATGGGAGCAATATTAGATGTATCTTTCCCTAACATTACAGAAAAACGGTTGGCTTTTTCTTGGGTGTAGAATTAGTTTCATTAGACATGTTTTAAGCGCCCGAGTTCTAGTTTGGGATGCGACCACAAGGTGAAAGGGCTAGGATGACTAATAAAACGGGTTTTTTATACTATTTTTTCTATACCGCTTTTTCAAAATGCTCTTTCACTGAATTTTGGATTACTTAGTTGATCTTTGATTGGAAACAAATTACGTTACATTCAAAGTATTCATTTGAAACTTTCATCAATTTGACAGATGTCAAATATAGCCGCGCTTTTTTCTATTTGTTTCAATTTTCTTCACGATTTTGAATAAAATGAACAAGGATATTTCGATGTGACTCCTCTCAAATTGAGGAAAATAGTTGAAACTTCTGCCGGTAACTTGACAAAAGTATGTCAACGGATTGTTAGTATTATTATGGCCGGTACTTTGAACAATGACTTTTTTATGTAAAATTAAAGTTATTAGGTAATTATTATTGATTCTTATTGTAGCATTGAAAGATATTGGTATTCAATAGTATCCAAATTTTCACCAATTTCCAATAAACTTATTTTTTTATACCTTAATATCAACTTCAGTATAAAGTGTATCTCGACGAGAAGCTAAAGAAATCATCTTCACAAAACAGATAATATCGAACAGGGTTCATAAAAGAATGCAAAGTTGTTGGTTACAGAATACCGAAACGTTGTATTTGAAATCTGACAGGCTTATTTTACGCAGAAAGTTGCTCCAAGATCTTCTTCCACGATGCAATCCCTGCATGTGGACTGATCTACCAAACCCATCGTATAGAGATGTTTGTTGCATGGGGCATGTTCGGTCAGGGAGGCAACAAGATTCCGTATTTCTTGTCTGCTGAACGTCAGCAGATTTTTCACTCGTTGCTACTGGAGATCTCCCATTGGTCGCTTGGAGCGCAACATTCGGGGCTGTTCCCTTCAGTAGGCACGGCGCTCTCTCGAGCCATTTTTGGATTACAGATTTCGCTATGGCATGAGAAATGCCACAGGTTGACTCTGGTCTAATCAGTGGTTGTTCCGCTTCCGTTTTAGTGAGTGCGACGACAGTTTCAGTCCCTTTGGTCTGGTTTCCTCAGACTCCCATACTAGTATTACTCTATTGGGGTTCTTTACTAGTGCCATGTCTATAATTATCACGAAGGGTCTTCTTTCCACGAAGTTTGTATGAAAGGGTGAACAACCTGCTGAAAGCTCGTGTTAATTCAGAAGCACATCACTTCAGAACGACAGGTTGAATTCCGTTTGGCCCCATAGCCTTTTTGGTAATGAGATCAAGCAGAATGCGCCTTATTGTGTGCTGACGTCTATCGATGGGAGCAATATTAGATGTATCTTTCCCTAACATTACAGAAAAACGGTTGGCTTTTTCTTGGGTGTAGAATTAGTTTTATTAGACATGTTTTAAGCGCCCGAGTTCTAGTTTGGGATGCGACCACAAGGTGAAAGGGCTAGGATGACTAATAAAACGGGTTTTTTATACTATTTTTTCTATACCGCGTTTTCAAAATGCTCTTTCACTGAATTTTGGATTACTTAGTTGATCTTTGATTGGAAACAAATTACGTTACATTCAAAGTATTCTTTTGAAACTTTCATCAATTTGACAGATGTCAAATATAGCCGCGCTTTTTTCTATTTGTTTCAATTTTCTTCACGATTTTGAATAAAATGAACAAGGATATTTCGATGTGACTCCTCTCAAATTGAGGAAAATAGTTGAAACTTCTGCCGGTAACTTGACAAAAGTATGTCAACGGATTGTTAGTATTATTATGGCCGGTACTTTGAACAATGACTTTTTTATGTAAAATTAAAGTTATTAGGTAATTATTATTGATTCTTATTGTAGCATTGAAAGATATTGGTATTCAATAGTATCCAAATTTTCACCAATTTCCAATAAACTTATTTTTTTATACCTTAATATCAACTTCAGTATAAAGTGTATCTCGACGAGAAGCTAAAGAAATCATCTTCACAAAACAGATAATATCGAACAGGGTTCATAAAAGAATGCAAAGTTGTTGGTTACAGAATACCGAAACGTTGTATTTGAAATCTGACAGGCTTATTTTACGCAGAAAGTTGCTCCAAGATCTTCTTCCACGATGCAATCCCTGCATGTGGACTGATCTACCAAACCCATCGTATAGAGATGTTTGTTGCATGGGGCATGTTCGGTCAGGGAGGCAACAAGATTCCGTATTTCTTGTCTGCTGAACGTCAGCAGATTTTTCACTCGTTGCTACTGGCGATCTCCCATTGGTCGCTTGGAGCGCAACATTCGGGGCTGTTCCCTTCAGTAGGCACGGCGCTCTCTCGAGCCATTTTTGGATTACAGATTTCGCTATGGCATGAGAAATGCCACAGGTTGACTCTGGTCTAATCAGTGGTTGTTCCGCTTCCGTTTTAGTGAGTGCGACGACAGTTTCAGTCCCTTTGGTCTGGTTTCCTCAGACTCCCATACTAGTATTACTCTATTGGGGTTCTTTACTAGTGCCATGTCTATAATTATCACGAAGGGTCTTCTTTCCACGAAGTTTGTATGAAAGGGTGAACAACCTGCTGAAAGCTCGTGTTAATTCAGAAGCACATCACTTCAGAACGACAGGTTGAATTCCGTTTGGCCCCATAGCCTTTTTGGTAATGAGATCAAGCAGAATGCGCCTTATTGTGTGCTGACGTCTATCGATGGGAGCAATATTAGATGTATCTTTCCCTAACATTACAGAAAAACGGTTGGCTTTTTCTTGGGTGTAGAATTAGTTTTATTAGACATGTTTTAAGCGCCCGAGTTCTAGTTTGGGATGCGACCACAAGGTGAAAGGGCTAGGATGACTAATAAAACGGGTTTTTTATACTATTTTATCTATACCGCGTTTTCAAAATGCTCTTTCACTGAATTTTGGATTACTTAGTTGATCTTTGATTGGAAACAAATTACGTTACATTCAAAGTATTCTTTTGAAACTTTCATCAATTTGACAGATGTCAAATATAGCCGCGCTTTTTTCTATTTGTTTCAATTTTCTTCACGATTTTGAATAAAATGAACAAGGATATTTCGATGTGACTCCTCTCAAATTGAGGAAAATAGTTGAAACTTCTGCCGGTAACTTGACAAAAGTATGTCAACGGATTGTTAGTATTATTATGGCCGGTACTTTGAACAATGACTTTTTTATGTAAAATTAAAGTTATTAGGTAATTATTATTGATTCTTATTGTAGCATTGAAAGATATTGGTATTCAATAGTATCCAAATTTTCACCAATTTCCAATAAACTTATTTTTTTATACCTTAATATCAACTTCAGTATAAAGTGTATCTCGATGAGAAGCTAAGGAAATCATCTTCACAAAACAGATAATATCGAACAGGGTTCATAAAAGAATACAAAGTTGTTGGTTACAGAATACCGAAACGTTGTATTTGAAATCTGACAGGCTTATTTTACGCAGAAAGTTGCTCCAAGATCTTCTTCCACGATGCAATCCCTGCATGTGGACTGATCTACCAAACCCATCGTATAGAGATGTTTGTTGCATGGGGCATGTTCGGTCAGGGAGGCAACAAGATTCCGTATTTCTTGTCTGCTGAACGTCAGCAGATTTTTCACTCGTTGCTACTGGAGATCTCCCATTGGTCGCTTGGAGCGCAACATTCGGGGCTGTTCCCTTCAGTAGGCACGGCGCTCTCTCGAGCCATTTTTGGATTACAGATTTCGCTATGGCATGAGAAATGCCACAGGTTGACTCTGGTCTAATCAGTGGTTGTTCCGCTTCCGTTTTAGTGAGTGCGACGACAGTTTCAGTCCCTTTGGTCTGGTTTCCTCAGACTCCCATACTAGTATTACTCTATTGGGGTTCTTTACTAGTGCCATGTCTATAATTATCACGAAGGGTCTTCTTTCCACGAAGTTTGTATGAAAGGGTGAACAACCTGCTGAAAGCTCGTGTTAATTCAGAAGCACATCACTTCAGAACGACAGGTTGAATTCCGTTTGGCCCCATAGCCTTTTTGGTAATGAGATCAAGCAGAATGCGCCTTATTGTGTGCTGACGTCTATCGATGGGAGCAATATTAGATGTATCTTTCCCTAACATTACAGAAAAACGGTTGGCTTTTTCTTGGGTGTAGAATTAGTTTTATTAGACATGTTTTAAGCGCCCGAGTTCTAGTTTGGGATGCGACCACAAGGTGAAAGGGCTAGGATGACTAATAAAACGGGTTTTTTATACTATTTTTTCTATACCGCGTTTTCAAAATGCTCTTTCACTGAATTTTGGATTACTTAGTTGATCTTTGATTGGAAACAAATTACGTTACATTCAAAGTATTCTTTTGAAACTTTCATCAATTTGACAGATGTCAAATATAGCCGCGCTTTTTTCTATTTGTTTCAATTTTCTTCACGATTTTGAATAAAATGAACAAGGATATTTCGATGTGACTCCTCTCAAATTGAGGAAAATAGTTGAAACTTCTGCCGGTAACTTGACAAAAGTATGTCAACGGATTGTTAGTATTATTATGGCCGGTACTTTGAACAATGACTTTTTTATGTAAAATTAAAGTTATTAGGTAATTATTATTGATTCTTATTGTAGCATTGAAAGATATTGGTATTCAATAGTATCCAAATTTTCACCAATTTCCAATAAACTTATTTTTTTATACCTTAATATCAACTTCAGTATAAAGTGTATCTCGACGAGAAGCTAAAGAAATCATCTTCACAAAACAGATAATATCGAACAGGGTTCATAAAAGAATGCAAAGTTGTTGGTTACAGAATACCGAAACGTTGTATTTGAAATCTGACAGGCTTATTTTACGCAGAAAGTTGCTCCAAGATCTTCTTCCACGATGCAATCCCTGCATGTGGACTGATCTACCAAACCCATCGTATAGAGATGTTTGTTGCATGGGGCATGTTCGGTCAGGGAGGCAACAAGATTCCGTATTTCTTGTCTGCTGAACGTCAGCAGATTTTTCACTCGTTGCTACTGGAGATCTCCCATTGGTCGCTTGGAGCGCAACATTCGGGGCTGTTCCCTTCAGTAGGCACGGCGCTCTCTCGAGCCATTTTTGGATTACAGATTTCGCTATGGCATGAGAAATGCCACAGGTTGACTCTGGTCTAATCAGTGGTTGTTCCGCTTCCGTTTTAGTGAGTGCGACGACAGTTTCAGTCCCTTTGGTCTGGTTTCCTCAGACTCCCATACTAGTATTACTCTATTGGGGTTCTTTACTAGTGCCATGTCTATAATTATCACGAAGGGTCTTCTTTCCACGAAGTTTGTATGAAAGGGTGAACAACCTGCTGAAAGCTCGTGTTAATTCAGAAGCACATCACTTCAGAACGACAGGTTGAATTCCGTTTGGCCCCATAGCCTTTTTGGTAATGAGATCAAGCAGAATGCGCCTTATTGTGTGCTGACGTCTATCGATGGGAGCAATATTAGATGTATCTTTCCCTAACATTACAGAAAAACGGTTGGCTTTTTCTTGGGTGTAGAATTAGTTTTATTAGACATGTTTTAAGCGCCCGAGTTCTAGTTTGGGATGCGACCACAAGGTGAAAGGGCTAGGATGACTAATAAAACGGGTTTTTTATACTATTTTTTCTATACCGCGTTTTCAAAATGCTCTTTCACTGAATTTTGGATTACTTAGTTGATCTTTGATTGGAAACAAATTACGTTACATTCAAAGTATTCTTTTGAAACTTTCATCAATTTGACAGATGTCAAATATAGCCGCGCTTTTTCCTATTTGTTTCAATTTTCTTCACGATTTTGAATAAAATGAACAAGGATATTTCGATGTGACTCCTCTCAAATTGAGGAAAATAGTTGAAACTTCTGCCGGTAACTTGACAAAAGTATGTCAACGGATTGTTAGTATTATTATGGCCGGTACTTTGAACAATGACTTTTTTATGTAAAATTAAAGTTATTAGGTAATTATTATTGATTCTTATTGTAGCATTGAAAGATATTGGTATTCAATAGTATCCAAATTTTCACCAATTTCCAATAAACTTATTTTTTTATACCTTAATATCAACTTCAGTATAAAGTGTATCTCGATGAGAAGCTAAGGAAATCATCTTCACAAAACAGATAATATCGAACAGGGTTCATAAAAGAATACAAAGTTGTTGGTTACAGAATACCGAAACGTTGTATTTGAAATCTGACAGGCTTATTTTACGCAGAAAGTTGCTCCAAGATCTTCTTCCACGATGCAATCCCTGCATGTGGACTGATCTACCAAACCCATCGTATAGAGATGTTTGTTGCTTTGTGCATGTTCGGTCAGGGAGGCAACAAGATTCCGTATTTCTTGTCTGCTGAACGTCAGCAGATTTTTCACTCGTTGCTACTGGAGATCTCCCATTGGTCGCTTGGAGCGCAACATTCGGGGCTGTTCCCTTCAGTAGGCACGGCGCTCTCTCGAGCCATTTTTGGATTACAGATTTCGCTATGGCATGAGAAATGCCACAGGTTGACTCTGGTCTAATCAGTGGTTGTTCCGCTTCCGTTTTAGTGAGTGCGACGACAGTTTCAGTCCCTTTGGTCTGGTTTCCTCAGACTCCCATACTAGTATTACTCTATTGGGGTTCTTTACTAGTGCCATGTCTATAATTATCACGAAGGGTCTTCTTTCCACGAAGTTTGTATGAAAGGGTGAACAACCTGCTGAAAGCTCGTGTTAATTCAGAAGCACATCACTTCAGAACGACAGGTTGAATTCCGTTTGGCCCCATAGCCTTTTTGGTAATGAGATCAAGCAGAATGCGCCTTATTGTGTGCTGACGTCTATCGATGGGAGCAATATTAGATGTATCTTTCCCTAACATTACAGAAAAACGGTTGGCTTTTTCTTGGGTGTAGAATTAGTTTTATTAGACATGTTTTAAGCGCCCGAGTTCTAGTTTGGGATGCGACCACAAGGTGAAAGGGCTAGGATGACTAATAAAACGGGTTTTTTATACTATTTTTTCTATACCGCGTTTTCAAAATGCTCTTTCACTGAATTTTGGATTACTTAGTTGATCTTTGATTGGAAACAAATTACGTTACATTCAAAGTATTCATTTGAAACTTTCATCAATTTGACAGATGTCAAATATAGCCGCGCTTTTTTCTATTTGTTTCAATTTTCTTCACGATTTTGAATAAAATGAACAAGGATATTTCGATGTGACTCCTCTCAAATTGAGGAAAATAGTTGAAACTTCTGCCGGTAACTTGACAAAAGTATGTCAACGGATTGTTAGTATTATTATGGCCGGTACTTTGAACAATGACTTTTTTATGTAAAATTAAAGTTATTAGGTAATTATTATTGATTCTTATTGTAGCATTGAAAGATATTGGTATTCAATAGTATCCAAATTTTCACCAATTTCCAATAAACTTATTTTTTTATACCTTAATATCAACTTCAGTATAAAGTGTATCTCGACGAGAAGCTAAGGAAATCATCTTCACAAAACAGATAATATCGAACAGGGTTCATAAAAGAATGCAAAGTTGTTGGTTACAGAATACCGAAACGTTGTATAGGAAATCTGACAGGCTTATTTTACGCAGAAAGTTGCTCTAAGTACTTCTTTACAGATTTGAAAAATTTTCAAATATAAAGAAATAACAGGGGATTTTCGAAAATGCATAATTTAAGTTTTTCTAGAATATCCCAAAAACCAGTTAGGGAATCCGTTCCCTCCAACCTTTTCACTTCTCTCCTAGGTACGTAGTATATATCTAAGGGAAGTACCTATTGTAATCATTCCATAAAAAAATTACCTTATTTTCGCGTTTTGAGCATTTTCTCAATCGATCCAAACTATTTTTGACATGATGTCTGTGTGTGAACATAATAACTCTATTGTTATTGAGTGCGGTAGCCTCGATACGAGTGGTATTCTCCAGATTTTGAGATAGAATCATAGTAGTTAGTTGAACCATAATGTGAACCGTATTTTTTTGGTTATTAATATATATTGCACGCATTTATTTAAGCTGCAGAAGTGTCCGAAATTCTCATTTTAAGATTCTTGTGACGTCGAGAAGTGTGAAGATGCAGTCTATTTTCTGTTCTCAAGCTATGGTGTGATGAAGTAAATAATTGAACTGTCAGAATAAATGAAGGTTGAAATAGTGTCGATACAATAACAATAATACACAATTGATTTCCAGTGTTCCTTTAAGAAATGCAGCATGAACAAAAAATTAAAAAAAATTACAACCTTTTTTTATTCTTTTTGGTCTGTTTCACATAAACATCATTATAATCTTCAGAATCGGAAGATCTTATATAAAATAACAAATTATCAGACAATGCAACATAAATTATGAGTTAAGGACGCTTTAAAAGTCAAAACTACATTAAGTTCATTATCAAACTGGTTATGTAATTGGAACTATTCAACCAAATTCAACTTGACCAACATTAAAAAATGAGGAATGTCACGTGATCTCGTGATCATAGCTTTTCCAATCTACTATGGTGTTCGAAATCCCAATACTATCATCACCAATTTCGGACACTGTATATTTATAAATAGGTAAATAAAATACTATCCATCTGGAAAACTAAAGGAAGATGGCAAAAGTACCAGTTGCAAGGAAGCCACCGCACCTACAAAACAATACAAGTCCTATGTCCACCACTTTGAAGCTATTTTCAGAAATTCGATTTCGTATGATTTCTGTCAACTACGCAATCATCTGTACTAGTCGAGAAAAAATAGGTATTTCATTACGAAAATCGAACGATATGGACCGATTTTGATGAAACAAAGAGCATTCAATTCGGGATGACGACTAGAAAAAAGCTTACCGGTTAGTTTTTTTAACCGAAAAATTGACCAATTTCCAAAATTTCATCAAAACTAACCAGAAATTCTCGGTTAGGGGTTGTGGAGGTTGTTTTTTTATGTTAAATGTTTAAAAATTTGTTAAAAGGAGGTCGTTACTAATTTAAATCAAAAACAAAATTGAATTCTAATTTTTTTAATTTTTCAATTTGAAATAAATTCCCGCTCATCTAAAATTTTTTTCTATCTTCTCTACTCAGTCTTTTTATATTCCACACAGCATCTTTTACATATACTATGGACATATACGTAATAAAAACCGGGCGGGAATAGCAGGTAGGTATTTTTCTCGAACTATGGAGTCTACACTATACTATAACACAGCATCTATCATAAAATAAGATCTCTATGGCATCCACCGTGTCATAGAGCAGCTGTTTATCTAAACGTATACGTAGACCACGCTGCTATTGTAATGTAGATACATAATAAATGATCACCACGTGTCACTTAATGTTGGATGCTGCTGTTGTTCAGATTAGTAAAATTTCTCATTCGTTTTATGTGAAATTTATTTTGTTCTGTGGTTCAGTTAATATTATCAGAAACATTTTTTTAATAATTCAAATACGTATTGTTCAATAAATAAAACATTGCTTTAATAAAGCATTCACGCTGCAAATTAATAAAAGTGTTTTTCGGTTAAAAACATAATAACAAATTTGCACAAGAAACTAACCGGTGAGCTTTTTTCTAGACGTCATCCCGAATCGAATGTACTTTGTTCCATCAAAATCGGTCCATATCGTTCGATTTTCGTAAATTGGCCTGTTTTGATACCTATTTGACTCGACTATACAGTGGTTCGCGCACATAAACAAACACAGGCATCCTCTCGAACATAGTTTAGAAGGATTCATAAAGGATTGGAACGGATATTTCTCCAAAAAACCGGAAATTGTTCTTTAGATCAATTACAATACTTCCCCTATACTCCCGTATACTGATGGAAGTAAAAAACAGAAACTGAATTTGTTTTCACGAATGAAAATCGAATAAGATATTTCGGAACTTCGTTTGATCAACTGTTTTGTTTTCAATATTCAGAAGGTACACTGGTTTGGATGCATGTTTTTGATTTTAATCCACAATGTTTAATGTGTTTCATAGAACGTTCAGGTGTAAAATTAATTGGGAATTTCACTTTGACAAAAACGCTTTCGTTTTAATGGCTTAATTACTCAACACTTTGTTCAGTCTCACAAAGTGAAAACTAATTGAAAAATCCTGTTCCGGCCTGGTTTCGAGTTTGTTATGTTAAACGAGGATTAGTGATTATATATTGACATAAATTGACTGTGAAATTATATTCGTAGGTATGGATGCCTTTAGACGAATAATATACAGGGTAAGTAAATAACTGTGAAAAAATTCATGGGGTGATTCCTTGTTGAAAAATAAGGTTGTTCTTTCATAGAAATTTTTTCTCTAAATCACTCCGTTTTCGAGATACGGGTGTTGAAATTGAAAAAAAATTTAGTTTTTTGCGAATATCTCCGGAACCGTTTATTGTACAGACAACAGCTTTTGTAAGCAATCTCTACTCATAGTAAGCTATGTTTCGTTTGATAAAATTTTTTTTTTATTCATAATTGGCGAAGATTTTGAAGGGGTACTGGTTGTTTTTCTCTCCAACTTCTACGCCACTGGAAAAAGTACGGTTTTGAGATAACCATTTGAACCGCCAATAATTTCTACACAAAAAAAGTACTTGGTCGTAAGCTCTAAAGTTGACCGTTTTCGAGAAAAATCAACTTTTATGTTGAAAAACGTGGTCAATTTTTGGTTTTGTTACTTGTGTAAAGAAATTTCGTTTGATTAAATTTTGTTTTCAATTTCAACAGCCTCGAAAACGAAGTGATTTAGAGAAAAATTTCATATGAAAGACCCACTTTATTTTTCAACAAGGAATCATCCCCTGAATTTTTTCGCAGTTATTCATTTACACCCTGTATAGTGGGCTTTCGGAACTCATAAGTGCCGCTATTATGTAGTACAAACCACTGTTCGTATTCATTGTGAATGATTTCATAAAGATTTACATATATAATAGTGATTGATTTTTCCAGAAATTTTTCTGAGGTCACGAATATTTTGGTCAAACCATAGAGAGAGAATGGGAGAAAAGGAGTGAACATTTATAATGTTTCATTATAGGGCGGTGAACGAATGCTTGTAAACAAGGCCCGTCTCTTGGCGTCATCTGGGCGGAGGGCGCATAGGAACCTATATTACCGACAAATTTAAGCGCAATTTTCGATTTATGGAATGGTACTGGGTTCAAAATGCTCTCGTTTTTTTAATAATAAATAATGAAATAGTCTCTTTATTATTAATGGAACTAAGCTGCAGAAAATGTAAATTTGCTCAAAAATCAAAAAATTGACGAAAAATTGTGAAATAAATCATTGAATAAATAATGTTTTCTCTAATACTGGCTGGAGAGAGAAATTTCTGTGTTTGTAAAGAAAGGGGGACAAAAGAGACGCTTGGTGAGAGGAAAAATCCAATTATTACCCAACTGGATAGGGCCAGTGGAGCGGTTATAATGGAAAAATTACAGAAAATCCCATATAAAACCCCTAAAACGCGTGTAACCTTTTTTTACATATAATGATCACCGCGCGCGTATGAACATTCGAAAGAGCAATAATCGAAGAGCCTTTTGGTAAATTTTCAGCCAGTTTGGAGCGACCGTAACTGAGATATCAGATTTTTTACCAAAGCACGGTTTTTCCCGTTTTCCGGGCTCCCCTTGCTAGATTTCTGAAAGCGGATGGTGGCATCGTGTTCCACGGGAAATTTTGCATCTCTGTATTTTTGATCATTTTTTAGACCAAAATGTCGCGTCGGTACACGAAAAACCGATTTCAGACACCCCTGGAGGGGAAATGATGGTAGAAAACTTCACTATGGGCCCCTGATGACAGGAAGTGGTCTTAGGGGCTGAAAATTTGGGAATATCCTTTTTCCGATAGTACTAATCGATGAACCAATTTTGAGCCAGATCTGAGAGGGTGATATGGGATCGACTCCTGAGTTGGCGTTGAATGCCCCTATAGTTAGTCTACAGGTATATTCACATTTTTGTATGTACTAATGAAAAGGAAGGAGCTCGTAGGAAAAGTTCGCGTAGAGTATGTTATGGAAATAAAAATAAAAGAAAATACACAAGTAATATCAATAGTATGTGCCCAGATGTACCAATTCAATTGTGCTACAAGGCCTATTCCGACAAGTATCATGAGTAGTTCTGAATAATTACTTCCTTATATATCTTCATCACTTTTGATGTTTGAGCTGCCTATAAAAGAACGACTTAGATTTGATCCAATTTCAGTTTCATTCCGTTTTCAAATCATTCAAGTGAATGAACTCAGTAAGTTGTTGTGGATGGCATTCAATCCTTTGACACTATGGTATCATCCGGTGTTCCACGAGGATCTATTATTGGTCCGTTTTAATTCACTATGTATATGATATATTTGTTGCTTAATTATTACTCCTCAACCATACAAAGTTATGCAAATGATACCATTATATTATATGTTTTGTCAAAAGATAGAATGCTGGATTAAAAATATAAATAACAATTTATATAGGGCTTATTCAATTTCAAAAGAGCAATGCTTAAAATGCAAGTAAATTTAAGCTCATGTTGTTCTGTGCGTAAAACGATAGGGGTTTTTATGAATGTCATTTTGAAATCAAAATGATTTTTAACTTCTCTTCAAATATGAAAAATCTCGGTATCATTCTGGACAAGGAGTAAAGATTTCCAGAACATGTCAACGTACTGCTTAAAAACACTTATTTCAAGTTGGAAATGCTGTATGCAAATACTCAAGAGCAAAACTCTGTGAAAGTTTGGTTTCGTCAGTTTTTAAGCACAGTGTTTCAGTTTTTTTTCCTTGCCTTGGAAATATTAATAGGTTACGGATTCAAAAGTTGCAATATACATGTTGTAGATTTGGATTCGGCATTAGAAAGCTTGACAGAATTTACATATTCCCTAAAATGCTTCAATTAGATTGGTTAAAAATGCAACTACGTTTCGAGCACCAGTACCTTAGTTCTCACACTCACTAGCAGATAATGTTAGACCTGAGTATGTCAAGGAAAAACTCATTTTCAGAGCCAATTGTCATTATAGACATTTCAGAAATTGAAACAATATACTCACTCCTCCATCCTTCTATAATGAATTTCCAATAGGGGCTTCACATATAATGTTGTCATTTTATGTCTCTCTATAAACATTGATCTACTATCAGGATTCACTATTAAAAAAAGCAATCAATAATCGGCTTATGTCTATTTGAACATTACCAATTTTTAGCTAATCTGTGCAGATCGTATATCACGTTATTTTTCAATTTTCTCATTACTCTATTATCACTTTTATTACTTCATTATATTATTATTTTTCTTCCCAAACAACTATTCTATTTTTTTTTTGCTCACTCTTGTTCATATTCTCAGATATGATAGTTCTCCAATAATCAATTATTATAACGTGTATTTCATTTTTCATGTACCGGGTGTCTGGATAAGGGTACAGAGTGTCTGTATCTCGACAATGGTGAGGCCTAGAGGTTTGGGAAAAAATTCCTCATGGATAAAGTGGGCAAGAGAAATGGCTGAAAATTATTTTGAAGTTCGTAATTCAATCACTAGGAGGCGTAACTGCCATGAAGAAACATAAAGTTCACGCTATCTCGGAAAGTTGGACAATGAGCTATAACTTTGAAAACATCATAGCTTGAGTAATACTGCATAATTTCCCTTCGCGACATTTTTTCGTATCTGTCATAATAAGGGAAGGGAAGGCCAATGCATTTTTCAATATTTATATTCAAATATCTCCTGAAACATTCAACAGATTTTAATATTTTTGATCTCGTTTGAAAGAACATTTTATGGTCTCTTAAATAAAGCCATTTTTGTTGAACCGTTCAGTTGAAACAAATAAACTAGACGTTATCTGCAGCGATTACACATTCTTGTGAATTTTGGAAAAAGTAGTATGAAATGCTACCATTTTCTTCACAGACCCTTATTGAGTGTAAAATGCCTTTTTTATTCAAAAAAAGATGAATCAATACGTAGGTATATTTTCAAGCCGACCCTGCACCCTTTTCTTCCGGTTTGAATATGTTGGGACCAACATAACGGTGCTCAATCAGCTAGTTGGTCAGGAAACGTTTTATTCAGGTAGTCCCATGTTTGCATATCGGAAGATGCACCATCCTGCCGAAACTCAAAAATTTCATTATTCAATAATAGCGGCTCCAAAAAATGTTGCTACATTTTGAGATAAGTTTTGCTAGTCATCGTTTTCTCTTTGAAAAAAATGACCACACACTGCGTATAACCATTTAGTTGATCACGTATCCCTATTTGGCAATGATGTTGGAAACCTCAGTTATGAAAAGTAGCTTCAGCAGTGAATAAAATGTTAGTCATCAAATTTCTCTTCATTATAGCTTATAGAAGGTCATAACATATAGTTTGCCACGCTGCATACTCTCTGGAAGGAACTTGGACAACAGATAGTTTCTCCTCTATTCTTGATATTCTGCTTTAGATGAAAATTTAGCAACGCTTTCAATAAGATAGATCGATCCTTTATGAACATTCTGTTCGTATTATGGATGTGGATTCTTAGTATTTATATTTATATTGAACATACTGATTATTTGCTTCATAATTATTATTGTTAGTTCCGCAAGGGTAATTCAATGTCAAATTTTCCTTCAGTGAAAAAATGCAATAAGCCATTAAACGTACAACTTTAAATTATAGAGAGTTATATCAAATTAAAATAAAGCTATACAGAAACATGTTAGAAGTACAATTTAGATTAGGAAATTGCACATTCTTCACCAGATTAAAAAGTTTCATAAACCCGAAACACGCTATATTATGATTTGTCACGGGATTCATATGTGTATTCGGTTGATATAACGAGAATTAAGTGCTTTACCTGTTCATGGCAAACAAAAATTCTATCATACCAAAAAGCTATTATACTCAGTTTTATTGTTAAAAATCGGAGATGCTATCAAACAGATGCATAGATAGAAACGTTATAATCGTAACAGTGTAACCCGAAAATCAATAATCAGATAATCTCACAATTTCGTACACTTATTCTGTCAATGTCAATCAATAACATTAACCGATTAGGTCACCTTCTATTACTTCAGAGAATCAAAAATAAAAGGGAACTGCACCTACTCTTATCAACTAAGACGAATTTATTGTGATTACAAATGTATCTCTTGAAATATATTCCTGTCGCCATAAAATCAAAATTATTTAAAAAAGTTGAATAAATAATGCTAAAGCTTGAATAATGAAACATTTTAATGCAGATTCTTCAGTAATTATATGTTTTTCTTTTATAAGTAGACGAATGAAAGATGATGAATTGATTTCCAGTTAAAATAACAGTTTATAAAATGTAATGGTGGAAAAGAAAAGGGTGCTTATATCTTTATAAGTGGGGTATAAATAGTTTCTTCAGCTTGCGTTTTAAACTTTTGGGTACGAACATGGTATACGAGAATTTTGCATGACCTAACAGATGATTAGATTTTATTAAATGTAGTGAAATTAGGGCTGAGCTAAATAACCTATTCTGCCAAAATAGGAATTTCATACCACGGGATGTTTCTACGATTGGCTGGCTTTTGAATGAACTCACCAGCATCAGTGTCAGCTCGTGAGTTCTGTAAGAGCGTGGACATAAGAAAAAAATTATTTGTACATAAAAACCATTCTCCTAATTTTCATTTCAAGAAAACTTAGATGAATTTGTTGTCAAAATCCGGGACAGACTGAACTACCTTCTTTTCTATTGATAGGAACGCCAATGCGTTCAGTCGATCTTCTGACATTGTGTTTCTCAGAAAAGTTTCAATGCGTTTGAATGTGGAAAAACAACGTTCACATTCTGCTGTCGATGAGCGTTGTACAAATAATATCCAACAGTTTGTATGTTTTCGTCAAAAACTTTTTTAGGTTGTTTAGTGGCAAAATACCACCTACGTCACATATGTCACCGCGTTCTTAAATTGCTGAAAGTTAACTTTTTAATTTTACACTGTCAACATAGAATAAGATTTCCCAGTTTCATCAAAACGTTTTTGTGGATATGCATGTCTATAGGTTTCAAATTTTTAGGATCACTTATGTGATCCCTAAAATCGAATCGTTCGCTAATTTGGCTTGAAATAGTGACACACATACTTCCTTTGCAATAACAGATCGGTTATCTCCAGCTGTCGTTTTTTGTCTTTTCCCAGCACATCCTTCATTATTGCGTCCTTGATGGTCATTGTCAATAAAATTTCTAATCCGAATAGTTTGCTGTTGGAATTGTTCAATTGAGAACTGTCAATCCAGCGCATTTGAGACTGATTAAATAATATTTCAACACGTGGCCTGATGAAATGAAATATTTTCAGTAGAGGCATTTCGGGCAATTCAAATGTTTCAATAAACCACTTTGCTTCAATCATAGTAACTGAATTCATTCCATCTTCGTCGAAAATTTTGTCTAAGCATTCTTTGAAAGAATCCTGGTGATGTTCAAATAATTTGTTCATAGTTCGACTCTTAAAAATCCAGCGTGTAGGAACAGCGCGTGGTAATCTACGTTTGACTATTCCATCAAGAATTACCGTTCGTTTTGGCGATCGAGAAGAAAGCTTGAAAATGACTGCAAATTTGCAAAGAAAATGTTCACTTTTTCACTGCACTGTGCTGCTTGCTCAATAATTAAAGTAAATTGATGCGCGTAACATTGAATATAAAGGGTGTGGAAATATTTTTTTGATCATGGCTTGGACTCCGTTTGTCTTACCACTCATCGCGGACGCCCCATCGCAACTTTGAATGATTAGTTTATTGTTATAAGACCCAGAAGGAGAATTTGAAATACTTTGCAATTCATTCAGCAATGTTTTTGCTATTACATCAGCATTATGTCCACCCGGCTTGAAAAAGATCAAATTCATTCAAAAATGCTTTCATTAAATACGTACCGAATAATAACAACCATTTACTTATGATTAGAGGTGTCTGTAGTTCCATTGGCCTCCATAGCAATGAAATTCGCAGATTTAATTACTTTGAATATTTCCTGCTTGTAAATCTGAAACATTGCATCTAGCGCCTTTAAACAAACCTTTCATATGTATTGCAAGCACAACGTCTAATTCAGCTGCAAAGTTGATTGAGTCTACATAAGTACCAAAGGCTCACTTCAGACTTCACGTTTCGAATTGATTTCACACACTGTATACTATGAAGGTAAGACTGGAGATTCGATGCTTTGTGCCCCTTACCGACGGTATAAGCGCGTATGGCGAAGATAACCCTAGTCAGCCAAATCATACTTGCTATAGGTACACTTCAGAACGTTCCCCGGAACATAGTTTTGAGCGTTAGCATTCCGCCTGACTTGCGGAATAAAATAATTCACTGAATTACATTCGAATTTCGAATTTCGTACTGTGTTTATCTTGGTGATTGGATGGACACGTTGGTGGTTGGGTGGACATGTGCCTTGTGCCCTTTAGTACCACCATAACGGCAAATTAAACATCCAAATCTAGATAATGACGAATCGATTCCGAAGATGTCATAGATTTCAGTATGGTTGTTCATAAAACAGATCGTTATACACTGATAACCTTGAGTTTTGCAGTTCATCAATTCATTTGAAACTGAACCAGGCTTGTGGCAATGAAAATGTCTATCTTTCAGAATACAACGAACTCGTAGCAGTATAATAGAGGTGCACTAGCTGCAGCTTAAGATTTAATGTACAAAATTATGCCTCCTCACCATGTATTTCGGTGTAATACAGTGCACCCAACTTGAAGGCTATAATTTCAAAGTGCTGAGCGGCAGTGCATAAATCAGATTGTCTGGAGTTGTTAATTTCGAGTCTTTTACGGTGACTAGACGTGTGTGTTAAGTTAGTCAAGTTAAGTGGGTTGCCGTAATTCACATTTATTACTGCAGGGAACCTAAAGAACCATTAACCTTTCACCGTTATTGTAATTCGAAAAAAACTTATGCAAAGTTAATTTTACTAATCCCATTGCCGTAAATACGTATCAGTGTGTTGAATAATGCCATTAAAAAGAGAAGCGGAACTCATAAATTCCGGATGGTATTAAAACAAAATGCGTTTCCACCTTTTTGGTCTGCATGGTATGTCCGGAAGTATAAACAATATTACAACCAATTATACATATTAGAGTTAGCCGAATTTTTTTTTCTTAAATGTTTTCGCCTAAGTAAGAAAAGTGTTCTAAATTTGCAGAAGCATTCTCTAACAAAATTCAATAGGATTGTAAGTTGTAGTTGTGATTTATGTAATCCTACTCTGAATGAAAATTTAGTTCCACTTCAAATTTGTTAATTCCAAATTGAACAGTATATTTTATTTTATACAGATTCAATCATTTTAATTTTTGCTAGAACTATTGTTTCATTTTTTTGAGTAGACCTTTTTTTTATTTTTTCTGATTCACGTCATCCCCTCATAATGCCGGAAATTCTTGATTGAGGGTTTTTATCTTTATAATCAAAGCTTTTGGCGCTCTAGGCATAACCCTCAATCAGGAATCTCAGGAAACGTTTCATCAAGAGACCCTGAAATAACTTATCAATTTTAGAGAAACCGAGTCCTTTCATTTCAAATGGTTCTTTGTTTGTCTCGGTAGGCTGAAAAATAACGGTGACGAGAATAAAATCAGTCACGCGCACTTTTGAAGCCTAAAACCAAATTGCTGTTGATGGCATTTGCATCAGTCATCAAGTTGACCAAAATCTATCTAATAATTCTCTTATTGGGGTGCTATCAATATGCTCAAAAAAGGTTTACTATTTCCAAACATTTCGAATGTTCTTCCACAAATTAAGTTTTTCTAATTTCCTCCGAAACTGTGATAAATGAAGTTATCAAAGACCAAAATTTCAGTTCACATTTTAGCAAACCTTTTGGTGTCAAGAGCTACTTCACACCTCAGATCTCCTCATGATCTAGAGCACATATATTCGACCGATTTTGAGTACTATTCATACATTTGGAGTTCAGTTCTCAAATATAGGATGAAGCTCTCAGATTCTATTCAGAAGAGAACTCCTCATCTGGTTGGTAATGCCACACTTACATATTCATTGACCTCTCTACAACATCGTAGACAAGTGTGCGATCTCTCCCTTCGCTATACATATTTCATGTAATCTTCGGAAATCTAGTCTGGTGTTCCACAACGAGAGATTCCAGGTAGGCAAACTAAATGAGCTCAGGCTTGACACTCTCCCGTTATCAGGCTCGGGAACTGGAAGGACTTTTTACTGCCTGACTTCATTTCTCTATCGAACGGCGGAGTTATGGAACTCTTCAGCCAGTAAGGTTGATGTCTCTAATCTCCAAAATTTCAGTAAAAACTCCCATGCCTTCTCCCTTTCAACATTTCACCACTGGCTTTCTTCTCGTATAATTAATAGCAAAGTTTTCATACTTGTATTTGGTGCCTTTCGAATTTTTTGAAGAACATCATATGTTAGGTCTAGAGGCCGGTCATAATCTTCATACATTGGCCGAGAACCTGTACTCGGTCGGAAAGACAAAAATCGTGGTACGATGATGTATACGGGACTATGTCAAACAACAACAAATAGAGCGCGGGAATGTGGCTCGTTGCATGCATCACGGGATAACATTTATTAGAGTACAGATCTGGAGAACTAGTCAACATGTGAAGGATCCAGATCAGAAACATGAATAGGTATCCTCACTGGTTACAAGCTCATGAGAGGACACTTGCATAAAATGAGGCTGTACAATGGAGGTCTTTTCTAGAGACAATGCGGCAGAGGAACTGATACAACCAAACACATACCCAATGTCACAAGGCGAAGCACCAGAACGCAAAAGACAACATATATTCGGGCAGTCTTTTGGGCGTGCAGGAGAGTTTTCAGCGGCACATGGAGATTACAACCAGATATCCTTTATTGGATCTATACCGCTGTGATCAGGTCTATTGCTTCTGTCATGTGGTGGACGAGGACAAGCACTGGTATGTCCCAGCGCTTCTTGAGCAGACTACAGCGGCTTACATATATAGGTATATTGAGCGAAATGAAGTTGGCTCCAACGGAGGCTCTTGAATCTCTTGCCGGAATGCCACCTCTACACTTATATATAAAAGCTGGAGCCATGAGAACGGGGGTAGGTCTCAAGACCAAAATGCATCACTCCAGTGGACACACTTAGCGATTTTGAGTTAGGCAATATGTGAAGGTTCCATACTAGAAATGAGGCAATATAGCATGATACGTTTCATTCCTTCCAAAATCCTTATACTTGATAGAGGAGATTGAATCAACGAAACTCTCGTCCTAGTGCCACCAAGTGAGCTCATATGGTTCACAGACGCGTTCAAAGTAGGACAGGCTTCTGGTGCGGGAGTGTACCTAAAAAGGTCTAAGGTTAATATCTCAGTGACTCTAGACTCTTACTGCAGGCAATATTGACTTGTGCCATGGGAAACGTGCTCATATACATATCCACAGACAACGATTCTGCACTGGGAGCCCTCAAGTCACCTAGAGTCACATCTACGATTGTCAAAGAATGCGGAAATGAAGTTTAACTCATTTGGGTTGGAGGAAATAAAATGGCCGACTCTGAAGCCCCTGTCGGACCGGAGCCAATGGTCACTTCATCAAATCGCATGGGAGTCTCGCCCTTCTGGGCCAACTGAACGAAGAGTGGTTTGACAGGTGACGGGAATCACTACGTATGAGGCAGGCCAGCTCTTTATCAAAGAGGCTGTGCCTAGGCTCTCAGAGAAAAGTTCTCTAAACAAAAGGAACGTCAGAAAGATGACTGGGATTTCAACTGGCACTGTAGTCCTAACAAACACCTTCATACTATGGCCATCGCAGATGATCCTATATGCAGGAAATGTGGAGAGGTGGAAGGAACTGCCTTTCACATACTGTTGGAATGCCTTGTTTTGACATCCGGCATCGTTACTTCGACGAGCGAAACTGCTCCCAGAAGAACTTGTAGAATCCAGCATTAGCAATGTTCTGGGTTTCTGGCGGGACACAAACCTGCTAGAATAGAATAAGCAATGAGCTCAACTAAGTAGCCTTAGTGTATCTGGGGGATGAGCTCCCTCCACTCAACTGATGATGAAGATGCTGCAGATGGTGCGGACGGGAAAAAGAAACATCAATCCACATTCTGTGATGCAGATGTCTAACACTGATCCCCAAGATGCTTGGTACTCTCGGTAGAGCTATGCGACACTGATGGGATCCAGAAACTAGATACGAATATGCTGCTTGGTGAACACTCATAAGTGGGAACCACTCCACTACGTGACATGGAATGCAAAGGGCTTCAGCCTAGACATTAAGGCACCGCGATGGACACTCTCTCAATTAATGATAATAGAAGTACAGGGAACTGGAGTTGAGTGTAAAACATCTGACAAGAATAGACTAAAAGTCCTTTATGGCTAGGTATAACTGGTGCAAAGGACCGGCAACCAAAGCAAAAAAAAAATTTATAACGTATTGCTCCACTAATTAAACTCATTTTGAATACAGTAAAGAGCTTTGTGAGTATCTATTTTATTGTTACCTTCCGACCATAAGTCGCACTTCAATTTCAGGTGAAAAGGTGTATCTTCTGGCCTTCTTGTGTTGGGGAAGTTTCTTTGTTGAATGCAATGGAACATATTGTGAAAGTGAAACTGAAACTGTGAAAATCGTTTGGAAATCATGTATCTCTTATTATTCATAATTCCAACCTTGTGTTCCGTTATCCCGTTGTCTTCCATTTTGAATAGCTATTGGTCTTGTTTCAGATAAGATTCCTGATCCGTTTTCATTTCAGACTCTTCGTTCTAAACTAAATCTTCTGATATAACAGCCATTCGCCCTGTTTCAGGTTGCAATTTCGATCCGCCTCTCGTTACAATTCTCTTCTGAATAATAATAGTTTCGGAACCGAATCGTCCAACAGTATTAAAGTATTTTCAATAAATAATTCTTGTGGAGCGTATAGTAGCAGAGCCTGAAGTTACATGCCACGGACAATTTACCAGGCTCCGGATGTAACATTGAGCAATTAAATCCGAATCATATCGTTCATTCATTCTTAACCCCGCAACAATTAATTCCAGATTTTATCTAAAACAGAAGAATCCCGAGTTTAATGTTACATTATTGTTTAGTTCAATATAGTACCATTTAGATGAAGTCGTGCCATTAGCATAATGGAAACGCAAGAGCCGATAATTAGCCAACAAACCTCCATAGCGGGCAACGAAATTACTTACTCTACTTAACCGCGTAATCTAAGCGCTTAGGCCGGAGAACGCTCGATACCGCGAATAATAGTTAAGCAAAGGATACCGCCGTGATAACTTTTAAGGGATTTACAACCGGCTTATTCGCAAACTGCTCAGATTTGGGACAGTTATAATGGATCTCATAGCGCTTCCGCCGATTTTATCTCCATTCTTTATTTGCCAGAAATTATACCATTTATTTTGATAACCTTGCCACTTTTCAGTTGCTTTTTATTATGAAATATGCTGCAATTTGTTACACTTCCAACAACTTTGGGAACTTCTAGGCCACTAAAATAAACTTCTGCGTTGTTTGGATGTATACACAATCGATTATAATTGGAATATTATTTAGAACATGCTTTCTACGTAAGCCATACATTTTCGGGGAATGAACATTATGTCTACGAATGTATTTTGAGATATATTTCTTTTCGAACCATATTTTTACTAAATTGATTTTTTTAGTTTGGTTAATATTTGTTGGATTGTTAGATACTTCAGGATCATTCAACAATTTAGACATTTCATTCTCATATTCATTTATATTCATGATAACAGTTTTATTACCGTTATCTGCTTCTAAGACAGTGATTTGTGGGTCAGATTTGATGAATTTTTTGATTTCTTAGGAATTTTGTATTGATTTGTTATTCTTATTGTTAAATATAACGTCAAAATAAGAAGTTTTATTCCATTTTCAGTCATAATGAAGAACCATAATATCAACAAAACGTACATCTACAAATGGTTCAAGAATGTGAATACAAAAATAGATATACCTTTTTTTATATTATTACCTGGATGAGTTCATATGCCTGAAATTGTCTTTCGTCAACATACAATTAGGATCATTGATCTCAATACCAGAAGGGCTATGGGGTCGGACTAAATTCAGCCTGTTGTTCTCAAGGAATATGCTCCAGAATTAATACCGATTTTCTGCAGGTTGCTCATCCTTTCATACTAACTTGATGTGTTTCCATCCAGCTGGAAGACAGCTGAAGTTCAACTAATTCCTAAAAAATTGAGAACACCCTTCCTTATCATTATAGAGTCACTACTATATGTGATCTCTTAAGTGATGGAGAAAGCAATCAACATTGAGCTCATCTTATTCCTAGAGAACTCCATAATATGATCGTCAGCAACAAGAGGAGACCTGCTTGCCTACGTAACATGTGTATGGCAGAAATCTATTGAAAATATGGAAAATCTCAATTGATGAAGATCAGCCAATGATTTTCAAATTAGGTTGAGTTTGATGCAATCAAAACACAAGCTTATATTTTCTCCAAGAAGGCGGATCTCACTATTCCTTATATGATGATGTGACGTACAACTATTTCTAAGAAGTCTTCCATTTCAATGCTCGGTAACACCACGAACAGTATCCTTTCATAGGATAGTGCGTGCCAAGAGGTACTTTTACATCCCAGCAGCTCCTTATATTCTACAAAGCCATTCACTGAAGATGTCATACTTACGGATTCATCGACTCTAGGATCTAAGGATATTTCCATTGTCGGTATTCAACAGAAATCTCGTTTATCATTCCACCACGAGATATTCCAAATAGGCTGTCTGAATGAGCTAAAGCTAGTCATGCTCGAGAATTGCCAAACTTCATCCAACCAGACTTCATTTTTCTATCGTGGAACACTTTGCCTAGTGACGTCTTTTCTCATGCCTGAGACCTCCAAATTTTCAAGAAAAATTCAAAAGCTCATCTCCTCTCCCATTATTACGATGTTCTTCGAACATTATTAGTTTTCCTCTAGTGTAGTCATAGTATTTATAGCGAAAAGAAAATTAAACCGGTATCCCAAATTTCCTGTCCATTTCGCCTAGCTGGTACATGATCTTAACTCACATTGGTTACGTTATTTTTGCTGAACGGCGGCCGATCCAGAATGTAAGCTGAAGGTTGACTCTCAGCGTCATATATAAGAATTACATACAGAATAAACTTCACATCCAACATCTATACCATGTTTACATCGGGAGATAAATAATTCACATGAATACACTCATTTATTTAAGGTCATATTTATGTTGAAGCTAAGTAATGGAATATTCCGTATTATATATCTGGGATATGGAATTCATCTGACTGGACATTGTTGTCCAGAAGACACGAATGTTTATAGTCAATTCCAACTCTAACCTGAATAATTCCAATACATGCTTTTTATAAAGGAATATCAAAGTTACATTCGTATTATTTATTTTGGCGTGGGAAGTCCTGAGCGAATCTTCCCATATACTCCGATATTAATTGTTATTAGTCTCTAACTACTTTCTTTCTTGTTATGGAATCGAGTTTATTCCAACAAAAACAAAACATTCGCGAGCTCGAGAAAACATTCGAAAACAAAGTACTGGGAATGATATATTTCAGAATCTGAAACAACTCGTCATTCAACCGATGACCCCACCTTATTTTTCAAATCACACTGGAATTCCGTTTATTGTTATTCCATATTTTATGTCTCGGCATCCAAAACAAAGATACAAAGACTCGTCGACCAGTATGTTGTGAGAATAATTTCAATGGATAAATGAACCTCAATTTTGTTCAGGAACAGAGAATCGCAGCTTCCAGATATACATATATGCCGGTAAAAATGAAAGAATATTGTTTTCCATCTTATGGAGCGAGCGTCACTGCTCCAAACTTTGAATGTTCGTCAATATTCAGACCAATTTTATCATAAGTAGGTAAATCAGAAGTAACGGTACGTACTAGTAAGTGGCTCTCAATCTCTACCGTGGAACTAAAATATATATATTAAGACGTAGAAGATAGCAAGTAAGATAGATAGATAGATAGATCATTTCATATATGTACATTATATGTTTACACTCGTCATCATAAAATATAAATAAGATCACAATGTTAAATTTAAAATCTTATTTTGAAATAATCTTCTGTGGAATAAAATATATTATTGAAAAGAATATTTTCAACAGATTTCTTGAACTCTTTCAATGGTAATTCTCTAATAGGTCGGGGCAATTCATTAAAATATTGAAACGCTAACAATTTTGGTACATTTTGAGATTTTTTAAGTCTAAGAAAATCTGTACGAATGTTTGTCTTATCATCGTATTGTAATCTCTGCAATTATGTGCATATTTAAGACATTCATTTAAATATATATATTTGCGAATGTCAATATACCTAAGACCTTGAATGCTTTTCTTCAGCAGTAAGGAATCAAACACCGGAAATTGTAAGTAATGGGAGGAACGCGTTTTATCAGGGTTCTGTCAAAAACAATTGGTGAACAAATTGAACCACTCGTAAAATGATAAGATGTTAGAGGTGATTTTCACCACTACGTAGGGTTTCAAACTCATCATAAATGCGTCTGATATAAGACCTATTTCGAATCTGAATTCACGTGTCTTCTGTTTTCCAATCAAAATTACATCTGGTTAGTATTTTATTTGATAATTCAAATTCAACTTTCACACTGTAAAGTTCGGGTACCACTATTGTCAGATGGTTTCAATGATTAGAATAAGTTCGATTTATTCCATTGCTGTTATGGCTTCTAATCTCCTCATACAGGATATCATACAATGTATAACTCGCATGTATATATGCTGCTAAAACTGACAATACACCGATGGCTTACTAAACACATGGATGGTCAGCTAACAATACCACAGTTGTGACATTGATGCAGTGACCCGATTATATGGGCAAGAGGGATGTAATTGTAATAGAGGTATTCGCAATGGAACCGTCAACAGTTACACGCCTCTGTTGGTGAGATAATGAAATACCTACGCAATATGTACTTCTTTTAATGTGTATAATGTATTCGTGTCTGGAATGCGGTCTTGATACTACAGGCTACAGGACTGTTGAGAAAAAATAAACATAATCCAATGTAACAATTGACATATATATGAATACATTCATTTATTAATTGTTGACTTCGCCCAGATAGCTATGATCTCTCTACTCTAGATTGGTCAGTAACATTACAAACTAATAGTTCTAGACAACTGTTCCGTTCTCTCATAAGGTTCATCAGTAGGAGAAGAAAGTTTGTAATCTTGCTAATTGATCATTCCCTTCGAAGGTGTACATAACCCACCAACATCATGGTAGAGAGACCATGTCATCTATTAGTATTAGCTTGATCATTCAAATTTGGGTAGATAAATTTTATAAATTATCACAAAATTCTTGCAAACTGATAAAATAATGTATTGTTTCAATTTTCTGAAATTAGAGTGCTACCTGTAGAGGATAAAATGGAAAATGAATGAACAAAATTGAATCAAATTTTCTCACGTGTACATATTCTGAATAATATGTTATTTATTGTAACATAACAGCAACAAATTTTGAGTTGTTGGAGTTATTAGTTTTGTTAGGTATTTTTACGTTATTATTTTCAATTGATTATTACAAAATATTTTTAAACTAATAATAATTTTCCAATTGTATGATATGAGAATACCTGAAGAAGATTAAATGAAAAATGAAAAAAAAAATCTAATCAAAATGATTCACGTGTACATATATTATGAATAGGATGCAGTTGTAACATTAAAGCAACAGTTAATTCCCATGTTCATTTATTTATTAACGGGACGAACCCTTTTACAGTATAACAAATCTAGTAAAATATAATGTATCGTAAAAAGAATAAAAAGAATATAAAATGAAGAGTTTACATTGCAAATATACATACATTCGAAATTACATAATTTATCTATGTTGAGCTAGTTAAAGCCCTTTGAAAAGCAACTAACGAAATGTTCCAAAAATTGAGATTTGAATAATGATTTGATGCGGTAGTTAAAATACGACAAAATGAAGAATGCGTTAGGTAGTTTGTTCTGCTATATGGTATGTGAAATATATTAATATTAACCTAGCGGGTATTTCTTTGGGTAATGCGGAACTTACTTTGTGATAGTAAATCAGGACCCATTAATGAGTTTCAATACAAATTTTAGATCATTGTGATTTCTACGTAATAATAATTTTTCAATATCTAGAATAGATTCAACCAAGTCGTAATTGAAATTATAGTTGTTGTTGAAAAAAATTATTTTCCACTTTTTAGTGCAATTTGGCTCCAAAATAAATAGTTTATAGGTTTGAAAATAATTTAGTTCATTACGTCAGAAGAAATAATATCCACTTTACTTTCGTATCTTCTCTGGAACGTATATTTATCTATCAATCTATTCAGCGCCAACATTAACCTCTGGACATAGGCCCACCCCTCCACCCTCGATGCTTCTCGATCTCGGTCGATTTGCATCCATTTTGTTCCAACGCGTTCCTCTAAATCATCTGACCATCGCATTTACGGTCTCCCCCTCCTTAGTTTATTATTCTACGGCGTTCAACGTACATTATCTTGTTCAATCTGTCGTCTTTTTTTCTCAAGGTATGTCAAGTGAATGTCCGTATCAGTCTTTCAACTTGTGTGAATGCATCTTCCACTTTCTTTCTATTACAGATGTAACTATTTATTTTCCGATCTACTACCTACTTTATTGAGTTTCAGCATTTGTCTTTCCATTGATCTTTATGAGAAAACTATTGTTTATAGCATATTGATGAAATGGTTGTGCATACCTCATCTGGATATGCATCAATTATAATTAGAGTCTGAATTATATGTAAAATGCATATAAACTGCAAATATGTATTGCATATTCGAACTTCTTCGTATTTTCATATTAGATAAATATGAAGAAATTTAAAATGACTTAATTATGGCCTTGTTACAGACAATGTAATTCTGGATTTTATGATTCTTATCGTCGACAATTGTGTCAACTGCGGAACGTCTCTACGAATGGAATTCCCAGTATAATAGAATAAACGTAATTGATAAATATCCGTTTACAGTTCAGTTACTATTTAACCAGTGATTGTGTTGTCGATAAAAGAAAAATCGGAATCTGCCAAGGAAAAATTAAGACTTTTTAAAACTGGATTGGTGTAACATGGCTCTTTCTTCATGAAACTCCATAAAACTTTGCTTAAGGAGGTACGATAGAGGCAGTTTTTTAAGATTACATTTTTTGAAATTTTTACAGACAGCTGAGTCAAATTTTTGGAGGGTTTCCCTACACCATTTTTCAAATATATCGAGTCAAAAAAACAACATTTTAACATGAAAGCTTATGGGGACGTGGTTAAATCTTCAAATTGTAAAAAAACGGCTAAGTGGAAATGTTTTTTTTTTCAATGGAATAACATTATTACAATAATATTATGTGCAAGTTTGAGCGAGTCTCACTAATTATTTCTATGAAAAAATAGCTTAGAATTTTCAATTTATAAATCTTAATAATTGTAATTAACTTTTAAAATTAAAAACACGAAAAGTTGACATCAACTATACGATTATTATTTCTACATGTGCTTATGCATACAACTCTAGCCGGCAATATTTATAGCGTTGCCAGACTTCCGCTCTCACCTTTAATTTAGAGAACCCTGACACGTTGGAGTTTGATCCCAATCAATCATTAACTAGCCAGAACAAATGTAAAAAAAATCATTGAGACTTATCCTTTTATTTCACAAGACACTTAGGATGTTAACACACTGGGAGGAAAGTAGAAGGGTGAACGCTAATATTAATCAGATACACTCGTACTCAAGAACAACAATAAAACCAAAAACACTCTGAAGAAACTATTGAGTTGAATTAACTGAAATTGAATAAGTGTCACGTGATTTCTCAAGAGACTAATTCAAGTTAGAAAATAAGACTGAAAGTTTTAGGCATTGTCCCTGGTATTTGTAATGCGTCCTTTTTCTCAAGAACCAATCTACAATTGGGAAAACGATCCCATTTTCAGTAGCTCATATGATCCAATCTCTAATTATAATAAAAAGAATGTCATGTACTCAAATGATTTTTTGAAGAGTAAGATAATGTCATCTCAGAGTTAATTTTAAAATTTCCACTGATGAATGAACAAAGTAACTCACAACTACTAAGAAATTGAATAAGAGAAGCACGAGAATGTGAAAAATGTGGAATAATAGTATTTTCTGAAGCTTCTGATTACCAAATCAAGAGAATACCGGGATATCAAAAATTATCTTGGTCAAGGGTGGTTGTGGAATCTAAAACGTGTGTCTTACTTTACGTTTGAAATAATTATGTGACTGTCACACTGACATCACCAATAACCTACAAATTTCATACCTATTTATTTCAGTTGTAAAACAATAATGAACTACAAATTAAAAACTATCTTGGTCAAGGGTGGTTGTGGAATGTAAAACGAAATGTTGACTTTGAACCTTTTACAAGGTCGCAATAGCCACAAACGGGGTCGAAAACTGTTTTAAATTGGTTAATTTTCGATAAAGCGAACGACGTCCACGTGAGGAGCGCGTAGCTCGCGAGTTAGAGAAGTGCAAATCTTCGGAACATAGAACGTCTTTACGAGGACTTTTCGCATGCGGTTTTCGCTCCATGTCGTTAGTTTATGAACGGGGCCAACTAAATAGCATAGTCTCGTGCCCCAAAATGTCGATTAACTAGGAAAATTTAATTAAAGAGGAGCAGGTGCTCTCAGGTCTCAGCTACGCGCATCTAACGTGCGACGTACCAAATGGAATTCTCTAGCTACTAACATATACCCAAAAGCGGTTAAAAGCTAGCGGCCTATAGCCGAAAACACTTTATTACAACTGACGCCGGCCGCACGGGGCATAAAACGGCCCCGAATTAGCAAGGTAAAAAGTATAAACTCCAACTGACGCGTAGCGAGCTCCTCGAGGCATATGTCAAAATGATTACGCTCGTAACTAATTACATACGACGTCTCTGGCGTTCATGCAATTGTGTTTTTATACAATTCGAACCTTCTAATTTCGATAGGCCACGTGAAAATCCCGGAGTCTGGAGCGCTAGAGACTTCTGAGTGTTATAACATTCGTATAAAATTGCGAAATTTCTTATTTTTAGAAACTTCAAATTAATTAATTTTACACAAGTTTTGATAACGTAAAGTAAGACACACGTTTTAGATTCCACAACCACCCTTGACCAAGATGATTTTTGATATCCCGGTATATCGACCTGACCTCATCGGATGATTGAAAGTGAGCCTGAATCAATAGAACGATATGAAGCTAATTTCATTTAGAGCTTAATAAATTCTGAAGCTGCATGTGATAACAAAAACGATATTACAATGATCAAAGTAAGTTTTAAGCTGAGTTTTATCAGTGGTAGGGTTAAACCCGGCGTGCCAGTTAGTAATCGGGGTTGGTCGTAACTCACAGGAGAAAGGGTCACAACGAAGCCAGATTAAATTTGCAAATTACATTGTAATCAAATTAACTTTTAGCGTAATTCACGGCTTTGCAGTTGTAATTTTATTTGTACTTCTTAACGTGTGAATTTCCACAACGAATTGTATGTAATTTCCCCCAAGATCGCTCAACATGAAATTACGCTCAACTCGACTCGAGACAGTAAGGCCCTATGAACGATGTGTTGGCCCGAGGTACCCATAGCCATCACCATCGCCCTCACCTCGCGATGTTTCGAAGTGATATTTACGTGCAGGAGATTTTCTTATAACTCCAGCGGGACACGCGTATTTGAATTTATAGGGTTTTTAAGTTTTCAATGTTTGTAGATAAACGAAACATGGTGAGGAATCTGAATTCGTTCTCTCATGGGCGGCAAGATGCGAAATGTTTTGTTGGCGTTTGAGGACGATATATTTTAAAAGTTTGAAAGTCGTAAATCATCGTGGGAAGCCAAAGGTAAGAACACAGATTTAATTTAAACTCCATTATAGCACAACTGTGAAACTCTTCTTAAATATTGTTCCGAAGAGAAATTACCCTCAGAATTTATCTCTATAATTAAAAGAAGAAATTTATCATCTAACTGCGTGACAAACTGATTCACGTAACCTCCACACAAAATTGAATATATCGATTCCACATATATCTGCATGGAAAACGTTCTCCTCTTTGAATAGAAAATTTCATTCGAATATCGATTGAAAATTCTGATTTCTGTTTTGCATCAAAATCATCGGAGGGAAAGAAATTGATTCTTCTCTCTATAGAGGAACTGGCTACTCAAGAAGGACAAATAAAGAGAGGATGGGGCAGAGAGAGACAGAGAGAGAGAGAGAGAGAGAGAGAGAGAGAGAGAGAGAGAGAGAGAGAGAGAGAGAGAGGGAGAGAGAGAGAGAGAGAGAGAAAGAAAGAATATGTTGTTACATCATCATAAGTGTTAGATTAAATTTGTGTTATGTGCAAGTATAGATGAATAGCAAACGAAAGATTTCATTTACTGGTTCAAATTTAACAATATAAATAATAACTAATCGACCTTATCCACTAAAAATACTTTTATAATACTGAAGAGTAAACTGAATAGGAAATCGAAATGTACTTGTTTGAATACTATTTGGGGATAATAATCTAATCTTTTTTCTTCTGTTGGGAGGTAGGTGAAACCCTGAGTCCCTGAGTCCGAACTTAATCACCTGAGATATACCCACCAAACACTCCACCTCGAATAGTAGGCTCGATTCAGCAATCAGGGCAGACTCGATGACACTTAGGTCTGACGGCCCATTATATTTTGCCTCACCACTTTCCTGAACCATAGGAAAAATTTCGCAGTCGCTGAGATTTGAACCCGCGTCCGGAGGCCACAGAGTTTAGAAGATCGATGCTTCTACCACTGAGCTATCTGGCCTGGAGTTACCTTCAGCTAGAGATAAATCGGAATTTGGTAAAGTGATTTTTCGTTTGTTGTAATGTATTGTGTTGAGATGTTTGCTAACTGCGACCTAGAAGATATATTATGTCCCCCTCTGCTGCTATTAGTCCAGGCAATGAGCCCGGAAAAAGACCATAATAAAAAACATATATGTAGTCAGCTAGAATTCCAAAATTTTTTCTGCATTTTGTTTCTGATACCCCCTCAAAACGGGGTTTCAACCCCTCAGAGGAGCATTCTTATAAAAACAGTCCAAAATTAATGAATTACCCCTAGTGTGTTTTTTGGGTCGCTGATCACGATTCCGCAGTTGGTTTCTCGGAAAATTCCCTCCAGATGGGAAATTTGGAAAATTTATATATAATATATAATTATAATTTTGTTGCAAAAATGAAATATAGTAGATTTTTTGGGTCGCTTGGGAAAAAATAACAGCGGAATCGTGATCAGCGACCCAAAAAACCTACTAGACGTCATTTTTGCAACAAAATTATAAATTATATATTATATATAAATTTTCCAAATTTCCCATCTGGAGGGAGTTTTCCGAGAAAACTAATCGCGGAATCGTGATCAGCGACCCAAAAAACGTACTAGGTGTCATTTTCGGCTCTTAATTCATTAATTTTGGACTGTTTTTATAATAATACTGTTCTGAGGGGTTGAAACCCCGTTTTGAGGGGGTAGAAAGGTCGAGCCCCGCGGTCTTGATAGTCATGAATGATCTATGGGGTATTAGGAACAAAATGCAAAACAAATTATGAAATTCTAGCTTACTATATTTTTTTTTCTGGTTCGTTGCCTGGACTATATGCCCTTCAGCGGTTATAGCATTTCCTCCAACCCTTTGGCTTTAAGAAAGTTCAGTATGTCGGATGGCTTCGCGTAAGTTGAGTCTCCCTTTTCTATTTGGTATGCCTCAAGGTTTATACATTTCCTCCCCTTCTAAATTACCCAGATAGTTGTCCATAATTTGTTTTAAAAGTGATAAACTTTCTTGAGAAATGGTGTGACCTGCATTTAAAATATGTTCTGCTAACGCTGATTTTACTTTTCTGTATATGAACAAAATGTATTTTATACCGAGTTAAAATGCGTAAAACCAGTGGTTACATTCTAAACTTTTGGTTACACAATGGATTATCTAAAAACATTGAAAATACATCAAGTACTAGTCGTACTAAAAATTTATGCAAAGAATACATCTTAGACTATTCTAGGATAAAAATTCATTAATAAATAGATCTTAAAAATGTCAATTGAATTTAAAAAAACGTATACCTGAAGATAATAATAATAATTCTTACTTAGCTTATATTTTTAATATTTTACTATTTTTCATTACTTTATTGCTTAAATTTACCTTCAGTTCTTCCCTTGCTACTATTGATAGGAAATAATCTCCCTTATCCAATAAAAATACTATTATAGTACTGAGGACCTTTCGGCTATCAAGTAGCCGTCATCAGAGTGAACTAAATTATAAATCAAAATGTGCCTGTTTAAATACTATTTGGGGATAATAATGGAAACAATGGGTTACCCTGGACATGAGTCGGAATTTAATAGATTGCTTCTTCGTTTATACTTTTCCATACCCTCTAAATTACCTAGATATTTGTCTGTACTGTGTTTCAAAAGTGATACACTTTCTTGAGAAATGGTGTGACCTTTATTCAAAACAAGTTCGACTACCGCTGATTTTTCACCATTATTTTTCTTTATATAGGCAAAATGTTCCTTATAACTAGTTAAAATGTTCCTTCTAGTTTGAGCCACATAGCATATTGAACACAAGTTACAATAAATTTTGTAAATCCCAGATTTGCCAAAGTCGAAAAGGTATCGCCTAAACTTTTTTTCGCTTGTCCTAACATATATAAACGGGTTGTATTGCAAATTTAGAAAACAAATTAAACAATTTATTAATCACTGATGATGTTGGAACTTTTGAATTTTTTAGAACTATTCGAAGGAAGTGGTCAATTGGTTTGTCTAGAAATTGAATTATTGATCAAAGATTTGTCGTTAACATTGTCCAACGCTATTTGCTGAAGTTTCTCAACTTCGTTGATATCTATAATTTCTGTGAATCATTGAAGGTGGAATATCGTTATTACTGGAAAGCAATATAAGGAAATTCCGTCGTGATTATTCGCAAAGAGGATTTTCACAATTCGGTGGATATCTTATTGAATGATGCTCCGTATGAACAGATTGCCAGGAACCCTTTATCTGAATACATTAAATTAGTAAATAATTCTTTAAAAACGGTCAAATTTGGAGAACATGGGGGTACTACCCTTTTTACTGAAAATTTTGTGGACAAGGTCTCAACTGAAATTGGTATAAAATTGTCTAAAATTTGTCTAAAATTCTGAACTTGAAACGATCGGTTTTTGGAAAAGTAGGTGTACTAATTATTTTCAATGAAATATATAATTAAATTTGTTTAATTGGGGAAATTAAACATGTGGCAAATTTTGATAGTTCATGTGACAGCAAGTATAGTAAGTAAGTAAGTTTATTCTTTCTTCGTAATCAGATATATTACAATATAATATAGCAATACTACTAAAAATTAAGTGGCGTCAAAAAAGAGAATATAAAATATAATTAATGTACACTGCACAATAACAACAATTTAAAAAATTATATAAGGACTATTATTGTCACTTATAGCTTAAAAATTCGTTTATGCTGTTGTAGGCCTCTATTTCGATCAGATACTCAAAAACAGCCCTTTTAAAAATCACTAATTTTTGAATAGCTTTAAACTCGTCTGGTAATGCATTAAAAAATTTAAGGCATCTATATAGTGGAGACTTTTCGAAAAATGTCAAGTCATGTCCCGGGATGTTATAATTTTTTGATCGAGTATCATGTGTATCTAGTTTTTTAAGATTAACAAAGAGATGTTTGTTCTTAAAAAGAAAAATAATACACTCATAAATATAGATGTTGTAAGCAGTAAGAAGAGTATTTTTTCTACAATGTCCCCTGCATGTTTCAATGAATTTAAGATTCAGAATGGTTCTCACAACGCGTTTTTGACTCACAAATACATTTTCAAAAATAGTGCTTATATCATAGAATATGATACCGAACTTCATTCTTGAATAAAAATTTGCAAAATATATAGTTCTTAATATGGAATCATTACAGCAATTTTTGAATACCCTGATCGAATATCCCACACTATTTAACTTAGAGGTCAGTTTGTTTACATGCTCTGACCAACTCAATGTGGCGTCCACTTCTAGCCCTAAGAACTTTACCGATTCTTGCTGTTTATATGTAATCTGGTTTATTACCATATTTGTAGGCGGTTCAAAGCCTGGATGAATATTTCTAAATAACATCATATTTGTTTTTTCAGCATTTAGTATCAATTTGTTCTTTCCGAACCATTCACCGGCATTCAACATGGCGGCACAACACTCAGAAATCAATTTTGGGTAAAGTTTTTCACTTAGATTCAGATTGCTATCGTCAACATAGGTTACCAAAGTGCGCTTTGGGCCTTCTAATTCTGTGATATCGTTTAAAAAAATTATAAATAACAGAGGACCCGCCAAACTTCCTTGTGGAATTCCCACAATAGTTGTTTTGAGTTCTGAGTAAACTTTTGAATTTGATGTAGTAACTGCCACCCTTTGTTGCCTATTAGACAGATACGATCTAAACCATTGCAAAACTACTCCTCTTACCCCATATCTGTGAAGCTTGTATAACAAGAGTGAATGGTCTAAGGTATCGTACGCCTTTGACAAGTCTAGAAAGATTCCCTGCGTAAGTTCACCCTTATCAATTTTTTCGAATACAGCTTGAATAAAGGAAAATACGGCTGTGTCAGTTCCTCTATTTTTTATGCTGCCATGCTGAATGTCACTGAATAATCTAGATTTCTTAAAAAAGGAAATTAATCTGGTACACATGGACCTCTCAAAAATTTTTGAGAAACTATTCAGCAGGCTAATTGGCCGATAGTTAGAGACATCTGATGGGTCGCCTTTTTTAAGAATAGGCTTTATTAGGGCCACCTCAAGTTGGTCCGGAAATACTCCGTGCCTAAATGAGTTATTTATGATATGTGTAAGTGGTTTACATAAAAGTCCTATACATGTTTTTATAATAAACACAGGTATCGCATCTGTTCCACAGCTAAGTTTGTTCTTTAGTTTTTTAACAATTTGAAATATTTCTTCTTCACTTACAAGATCTAAGAACATGGAATTTTCATTTAGAGGAATTTTGCAAGTAAAGGGCCTTTTCGGTTGTTTATCCCTACGACTGGGCACAATGTTCTCTAAGAACTCGCTTATCTTATTGGCATGTTCTTGAGGGTTATCGAAAATGTGACTGTCATTTTTTGTGGGGTATCTTTTCCTTGTAAGTCATTGATTACTTTCCACACACTTTTATTTTTATTCCCACTATTTTAAAAAAAATTTTCTATGTACTTTTTCTTCGCCTCGGAAAGAAAATTATCATATTTGCATTTGTACCGTTTGTAATTTTCATTAAATTCACTATTACTTGACTAATATTAACAAAGCAACCAGATCTCTTTCACATTGAGCTATTTCTGGAGTGTTGTGATAATTTGCTATCTTTTTTTCTTTTTTACTTCAAGGAGAGGGAATGATTCATTAAATATAGGAATAAAAGTGTTCAGAAAACTTACCCACTGACTATTCACATCAGATTGGCTTACCGATAACATATCTACCCAGTCCTGCTGTAGTAGTCTTTCATTAGAGGCATTTATATTTTTCTCCGAAAAGCTCCTTTTTTTGCAGACTTCCTCTTGTTTTACATTAAGTATATCTACATAGACTTTGACACACTTGTGATCCGAGATATGATATTCAATGACCTCACATTCACTATCGTAATTAACACAAATGTTATCCAAACAAGAGGATTTTGTAGCGTCGATTCGTGTGTATTCCCTGGTGGCTAGCTTAAATCCATATACCTCCAAAAGGAATATAAAATCCACAGAAGCAGCATTTTGTACCGACACATCAATAATAAAATCACCTCCTATGAAAATTTTGCAGTTTTCTGTTGCCAGAAATATTTCAAAAGTCAGCCTGACAGTAGGTGTCAGTGTAAAACATACAGTTGTGGAATACACCATGATTTCAATGTGACAGCGGTTTCTGAATCATTACACGCCATTATTTACTTGCCTTGTTTATCTAACGATCTATCTATTTGTAAGTTCGGATGAAATATAGGAAGTGAATTTTAACCAACTTCTAGTAGTCCGTTTAACTTGAAATTTGACAGGTGTTTATCATTCGGGTGACAATGTAGGGTATATTTATGAGAGAAAAAACAGGATGGCGGCTCCACAACAATGGGCAAGTTTTGTGATTATGGTCTGATTCAATTTAAAATTGGTATAGGAGATCATTGGGGTGAGAGATGATGATTTTTCAGTCAAAATTCAAGATAACGGCTATGATGGTGAACGAGTGTTGATCAGCTTCTATTCAAAATTGATATATAAGGGGGTTTTGGGGTCGGCGTCCATGACTTCTTAGTCAAAATTCAAAAATTCAAGATGGCGGACGAGTTTTGTGATTATGATGCGATTTCTTTGAAAACTGGCATATGGAAGTTTTCGAAGTCGGATATCATGATTTGTCAGTCAAAATTCAAGATGGCGGATGAGTGATTATGGCCCGATTCTTTTCAAAATTGCTATATTGGGTTTTTGGGGCTGCAGTTCTCAATTTTTATTTCTTTTTACTACACTCTAAAATAAAACGTTGTCTTTAAAATATTTTTCCATTTTTAATTAAATGTCCTGTTCTTACAATCAAATACATTCGATCCGCAGCAGTGTCCGGAAGTTAGCTTGCTTATGAAGATGAGAGAAGTCACTTGACCAATCGATTATAGCTTTTTAAGTTCAAATTTATATTTTTGACTGATATCAACTGCTTTGATATAAATTACATTACTGATTTTTCTCAAATTATATTTCCAATAATCTGTGGTGTGTGGCCCGAAGATGTATATAGGTAATAATATCTACGAAGCTAGTCGCTGTTGAATAAACAAGAATATAGTACTTCTTATTGTGAATCTCTAATCAATAAGTTTTTGTTTGTATTTGGTTCCCCCAGGAACATTTATAATCTTTATGTTATTCCAATCTGATAAATCATTCAGATAATATAGAATTGAATGAATTTCGAATGAATAACAGGTTTTGAATTAGTAAATTTATTTTCTCGTTAATCGTGAATGGTTGAATAAGACCAATGTCATGTTTCAATTACAACTGTAATCTCCTCCTTCCTTTTGTTAAATCCGAGACAAACTTTTGAATAATTTCAATAATTACTTATTGTGTAAGAGTACACTTCTCAGTAAATTAATCAGTGCCAAGTTATCCATATTTATAATTTGCACCGCAGTGAGAAATCCGATTATCTCGTTTGTTAACAATGCGATATAACATAAAATTCAAGCTTGTGATATAAATGTAATTAGCCAAGTCGTGTCCAAGGTGGGTATCCGAGGAGACGTGACGTGTTTACCGAACGAAACCGGACAAAGTTATTTCAGTATCTCAGGGGTGAATTAACAAAGCACTACTTGAAAATAACTTGAGAAGCCACTCTGAAGATGAAATACTTACAACGACGACAGCCGGTGGAAACTCGTTTAAGCGACCGCGGCTTATTTCACTCTAATTTAGCGAGAGCGAGACGAGCACCACTAAATGAAGTTTAATGTAATTGGCCAAGTTGCACTACAACAGGTGCTGCTCGTGTTTGCACTCGCAGACGCACCTCATAGTTTCACCTCCAATAAATATTGGGTTACGGCAAGTTACACGCTTATTGTTGACATTTTTTCACACATTAACGACAATTCTATAGAATTCTCTGCCCTATTAGATTCCCATTTGAAAACATTACTTTTAGTAATCGCATATACCGGATGTCCGGATAAGGGTAGAGAATGGCTGCTTTTTGACAATGGTAAGGCCTGCAGGTTTAGACCAGTCGGCGGGAACGAAATAATATGAAAACGTGCATTTTCCGGGCGGTAGCAATGTTTCGATTGATTCTTATGTATTTTTTGCCATAGGATACGATTATCGTTACACGTACTTTGTGAAAGTTGTGCTTCATTTTTTAATTTAACTATTTGTGGAAAAAAATTTTTTTTTACATTTGCCTTTATATGTCCCTTCCTGTGCATTTCTAGCATCATGCAGTTTTTTGTTCCTTACTTATTTATCTACAAAATGAGATGTGGTGCAATATCCCAAGTGTCATTGTTAACCCGCAAATTGCGTTGAAAGTTGGAAAAGCGTTTTTTTTTCAACATCAGATATCTCAACAATTAAAATACCTAAGAGCTTGAAATTCTCAGAAAATGTTGATATCACTAATATAAATAATTGCACCAAATTTCAAAACGATCGTTTCCTAACTTTCAGAGTTCTTAACGATCAAAATTGTTTTCGAAGCTTAGTTGCATAATGCGCCGAAGTTGCTGTGATCGTCTGATTTTGATCCAACTGGTCTCAAAAATTTTAAAAAATATTCAAATTTGACATCACTTTGGAATTTTTTAGAAAAGTTAATCGGAACCAATTTTATAACTTCAGGAATTGAAAAAAAAAATTATCTTCGCTCCTGTGCATGCTAGGACAGTTTATTCTTTAAATTTGTGGAAAAATATCAGCTTTGAAGTTACGCAAACAGGAATCATCAATATTCATTTTTTTTAAATTTATGTAGTTGTTAAACAAATCATTATAAAATCGGTTCTAATTAACTTTTTCCAAAATCCCAACAGGATATTAAATTTGAATATTTTTTTGAATTTTTGAGACCAGCTGGATCAAAATCAGACGATCACAGCAACGTTGGCGCATTATGCAACTAAACTCCTAAAAAAAATTTTGATCGTCAATAACTCTAAAAGCTGAGAAGCGATCGTTTTGAAATTTAGTGCGTTTATTTATATTAAAAATAGCAACATATTCTGAGGATTTCAATATCCTATGTATTTTAGTTGTTGAGATATTGAATGTTTAAAAAAACTAGTTTTTTCAATTTTCAATGCAATACGCAGGTTAACAATGACACTTGTGATATCGCACCAGATCTCATTCAGTAGATAATTAAGTAAGGAATATAATAATAAGCATAATGATAAAAATGCACAGAAAAGGAGATATAAAAGAAAATATTAGAAAAAGTAATTTTTTTTCACAAATTGTTAAATTAAAAAATGAAGCACAACTTTTACGGGTAACGATAATCGTATCCTACGGCAAAAATGTATAAGAATCAATCGAAACATTGCTACCGCCCGGAAAATGCAGGCAAAAATTTCCGCCGACTGGTCTAGTTTGGGTAAAACTCCTGATAGATAAAGTGGGCAAGAGAAATGGCTTGAAACTATTTTGAAGTTCGTAATTCAACCACTGGGAGGCATAACTGCTACGAAGAAACATAAAATTCATGCTATCTCGGAAAGTGAGAAGATGAGCTATAACATTGGAAACATCATTTGATAGATTTGGTAATACTGTTCTGCGACATTTTTCAGGCTTCTGTCATAATAAGAGTGGGGGAGGCCAATGCATTCTTGAATATTTACATTCAAATATCTCTTGAATCGTTCAACCTATTTGAATATTATTGATCTCATTTAAAAGAGCATCCTATAGTCTTTGAAAGCAAATTTTCAGTTGGACCGTTTAATTGAAAATAAATAAACTGGAAGACGTTATCTTCAGCGATTACACATTCTTGTGATTTTTGGAAAAAAGTTGAGTAGAACGGTACTATTTTCTCAACAGACCCTTAGCTATCATAAACTAAATTTTAGCTAAATTTTAGTAAAAACAGCATCCCGATATCTCCATCCGTTCTTGATTTATGGGAGGAAATATTAAAAATTTCGAAATTCGAGTACCTCAATCGGATCGAGTTACCTTTGCGAGATGAACAAATCACATAGCCATGGTAACCGACGTTATATAAGTTACGATTCAATTTTCTTCCCGCTTAGCACAACATTGTTAACACGTCGACCCTTCCTTCAAACTTTATACAGTCTTAGGACTGGTTCAAAACTAGTTGTCATTGTCATTTTCATCTTCATTGTCAAACTCAATAGGTACCCGGAAAAATAATTGTAGTTAATTAACTGTCGATCAATAAATAATCATGCATAATTTATGTTGAAATGCTGGGAATCGGAAAGTGAAAGTCAGCCAAAAGTTATGGGAAGGACTAATGTAATAGAATGGCGAGGTTGAAATCTAAGCATTAATTCCCGGTTTACAGACGGTGGAAGATTGCAGGCGAGATCGGCCCCGAATACCTTCAATGCCATAAATCCAGTACGTGCGGTCGACATGAATTACACATTTGATAGTTGTAATTGTTTGATGATACCGCGTGTACCGGAACTCACAAATTTACTACTTCCTATTTTAGCACATTCTACATAGATACTTTCACTCAGTACCAGACGTCCATGAATCAATTATTCTGGATGAAAATACACTATGAAATATTGCGATTGATATCAATGAAACGAGAAAGATACTTGCTAGTTTAATAGATGTAAAAACGAGCCCTTCTCTGGTTTACTTGGTTTTCTGAAGGTTTATCAATTTACTCATTTTATCACATTCATTCTCATATATCATTTGCCTTGAATAATTAATATCAATATAAGTTGCAGTACGTGTACCGTTAACCAGGAAATGACCCGATCTCACAGGTTTCTCAATAATTAGGCTAATCTGGCAACAAAACGCTCAATAGATATATGTAATACTCACTCTTGTTTGGTTGAGACACTAACACATTGATTAAGCACTGTGTAATCGAGGGTAGTTGATTACGCTAAGTTGAAAAACTCTCAAGCAAAACAAATATAAAATATATGATGATAGTAAAAAAATAAAACAATTATAAAAATGAATTAAAAGTTGAAAGATTAAGTAGAACCAAAAGAATAATTAAGAAATCGTGTTGAATGTAGAAAACAATTAAGTAATCCTTAATTTTGAATTAACCTTATTAGAACCTAGATATGGAGTGAAAACTAATTCAACTCAGCCAGGATGTACCAGGGTAAAGAGTCAAACAAAACTATTATGATTTAATTATTCAAGGAATTCTAAATTTTATGTATTCAGCATTATGACTTGATTCTAGATGAACTTAGCGAAAATTCTACCATAGACACCACAATGCAAACTTAGAAAGTTTTCTAGAATTAGATTTAAGTGATTTGTGAAATAGTCGCAGCTAGATTTGACTCAAGAAGTTAGAACATAACTGACTTTAGTCTGGTGAGTTTGGTTTATTATAATCTTGGAGAGAGAGAGACTTGCCCCAGTCTAGTGAGCTAATACAAAAGAACTATTCTATTTTAATTGACAGGGACCTTAATTTCATGACCTTATTCAGACTACCTTGAATTTAGGTATGAATGAAAATTATATCAAGTTAATATTCTAATCACATGTTTAATAAGAAACGACCCCGTCCTGCACGTCTTTTGTTATAGTTACGTGAATACATTGTAGCTTCAAAAGAAAAGACAGAATGAAAAACCTTTGTTTCAGCCATATCAAGCAATCCACTTGCCGTTACGAATCAGATCATAAAAATATGTCTTAACTGCAAATATACTTTGGAGCACTTGTTTTCTTTTGAATGATTTCTGTTTGATAGGTAATTTATCATTCCCTATTGAAACTGTGAGGAACCTCTTCGACTTTGTAGATATTTTACAAATTATAATGACCCTTCCCTAACCAGGGTTTAGAGACTACACATATTGTTTCCGTCCTACAGATATATAGAACAAATTGTATTTATTTATGATGGAGCAGTCGTACT
This sequence comes from Endomychus coccineus, assembly GCA_958510875.1. Classification (NCBI taxonomy): domain Eukaryota; kingdom Metazoa; phylum Arthropoda; class Insecta; order Coleoptera; family Endomychidae; genus Endomychus; species Endomychus coccineus. Next base: position 173,940,510 of record OY294068.1, on the reverse strand, counting down.
GAGAAAAGAACTCATATACTTGACATATCCGTAATAAAAGGGAACAAAGAATATCCTATCTCTATTTACGTCCATGGATGTTCTTAGAATGAGCTTGAATTTAAGCAGCATGTTAGATATCTAAATTAATCCTAATTGATAATTAATAAGGCAGCTTTGCTACATAGACAACAACGTGATTCATCGTACAACTGCAGACGTCTGTTGCAATTATACGTATATTCAACTTTCTAGAAGCATTATGGACGAACGTGGAATAAACTTGATAATCGTATGAATTGAAATTGAGAATGCATATATGTGTTATTAAAATACAGAATGGTTTATCACATGTTTTGAGTCGATAATGTAATGCAAATGGTCGACTTTGTCAGTTTTAATGGGCAGAAAACTTATTTTTAAGTATTCATTTCGAACAACCTCACTTCTTAAAAGGCACTACTTCATATAATCACAATATTAAGTGATCCAACCTATTGTCTATAGCCAGCTACCGGGATCAGGAGTTCTGGATACCTACTTGGATTGGTATTACTATTACGCGTCTACGTCATGTGGCAAATGCAACATTGACAATGTTCAGGAATTGAACGGGCCAATATTGAGAAATTGAAAACAATGGAAGTGTTCTATAGACAATTTTACCCTCGTATATGCATTCACCAAAAGTCTTCATTTCCATGAGCGAAATCTACTCTTAACGTATTAATAACAGTTATTGTTGGTGAACAAGAAAGTGTGTGAACTAGGTACCTACATTAAGTCACAATAACCATAAATATAGTGACGTCTGCTAAAGACTTGCGGATGTGGGAGCTCGCCCTTCCTGAAACGATTACACCTCCCAAAATTAAACGTTGAGCTTTCATTGCGACCTACCTAAATAATAGTATATTCTAAAATAAGTTTGTAATGGCTCATATCCCAGGCGAGCCATCAATACTCAATAAACTACTAACGTTAGGACGTATTTTTATTTGGGGATCAACTTCGCATTTACAGTAGCTCTGCCACATACAAAGTCATCAGAAGGATCTGTGGTTTCATCAAATATTGAAAAATCGTATTACTGGTTTCCAAACTTTCATGAATCTCCCAATACTAGGGAATGTACTCTATAATAAAGTGTCGTCAATTTCTTGAATTGCAAGGATGCGTAATTCGCCGGAACTTTGGTTCTTATTATATGTGATTTGGTCTTTTGAATGTTTACATTTAAATGAATAGATAAATGAATGAAAAAGTTCCGAACACTGAACTGCAATAGAAATACAACACCCATTCCCCTCGAACAAATACTCCAAATTACGAATCAAAAAGAAGAATGTTGTTGTTCCAAATTGAGTCTTCCGTAATTCATATAAATGAACTTGGCGAGAGTCGAGAGCGCATTAAGAATTATAATTTGATACTTCTAATATTGATGGATCAAAATGGTTATTACTTTCGATGTCAGAAACTCGATAATTTTACTTGCCTCGTATTTTTTTTGTCGAGAACTCAATATTTTAAGCTTAAAGGAAACCGTTAAATCTGAAAATCCTATCACTCAACAGCACAACAATTGCTCAATCAGGAACATAACACATATGCATTTCCAATACCGACGTCTTGGCAAAAAAAAATGGAAAAATACCTTTTATATCGTAGAGATTGAAGGGAACTCAGACCGGAAGGCTTCTGCTCTAATAATATTATTATGAATTTAATATTTCTATTATTGATCGGTCAAACTTGTTATTACTTTCAATGCCAGAAACTCGAAAATTTTTCTTGCCTCGTATTTTTTTTGTCGAGAACTGAATATTTTGATCTTAAACGAAACTTTCAAATCTGAAAATCACTTAATAACACAACAATTGCCCAATCCGAAACATAAAACATACGCATTTCCAATACCGACGTTTCGGCAAAAAAAATGGAAACCAATACCCTTCATATCGTCGAGACTAGAGGAAAGCTAGACCGAATGGCTCCTGCACTAATAATATTATTATCAATTTCAACAACTCTATTACCACAATTTACCAACATAAGCTTTTAGTTAGATCCACAGGGTATATGCGTCGTTTTTAATTCCGTGATCTGTTTGCTGTGTGATGGTAAATGCTTGAGAACTGTAACTAAATTACCTGAAATGTGACTTTGCTTTTACGTCGTCCCCTAATAAATTGTCCGCGAAGTGCGACGTTATCCCGCATCGTCGCTATAACCGAGATGCAACCAACGCTAAATGTTTCGCATCGGAACGAGTTCACCGCAACCATACTCACTTCATCTTGGTCCCGACAACCGTAACAAATGGAATCCTCCGCTTCTCTCGCAGGACATATGCATATTTGACATGTTGAAATATGACATCTCTGACAACTGATGGATTTAAAGCTTTTCTTGGTTCGCGTCAAACCACTCCGAATATTTTTTGCGTTATGATTTTCTCCAACTTTAATTTCGCGTCTCATGTGCTCCAACATGAGTAATCTAATTTACTACGCTTACAATAGATTGCTAAAGATTTGGAGCTGGAAATGCAGTAATAAATAAGTTATGAAAGCACTATTACGAAGGGAATCGCTGCAATCTACTTCATTATAGCTGCATACAAATTTCAAAATCCCCTTATTTGCCTATTCAACCCTATATAATTTTGTGGTGATCACATTCATATTATCTGAATGGAAAAGGAACTTCTGCTTTAGGATTGATTTCAGAAATACGCTGCTGCAACTCAGTTTTATTTGATTCTCGCAATAGTGATGCTCATCACAGCTGTTCCGTCATCAACATAATTTTTACTGGCTACTAGTACGTAAGTATCCAATTATACATAATAAAAGATATCTTATAACCTTCAATCCATATAATTATGGAGTTGGTATGCTCGTCTAGCAAATGATGATAAGGTTATATTTATTGTTTCTTTTGGATGGGATCAAATAAAATTAATTTTTAATAAAAGAGTTGAACTTTACAAATTTTTTCCAAAAATCACAAATATATACATATGCACAATTTACAAATATTAATTCAATAAAGACGAAACAATTATTAAAATTCAACTTATAAATAAACAAATATGATAACTTAACTTATCAAAATCCAGGCAGCTTTATGTTCTTCTTGATTCCATTATATCCTTCGATATATACCATGTATGATCCACACTCTAGCCAATATTCAGATAAGAATGAAAAGTCCAAGTCTTAAGTATATACAGATATGATCCAATATCCAATTTCGGAACTTATATTACGTATTCATATGCAAGAAAAGAAGAAAAAAGAAAAAATTTGTTTCAAGTAAAAAAAAGCTTTAAGAAATCAGGTTAATTAAATTTGTGTATATTTATTAAACTGTTCTTCTTTCACGATCTCTGAAAATTTCTAAAATGTATACTATTTGAATTTAATATAGAAGGAGAAATAAAGTATAGCTCCAATTCAAATATGGCTACTATCAAAATTCTAAAATATTTCGATTTCACGATATATTAAGAGATCACAAAAGAAATAATTCTGAACATAGTTGGTATTAATCATGTTTTTGATTAGTAAATGCGAATTATTATATCTTAATTATTGATTACTAAAATATGAATAGATTAATTGAAAAACGCTGAAGGAAGCATGTGGCTTGCAGATAAAAATTGTATTAGAAATAACATTGAATTTATATAACGATATTAATCAATCATATTGCTAATTATAGAAACTTATCGCCTATTTTCAAGACGTTTTTCACTAGTAATTATTAATTATTGTATTTCATATAAATAGTGTGTTTATTAGATGATTACCCTGAGAAACAATAGGGCTCTTCAGCGAACAGAAATCGATTTTTTGTCAAAATTTGAATATGATAGAACCTTCCGTTTCTGAGTTATCGTGTATACAAGCAATTCGTGTCGGACATCCAGACAGGACGGATTTTTCAAAGTTGCTTAAAATTCGATGAAAAATACTGTGGTGAGGGAATTTTTGCTCTGGACTTCTCCTTCACAATTTTAGAAATAGCTCTTCGGACCTCGTCGAAGTAGGAAACTTTGTCAAATTCATAAGAGATCGGAAAGTATGAACCAAAAGCAATTCTATAATTACTAATAATTAATACTTTTGAAAGTTATGTGAAGAATACATCTTGGACTATTCCAGGATAAAAATTCAATCAACAGTATCTTAGATGTGGCTTTTTGTGGTCACTGAGTATTTTTTCATGGTTATAAAATCAAAAGTAACTATAATTTTCTGAAAAACTATTATACTTCATAACTATTTTTTTTTTTAAATTGTGAGAAATCTATTTAATAGTAATGATATTACTCGGTTATATATAAAAAACTCTTCTTTTATATTATCAAATTCAAGTTTTTTCGAAAAAAAAATGTTTTATCTTGAATCTACCACAAACCTGCTAGCTGTTCGTTTTGTTGTGAATTAGTTTTCAATTTAATTTACATAATTTTATTCTGATGTACTAAGTTTGAGTACAAATCGATATTCCAAAGAGTCCACGTGTTTTATAATTTGAAATAGAAAAAGGACGTGATCTTACAACCGCATCTCAGATACTATTGCCAGCATGCAGTTCCTCTCCCTCCACACTCAAAGACAGCTGCTGTGTTCTTCGAATACGTTAGCGTGTTCACGACTTACAGATCTTGTACATAGGACCTCTATAGTACACGTACGCCGCATCATCATTGATGCCTTAAAAACATCTGCTCTTGTTTTTACCTGCTTTCAAAGAGGTACTGCACATATCATAATCAAAGACAATTTTTTTATCATAATAATTGTCTAAAATTTTTCTAAAAACAAGATAACAATTAAAAATTGTCGTATGAATATGTCAAATTTTCATTTTTCGGAGTTTTCCAAAAAACTATAGTTTCTTTCGATTTTATAACCATAAAATAATAGTCAGCGACCTCAAAAACATATAATATGACAAGTTGGACGAGGACCGAGACAGGAATATAAAGGAAAATGACGCAATTTTCTACCAATTTCTAGGAATTTTCCTTCTTTAAATTAAAATTGTACCAAGGCACATCACAGCATCTTATTATTTAAATTTTGCAGTCCGAGAAAAGAGATTATTTTACTAAAACTTGGTAAAATTTTGCGGGTTTCCCAGCAAACGGGCCAGATTTTCCGTTTTCCGACTTTAGACTCTGGTTCAGAGGACTAAAAAACTTTCTGATACTACATTTCAGGAGCTTCAGATCAAAAGAGCCAGTGATATTCCATTTGTTATAAAAGACATTTCATTTGTTAATGGAAACTAGTTTTTCATTGCTTATTAATAGTAATAATCACGAGCCCGCTTTTAATTTTGCATTTTTGTAGGATGTATAAAATTTTAGATGTTGTTCACACTTTTGACTGGAGTAATAATTGTATATTCACAGCACCGCAATGATATGAACTGGCTAAAATTCCATTAATATCTTGATCACTTTGCATCAGCATATCCAAAACCTACATTATAGTCACATACTTGAATACCACTCAAATTATGACAAATGGATTCCAACAGTTTAATGAGCGTACGTGTTGAATATGCTCTACATCGTTGAATAAATGATGATATTAATGGAAAACACAAAAAGCGAAGGAAACGGTTGTACAAAATTTGAATAATAAAGCAAATGAATCGGAAGTTCACAATATACCACGTATTGTGTCTGTAGAAGTTTGACACAGCTTGTACGTGGCATGAAATAAATTCAACCAGAATTCAGTTAATATTGATTAATTACTATTATTTTTCTTATTTTCAAGTGTAAAGGTGTATCGGTTCAACATTGTATTTGCTATGAACTTTTTTGACTGTTTACATTCGATTTGCGAGAGCTTCGACACATTTCCAACAATAATTCTCAATATTGAATTAATGGATTATATCTCAGCTTCGTCATCTCGAATTTTAGTTTTCTATATTATACTATATCACTACTATATTATACAATACCAAAAACTCTATGGGCCACCATCAACACCATCCTCTCATGGGTCCATCATGTGAGGTCCATTGCGAAAACCGTTTCACAAAAACTTGGTTTTATATTCCGTTCCAAGAGCTACTTCACATCCCAGCAGCTGCTCATAGTCTACAAAACACAGATCCGACCTGTCCAGGAGTACTGTTCATATGTTTGGAGTTCGGCTACCAAATATACGCTGGAGCTCTTGGATTCTATCTAGAAGAGAGCTATTCGTTTAATTAATGATGTCACACTTACGAGTCCATTGACGTCTCTAGAACATCGTAGAAAGGTGGGAGACCTCTCCCTTTTCTATAGATATTTCCATGGTCGGTGTTCATTAGAAATCTCGTCTGTTGTTCCACCACGAGAGATCACAGATAGACGGACTAGATGAGCTCAAACTATTCACCACTTCACTGTCAAACTCGAGACCTGCCGAATTTCTTGCTACCAGACATAAAAGTTGTGGAACTCTTCACCTAGTGGGGTCTTCCCCTATGTAGTTAGGAGGAAATTCGGCAGGTCTCGAGTTTGACAGTGTGAGCTCGTCTAGTCCGCCTATCTGGAATCTCTTATGTGTACCACCACAGACGAAAATTTTCATGAACTCTGACCATGGAAATATGCATAGAAGAGGGAGAGGTCTCTGATCCTTCTACGATGTTCTGCAGAGGTCCATGAACTCGTGAGTAGGATATCAGCAATTAGATGAATATATCTCTTCTGAATTGCTTTAGCGTATGTTTGGAAGTCAAACTCCAAATATGAGAATAGTGCTCCACAGCAGGTGGAATATGTGCTTTGTAGATTATGAGAAGCGGCTAGGATGTAAAGCAGCTTTTGGCACGTAATAGGAAACCAAGTTTGTGAAACGGTTTTCGCAATGGACTTCACATCATCATCCCTTGAGAAGGTGGTGATCCCGAAAATAGATATGAGAGACTTCATAAGAATAGTTGTAGCTGACACCGTACTACTACTATAATACTTATCTAATACTTCGTATAGTGAGAAAATTAAAAGTCACCACCTAAAGCATACTATTTACAACCTTAAACTGATCTAAAATATCTCAAACGTGAGTGATTGAAGATACAATTAATCATCATTGAAGCTTCCCAAAATTCAAGCAATTTTGGTGCATGAAGTATCCAAATGTTGATCCAAGTTGAAAGGTTTCTCGAGTTTAGATCGATCAGTGATTTTACAAACTAATAGTTCTAGACAGCTGTAACTTTGAAATTCAATGTGGTACATTGTTTGACTTCTTAGTGAGATGTTTTTCATGATGGCGTTGAATAATTTGATCTTTTGAAAACTTTCTTGTTCTCCTGAATAGCTGTATGAAGAGAACGAAGCAGCTGTCTAGAACTATTAATTTCTTATATCACTGATCTAGATTAGAGAGGGGCCATATCATTGTTATCTGGCAAAAGCTATTAAGAAACAAATGAATGTATCCTCTATTGTTACATCCAATCAGATTATGTTACTTCTGGGGATTAGTAAATCTAACATCAGTAAAGGAGAATTTATTGAGACCGTTCAACTAGAATGATGTACAGTCACTCAGCTCAAAGAAACTCGTATAAAATTTGATAATGATTTCCATCTGAGCTGAGAGGTGATGCTACACCTGGTGATTTATTGGGAAGGGTACTAGTATGTAATGAATTCCTTACTGAAAAAGGGGTATTCCGGGCATGTTTACACATCTGACATAAAATAAAATTGAAGTTAGAATAATGCAAGTTTTCCATCATTGAGAAGAAAGTTGATGAGGAATTGTCACTATTTTCAGTTCCAGAAAATATGAGAATGATTATTTCCGGAGACATTGGTTGGTATTGGTTGAGATGGTAGTGGACTTAATAGAAAGTTCGGTGCACTCAGCCAAAGACCCTTGTACACTAACTCCTGCTACGTTTTTCCGGGGATATTTGGATACTCCGCTGCTCCACAGAATCTTAGATCTATTATACTTAAATCCTTCATGTCATCGGCCATGCTGATTCCCGTACCTATCCAGGTGAACCTGGTTCGAATGAGTACAGGACATTCACAAAGAAAGTGGGTCGACGAATCCAGTTTGTTTCCCTCGCATCTCATACAGAAGGGATTGTCGCTTTTCCGTACTATATGTTTCATTCACACTTTCGTCACCTGTGAAGATATCGAATATTATTTCGATGCTTTGCCTACTCAGCGAGAGTATATCGCTTGCCCTTAGGCCTACCTCATGGCCAATCAGCGCTTTGACAGTTCAGTAGCCGTGAATGATTCTTCATGCTGAGGTATGTTGATCTCTGAGATGGTCCCGCTGCCTACCCCCGAGGCCTTGAGGACCCTCTCATTGACCCAGAATCCAGGTCAGCTTGAGCTTGTTTCCACCAGCCAGCCTCTTAAGGATCTCATTGGTACCCCTGCCAATTCTTGAGGACCCAGTCAGATTTTTAGTGCCTTGAGTGCCGTTTGACTGTCCAAACATATCCAGATGGTCTTACCATAGCCGGGTAGCTTCACCGCACATCGGTAGATATCAAGCATCTCGGCTTGGCAGACTATTGAGATCCCTCATTCGCACGGAGTACCCATCAATATATCTAGGACCGCAAAAGCCTGATCTGGCTCTTGTGTTCATTCTAGACCCATCCATATATCAAATTGGGCTTTGGCTCGCGGCCATTTCACCATTCCTCCCTCGATGGGATGACGACTCTGAAATGCTGCTCCGTGAACCACAGGGCTTTGATTGTATCCTGCGATTCTATTCGCAGACTCCCAGGCTGCTTCCTATATAAACGGGACTAGTGTATACTCCATATCTTTATAGAGCTATTGTAGCTTAGCCTGTATATCGCCATCATTGCGAGATTCATTAACATCACTGATAACCAGTTCGGCTCTTCTCTTTCATACGAGAACTGCACTACTGAGTCTTGAGATAATAATAGCTGAGTAGATCCGCTGCTTAGGCCCCAAACCTCACTTCATGCCAATTGCTTTCTTACAATGTCAAAAGATTATCATAGCATTTTGTTCAGTTGCTTCTGCCAGAGTGGTTTTTTGTCCAGGCACATCACAGCATCTTATTATTTAAATTTTGCAGTCCGAGAAAAGAGATTATTTTACTAAAACTTGGTAAAATTTTGCGGGTTTCCCAGCAAACGGGCCAGATTTTCCGTTTTCCGACTTTAGACTCTGGTTCAGAGGACTAAAAAACTTTCTGATACTAAATTTCAGGAGCTTCAGATCAAAAGAGCCAGAGATATTCCATTTGTTATAAAAGACATTTCATTTGTTAATGGAAACTAGTTTTTCATTGCTTATTAATAGTAATGATCACGAGCGCGCTTTTAATTTTGCATTTTTGTAGGATGTATAAAATTTTAGATGTTGTTCACACTTTTGACTGGAGTAATAATTGTATATTCACAGCACCGCAATGATATGAACTGGCTAAAATTCCATTAATATCAGCTTGATCACTTTGCATCAGCATATCCAAAACCTACATTATAGTTACATACTTGAATACCACTCAAATTATGACAAATGGATTCCAACAGTTTAATGAGCGTACGTGTTGAATATGCTCTAAATCGTTGAATAACCAGTTCGGTTCTTCTCCTTCATACGAGAACTGCACTACTGAGTCTTGAGATAATAATAGCTGAGTAGATCCGCTGCTTAGGCCCCAAACCTCACTTCATGCCAATTGCTTTCTTACAATGTCAAAAGATTATCATAGCATTTTGTTCAGTTGCTTCTGCCAGAGTGGTTTTTTGTCCAGGGTGAGAAAAGCCAACTGATCTGCCCTGGATTACCATTTTCTTCAGAGGCTCGATTTTCTGCCTTCTTGAGAAGATGATAATGGTAGTTTTCTCCGGCTAAATGGAGACTTCGTTCTCTTCACAGCAGACTTCTGTTGAAGACAGATGTCCAGTTGACTGGAGGGGTTAGGGTAGGACTTGTTACAATCGGAGCGGAATTCTACCAATTCATAGACGTCTGACATTCCGGAAACCGCTCTTCTTTCCCTCACCTTTCTTATTTCACTATACAAATTATGAGTAGGAATCGATTTTTCCATCCACATTTCATATAGAATTCAGCAATTACCAGCCATGTGACAATATCTTTCTGATGTGGTGAACGTTGATGACAAGATGGTATCGTTCACCGGAAACAATTTGTGGAATCGATACCATTCCGATCGATTACCGTACTTTTCCTCACTGAACAGTGAAATGTGAACCTCACTTATAACAATTGTTACTGTTGAACGTAATCCTTCATGTCATTTGTAACAAATACAATATACAGATTAACTGGACTTTCTAATCTATCAATCTCTATGGAATCCATACTCTTCAAAAACACCGCGGTAAGTGGACGCTCAGCATTTTCTTCCACCGCATGCTATTATTTAGATTGGATATTAACGTTCCATAGTAATTTCGTTAAGCCAGGTGTTAGCATGATTTATACCTTGATAAACTGCTTCGATATATTTATATAATTATACTAATTGAAGTTCATAATTGCAGCACCTTAATCTTGCTTTTATACTGCGGCTTAAAGAAAAGTATTATTAGACTCATTACCGTCCGCATGATTTTTACCCAACGAACAATATCCCTGCGTTGAAAAGATCAGTATCAGGCTGAATTTGAATAACGCAATGATCTTACTCGTACTATTACAAAATGTTTGTATCCTAACCTATCCATTAACGATTGCGACACGAAAGTAAAAGACGTAATTAAATGTGAGCATAATTCACAACACGTGAGTAGTTACACTTTGATTATGTATTTCCTTCAATTTTCTTAAAATTGGCCACTGTAGTGTAGTAAAATTTGCTTTTGGCAGTTGTTAATTCTGAGTTCAGAGAAAGAAATTGCTTCAAGTAGATAATTATGATACAAATTGAAGGAACTGAAATCGAACACTTTTTGATCGTCGCAAATGGTCCAAAAAAATGGTAAAAATGGCCAAAACTGGTTTTTCGCGTCGGACATCGTCGAATTGAGTTAAAAAAGAAGAGCCTTTCAATAATCCTATGCGCAGTGGAAAGGCGGAAAAAAAGAGCTGCGGATGAACTCGATTGGTCCAGCGATAACCCCGCAAATTGCAAAAAAACCATCGATTTTGCTCGAAATTCCAAAAATTCATAACTCTTGTTCTTTTGAAGATTAAGAGCTGAAATATGTTGTAGCTTTTGTGCTCATCAAGTACCACACAAAATTTCAGCAATATCGTATGTACCTACACTTTTTGCAAACCGCAGCTTAATGCAAAAAAAAGCAGTTTTGTAAAATGGCCCTGAAAAAGTTGTGGTAGGGTAACGCGCTATTTTTTCTACGGATCTTCTTCAATAGTTAGTGAACAACTTACCAAATTTCCAACCTCTTATATTCCGTACAAGTTGCTAAAACAATTATTTTAAATAATGGTATTTCGTGCACTTGGCTGTGCGGCGCGCGAGGAAGGGAGAGCCGCCGCGCTAGGCTCGTAAAAAACAACAATATTTCGGGAACCCTTGCTCGAAAATCGATGTTTTTTTCAATCCGTACCAGTCAATAATATCAAGATTGTGCGTATTTTCAAACTTCTAGTAATGTCGGAAGTACTCTAAAAAAATATATTGCGCTATTCGATCTATTCATTATTACTATTTATTATTTAGAGTACTTTCGACATTACTAGAAGTTTGAAAATACGCGCAATCTTGATATTATTGAATGGTAGTAAGGATCAAAAAAAAATTGGCAGGCACCGAGCACTGCTGACAGAAGTGAAAAGTGACAAACCAATTTTAATTTATGTTATTTGAATTATTGTAGCATCCGAAATTACATTTTTTTTTTAAACGATTGATATCTCAAAAAGAAAACATAGAATATTTTTGAAAATTTGGTAGCTAACCAAAGTCAGTGAGTATCTTCTGAATATTTTCAAGATGCGGCACTTCCGGTGATACCGGAAGACTATGACAACTTCGATTTTGAATGGAACACTTCATAAGTTATTGCATTTTTTTTATTACATTTCATCTATCATATCCTATACTTCAATACTAACTTCAACCTCTTATGAGATATTCGCAATGCTAGAAAAAAAATTACAGGTGGAGACCCGTACTTAATTGTCAGTTTGTTCACAACGGCTGTATATTTCGTAACGCGCTTTTGGCATTTTTTAGCAAACTCTTGGTGCAGAGGAATATCATAAAGAAAGTTTCCGATCTTGTACAAGATGCTCACAGAAAATTATTGGAACATTAATTCAAAACATGCCAAGAACTCTAAATTTTCAAATGAAAACCCCCATTTGTGTTATAGTAGCCGTATTCAGCACAAAATATTAGGGATCTTGTTTGATTCCCTATTAGTAGAGTATGTGAAACCAAAAAATAAGCCCGCTTGACAAAGGTGGAAAACCAGTATTTTGTAAATAAATCGAAAACGATAATATTCCGGTATATAGTAGAGTATGTGAAACATTTTGATCGAAAATTTTTTATGATTTAACGCGACCCTACGGAAAATGTTCGTTTTGGTTTATGAAACAAAAGTCTGAACTTTCTACCTCCTAAATTGACCGCAACCCCTTTTCGTCCGCCATTTTGTAGTATTTTGGACATTTTTAGGGGGAGTTGGCCACAAAAATTTTCTTATCTCCAGTTGTATTGGGAATTAAGAAATCCAACTGGAACCCTCTTATTGTCAATGCCTAAGGAACTCCCAGTTCACATTTCAAGTTAATCCGACCTCCCCCTTCCTCGCAATAGATATACAGGGTGTCCTCGAACTGAGGGGCAAAAATAAAGCCGAAAATTCTTTGATTCGAAAAAAAGTTGATGAGCCTTTTTACTTTTGCCTCAAGTGTCTTGTTTACCCGGTAGAGGGCTTCAAAATTGCAAAAATAATTTTGTTTTTTCGGTATAACTTGAGAACGTGATGAAGAACTTTTACAATATTTAGCAGGTGAGTTACTGTCAATAATGGCCATTTTTGAGAGTGGAGCACAGAGCCTTAGAGACCACAGAAATGGCTCAAACTTGAGGATGTAATGGGAAAAGTGTCCAGAACTTTTTTGTGGTCAATGTAATTCACTCAATATTTTTTATATAGATAGCTTATCTAATTCGAAAACTTTTCGTACTCTTAGAAAATTTTGATAAAATAAACGGATTAGCTTGAAAAAATCAATTTTCGAGTCTCTGCAATTTTGGCTTACTAATTTTACTTGATTAAAATACCTTAAAAAATCTTGTCTTCCGGATGGAAAATACCTTAGTTGCCTTCGCTTTTCTAATGTCATTTTGGCATTTGAAGAATTTATTCTCAAAACTGTCAGTTTTTACTTTGCTTTCCGTAAAAATTTTATAAAATTATGCCTCAAAATTTCACTGAAATGGTTGATATGTTATTGATTTATGGACTTTGTCGTTGCAATGGCCGGAGAAGGGAAAGATAACCGCATCGCAGAATTCCAAATCGGCAAACCTTCGCGAAACTGGCAAATTTGAAGCAAATCGCAGAGAAACTGGACGCAGACGGACAAGAAGGACGTTATAGCTCGAAGAAGCGATACTGGAAGCGGTTGAAACTGAACCTGGGATAAGCACACTACGTTTGGGACTTCGTATTGGAGCCTCAAAATCATTAGTTCATAATGTACTGAAAGAAGAACTGTTGTATCCCTATCATATTAAAACAGTTCAAGATTTATTGCCCATGGATCCAGGTCATCGGCTAGATTTCTGTCGGCTTATTGTCCAAAGACAAAACGCAAACCCCAATTTTTGTAGAAGAATTCTGTTCACGGACGAAGATACTTTCACGAGATGTAGTCTTTTTAACCTCCATAATGAACATTTCTATGCTGATGAAAATCCTCATTAAACGGAAGTTACATATTTTCAGAATCAAACTAAAATCAATGTTTGAGTTGGAATTGTGGATAACTTACCGTTATACCCGATCGATTGAACGGGGAGAACTACTTGAACTTTTTGGAACAAAGGCTACTTGAACTGTTGGAAGACTTGCCCTTACACATTCGTCGTGGCCTGGTTTATCCATGATGGTGCACTTCCTCATTTCACATTAGCTGTGAGGCGACATTTGAATGCGGAATATCCAGATCGCTGGATAGGTAGAGGACACGATGCACCAACTGGCCGGCCCGCTCCCCTGATTTGACGCCCTGCGACTTCTTTCTATGGGGCGCTTTGAAGTCGAAAGTTTATGTAGCTCCAGTGAACACACGAGAGGAATTGTTGCAACGAATTAATCATGAAGCGGATTTATTGAAGAATGATCCTGAAGTACTAGCCAGAGTTCAATCCAATTTCTTGAAACGAATTAATTTGTGTATTCAGGAAAATGGGCAACATTTCGAACAATTGAGGCCTTAGCGATTTCCCAAAAAGTTTTGTTGTTTCTTTTAATTTAGCATTTGTTTTTCCTGAATAATCACATCGTTTCCCCATTTCTATTGTTTTTATTATTCGTGTTTTACCGAGATATTAACCATTTCAGTGTTAGTGAAATTTTGAGCCATAATTTTATAAAATTTTTACGGAAAGCAAAGTAAAAACTGACAGTTTTGAGACTAAATTCTCCGAATGCCAAAATGACATTAGAAAAGCAAAGGCAACTAAGGTATTTTAATCAAGTAAAATTAGTAAGCCAAAATTGCAGAGACTCGAAAATTATTTATTTCAAGCTAATCCGTTGATTTTATCAAAATTTTCTAAGAGTAAGAAAAGTTTTCAAATTAGATAAGCTATCTACATGAGAAATATAGAGTGAATTACATTGACCACAAAAAAGTTCTGGACACTTTTCCCGTTACATCCTCAAGTTTGAGCCATTTCTATGGTCTCTAAGGCTCTATGCTCCGCTCTCAAAAACGGCTATTATTGACAGTAACTCACCTGCCAAATATTGTAAAAGTCCTCCATCACGTTCTCAAGTTATACCGAAAAAACAAAATTATTTTTGCAACTTTGAAGCCCTCTACCGGCTAAACAAGACACTTGAGGCAAAAGTAAAAAGGCTCATCAAATTTTTTTCGAATCAAAGAATCTTCGGTTTTATTTTAGCCACGCAGTTCTAGGACAACCTGTATATGTATACATATATGCATGGGAACTCGCGTGACGGCTAATTCGGGCAGTTTTCAACCGATTCAACTTAAATTTGAACTATAGTTAGGTTTTATGCCCTCAAAACTGCCTTCCGATTTTCAAGTCAAAATATTGGATTGTTTTTGAGAATTTCAAGCCTAAGTCGATTTTTTAGCTAATTTCCCAATTAAAATATCTCATGTATTTTCCATCCGATTGACATTTGCTTAGCGTCAAGATGTAGGTATTTGCATACATTTTCATGTAGTAATTATTGTTTTTATACTACTTTAGCAATATGATACTATTTTAGGTAATAAAGATATAACCATTTTTTTTTAATGTAAAAAAATCATAAAATGTGCCTGTGAATGCAAATATGCATTTGTAAATACGTGTTAATGTGTTTGTATGTGTATATGTAAGTGAGTGTGTGTGTATGTAAGTGTGTGTGTATGTATGTGCGCGCGTGCCTTATTATGCGTACGTTAAAAAATCATAGAAAGGTCTATATAATATACTTGAACACGCCCAATATCCATCTTATAATAATACTAACAAAACACACATACCTACATGTAAATGCACGTATATAATAATTATAGAATGCTATAATAAATATGAGGGGTACATATCTGTCTCAGGTATACGACAGATTCATCGTATTGTAAAGATAAGAGACCCGTTTTTACTACATTGTATAATACATAGTTTATACCTACACATACCTATAATAATAAGTATGTGTAAAGAATTTGTATATAAATAACTGATGAGAACATAGTCTAAGAAGATCTTCTCATCTTATGGATGAGAACTACTTTGTAAGGCTGATTCAAATTTTTGGTACAACAGCTGTCAGTTTTTGTAAGAACACGTGTGGTCTTAGTGATCTCATGTCGTGCTTCAGTTTTTGTTTGACTTTCTATCGTAAACGTCATTATCGATCACTATACTTAAAATATCCCAAGTATTGTTAAGTAACGTTGCTCTTTTTAAAAAACATTTTCTGAAAATCAATTTCAGAATCATCACTTGGAGGCACTTGTTCACTTACACATACATTCGTACTCGCTTGAGATATTGAACCATTGTTATCTTTAGCAACTTTCCCTGATGGAAGTGTTTTGCGTGGTGATGAAGATTCATTCGCAGTTTCCTCCTGAATTTTTTTACATAACAAATATCTCTTATAGCATCGTTGATGAAAATCCTTTTCCGTCAAGGATGCTGGCAATAATCGAAACTTATTATCACCCTTTACTTGTCGACTGATAGAGCGAATTCTTTTCAAACCCTCTTGCTTTACTGTACAACGATATTCAAAGATTTGCTGCGGTTCATCAGGACACAATATGCAAATCTGTAAATCTGCTTCCATTATTGATACATTTTTTATAATTTTTTAAAAAGAGCAACGTTACTTAATAATACTTGGAATTTTTTAAGTATAGTGATCGATAATGAAATGACGTTTACGATAGAAAGTCAAACAAAGACTGAAGCACGACAAAGATCACTAAGATACACGTGTTCTTACAAAAACTGGCAGCTGTTGTACCAAAAACTTGAATCAGCCTTACAAAGTAGTTCTCATCCATAAGATCTTCTTAGACTATGTTCTCATCAGTTATTTATATACAAATTCTTTACACATACTTATTATTATAGGTATGTGTAGGTATAAACTATGTATAATGCAATGTAGTAAAAAAGTGTCTCTCATCTTTACAATACGATGAATCTGTCGTATACCTGAGATAGATATGTACCTCTCACATTTATTATAGTATTCTATAATTATTATACACGTGCATTTTCATGTAGGTATGTGTGTTTTGTTATTATCATTATAAGATGGATATTGGGCGTGTTCAAGTATATTATATAGACCATTCTGTGATTTTTTAACGTACGCGTAATAAGGCACGCGCGCGCACACACATACATACACACACACACTTACATACACACACACTTACATACACATACACTTACTTACATATACACATACAAACACATTAACACGTATTTACACATGCATATTTGCATTCACAGGCACATTTTATGATTTTTTTATGTTAAAAAAATGGTTATATCTTTATTACCTAAAATAGTATCATATTGCTGATGAAGTATGAAAACGATGATTATCACGTAAAGATATATGCAAATACCTACATTTTGACGCTAAGCAAATGTCAATCAAATGAAAAGGACATGAGAAATTTCAATTGGGAAATTATCTAAGAAATTGACTTAAGCTCGAATTTCTCGGAAATTATTCAATATTTTGACTTGAAAATAGGAAGGCAGTTTTGAGGGTAAAAAAACTACCTACAGTTCAAATTTAAGTTGAATCGGTTGAAAACTGCCCGAGTTAGCCTTCACGCAAGTTCCCATGCATATATGTATACATATATATCTATTGTGAGGAAGGGGGACGTCGGATCAACTTGAAATTTGAACTGGGAGTTCCTTATGCATTGACAATAAAAGGGTTCCAGTTTGATTTCTCAATTCCCAATACAACTGGAGATAAGAAAATTTTTGTGACTAACTTCCCCTAAAAATGTCCAAAATACCACAAAATGGCGGAAGAAAAGGGGTTGCGGTCAATTTAGGAGGTAGAAATCTTAGACTTTTGTTTTATACACCAAAACGAACATTTTCCGTGGGGTCGCGGAAAATCATAAAAAATTTTCGATCAAAATGTTTCACATACTCTACTATATACCGGAATATTATCGTTTTCGATTTATTTACAAAATACTGGTTTTCCACCTTTGTCAAGCTGCGTTTTTAAGTTTGATAAATCTAGTTGGCCATGGCTTATCATACGACTGTCAGAGGATGAAGAAATGTCATTTAGTTTGAAATTATTGTAAACAATGCTGGCACAGTTAAATTACACAAACGAAAACTATTCAAATTCATTTATTATTCATGGAAAATGCAACAACAGAACGCCAAAAGCGCGTTACGAAATATGCAGCCATTATGAAGAAACTGTCAATTTAATACAGGTCTGCATCTGTAATTTTTCCTTTAAAATTGCAAATATCTCGAAAACGGTTGAATTTGGGTATAGGACATGATAAATGAAATCTATCTAGAATTTTCCGTAGAATTCAAAAATAAACAAAGTTGTCATCGAATTCCGGTATAACCGGAAGTGTCGCATCTTGAAAATGTTCATTTTAGATAGATAGTACTCATTGACTTTGGTCAGCTGCTAAATTTTCAAAAAAAACGATGCAGTTGGTGGTGAGATACCCTGTATACTATGTATGGTGAGGAAAGTAAGTCGTAGAAACTAAATTCCGGAATTGGTTATTACAATTCATTCAAATTATTATGTTAAACGAATTTTATGCAATTGACATCTAGAAACTCTATGTACTTAGCCCGGTTTTGATAAAATTCTCTTGGGTTTAATTTCAGAATAGTAGGTCGACCAGTTCTCCTTCTAAACATTCTCTTATCTCACCGTATTGTTTGCAATTCCCCAACAACGCTAACGAAATGAATAATCAATAGTTTCATTCAGTTTAAACATTAGACTTTGACGTCATTTTTCCACGACGGAATAACATGAATACTCCAGTTCCGTTTACGATGGAAATCGAATGGCAATTCAATTCCATTTAAATACATTAACATGATGGAAGTTAATTGTGAAGCTACAATTATATTCTCCATTATTGATTGTGAGGATTCGAAAGATAAACAGGTTGCAATGGAAAATTTGATATACAGTATACAGTATCGGAAAGTATTTATCTTGGGTATGGTGGTTTCATGAGAGTGTAAAGAATAGCTTGCTATATGTTGAGAGAGCATTACAATTTCAGGGCGGTCAGCTCAGGACGTAGGACGTCAGTATCATACCAGCACCAGTCGGTAGAATGTGCGAGTCGCTGTGTACGCCTTGGGTGAGGTAAGAGAAGGGGCGCACAGCAGTGCGCTATTATCATATCATTCCGCTTCTTGTTGCACGTGTGGATTTATGTCTATACCCCAGAAGAATTTTTTCCGATACTGTATATAGCCTTCAATAAGGATTGAATACTTGTTACTTGCCTTGTGAGTGCTACATGTGAAGCCAATGAATCAGAGTGTTGAAGAAATAGTGATAAAAGATTAGTATAAATCTTTTATGTATATAGAGTTATCCAAATTCCAATCTCAGGTAGCAACGATACTGTAATTCATAACTACAGCATTAATAAACTATTGAAATATGCCGATAACTATAATAATCGATTGGTGAACTATATAGATTATTCTCTTTAGTAGTTGGAACATCAAATGTTAGCCTCATTTGAATGAAAAGTGGTATCTGATTATCGTAAAAGGCTTCTTGTCTTCTTGTACACATTCAACGGAACTTCTTTGTATACAGTTCTACTGCATCGGCATCGTGAAACAATAGTTCCCAATAACCGTATTGAAAGTTCACCGTGTAACTTACAGTTATTAAAAGTTATAATCCGCATTTAAACTTAATTACAACCAGTTTGGATACTAATTTCGTATAGGGACACGAGTATGGGATGCCTCAAGCATTGTGGCCTACAAGCTAACGTAATAATAAACTGTGTTTAATGAAATAGCGCTCTTAGCTGCTACTTGCTGAACAAAGCGTCTCGACGCTCATACTTACTCAGCATTTATGTTCGCCTGGTGGATGTTCACGAGGTGGTAACTGAAATTCCTGAAACTACACGTTTTCAGAGATCGTCATTCAATTTGATACATGCTTGGATGCATCAGTACATAATCGATATGAATATGAAGGCCATTCCAATAACTTAACTTAATTGTATTAATATAGCTCGGATAAATCCCCTTCACGGCTCCGCTGATATAATACCATTTTTCTAGCGAAGTGTTTCATAATGCCCTTGAATAAATGCAGCTCCGTTTCATCAACGATAGAGATTTCGTTATGAGTAAGTCAGTCACTGGTAGCCTTTCATATTACATAGAAATAGATTTCCGGAAATGAATAATACGGGACATATACTCTCCAAAATATTATTTGAAAGAATGCTTAGGTTCGTTTATTTTTCGTTTTTCTTCCAACAATTTTTCAAAAAACTCCAACTTGAGCAGTGGGAGGATCATCTTTGTCTTCAATGCAGGCTCATCTTTTCGAAAGATATTAATGAAGGCTGGAGTTGATCTGGAATATGATTGAACCATCACACATGAAATATAGATGAGTGTAGAATGGAAAATACCTCATAACTGCGATGATGTTTAACTGACTAGGACAACGGATAATAACAATGCCACAAGAAAGCTCATAAAAAGTGGCTCTGAAGGAGTAATTTTATTTTGTTCCATCTGTGAAGGGAACACATATGAAATCAAGTTTTCCGGTTCTTTCAGAATCTAATTTAGTAGAGTTTAATCCAACCAGAACTCACACTTGAGTTTTTTCCAGGAAGGCGGATCTCACAAGCCCTAATATGATGGTGTCAGGTACAACTATTCCTATGAAGTCTTCCATAACCATGCTCGAGATCACCACCATCAGCACCCTCGCATTGGACGATCATGTGAAATCCATTGCGAAAACCATTCCACAAAAACCTGGTTATTTCCGAATCGTGAGCTACTTTACATCCCAGCAGCTCCTCATAATCTATACAAGGCACAGATTCGACCTGTCCTGGAGTACTGCTCACATGTTTTGAGCTCGGATCCCAAACATACGCTGAAGCTCTTGAATGCTTGTACCACAACTGTAACAATCAGCATTTTCGATATTCTCATGAGGGACATCTTTATCTTGGACATATTTCTTTTCCTTTTCGTATCTTCCGAAGTGTAACAGTCGCTGTTAATTTTTTTTCCTTTATTCCAATGTGTTCTTCAAACGTACGTTTTCTTGTTTGGATGATTTTCAGTACAATACAAAATTTTAATTTCGAAAAACTTTTCCAATGAAAAGTAGAAAAGCTGAATTTCAAGTGAGTAAACAATTTTTGGATTATATCTAGTAAAATTGAACGTAATACTAATCACTTTCAAGTTTATGTTCAGCAAGTCTCAGCCATAGACTATATAATATATAATAAATTGTCTATGGTGCTGACCTTCCGCTGCCATGATACTAGGAATGGTAAGATAAGCTCACGCGCATTATCTTTCCTGTGTCTCTCCCTCCGCTGACGTGAGCGCGTGACAAATTTGGTGCGCAAGCCGCAAGGTTAATGACTAAATATATTACTGTTCATTTTCTATATTTGTCGCATTTCAATTGTGCGTGATTGCGTTATTTTATTTACTCCCTTCATTTGTGATCAAATCCTAGATTGTAATTGTGTTTTGGGTTCTTAAAAAGTGTGTGTATAATGGTTTACAGTGCACTTGCAATGACGAATGTTGTACAAGTAACAATGATGATGAAAGTTACAACAATTATTCCAGCTACAATACTTTAGTATTTCTATTGCTAAATAGATTCGCAAATTTTTCAAATGCATGATTTCTGTCTCAAAAATGCGAGCATATGTTCGAAGTATTCTTCAGATCAGCTCCGTGTCGAAAAAAACGGGAGCGGACAAGTCCAAAGCACTCAGACTGCTTTATTGGGTTCATTGTGCGCCCCTTAATACAAGACTGAGTCCAGGAAGCCTAAGGCAGCGCCGAAGACTAGAATTCTGCAATGACTGTTGTTTCTTAGGACCTCAGGCATGCGCTGCCGGGGTAATGTAGCCCAAGAGAAGCCAGTGCTGGATATTCTACAAGGATATGAGGGGCAGTTTCGTTAGCCTCTTCACATCTACTATAACCTGGGTCATCAACAATGCCCGTTAAGGGTAGGTGTTTATTCAGATGACAGTATCCTGTGAGGAGTCCTGTAACCAGTTTTAAACCTCTTGTGCGTCTAAAGAGACGGGTTTTCGAGCATTTTCGCGAGAACTCCTCGATATAGAGCTTTGCCTGGGGCACTTCGCCAAATCGAGAGCAAGTAACTCTCTGAGGACGTTCGAAGAGATCCGGATCTCTGTATCGGGTCCAATCCATCGGACACTCCGTCACCTTTCACGCCATAGTTGGCGGGTACCCATACCAGCTCAACTTTGTTCTTTCTGGCTAATTCAACCTGGGTCTCCCTGCACTCTAGAAGTCACTCTATAGGCGTGAAGTGCGCGCAGGACCGGTCGGCTGCCAATACATAGCCACCTACCTTGGTAGTTTAGTCTCAGGTTTTCCAGGACACAGGTCCGGATTGCACAGACATCGGCCCAGAAAACGGTACGTGAGCACCTAGAAAAACTGAAAATTCCATTCTGGGTGTGCACGAATAGATTCCGGCTCCGAAGTGTGTCAAACTATACCAACAGCTGAAAGAAGGAGAAGGAAGATGATGATGTTTCTTTAATCAGGCCCTATCTTGAAATAAGAAGTCTCAATAGAAACCTCCAACATGCGGAAACAGAAGCTAAAAAAAATTCAAACGAATTTTATTGTGTACGGACTTTGTGTATTCTATATATGCAAATAACAGCGAAATATATGATTCCGACTATTATTTACATAGTGAAATAAAAATTACACAAAACATTTAATTTAGAATTAATGCTGGCAAATTATTTCACCCCACTATGGCATTTTAAAAGCTAGTAGTTATCAAATAAATCTAAATCTAAAATCATGTCCTCAAATATTGGAAATCAATCTGAATGTGATATTTACATAAATTGATGAAAAGTGGTGAATTGAAAATATCGAATTGATGATGATGTTATAGTGTTTACAAATCTCTATAATATTGAATTTTCTCATGTTTTTCAAGTATCAGGAATGACATCTATCCTTAGAGCTTATAGTTTCTGCAGCTTAACGATATCTACTAGTCTTGAAGAGCCTCCTCAAATAAGAATAGCATATTTAAGGCAGGAATAAAAATTGGCTGAATAAAAACTCCCTAGGAAGCTATGGTCCACAGTTCTGGATAAAACCCTCAATTCAAAGCATACTTGATTCAGTTTCTTCGACAGTACGTTAGATGTTCGTCAATTGTAATACCTAAGGATTTCGCACTATTGGATATAGAGAAGTATCTGTCTATTCTGAACAGTAAACAATTTGTTCTCAACGCATTAAGAAGTAACTAATTTATAAAAAAAACCAGTCCTTCAGCTGCTTCCATAAGGGCGTACCTGTCTGTTGGATATCATCCAGGTATGAACCTTTTACAAGCATATTTGTGTCATCTGCATAATATATGTCATTAATGAATATTATAAATAGGAGCTCAAGGACGGGGCCTTGTGGAACTATAACGTTTGTTACAAGCACATTAGACTCAAATGTTTCACCCTTGAGTCTAATAACTACTTTTGGTGGTATGGTGGTATCTGTGTGGGTGAGTTTGTGAGAAATAGCCAAGGAATGGTAATTAATTGTAGGTGAAATGGTCAGATCCTAAAAGTAAAGGAGAAATGAATCAATTTGCCGGATATACCTATAAACTCATTCCGCAACTGATCATATATTTCGACATCTAGTAGTATGCGCCAGTGCCATCTCGCAAGCAGATCTTTTGGGAGTTGGAAACCCGGACTTAAGTTCGCCCCCCAAATGTGATCATAAAACATAAATATATTACATTTCCTTCTGTAATAGTTACATTTATGTTCCTGTGCGTACTCATCGATTTCACAACAAAATATAAACCTTACTATAAAAGAATGGAGTTGAAATATACTTTCCGAGATGTTTTGAAATTCGGCCTTGTGATATTTTTGATATCAGACAGTGGATCCACCAATATATTCCTATTGAGAGTATATCTTAGTTAGCTCAGATGAACATGAGACAATGAATCTATTCTCTAGTCCTCATTCCCGCTATATCGAATTGTTTATTTTATTACGAATTATAATCTCACCGTCCAACTAGAAACAACAAGGTACATGAGTAGTTTAGACAATCGGAGCAAATTATATATTAGTTCAAGCGGCCGAGTCGAGCACTTAAATAACAAGACAATTGGGACTATGTGCAATAAGATTGGGCTTATGGTCGAATAATGCCACACTAGAATCACACAATGCTATTTATTAACAAGCATGCAACATCAAATGCGAATGTCGGCTGAATAACAAATGATTAACCAGGACAAAAGACGAAATCGTATAACTTCTAGGCTGTATAATAACAAAGCTATCAATCCGCTTTATGGAAAATACCTTCTTATATTTCATACTTATTTACAATGTAAATGTCGTTCGTGAAATTTTACTTAATAATAGGGGTGATTAATATTTATTACTACATTAATAGATCTTTGTCTCGGCTGCTTATTTATTCATAATAAGGTTTCTAAAGCGGTAGCTTCTGGGGATGAATTTTGGCAGATTTATGTAATACGCGTTTTGAATATTTGGGAATCAAAGTTAATAAAACAGTTGGCCTTGACGAATTTAATAATTTCGAGCTAAGGTTTAAGCTTTTAAATTTGTGGTACACGGGAGTTCTTGCTCATCATACTCTTTAGGGCGATGAATTAGTATTTAATTCTGAAAAGTAATTGGTAGTTCAATTCTTTTCAATATAGTTAGTTTCTCATGCTAATCTATCTACAGTGCTTTCGATGCAATTATATTCTTGACTATTTTATACTGAAATATACTCCTGGATGCAAGAGACAAAAAACTTGACAAAACGAAATCAACAATATTTTGTGATTTCCCATTCTCACTTCAATCCGAAAATTCGTAATCGAATATCCCTGCTACGGATATGAGTCAAACTTCAATGCAGCAAATTGCTGGTTACTTCTGTTTGGAAGACAGAAATAATATTGATTTATGGAGCTAAACATCGATGTGCTCGTATATACTCTCTAGTTCTCAATAGGAGACATCTTTGAAATGATACAGGTCACCAGTATATAATCGATGATGATACGAAGATCGAAGTTCTGGGTCATTTCTCTGATGGGTCATTCCTCTGATGGTACTTTTATCCCAAAAGTTGCTAAGATGACAAATATTTCTGGTAGATCTGTGCATAAAATGCTCGTGAACAATCAGCGATTTTCAGTGAGGCAATGTCCAAATGCCCCATACTAGAAATGAAGCATAATTCCAGCTATAGTCTCACTTCTCCCAAAATACTCATCCCTGATAGAGGAGATTGGAGTAACGAAACTTTCACCCTTCTATCACCAGGTGGGTTCGTATCGCTCACAGACGGGTCGAAGGTAGGTCAGGCTTCTAGGGCGGGAGTGTACCTGTAAAGCCAAAGGTGACCTCAGTGACTCTAGGTGCTTACTGCACGATTGACTTGTGCCATGGAAAACTTGCCAAGAAACTATGTAAATAGGCGCATATATATTTGCGCAGACAGCCTTCCAGATCCGGGAGCTCTCAAGTTCCACAGTATCATCGAGCATTGTCAAAGAATGCAGAGATACTCTATCTGAACTAGCCAGGAGAAATAAAATCCTCAACTGCTCCTAGAAGAATTTATGCAAGCCAGCGTTGGCAATATTCTAGGTTTCTGGCGGGCCACAAATTTGCTAGAATAGAATAGGTTTCTGAACACGGGGTGCTTAATGGATCCAACTAAGTGGTCTGAGGATGATGATGCATGAAAAACTGAAGATAAATGTGTTCTTTCCTCACTAGCTTCAGATTCATCAATAACTCAGTGAATATGATTATGATAAAATAACTCAGTTTTGTGAATAAATGACTTAAAGAAATGCAGCCGAATTTGTTGAAAAAGATCCGTTTTACAGACGAATCCACCTGTTTTCTAACAAACATAATTGTAGATAGTGGGAGAATGAGTACCATCAGAAAATCAATGTCTTGCCTGGCATTTATGGAGAGTGCATAATTGAACCTTATCATTTTTGAAGGAAATATTCTAAAAAATGAAATACATCCACTTGTCATCCAGTGATTCGAAAATGAGGATGATGATGAGGTAAACATGCTGCTGGATGAACAAAATGTTATTAACAATCATGTACATCAAATTCTTCACTTGTAATGGCGAAAATAGTCATCGGCATATACGTTCCAAAAAGTTTGGCATGCAATGGAATAACCAAATAATCCAATGAAATTCAAAAGTTTCACTTATTATTCATCCTTCAATAATTAATGAATTACATAAATTGTTTTCTCAATACCCAATAAAACCCGTTCATAGATATAAGAAGAAGAGAAACACTTGTATGACACATGACACAGGCAAATATCGAGGTGTTTAGGAGAGAGATACATATATCAATAAATTAATACATGAATTCAAAAGTAGAAAGGCTGAAACCCAAAAATGTGTTCCGAAAACAAAACTTAGACGATAAAGAAGTACTAGATTGAATAAATTTATTCAATATCAATGCATGTAAACCTCCTCACCGAATCAGTCAGTCCACTGTCCAAAGAGTGATCATAATTTGTTCTTCCTCTCCACTGATCCTCAAGAAATTATATCTATAATTCGTTTGTTGGAAAATACGGAGTCTGTAGATCCTGATGATATTCTCACCAATATCCTAAGACATATGGGTCAAGACATCATAATACCTTTATCATTTGTCATCAATATGGTAATGGAAAGTGGTGCGTTTCCCGATTCATTAATGATGGCAAAAATTGAATATCTTTTCTAAAGAGGGTCAAAAACAACAGATTAACGTCCTATTGCAGTCCTAAATAACATTAGCAAAATAATAGCAACGTTCACTAAATAATGAAAAACGTACTCTCAAAAGGTCCATTGATTCGCCTAAACCTTTCGTCTTTGTGAATTCCGATATACTTCTTCAAAAACTCGATGCTACGGGGTATAAGAAGTATAACGCTAAACCTCATTTTATTACACCTTACCAATAGGATACAATTCATAGTAAAAACAAATATAAAACGGGATATAGTCAACTCAAACTACTTTCTAGTAGAAAGAGGAACACCCCAGGGATCTATTCTGGGTTCCCTGTTATATCTCCTTCATACAAATGATTTGCCTGATGTATTGGTTGAGGGCGTCGTTCAGTTCGTAGATGATACATCTTGTAATATATCTGAAGAGAATGAAGATGATCTAAATTGAACAATTATATTTCAGATGGGAAGTTTCCCAAATTATGAAGATAACTTAGATCATCTAAAATAGGATTATCAAGATGACTAAAAGTAAAACATTGAATCATAGGTGGGATTCGATGCCTCGCCATAGGTCTTCCATGCACATTCATCTTAAGTTCAATCGTTTTGAATTGAGAAGTGTATGTATGAGTATTACTATTGTTAGCAATTACTCTGATAGTACTATTCAATGACAGCTTCCTGCTTATCATATTTTTCAATAGAACTGACAGAAATGTTCTGGATAGGTATAAACAAGTTCAAAGTTTCTTTGCCTAATTGGCCAATTAGGCAAAGAAACTTTGAACTTACTATGTGAACGTTATTACTTTTCATGTATCCCAAATAATGTATACTTCTGTCTATTAAAAATACATAATGAGTTACCAGTATGTCTGAGAGGCTTATCTACAAATACTCTTCAGCTTTAACTGAAATACATCCTTTTCAAAAAGGCATGTTACATATTGCGTAAATATATGAGTGATAAAACTATCCAATGTTAATGTTTATATATGTCGTGATCTTTGTATATTTCATATAATTAACTAATAATTAACTATAACTTTTAATTCTACTATTTCAACAGATTTCCAATATTTTAGATTCTATATTGTAACACATTCAACAACCTTATCAGATTTTTCTCTATGCATGATCGAACGAATTAATATAATGATTGACAATCTAATAAATTTAGATTTATCTCTAGCTGAAGGTAAAAACATATTCCAAATAGGATATAAACAAGCACATTTTGTTGTTTGTTTAGTTCAATCTGATCATGTCTACTTCTTGATAGCTGGAAGATCTTTACTACTTATCATTGTTACAGAGTATTTGTAATGGTTAATTAATCAATATTCTTGGTAATCACTTTTCTCAATCATGATAACTAGAACTTTTCAGTAGTGACTAATCTCTTCAAATTATTCTCTAAATGTTTCAAGAATGAGCTGTGAAGTTCGAAAATACGATGCTTTATCTGATATTCGACAAATTAATGATTTTGTTTTATTTCTTCACAATGGAATATAACAAAGTGAAGGACATCAGAATACAAATTATTATCCTTCAGGCCCAACATAAATATCTCGTTCGAAGATGTAACTACGTAACACTCCCATTGAATTAATGTTTTCAAATTTAGCGTTCTAAATTGAGTTTGATGAAACATTGTAAATTCATCAGTAATCTAATAAGATCATAGTAATACCATGAGGGTCGTGGGACGCCAAAGTGTCAGCAACGATGAAACTCCAGGTGTACGTTCGTCCCTCAGAGGCTTTCATACATATTCCACAATCTCATTTGACTACATAATCCTGGGACCATATACATCCTTGTTTA
Source organism: Endomychus coccineus (assembly GCA_958510875.1). Classification (NCBI taxonomy): domain Eukaryota; kingdom Metazoa; phylum Arthropoda; class Insecta; order Coleoptera; family Endomychidae; genus Endomychus; species Endomychus coccineus. The sequence continues at coordinate 173,911,901 of OY294068.1, read as the reverse complement.
CAGTGACACATAACTTATTGGCTTGTTCCTATTATTGCCAAGACCTACTGGATATCCACCTTCACTCATTGGATCTACTGCAGTATAATTATCATTAAATTTAATTAATATTGCTATTCAGGATCTTTGTTCTCCAAAGGCGTAAAATATTTATTGCCTAGTCTTAAAATGTTGGTGATATGAAATATTCTCCAGTAGATATTCCCGAATGTTTTGTCTTAATCGAGAGTTCTGCTACTAGTTATAAGACGATAATAGGTTTGAAATAGTTGCACCAATTTTTAAATGCTTCAGTTTAATGAAGAATTTAGTATAACAATAATTCTAATGATATGATTATCAGATAATTCTCTCAAAAAAACACTTGTTTCCGAGCCCTCCACAATTCAAATCCTCGAACTATAAGTAATGAACAAAATTAATTCGATTGATCATGATATTCTTTTCAAAAAATAAAACACAATTGAATTCCTCTATTTATTTATTTTTGATACTCACACGAAAAAATTCTGTCAAATTTTTTCTAATATAGAGTCATTATTCTGAAAGGAATATTCCTAATTTGAAAATTAATTATGAATAATTTATACCTGAAAAGATAGAGAAAAATATTGATCTATTTACATTCAGAGTATAACATATTATATTTACATGAAGTTAGTTAGGTTCGGTGGCGGCTCATGAGTTATGAAACAGGGTGGGCACAAGAAAAAAACTTACCTATTTCTTGTACATAAAATCCATTCTCCCATTTCTGATGCTGTAAAGAAAGTTTATGACTTTGTTGTCAAAACCCGGGATAGACTGAACAAAGTTCTTTTCTATCGTTAGAACCGCCAATGCGTTCAGTCGATCTTCTGATATTGTGATTCTCTAAAAAGTTTCAATGCGTTTGAGGGTGGAAAAACATCTTTGACATTGTTCCGTCGACATAAGCGTTGTACAAATGATATCCGATAGTTTGTATGTCCAGGTTAAAACCTTTTCTAAGTTCACTCTTTGATTTTGCACTGTCCAACATAGGATAAAATTTCACAGTTTCATCAAAATGATCTTGTAGAAATGCACGTCTATAAGTTTTGAAATTTTGAGAATCAAATAAGGTTGCTGCACTTAAGTGATCCCAAAATCACATCGGCCGCTAATTTGGCTTAAAATAATGTCGCATAATTTCTTTGCAATAACAGCTCTGTTATCTCTGGCTGTCTTTTTTTATCTTTTCCTAGCAGGTTCTTCGTTATTGCCTTCTTGATTGTCATTGTTAGTAGAATTCCTAATTCGAATAATTTGCTAATAGAATTGTTCAATTGCCGTTTGCAGTTGAGCACTGCTAATTCCGCACATTTGAGTCTGATTAAATAATATCTCAACATGTGACATGATGAAATGAAATGTTTTCAACGACCAGAGAAATTACGGGCAATACAAATGTTTCAATGAACCACTTGCCTCAATAATAGTAACTGAATCCTTCCCACCTTCGCCAATAATTTTGTCCAAACATTCTTTGAAAAGACCAGGACTCTTTAATGTGTTCACAGTTCGACTTTTGAAAATTTAGAGTATAGGAACAGCGCGTGGTAATCTACGTTTGACTATTTCATCAAGAATTACCGTTCGTTTTGGCGATCGAGAAAAAAAGCTTTAAAACGACTGCAAATTTGCAATAAAATGTGAACTCTTTTATTGCATTGTGCCGCTCATTCAATAATTGAATTAAATTGATGCACGTAAGAGTGAATTCAATGTGCATGTGAGAGTATTCTTTTGAAAATGGCTCAGACAACATTTGTGTTAACAATCATCACGGACGCCCCATCGTAACCTTCAGCGATTATTTTAATGTTATCAGACCAAGAAGGAGAATATAAAACAGTTTGCAATTCATTCAGCAATGTTTCTGTTAACACATCAGCATTATGTTCACCCGGCTTCAAAAAAAGATCAAAAGCGTTCAAAAATTTGTTCATTAAACACGTATCGAATAATAACAAACATTTGCTGATGATTAGAGGTGTCTGTAGTTTCATCGGCCTCCAAAGCAATGAAATTGGCAGATTTAATTTCTTCCAATAATTTCTGCTTGTAAATTTGCAACATTGCATCTATCAATTCGTTCTGAATAGTTCTTGAAACAATTGTGAAGCAGAACCTTTCATATGTGTAGCAAGCACAGCTGAAAAGTTGATTGAGTCTACATAAATACCTGGATTTTCCGACGTCAATGGCTCATCATGGCCTCGTAACGCCAATTCAAAGACACCGCAAAATTTCAAGTGCAGTTTATTTGAAGATCAGGAATAGACCTTCAGTTCTTTTTGATTAAAAGTTTTTCCTCAAATGATAGTGGGTCTTTTAAAATATTTTGCACACAATTAACTTACATCAATGATGATAGACTCACTTCAGAATTCACGTCTTTGAATTGAATTCACACATCGTACACTATGAAGGCAAGACGTTTACTGGATACACGATGCTTTGTGCCCAAAACTGACGGTATAAACGCATATGGCGAAGATAACCGTAGTCAGCTGAATCATACTTGATATATGTACACTTCAGAACGTTCTCCGGAACATGGTTTTGAGCGTTAGCATTCCGCCTGATGTGCGGAATAAAATAATGCACTGAATTACATTCGAATTTGTTTCTGTGTTTATCTCGGTGGTTATGTGAGCACGTACCCACGTGCCATTTAGTACCAGCCACCACTGGTTAGATTCAACCTAATTTTAACATAATACCCAAGCTAACAGTAAGTTATCTGACAAAATGAAAAATTGATCAAAACACAATATAGACTACCAGATGAAACACAAAAAGATATGAAAAAAGGAATAATGGTACCAATAATTGAAGAATTTTAGTAACTTTAATGGAATCAAAACTGTGATTTTTTGGATATATGAAAAGTATCACCAAAAATATAACATATTGTACGTTATTGTACCTATTACGCATTGAACTGACCTTGCTGAAAATTGGGTAACATTTTTGCAAAACATACCAAGAGTAGCACTATCGTTAATATAATTGTTTATGATTTCAATTAAGTATAGTACTTCACCAGCTCCTCGATGTTTGTAGTTGTAAACAAAATCATTTCGTTTAGAAGTATGAGTCATAGCTTTGCATTTGTTTATATTAAATTATAGTTTTGATCGCTCGGCCCAGCACATTAACTCATCAATGTCTTCTTGTAGCTCCCTTAATCAGTTTCATGAGTGTCAGAAATGTAACCACAGGAATAACTGGCTTGTGGCAGCAAAGCGTTCATCGCGCTTTATGATTCTACGATATAGGTTCTTCCTATCATTCGAATATAGATGCGAAGCAGTATTCACATCTAAATAAATTTAATTCAACGTACCATTGTTTTACATATCAACAATATCATTGTTAAACAAAATGAATTGTGATGAGCCAAGATGAATAGCGATGGGTACTCCAGATTTTGCACACTTGTTGATACATACTCTTTCTTTACAACTAATTATTCTCTATGTCTATTAATTGGTGATAGATATTCATTCTGTGAAGTTGAACATATTCTTAAGCTCTTAAGTTTTGGGCACCATGTGTGATGAAAATATACATACAACGTATTGAAAAATGTGTCTTACTCTTTTAATCAGTGCCTTTTTTTTGTTACAGGTAAGATCCTCTTTTTCTCAGAAGTACATGGTAAGATATCTTCAGTAAATGCTGTGACAATTGTACATGGGGATTCATCCACAGTGAACTAATATTCTTCAGTACATAGATTGTGAAAAAAGCTTCATCTCAGTAGGAAGAAATTGACAATAAACCTAAATTTACAAAACCAGGCAAACAATTACGTTTCACAAGGCTATTCTATATCTATAGCTCAAATATTTTACCGTTATTCTCAAAAATGTGAGTAGCTGCTATCCAGAAAGTCTGTAATCTAGCAAACGTTTTAATCTTCCTCAATTGACAAATGGGATCCATTTGGGTTGTACAGAATTAGATATGGCACAAGACACCTCTAGATTTTTGGAATATTTCGTAGAGATAAATGTACAGTTAATCGCATATATGTGATAGTCAATCAAATATCTGTGATAGGTCAAAGTAAATCTGGCAACTAATATTATTCAGAAAAGTTCGATGAGTGCCATAACATCATTTCATTCATAATTTAACGTATCGCTGAAGCTAGATGAGTGGATAGAGAGACATCACTGATGAATTAATATTAACTTGTTATTATCGGTAAAACAATTTTAATGCTGGTAATTTTAATTATTTATAGTTAATACATAATCGTATGGCATTATACCTCATGAGAACGAAGTTAAGCCGTAGCTTTCTTTACTTTATGAGGAATAATGTCCGCAATGATGAATCCGCTAGAAATTTCAACGGTTTTATATTCAATAGGATTGAACTCAATTGACCCTTTTTACTCCCCTCACTGTACGTAGTATAAAGTGTAAGTGAAGTATAGTAATCGGACCAAGAACAATTTTCCGGAGTTTCGCGAATATATCCATTTTGAGTATTTCTAAATTTATTATTTTGACATAGTGTCTATATTACGCGCCGTTGCATGGATTTGAAAGTCTCCAGATCGCTTTGAAGTGATGTATATCGGAACTGTTTTATTTTGGTAGTAGAGGAAATGAATGCAAGAACCCCTTTTTTTTTGTAATGGGATGGATTTGAATGAAACCCTTTGCATTCGCTTCATTTTTGGACCAATACACTTTGTTAACCTTTAGATTTTAGTGGTCGCACCCCCTAAAATATAAAAATGCATTTTGTAGCCTAACTGAGGACTTAAGAGGAAAATGCTAAGAGTCCAAAAGTGTTTAGAATACAATTTTGCAAAATAAATTATTTCTATGACTCATATATCACCACTCATTAACAACCTCTTAGCCGACCTCTTAGTTACCCCTACGCTGCAAATCTAAAATTGTCATTTGCAGCCATGATTATGATTTTAGAGAAAAATTTCAAGATACAAAAAATGTTGTAATTCAGGTTTTTGTAGGAATGGGCCATTTTTAATGTCATTTACTACCCCCCTCCACTTTCCCACACCCCTAAAATTTTAAATGCATTTTGGGGCCATTCTATTGGTCTTAGGCAAAATTGAAGGGACACAGAAAGTGTTTAGAATTCAATTTTACGTAATAAAAGAATATTCATATGTTTACTTCCATCCCCTTTTTACCTTGAGAGGGTGAACATCCCTACTTATTTCGTAAAAGAGCCGGATTTTCCATGTAAATAGGGAAATGTTATATAAAAACACGTGAAAATTATATTTGAAGAATATCCCTTCATTGTGCACCGTATCAGATAAATCTCCAAGGGATGGGGGTGAAGTCACATGGTACATCGATATATACAAGACGACTTAAAATGCCTATTTTTTTCATATTTTATCACGAAAAAATCATCGTAAATTTTAAAGTTCATATATAATACAAATTATTGTGTCTTGAGTTATTTGTACGATATAAATAAGTTTGTATGGTCACATACATACGCCTTAACACACTAAGGGGGTGAACATCCCTCTGTACTAGTGGGATTTTTGCATAGGGTGGAGGGGGCATGAATATTTTATTCAAAATAAATACCATCAAGACACGAAAAGTGTTCAGAATTAAATTTTACACAATAAAATTATATTTATATGGTTACTTTTCAACCCTTTTTCACCCTTCCTGCTTCGTAGGTTCATAAGCCATATATCTGCGTGAGAATAAAAAAATGTTATATGAAAACGTATGACTAATATTTTCCAAGAATATTTCTTCTCTATGCACCTGAGGAGATTGGATGTGGAAGGAGTCGATAAATATCGACGTGTGTTAACGTAAGCAACTGGGTTGCTATACAGTTTTGAATTCACTAATCATCATGTATAGCAACCCAGTTTATCAATATTCAAATGGTGGGACGTTAACACACGTCGATATTTATCGACTCCTTCCACACTCAATCTCCTCATCAAAAATTAGAAACACGTTAGACGTAGTGTATCGGGCACAAGGACATTATGTTGAGAAATAAAATAAGTTTTGACCAAATAAATCATTTCTTGTTTCATTCAGGAACTTTTCACCTCGCCCTCGTGTATTATAAATTATCTCGACATATTCGAAATCGTTTTGTTTGTATATGAAACTATTGTCAATTTTTTTTTCATGGAATACTTGATTCAATTTTTAAATCAATTTGGCATCATTTCTTGAATGGGGCATTTTCAGACTTCCTAGCCCTGTAACCTTTGAGCAAAAATTCTTCAATAAAAGTTATCCCCAATACGAAGGGGAAACAACAGCGAAAAAAATACATCCATTTTTTAACTCATAATTTTTTTCCATTTTAGCTGAAAATGTATCTCAGGGCATCATATTTGGGATCCTGGGATCGCAATTGAATTATTTCCTCTACTTTCACAGTAGAACACTATGAACTTTTGGATAAGAACGAAATTCAATAACAATGACGTACATTTTTCTTCTGTCGAAACTAGAAATTTTTACAGAGACCCGGGACTAATGAGTTTATCTGGATACAAAGATTTCTAGCTAGGCTACTGCTACGAACATTGGAGGTTTCCCTCTCGTATGTTCAAACTATTGATGAAAAAGAAATGCATGTAGTATTATGAAGATGTCATCATAATGACGGAAAATTCCAATAGACAAAATACTCATATCAGACGCAAGCGTGTTCATAATGAATTTCCCGGAAATAAATGCTTTTGATTCAATTATTCAATAAGAACGTTGATTTTTCAATGTCTAGAACTACGTAGACTGAATAAGTTTTTGGTTCAATTTCTCAGTTCGGATTAATTCCAGGGAGTAGCTAAACCAATCTAACGGATGCGCTTAATTTCGTAAACCAGAGAAAGATGGTGAAGCGAAACGACACGAAACCGAACCACTTCTATCTTATTATAAATTAAGATGAATTTAATGCTCATACGCCTCTGAAGTTCGGATTAATATTATAAGTTTCTGCCGGTTGTCGTTAATTTAGAATTCCCTTGTGTTTTAAAACAACATTATCTACATGCCTTAGATCAAAAGTGCTGAATATGCGCGTATATCTGGGTAGAGAATACTATTAGGATGTTAGGCGAATAGGTGATGGAAGCAATACACAAAGGTGTACATAATTGGGTTCGTGGGTAATATTGTAATGTGAAAGATGAAAGCCAGAAATGTGCGCCGCTCCATGATACTGCACGTGATCTGAAATCTCAAACTTAACTCATAAAAATCACTCGTCTCGTAGAACTCATCGAATGAAGCATAAAATTCTCGAACCCGTATAGAATAATCATCATCAGGAGTAGAGAACCTTCTAATACAACAAATGTTCACTCAGCAAGATTATGCTACTTTCATGTTGTCAAATATGAAATTTTAGCATCAGGGAAACGATAAATACGTTGGAGTTTGCTGGTTCATTTTTTTACAACACTTTGGCTACGCGAGACGCAAACCTACAATGCTCAAAAAATATCGTATGGGTCAGCGATGGAATGATGAACATTTTACTTGAAGGTATGGAGATTATAGGGATAGGTGGAAGACCTTACTAGGCAAAGAGTTCCACAACTTCGCTGTTCAATAGAAAAATGAAGTCTGGTAGGAAGAAGTTCGGCACTTCTCGAGCTTGACAATGGAAGGGTGACTAGCTTGAGCTCGTCTAATCCACCTTTCTGGAATCTCCCATGGTGTAACAACACACGACATTTCTGATGAACACCGGCGTGAGTGTGACATCATCATTCAGACGAATATCATCTTCTGAATAGGATCCAAGAGCTTCAGCGTATGTTTGTGAACCGAACTCCAAACATGTGAACAGTAATACATGACAGATCGAATCATCCAATGAGATGGTGCTGTTGGTTGTCATCCCGAGCATGAATATGGAAGACTTCAAAGGAAAAGTTGAACCCGACATCAGCATATTGGGGATTGTGGGATCCGTCATCCTGGAGAAGATGCAAGCTTTGGTTTTGGTTGCATTAAACTCTACTACTAGGTTATCAGATCCACATTACCAGTTATCCATTATTTGCGTCAACCTGTCTCCGTTTCGCTCCGCTAGCTCCATTGGCTAGTACAGGGGCTGTAGATGAGGAAGCGGTATGAAGTGTTACATCATCTGCAAAACTGTGGACGGGACATATGGTCACTTCTAGCAGATCGTTGATATGGAACAGAAGCAAATTTGGTGCCAAGACAGACCCCAGTGGAGCACTAGCGTTAATAGTCATTGTATTGGAGGAGAATCTGAGAGAAAACTCGATAGTAAGCGACAAAGTTGAGGCGGCAAACCGTAGGACGGAATTTTCCCAATAAGGTTTTGGGTGCCAGGCTCGGTCAAATGCTTTGGAGATACCCAATGCTACAGCTAGAGATTCCTCATGTTTTCCAATAGATTTCTGCTATACATGTGTACGTCTACGTAGGAAAGCAGGCCTCCTTTTGATCTCTGCTAACGAAAGCCATATTGTCGCTCATTCACGAGTTTGGAGCTCTCCAGGTATTGGATAAGCTCGATGTTGAAGGAATTCTCCATCCCTTCAGAGATCACAGATAACAGTGCAATGTGTCTTCTTCCCTTTTTTTTTTGGAATTGGTTGGACTCTGACTGTCTTGCAACTGGAAGAATACACACCAAGTTTGTATGAAATAGTGAACAAGCTGTAGAAATTTGTCATGGCCATAGATGAACAGATACAATATGCAATTGCAAAAACTGAGGAAATTACTATAACTGCTTACGATAGCCGTTCAATAAATCCTGAAACAGTTTGCACAATCTGAAACTAATTTCTTCCTGCTAATCCTCTCAGCAGCAATGTCCAAACGGCTATTTTATTGAAAAGCCGCATTTAAACTTCAAAATTTCCATCATAAATTGAGTGGAATTAATATATTCTCAGAGGAGTTTCCTCAACGGCTGTTGAAGCTTAACTTATTCATATTTTTATACATATTAACAATAATTATGACAAGTCATTCTAAGTATCGTTTTCTGTATATAAGCTGTTATGACCTCTCTGAATATATTTACGACACATCTGGATTCCAATCGTAAATGGAATTCTTTTGTAAATTTGTCATCAGCCGACGAAGTGTTATCGTGAGTTGGCATGGTTCTGTTCATTATCGTTACTTCTAAGTATTGTTTGTGTTGCCTGGGAATGTCTGGTCAACAGATATGTAGCCAATGATAGCAGCTACTACCCTTCTTTACAAACCCTACTTAGTCTTAAACGACTTTTAGAAAAAAAACAATTACCACGGAATCATTCATCGAGCAACATCATCACATTACTATACAATTACAACGATATCACTTCAGCGAGCAACATTATCACTTGCAGTGGCGGCTCCTCGAAGAAGGCTAAGGAGGCTCAGCCTCCTCACCAATTTATATTAATAATCATTCTCCATTTTATTTCCTGTTTCTCTGATAATGCTTTAAATTTTACAATTAATTCCCCGTTCTCAGTAGTTATTTTCAATCTGGCAACAGTGGTCAGAGGCTAGATTCTCTATATATCTGAAACGCTGAGCATGTGTTGTTCAACACAGTTGCCGTTTTTCCGACCAGTCAATCGCCAAATAGCGTGAAACGGCGAAAACGGCAACAGGGTAGGGAGGCTAGCTTTTCGTACCCATTCGTCGGTCTAATGAAATACGATTACTTGCGCTCCCGCCTCCCGCTGCTAGAAGAATGCGGTTAGTTGTTATTTTTATTCCACGAGGCGTAGTAAGGTTGAGTAGTTAATTTTTAAGTTATAATTTATCTAATCGGAATCGGTGAACGTTAAAATTATGAGTGACTTAGTTGCAGAGTTCTTAGAAAATCCATTTAGTGGATTAACATATGATAGAAAAGTGTTCTTCAAAAACAAACGGCCTTTACCGGATTTGAAAGGATTAGTGATGACAGGGAAGTATCAAAATCGATCGTTTAATACTGATAATTATAAAAAATATGTATGGTTAACGGGATCTGATGTACACAATAAATTATATTGCTGGTATTGCTTGCTATTCACATCAGATACAACTTCATGTTGGGGGCACTTGGGTTATAATGATTTGAAAAATTTAGCTCGTGGCCTAGAAAACAATGAAAAATCGCAGGAACATATTACATCGTGTATTAAGTTTAAATTAACCGGTAAACAGAATATTGTTAATGCGATTGATTCTACACGAACACGCGAAATCGAAAATCATAATAATACAGTTAAAGAAAACCGCGAAGTTTTAAAAAAAATCATTGATTTCTTATTGTATTTATCATTTCAAGATTTGGCTTTTAGAGGGCATGATGAAACTGAAAATTCAGTTAATAAAGGTAATTTTAGGGAATTGTTAGATTTGTTTTGTAAATACGACAGTAAGTTTCGCGATTTTATGACTAACGCGTCAGTATTTGCAGGCATTTGTTCTGTTTTATGCGGGTATAATGGTTGAGTGACACCACGCGAAATAAGGTTAGATTAGAATTCGTCTGTTCGGTAAATTATTAATTGTAAAAATGGACAACTAGTGGAAAGATTTTTAGGGTTCTACGATGTTAGTTCGGGAAGAACAGCGGTTCAATTTTTCAATGGAAATATTTCAACGATTCGACTTTGCGAATAAATCAGACTTACGACGGCATCTGTAATGGCGGGACATTTAAACTGTCTTCAAACAAACGTAAGTTTTAAATAACATAGTAGGAAACAAAATTCCCTGTAATGCTCGAACTCGATGGAATTTTACATCACATGCAATGTTTAGTTTACCATCCATAAAAATAAAGACAAATTAATTGAAATATTTGATTTTATATTAAACAGTGATGACTTTTCAACAGATCAGGTTTCATTGAATGCTGCTGTTGGTTTAAAATCTTATTTAGAAAATGAAGAATTTTTGTTATTTTTTGATACTTTTAAATTAATATTTGAACAAACTGATCTTATTTTTCGAATTTTACAACATAAATTCACTAATATAATTCATTCAAGAGATCGTTTAACACATCTCATTGATAAAATTTCAAGTTTTCGTTATACAGAATTTCATTTTAATATTTTATTTGGAAATTATTCGACTGATGAGGCTTCTCCCGTGAAAAGGAGGAAAACATATAATTTGGTAGACAAGAAACTACATTATAAACAACTTTTTTATGAAATTTTAGATACTATTAAAGGTCAAATATTGAGATTCGATTTTCCGATTTACATGAATTGAAGTTTTTCGATTTGACGAATAGAAGATTTTTCGAATCTTTTTCAAAAGAGTTTCTCAATACACTTTTAGATAACTTAGTTCTAAAATATAAATTGTTTGATAAAATAACACTGCACAATGAATTATGCGTTATATACTCGGATAAAGATATTTTAGGCCAGTACGACAGTCACGCCGATATGATAAAATATATGATAGATAATGATTTGCAACAAGTCTTACCTCAGTTTTATAAACTACTTTATTTGACAGTCACCATTCCTGTCACGTCGGCATCGGTGGAGAGATCATTTTCTACTCTCAAACGAATTAAAACATACATGCGAAATACAATGGGTCAAAATCGTTTATACAATGTTAGTTTAATATCTATTGAAAAAGATTTAGTAAAACACTTAAAACATAATGATACATTTTATGATAATATTATTGATCATTTTTCGTAAATTAAAGACCGTAGAATTTCGTTAATATATAGAAAAGTTGATAAAATTAATAACAAAAAACAAAATATGAAAAATTCCAAAAAAAAAGAAAAAAAATTAAAAATCCAAAAAAAAATAAAAAACAAAAAACGAACGAAAAAAAAATTTGTGGGCAAGAGAAACTCTATACCTCCACGTTGGTTCTTGCTGGGTAACAATCAATTTTGTCACTGAAGGTTAAATTAATTGGCTGAATAGAGTATATTTTTACAAAAACGTTTTATGTCCATCCTCCTCTCTCAAAAAGTTCACGAGCCGCCACTGATCACTTGCAATAACATTAACATATCATCAATATTGAAATCAAAACGTTGACCTAGAGAATTACATCTTCAGGGCAAATATAGCCTTCATAAATAAGGCGACTCACTTCTGTTAGTGTAGTTTGTACATAACTGTATAAGTGTGAATAAATAATTTAAAATCATGGAGTGCTATTTGTTCAACCAACTATCATCATACTGAGTCATACAAGAAGTGTAAACAACAGCAGCATACAGCACACCGGCCATGTAAATATCTTCAGAAAAGGGAGAGATCGCCCACCTCTATGCGATGTTCTAGAGAGGTAAGTGTGACATCATCAATCGTAAGTGTGAAATCATCAATCAGTCGAATAACTATTTTCTGAATAGAACGCTAGAGCTTCAGCGAACTCCAAACATGTTGACAATACTCTATGACAGATCGAATCTATGCTTTGTAGATTATGTGAAGCGGTTTTCGCAATATACCTCACATAATCACAACATGAGATGGTGCTGTTGGTTGTCATCCCGAGCATGAATATGGAAGACTTCAAAGGAAGAGTTGTAAATGACGAACTAGTGTCAGTGAAAATGAGTACACGGTACCTTCCAAAACGTTCAAAACAAGATGCCACAAATCTTGCGGTTGCCCAAATAGTGTTCCAAAAAATTCAGTAGGTATTGCATTTGATAATCAACATCCTTCAATTGTTATTTAATCAATCAAAACAGTGGAGTTAGGATCATATAGAACTATGGGCCGTACGAAGATAATGCAGAAGGTTTCATTCGAATGTCAATGTTGCTACAAAATTCTTCTTCCGGAATATATCATCTCCTCGGCTATATTCGAAATCGTTGAAGTATTCTAGTTTTTCAATATTGAATTGTATTGCCTGTCAGTTCGTGATACACCATTTTAAACAAATGGAAAAACAATTAGGTTCAATATTACTACGGATAGTATTTTATGAAAATGAACTCTTGAAGCTCGTTATTGCGATCACAGTTTGATAAACATGACGATATGTAACAGAGGGATTGCATTTTTCATTCGATTATAGTTTTTATTGCAATTTAAAAACATCGGATTTACTAATTAGCAAGGAGGTCATCATACGCAATGTCGAACATTTGCATTCGAGATATATTGTTTGTCAACTCATAAGCTTATAGTTGGTCGTAAAACACGTCATTCCGCTGAATTTATTATATTGACAATGTGTTCGGAAAGAAACGAAAACACTGTTGCTGTTAGGTTTCTCCATCTCTCATCGATTGCTTCTAGACACAACTGTAGATTGGACACTTGGAAGTGTCATTCTCAAACGCTTACACATCATAAAAATAAACAAAAGAGAAATTTCAATATCCCCTATTACATTTCTACCAGATATATTCACCTTGTTCTATCGAATTTCTTAGAATTAACACTAGGTACAAGATGTGGTATAACATAATTCCATAGAAACAGCTGTACAATTAGATAGGGTGAACTGTATAGCTCTAAACGATGTTCACGTAAAGAAAGGAATGTCATGCTTGAAGGTCACTCGTTGTTGTCAGGCTTAACGGTTTTCAATGTTTTTGAATGAAACTAGCCATTTGATTCAATTAACAGCGTAAGAAACAAATTTATGAGTTCTTTACCTAATGTATAAAATAATACATTTTATATGTAATTTTAAATGTAATTCACAAGCTGTTGTACTGTTTACCAAATATGTGAGGGGGAATAAAGTGCCTAATTACTAGTTCCGCTTGCATCGGATCCAAATTCAATAGTATCAAAAAATGTTTTGATATTAGATGGCGGAAAGACAGTGAATGGCCAAAGGACGTATATCTCAGAAGACTCATACCTATTAAAATTGCTTCTATTTGATTTTTAATATAAAACTGAACCTACACCTGGAAGAATTATTCAAATATAAAGAAAATTGACTTTCATCTTCATGTCAATATTATTAATCCATATTGTAATGTTAGAGTAAGCATTATCATTTATGGAAACAAACGTTCAAAATATCCGATCTGAAAATCTTCATATCATTGCACGATTTCCAAATCTACTTTCAGTAATCTCAGTAACACTATTCTAATAGGATAAATATAATATTTGAATACTCAAGTAGGATCCATACATTTTTAAGATTATCTTTCATATTAATTATCTTTGATCATGTGGACGTGTATCTCATGTTCTGTTCCATACTTATGTATTAATGATAACGATGTAATAAGGGTTATGTACAGGTTATTTCCAATATTAAAAAAACTAAATCATATTCAGAAAATTGAAGTAGCATGTAAAATTAAAATATCTCAAAACAAAGTAACAAGAACCCAATGGGGTTTGCCCCATGTTTTCAGTTTCTCATCAATAACACATTTTATCGTGGGAAATATTAAATGAATTTTTTAAAATAAACACAAAATCAGTTTCACACTCCCTTCAAGGTGGGTGATATGATACCATAGCTGATGGTGTCAAGAGGGTTGCAATAAGTTCACAAAAGTTTGGTTGTAAAGGAAACCATAAACCTGTCAAGATCAACAACCAATATAGGACGAGAAAATAATAGTTAGCCACATGATGAATCTTAATGTGACCCATCTGGAGATCATCAAAATTGTACTCAAATATAGTCTTGATTATAGTGATTAAGATCAAACTCCACACTGCAGACAAATAAATATTAGTGAAAGGAATAATGTAGATTCCTTAAGTAAAGTTTTATAGAGTTTAATAGAGAGAGTATCATGTTAGAACGATATGGGTAAATTTTGTTCAACATACTGTGAAATATTTGTTATTGAATTCACTCATATCAGTTCAATGAAAATCAAGTTCATTTTCAAAGAAAATACGTTTCAAAGGATTCTTTCCAGCTACAGAATGTTTCTACACGATATAGACAACTTATGACTTAGCTCAAAATACAGGTATGAAGGATTTAAAAATCAGAAGGGGAAGTATATACAGGTTCAAATCGAGAGAATTCATTTGTATTAAATTTGCAACTGTGAGTAGTGAAATTCCTGTTGTAACTTGAGGTTATTGCACGAGCACATCAACATTATTAATATTACTTAGCTGTCTCAAACACTATAGTTCCTTTGAAAATTGTACATTAACAATAACACAGGAATATTCAATCTATGAGCATTTCGAATAGTCAATCAATCAATCAATCAGATTAGGGGCGGATAAGTCCAAAGCATTTAGACCGCTTGTTTGGGTTCATTGTGCGCGCCTTGATACAGACTCAGTCAAGCAAGACTAAGGCAGTGCCTAAGACTAGGAATTTGCATGGATTGATGTCTAACGTTTTCTGGCGGCATGTATACCCTACCGAGGTTTTGTAGCCTAAGGGAAGCCAGTGCTGGAAATTATACAAGGATATGAGAGGCAGTTTCGTTCGCCTTTCTGCATCTACCATAACCTGAGTCATCAACGATTTCCATTAAGTGTAGATGTTTGTTCACATAGCAGTGTCCTGTGAGTAGTTCTGTCACTAGTTGTAAGCCTCTTCTGCTCTTAGAAAGAGGGGTTTTCGAGCATTTGGGCGAGAACTACGGGATGTGGAGCTATGCCTCCCTCATATCGGAGGCACTGCGCCAAACAATGAGCCAGTGTCTATCCAATAGCTTTCGAACATTAACATCAATGTTAATATCTATAAGTCTTTTCAACGAAATAATAAATAAAACTACTTTGTTTTACTACCACTGATATTTAATATAGTCGTTACTATAGTTTCAACACTAAACGTGTCATCTTCAGACGAAAAATGAATTTCGTCTGAAGATGACACGTTTAGTGTTGAAACTATAGTAACCACTATATTAAATATCAGTGGTAGTAAAACAAAGTAGTTTTATTTATTATTTCGTTAAAATGATAAACTATCACAAAGTAACGGCTTCCACAATTGAATCTATAAGTCTATTACTTTTGTAATTTTTGCTCTTTCTACTAAGCAATTGAGTGAGTAAATAGCAGCTAATACTATTATTATGGGATGTCAATAATCCAACTGAACCTGTGATAGACTAAGATATCTGTAAGATAAAAGTAGGTATTCTAAATTAGCTAAAAGTATGAAGTATTGGAGGTAGGAAGGTAAGTCCCTACAATTATTCAGTTTCCGACGTTCAGTTTAAATAGCACGAAATGAGAAGGTATTGCAAATACATTTCATTGCATCTAGAGGGTACGCCCGCACAAAATGCGACGCCCGAAACACGAATGAATCTTATAAATAGCCGCCTACCTCGGTCGTTTAGCATCAGAATTTTCAGAGTACTGGTTTGAATTGCACAGACCTCGGCCTGGAAAATGGTTACGTGAGTACCCATGGAAACTGAAAGCTTTCTTCTGGATATGCAAGAGCAAACTCGAATTCCGTTAGATTCGCCAATCTTGGACCCCTCCGTGAACCACACGAGTCACTCTGGCGGGAATGGTCCGGAGTCCTTGTTCCCCCTGTCCCTCCCTCGAGTTATGAGGATGCCTGGTGTCTTCAACCATATCTCTGGTTTTGCTTTTTCTCATCCTCTTTCCCTATAGCCACTGATTTTTCCTCCCAACTACCATACGTGCTAGCGTGATGTGTTTAATGTTAAAAATGTAATGGTAAGGGAGATGCTAGACGGAGCTGCTACGTATTCTGGTTGTGGCTCATTTAGTTTTACCAAGATCGACAAAAGTGGTTTCAAGTTGTTATTATAATGAATATATGATATTCATGGTTAACCATTCTTGTATATCACATTTCTTGCAAGTGCTTGTTGGAAGTTTATTCATTATCAACAACGATGGTGATAGTTCTTCTAAATCCACCAAAAGTTGAATTCCGAACCAATTTAGGAATCTGTTTTGATATATTACGTGATGAACTTGAGAAGATTATATCCTAAGGATAGATTTTTGTGAATGGGCACCTCAAAATCGAGAACAGCGTAGGTACATTTTGTTCAGCGATGTAACCCAGTTCACACGTGATGTAATCAATTATTTTCGCGATGAACATCGTTGGTCACAAGAAAATCTTGATATAACTTTAGAGCATTGATTTAGCATTATTATATGGTGCGGTATGCTTGGTTATCTAACTGGAAATGGCTATTTACAGTTATTGCAAGAAAACTTAGCTAATATTTTGGATGATGTTTCCTCAGATATAACAACCGAGTGCGAAATTTCTTAAACACTTGTTTTGCTGATCGTTGAAGTAACAGACGTGGTCCCCAAAACTTTCCTCAAAATTGCCGGATGCTATGAGAGTAAAAATTTAATCTGAAGAACAATATTTCGAACCTTATTTCTCTATAGCGGAATGTGTAGATAACTTGTTCAAACAATAATCCTCAACAGGTTCTTATTAATTCTTACACTCGAATATGAAGTTCTCATTTTGATTAAAAGTTCAAAATATAATAAAAATATTACATTGCCCTCTTTCTTGGAAGAATAGTGAAATATGACAATATAGTTTTCCTTATTTTACTGACAGTCATAAGTCATATTACCTGTATATATAGAATCTAGGGTAATGCGAGATGTAAAAGTATCTTTTATAATGCATAAAGAAAGAAAAACAAAATGTGAAATGATAATATTTCATAAAAGTTCGTTGGCTAGGAATACTCATCCACTAGATATATACGGCTTATTTATTTCATGAGCTCATTCCGAACCTTGATTCTCGGAGAATACATTACTCACTATATAGATAGAAAGTGGGAATCCATTTCCCATTTCTTGTTGTTAGTCAAAACGTCAAATACTTTCACCATACCGAGACAATACCTCTGTAGACTGGGGATAATAATAGCGGTTGAAAGGAACTAAGCTTCGAGACAAAAGTTGGGAAAGTTCAAGTTACTACATTCTCATGTCACTAATATTTATTTCTTCAGTTTTGTACAAACGTGATGCAATCATGACAGCAATTCCAAATGTTAACGTTATATTCGGAGGGAATGAAATTTTTACAAATAAAACCTAAGGAAGGATTTTGATAAGCTTGTGAATTGAGAGGCTTATATTATGTAATACAATTATTCTTCAGCTCCTGTAATTAATAATTATCATTTAACAGATGAATGAAACTCAAGCACCACTTGAACATATTATTTCCTTATATCCGAGAGTAATTGAAATCATTTTCTGCATCAATCAAGAAATGATTGGTGACGGTTCTCTAGACTGAATAGTAACATTACAACCTTAGTTTCGGACATCTGTTTTGAACTCTCGATTTCGCGGGCTCATCAGCGGAACAAGTGAATTGCGATGCTACTGAACGGTAACTGTGTCAAGGTATACATAACCCTACCGACAAAAGCAAGAGAAACCAAAAATATTCGACCCTACTTGTGAGTAAATGCCCCACTAAAGATTCTATACAAAGTTACAGGAAATTTGGAGTGATTGAACTAAAAAATGAACTGATATTCCTTATTAGCTCTCGCCTGTGAGGCAAGTATGGTGAATATTTCCGGTTTTTCTAGTTATTGGTAGTAGGACTTTTCTTACATTGACAGAGCTATCGTACAGTAACATTGCAACTTACTCGTTCCGCTATTGGAGCAAAGGGAAGAGGGAAAAGGGAGGAGAGAGAGAGATTTTTTGTGTCAACTAAATTAATCGAATTTAGCTCAAATAGTTGGTATTGAGTTCAGATATCGTTATTGTACTATATATGTCTAGGTATACGTTTCTCCTCGAGTTTACATTCCACAACGATTTATTTGAAAGACCTTAATAAACAAATTAAACATTTCGTCGACCAAACTTTGGATCGTCATTTGAATGCTTTCAGAAAATATCGTATTTCAGTTTAAGATTTATCGGGATCCGAAAAGTAGAACCCGAGATATCGTACCAGATGTCTTGTAGCCATGAGGATTTTGAGTATGTTTCCAACGAAACTTGGAGCGAATCCATACTAGCTTAAGATTAAAATATATTACTTAATTATATCGATAGATATGGACCATTCAAATAACGTAAGATACATCGATATGAGGAGTATAAAAGATGGAATATGCAATACGCATGCTTCTTTTTCCGTTTCAGGTAGAGGTATTTGTCTACTTTGAGTTTTATATAGCCTTGTGTGTCTTCCTCTCTGAAACATGGTTTTTTCTAATCGAGCAGCTGCAGATGATGAATGTCGTCCATTTGATAGTTCAAGTAAAGAAGCTCAATTGAGTGTATATCGTTAAATTGTTGATTATATTGGAACCACGAATTTTTTCAATTAAACTCATTGTTTAATAATTTATTGTGTGGGAAAAGAACTATATAGTGAATCAGTGTACTAATTTTGTTAGGATAAGTTGAGATAAAAGAAGAAATTATGATGCAATTTTCACATATTTATGTTTATAATTAGCTAATTCCTTTATTGCAATATTATTTGAAAATTATTATTTGTTTGGAAAAAGGAAAATGTGTAGCATCTAATAAAGATGGCGTCGGTAAGTAATTCTCAACATTCAGCTGTACCGTAAGTTACATTTGCAGGGTAGATATGCATGATTTTACTACATTGCGAAATAACAGGGTCGTATAAAAATAACAAGGTAATAAAGTTAAATAGTATGAACGGAGCGAATCCATCAGTAAACAGTCTTCACCGTTCCTGATATTCAATATAATAATATACTACCAATTGAGTTACCCGCCTCGCAACTAAAACAAATGGCGCAGAACGGAGTGTTTTCAATCCTTTCCACTCGATATTTATATTCTTCCCATTCGATTTCCTGGCTCATCCACCAAACTATCATGAATAGTTTCAGTTTTGCTGGCTCATCCACCAAAATGTCATCTATCGTTTTAATTTTGGTCTATCCACTTCCAAGATAGAGGGCTCGTGAAGAAATTCATGAGGCTCACGTGAACAAAACGAACACAGTTGAACCGACCAATTTTAATCATAACGCGGTTCTAAATATTGTCAAGTTAGAACAAACATACAAGTTCAATTATAATTATCAAAATACCCACAGTTTTATTTCAATGGAGTGAATGGGAGGAATCGAAAATAACATCTACATTTTTCTTCTACTTGCCTAGCTCTTGCATCAATTTATCCTCAATTATTTCAAGTATATTTATCCCTTTACTTTCCATTCACTCGCCTAGTTCATCCACCAAACTGTTCAAGTCGAAGTCCCCTCAATTGTTTCAACTGAACATTTCTATACAAGGTGTTCCCAAAACAGGTGGTCAAAATTTGAGAGCATGTAGAGTAAGTCAACTAGAGTCCTTCAAAGTTCAACTTCGAATATTGGTTTTTATCATAACCGTCTTGTTCTTTTTCCAACCCTAACTTCTACGCCACTGTATATATTTCTCAACTGTTAAAATTTTATGATTCTACATTCAATTTAAAAAAAGGTGTCTTGAAATTTTTTTCATAGGAGTGCTCGTTTTAGAGATATTTGAGTTTGAATGTTTAAAGAATAACTCGTAAGTAACGAGCTTAGAAACCCTTTGGTATTATTACTTTAATAATTTAACAAAAAAACATTAAATGATCATCGTTCAGGTTTGAATAAAACATAATCACAGAAATTATACTTTTATCACAATTTTCACTTCGTGAATAGTATAATGCCAGGGAATCATATGATTGCGTAGCGCGCGGCTTTAGGAGTTCCTAGAAGATATCTCCCCAGCGGAAGACATCCTCTTCGATACATGCATGACGGGGCCCTTACTCATTGTATTAGACAATATCGTCAGTGATTGTCTGAAATTTTCTCACATCGATGGATTAACCGTGGCAATAATGCTCCCATAAATTGGCCTGCGAGATCACCGGACCTTAATCCCACGGATTTCATGGAACCGAATGATAGAAAAGACCCATGCTCAGCCATTTGATACTATGGAACAATGGCGCCAGAGAATTGCAGATGCACAAGAGCACAAGAGCAAAAACTCTTAAACCTATTAAACGGCTGCTCCAATCAGAAATTTGCAAGAGCAACTTTTTTCTAAACAAATTGTAGATTCAGAACATTATTTCAATTTTGCAAAATATGCTGTGGCATATAAATATTGGGGTTGAAATGAGAGAAAACCTCCCAGTATCTACAGCACTGAATCGTTTTTGTAAAAGTTTATTTCATTTAGTTATAGGTGAAAATCTCAGAATACCTGTACAAAATTTAAACAAAAAACAGGGTCTTGAGGTTATGATAAAAAACGGATTTTCGGGGTTAAACGTTGAAGTAGTGTATCTCGCTTAGGAGAAAATTGAAGAAAAATTTAAGTAGGTTTTTTCATTATTTGACGTATTCTAAGTACTGCCAAATTTTGAACACACATCTTAGGATATAGTACGACATGTTGAATTGGAGCGCTATGCCCAAATACTTTTACACCAAAGGTTTCTTGGCACAATAAGATAATAAGAACGTAAGTGGAGAATACTTGCACTTTGTAATAGTAAATCAGAATCATACAGGGTGTGAATAAATAACTGCGGAAAAGTGAGGTGATTTCTTGTTGAAAAATAAGGTGGATCTTTCATATAGTATGTTTCTCTAAATCACTTCGTTTTCGAGATACAGGGTGTTGGAATTGAAAAAAAAATTAGTTTCTTTGCGAATATCTCCAGAACCGTTTATTGTACTGAAAACAGCTTATGTGAGCAATCTCTACTCATAGTGAGCTATGTTTTGTGCGATAAAGAATTTTTTTTTATTCATAATTGGTGAAGATTTTGAAGGGGTAGTGGTTGTTTTGTTCCCCAACTTCTACGCCACTGTAAAAGTACGGTTTTGAGATGCCCATTTGAACCGCCAATGTTTTCTACACAAAAAAGGTACTCCTTGTTATGAGCTCTAAAGTTAACCGTTTTCGAGAAAAATCAACTTTTATGTTGAAAAACATTGTCAATTCTTTGAAATAAAATTTATTTTTTACCAATTAAACGGAATTTCTTTACACAAGTAAGAAAACCAAAAATTGACCATGCTTTCCAACATAAAAGTTGATTTTTCTCGAAAGCGGTAAACTTTAGAGCTTATAACCAGTACCTTTTTTGTGTAGAAAAAGCATTGGTGGTTCAAATGGGCATCTCAAAACCGTACTTTTTCTAGTGGCGTAGAAGTTGGGGAAAAAAACAACCACTACCCCTTCAAAATCTTCACCAATTATGAATAAAAAAGAAAATTTTTCGCACAAAACTTAGCTTACTATGAGTAGAGATTGCTTACAAAAGCTGTTTTCTGTACGATAAACGGTTCCGGAGATATTCGTAAAAAACTAAATATTTTTTTCAATTTCAACGACTCGAACTCGAAAACGAAGTGATTTAGAGAAAAATTTTATGTGAAAGACCCACCTTATTTTTCAACAAGGAATCACCCCCTGAATTTTTCCGCAGTTATTCATTTACTGTATATCGCTTGTTCATCATAATAATGTTTTTTAGAACCGTTGTTTCATGAAATCAAAAAATATTGATTCATTCTCAAATATGGCAAAATTTGGAATTCGGAATTCTGCATGATAATGTATAAAAGAGTACACACTGTGGATACACTATAACACTATAAATAATAAATAATCAGCCGTATCTACTAAAAATACTGAGTACTTTGACAGTATTTTCAGTGGATGTGGGTGATTATTACTTATTCATAGTGTCTGTATGATAATAGTTACATTCGAAATACCGATACATCAAGGTGGCCGGAAGTACAAAATAAATTATCAATAACGAGACTTTCCGATTTTAGAATTTCTTATACATCTGTTTGTTCTGCGGATTAAACCTCGTAAGCTGTTGACTCAGTCTATTGTTCTAAATATGTTACAGACATCCCACGATAATGTAAATGAGTTATCTGTAAAATAATATGAGCATTCCATGTTTCTAGATCTAATAAGAAGTTCACTGTCGTAACAATTGCGCTATTAATATTTGAAGTGGAAACTTAGCTGTGAAGTTGTAAGCAAGTAAACTTAACGTAAGATTAAAACTTTCTGCCGACCCAACCAGGAATTAAAGTCAAATATAATCAACTCACGTTCTGAATATTAACATATTCCGAATAGATTAGTTTATTATCCGTGTTTAGGAATTTTATGAACAAAAACTTCCAACTCGTACAAGCTCTATTAACGTTTATTACTACTTGATTCGCTCTCTGAACAAATTAAATTCTCAAATTAAATAAGTAGTAGTTCATCTGTGTCAAGTTTAAAATTAGTTATGCAAATTTGTTCAATCATCATCTCAACCTATATTTGGTATATGGAAGAAGTGATGAATCACAACTGGTACCAGATACTCAACATCGTTAGTTTTTTGATTTATCTCCTAGTGATCTGCACCGAAATGTGCGATTCAAGCCAAATAATTCGTAACAGAAGTCTACGTCAAGTGACACTCTCCCATGTGATGAATTCATGGTATTAAACTTCGTGCAGTTTGTCTAAGTCAGAATCTACAAAATTCCATTTGTATAATCAACATCTGCCAATGAATGAATAGAACCATGATCCTCATAATGTCATTGACTCTCACCGAACTTCTCATGTCATTGATCTGTTAGTCAGATCAATATTGGTCCAGTGCAACTGAGATTTTGGGGGAGTGAGAAATGAATTTTTCATAGTTATTTTAATTTTTTGGGATGCTGAATCTGAATTTGAGCTTTGCTATCTCGTGAAAGTGATGCGTTCTGGGAGTGAATGCTTTGTTTATGGTTTTTCTCTTCATCTATACTATACACGTTCGGAGAAAACTGGATCAAAACAAACATGTTACAACTCTTATGCAGCCACCAAAAAAAATGGGCCCCTAGTTTGATCAAAATTGCAGTCTATCCCCATAACCTAAGAGACTGTGAAGCTTTAACAAACTGCTTTGGAGTAGTAACTTTGAATACTGAGACCATAAAGAATTCATCCACTCTTACGACTCTGGATTTTTGGAAAAGGACTGGCAATCCGGAACGTAGAGCAACAGGTTAAAAGGAAATGGGGATCACAATGGACTTCAGAGTCTGAGTGATGCAATCAAGTAGGAAAGATTCATGGATGGTGCCCTCACGAGACCCGGCTAATTCACATAATAATAATGATAAAAATTGCGCAAGACGAACGTTGTACGCGCTAGAATGCTTCGGGATTCAGGTGAAAAATCCGTGCAAAATGAAACAAGAAATGATTTATTCCATCAAAATTCTATTTCTCAACATAATCTTATTGTAGCCCAATTCCCTTCGTTCAACGTTTTACTAATTTATCGATCCTTTCTAAATGATACATTTTCGGCAATCCATCGAAATAGGGGTTTGTTTTAGCGATGACATTATCCTTGGAGCCAAATCTCTTTCCGCCGAGCCATTTCTTCAAGTTTGGAAATAGATAAAAATCGCAGGGAGCTAAATCTGGAGGATATGGTAGATGACGAACCAATTGGTAGCGCAATTCATGCAATTTAGTCATTGCGACTGCGAACCTGTGCGCCGGTGGGTTGTCTGAGTGGAATAGCGGCAATTTCGCTTCAAATCAGCATCGAATCGATCCAACAGCTCTACATAACATACGCAGGTGATCGTTTTGCCATTTTCGAGATAATCGAAATGGACGATACTTTGTTGGCCGATGAACCTACAGCCGCTTTTTTCGGCTTCGATTCGCCAGAACAAGTCAACTGTTTCGACTATTCTTCGGCCTCTGGTGTGTTTTGATGGATTCATGTTCCGTCCACGGTTATGTAACGTCGCAAGAAGTTTTTTTTATCGCGTTGGAACATCGTCAAATACTTCTTTGAAGTTGTCACACGGTCGCGCTTGTTGTCGACATAGAGTAAATGTGGCACCCATCCGGCAGATAACTTTCTTATATTCAAAAATGTATGCAATATGTTCCGTATCCATTCGGTTGAGATGCCCATAGCCTCAGCAATCTCGTGCACTTTGATTTGCTGATCGTCCAATCTCATAGAAGATTTCTAGCGTTGTAAAATCAATTGAACGACTAGAACGTTCGGCGTCTTTTGCGGTCATACTACCACAACGAGAATCAGTAAATCACTTGTGAATTTATCTATGAATAATTTCGGTCAGATATCTAGCATAAACGAAATTCCCGGTAGTATGTCAATTGGAGAGAAGCCATTTCAGTAACTGCGTTCCTATACGAGTAAAATTTCACTCATAGATTGAAGGGGCCAGCTCTTAATAGGTGGCAACCTTTGTTCCTTGTATCTGATACATGGTTGAAACAGACGTTCTTTGTAGGTCTGAATCCAGTTGAAACTGGAAATATGATATGTGGAAATCTGAATGTACCCAAGAATGAATCTGAAGCATCACCAATCACCCATTGATGGCCTGATCGGTTGACGAAGTTACATAGGGTTACATTTATATCGTTCATCGCCACAATAGTCGAGACAATATACCAAAAAACACCTCCACCTTTTTACAGGCAAAATGGATTGAGATGCGATATTCGGCATCCCATTTTGGACGATCAGTGAAAGAAATGTCACCATTTTGTTGTTGGTTCAAATTTGAAATTGCATTTTTTGAGCCTGGCTTCAGATTTTTTCATCAACTGATGAATATTCACCAAAATCAATTCAATTTTTTAATTTGGGGTTTTGGGATGAATATGAATATAATGTTCAAAAAGTCTCCAATGTACCTAGTGCACAGGACAACCTGGTGCACTACGACAACTCAGGAACATCGCTCCAATTGCATCCGAAATGCATAAAAAATGGTTATATGGGGGTTTTGGATGTCTCTCTTCACGAATATGTCATTTAAAAATGACCTGCGTATACGTTGAGGTCAGGACGTCCTGGAGTATAACGTCACCCTTGAGACATTCAATCTAATTGAATGCAGAATACATCGAAAATGGTTACTGGGAGGGTTTTTGAGGTCACTGATTACGAATATGATGTTAAAACTGGTGTCCAATGTGCCTAGTGAACAAGACCCCCTGGTGCAGTAGGACACCTCAGGAACATTGTTCCAATTGCAAACCGGAATGTATCAGAACTGGTTGTTCGGAGGTTTTCGATGACGCTATTCACGTATATGTCATTTAAAAATGACTAGGTAATTATTACTACATGCATTCAAATTAGATCGAGTATGAATATAGGCATAGGATTTTTTATTGGGTGCTAACAATGAATATCGTGATGAAAAAAGGTCACGCTGCAGCTTAAAATATTTTTGGATGTGTAATAACGAACCCTTCTCTGGTTAGCTTTGCTTGCTAAAGGTTATCAATTAACTTATTTCATCAAATTCATCCATTTATATCATTTAGCTTGATTAATTAATATCAATATAACATGCAGTAGCAATGTGTGATCGAGGGTAGGTGATAAAATACGCTAAGTAAAATCTCTCAATGAAACGCATATGTAATATTTAATAATTATAAGGAAACAGACAATTATGAAAATGAATTAAAAGTAGAAAAGTTAAGTACTACTAAAGTTTTAATTAAGAAATTATGTTAAACTTGAAGAACAATTGAGTAATCCTTAATTTTGAATTAACCTCATTAGAATCTAGATTCTAGAAAAAATAATCTAACTCAGCCCGGATATACCAGGGTAAATAGTTAAACAAAACTATTGTGATTTAACTATTCAAGGAATTCTAAATGTTATGTATTCAGCAATATAACTTGATTCTAAATGAACTCAGCACAACTTCTACCATAAACACTATAACGTAAGTTAAGCTAACTAGAAGAATGTTTTCTAAATTATGATTTAAGTGTTTCGTGAAATAGTTAGAGCAAGATTTAACTCAAGAAGTTAGAATATAAGTTTCATTTTTATAACCTTGAATAACCACTCCTATTTGAGCAATATGTTTGGAGGGTATAGTAACTTTTACCCAATATGGGAGAGACTTGCCCCAGTCTAGTGAGCTGGATACGAAAGAACTATTTTATTTTTGTTGACAGGGACTTATAACCTTATTTAGACTTCCTTGAATTGAGGTATGAATGAAAATTATATCAATATTCTGATTATATGTTCAATAAGAAAAGACTGGGTCCTGTACGTCTTATGTTAAGGTCACGTGAATAGATCGTAGATTCAAAGGGAAAGACAAGGTAAAAAACCTTTTTTCAAGTCATAGCGAATGATCAACCTGCCGTTTCAAATTAGATTATGAAAATATGATTTAATTACCAATATAATCTGAAGCTCTTGTTTTCTTTAGACCCATTTCTATTAAATACGTAGCCTCTTCGACTTTGTCAATATCTTACAAATTATAATGACTCTCCCTTGACATGGATTCAGAGACTACACATCTTATTTCCGTCCCACAGATTTAAATAACAAACTGCATCGATTTATGACGGGCGTTCGTACTAAGAAATGGACTAATACACTTGACTTGTGCGTAATAAAAGGGAACAAGGAATATCCTATTTATATTTACGTTCATGGGTGTTCTTAGAACGATCGTGGATTTTAGCAACTTGTTTGATATCTAAATGAATTCTTATATATAATTGATAAGGCAGCTTTGCTACAAATGTATCAAAATGTATTCCGGATGCAATTGAAACAATGTTCTTGAGGTGTCGTTAGTGAACCAGGGTGTCCCGTGTTTGGTGCAAAAATGCAATTTCAAATTTAATTGTCTTCCAGAATCGAATGACGAAAGCCGCATCTCAATTCATCTCGCCTGAAAAAAGGTGGAGGTTTTGGTTAAGTTGTGTCTATATTGCCTCGACAACATGATCTATTATTCACAGGTGTGGATGTCTGTAAATGTCAATTCTGCCTACGTTTGCATCTGATAGCAAATTAGCTAAGGATAATTTCGATCAGATAGTTGTATATGGCATCAATGAAATTACCCTCACGTTTGTTTTGATTCTCGAGGGAGTGTCAGTTGAGGAAAGCTAATCCTTCAGAGAATACAGTTAGCCTCATCAGTAACTGCATTCCTACACAAGTAGAATTTTACTTATAAATTAAAGGCGACAGCTCACGTAAGTCAGTAAAGTGGAATGTTACAACTCAAAGTAAGTTTCCTTCAGATATTTCACGGCACGTGCTGTTTCCTCCGTTAAATTCGGCTAATTATATTTACCAGCTATATTTTAGTAATAACTCTGACCAGCGTTTATCAAACATTACCTACGTTTCATTTTTAATAATCTCTCTTCTAGTTTCGTTCCTAATCTATTGACCTATATTCCGTAATTGAACATTCTGGTAGTGGTAGACAGTGAACTTTGTATTTACTTTATTCACGTGGTTGCCGGTTTTCTGGATAAGGTTCGTTAATCATCACGAACAGTTGCATTATTTATTCATCCAACGAAAGTTAAGTCTTGGCGTAAATATGTTTACATGTTTTTCACGAAGGTGAGAGCCTATGCATTGTTCGTCGAATATATGACATGACATCATACTTGGTTATTTTTACAACCACACTTCAAACGTACAATAACAGCTGCCTTCAGGACTGTAATTGTTCCTATATCTACATCGAGTACTGTATAAGCTTGTAAAATGCCGAAGTCACTGTCATCTAGTTTTCAACAAATGGCGCATTAGGCAATAAATTACTTTGAAGCAGAACGTGAAAATAAGGATCATATCTTCCTATCACTGCGGTCAGTCTTGTTGTTGTAAATGTAGATGATTTTGATCTGAGTGCAATTCGGAATGTTATTCATAATGTGTTCAGAAACAAGAAATATATAACTTTGAGCAAACTAAAAAGAAAACTTCTGGAACATGAATTATTTAAAACTGAAAAAACATCACTTTGTAGAGTTTGGAAAAACACTAAGGATGATCCTCGACTTGGGTTAATGGAGTTACCTGGCATCGTAATAAAACGTGTACATTTTGTAGGCGAATATATTAGGTATTAAGCTAATGTATGAAAGTGTACATTAATTTGTTTATCTGGACGAAACATGGATCTTCAGAGATGATGCTATAAGTCCTTATTGGCAACATTGTATTGTAACGAAGCTAAAATTTTGAAAGATCATTTAATTTAGATCAGGCAATAAATACGGATGTTACATGTAATTTCAGTTTGGACATTTCATTATTTCAATAGATATGAATGAATTCCGAATGTGTATTCCGTGATTGTCACTTTTCCAACTCTCCGTAATTTCGAATAAGTATAATTATTCAAATAGATGAATCAAATTCATGCCCGTTCAAAATTGTATTTCATTCCGATAAAATATGTTGCAAAAATAGGGGTCTGGCCAGTTAAGACACCAAACTTTGAACAGCCTTATGTATAAAAAAAGGCGAACAACCGAAAAACTCCGATAACACTTGTTTAGTCCGCCGAGAGAAACTACCGGAGCATCATGTGCGCGAATTTTAGATCTAAAAAGTCACTTTTAAACATTGTTCGGGGCATAAGTAAAAAACCCTCGGCACAAAATAAGGAATTGGTGGAGCAGAACTGTCCAGAACCTCGAAAAACGTATAAAAGCCGTGACATATGACAGATCTCTCTCTCTCTCTCTCTTCGGTGATTTTGATTAGCAATCGATACAGTTACTCTTGTAGTGATTTTGACTTTCCAACAGTACCGATAAAGTGTGATTATGATCGAAGTAAATTAATTATCCGAGTTTGAGTCAGATTTAAACTGTGAATTAATAATAATAGTTTTCCGTGCAAGTGAATTGTTTCAGAAGGTAAATGATAGCGAATAAGTTTATATTTTTGGGCATTACGATATATTGATTTCCGTAATTTATGATTTTTATTGTAATTGGTGAACGTTTGTACGATACCTGAGTTCCGTAGCATTCAGTAATTTGAATTGAAATAATTGAGTTTATCCCGTTATAGGTCAGATCGCGCACGATTTGGATTTACGCGCGAATTGAAATATTCCAGTAATTGTATAGTGTGTATAGAGTGTATATGTTTGAACGACAGGGGCGTCTTTGGTATATTTGTGCACGCCGTGCTGATACCGGAAGTATAAGTATATCATAGACGACCAAACCGCCAACAGTTTGTGCACGCCGTGCTGATACCGGAAGTATAAGCTGAGGGTGGTTGTGTGATTGTGTTACGATTGAAAATCGTAATAATTCCCTTAATACTATGAGAAGTCCTCGGCCGTGGATATAGAGGTTATTGCAGATAAGATAATTAGGGTTTGTGCACACTGTGTTGATACCCGAAGTATAAGCCCTAATTGTTTAGGTTCCGAATCTGTAAAGCGTATGAAAACTAACACTGTCATACAATTACCGGGAATTCCGTTGTAAGATTGGAACAGGGGTAGGTGAGGTGACAGAATAAACTCATTTAGAGTAATTAACCGAAAAATTGTAAAATCTGATATCGTACAATCGGAAAACTGGTGCAAACAATATTTTCCGAACCAACCTAATTAATAACCGAATATATCGTAGTGTGATTCGGACATTTCATTTATTGCTGCTATCTAAAATTTACCGAATACCGTTCATTAAGCTAGGGCCTGTTTGATTCGTACTTTTCCGCAAATTGATCATTCTGAATCATTTATCAACCGACGATCCCGTACCGCTGAATTGAACTTAGTTACCGAACTTATCGTAGAGTAGATATCTTGAAAGAGTTTTCATTTACCGTTTGAGCTTCATTACATTTTTCCGTCTGGGTGTAATTTTGTGTAATAATACCGTTCAATTGCATTTATATTGATTATTCTGAAAGTGTGCTTGTTATATTTATTATATATTTTATTATTTGGAATTCCCCGTTTTATTGAATTATTTCTGCTCCATCTTCAAACGAGCTAAGTTATAACCAGGTATCAATTGTAATTAAAGCCTACAATTTCGATACTGTTTTCTGCCCATTAGACTCTGGTTATACTTCACTGTAGCTACCCGAGGGACAAGGCTATCTTTAGATAGCATAGTGACAAGCCTTGTGGAGAGGACCCTAGCAGATGTCCTCAAAAGGAGTTAACCTTTAGAAAATCTGGCGCCCGAGGATTTGAAATAAGCACTTTACCGAAAAGTCGCAAAGTCACGTTATAGTATCTCTAAGAGTGTAAAAAGGATGAAAGCTTGTGACGCAAGGTATATTGCATTGCGTTCTGGATGTACTGCAGGTTTTATACCTGATTTATAACCATCGTTGCAGATAATGAATGATTTGCCAATACGCACCCTCAATAATGGTGAAAGATATTAATTTTACAACCCACAGACTGACTTCAAATACAGTCAAACAGAGTTTTGGGGAGACTCAGAAAGATCACTTATGTCTTTGTTATCTTTTTGAGAAATATGATTTTCACTCGATGAATATGATTAATATTTTTTTTGTAATTGTAGCAAATCTGTTTTATTCAATATTGATTAAAGTTCAGTCTAATATCAGGGATTACTGGAGTTAAGAAATGCGTTAAGGACACCCTCAAACTCAAATGGTAATGAGATACTTTGGCTTATTTGTATTCTAATGGGCACAGCTATGGAATGGAAAGTAAAGTCTTTGGGTCACTCCCAAGTGATGTTATGTTGATTGGATCGACAAAGATATGGGGTGGTTATTTTCAATTTCAATAGGAAAGTGTGAATCATTCATTCAGCAGAGGAAGGCAATTCTGAAGGAAACAAATTCAATGTTTTTCAGAATATTGTTTTAAGCACCTACTGTTGATTTATGACCGTCGTATGAAGTGACAAGTATTACCGTCACTTGATGCGGTTCAAAACAGAAGGTTATAACAAATCCCATTTACTCATCCCTGGGTTGAGCGTACTAGTAAATGATCCGGCCATCTATGAGAGGAGTAGGGGATGACTTTTGCTAGAATTAATTACATCAACATCGAGTTTCTCAACAAATTGGAACGGTAGATACATTACATTTAATAGCTTGAACTCTTCAAAATGTTTCTATGAAAACCAATCATAAAACTATTGATATCCTTTCATAGTGGCGCTCAACGGGTGACCTTATCATAATAATACGAATAATTATTATTATAACAATTATAAATATATTCATCATCAGTCTCTGAAATTTTGAGGTTCAAAAAAATAGAGAAAAAAACATTTTACAGTTTGGGATGAAGATAACGGAGTGTGTTTCTCACTTTTATCAAATAATATTTTTCCAATATGTCAACGGTATCTAGTTTATATCAGCCGTCATGCCACAGGTATGCAGTGGCGGCTTGTGAATTTTTGAGAGAGGAGGCTGGACATAAAACGTTTTTGTAAAAATATACTCTATTCACAGCCTTTTGACCTTTGCACAGCGACCGTACCAGCTACTTCAGTGACAAAATTAATTGTTACCCAGCAAGAACTAACGTGGAGGTATAGAGTTTCTCTTGCCAAACAATTCTTTTGCTCGTTGTTTGTCTTTTATTTTTTTTGGATTTTTAATATTTTTTCTTTTTTTTTGGAATTTTTCTTATTTTGTTTTTTTTTATCAATTCTGTTATTTTTTTTATATATTAACGGAATTCTACGGTCTTTAGTTTGCGAAAAATGATCAATGATATTATCAAAAAATGTATCATTTTGTTTTAAGTGTTTTACTAAATCTTTTTCAATAGATATTAAACTAACATTGTATAAACGATTTTGGCCCATTGTATTTGGCATGTAAGTTTTAATTCGTTTGAGAGTAGAAAATGATCTCTCCACCGATGCCTACGTGACAGAAATGGTGACTGTCAAACAAAGTAGTTTATAAAACTGAGGTAAAACTTGTTGCAAATCATTGTCTATCATATATTTTATCATATCGGCGTGACTGTCATACTGGCCTAAAATATCTTTATCCGAGTACATAATGCATAATTCATTGTGCCGTGCTATTTTATCAAAAAATTTATATTTTAGAACTAAGTTATCTTTAAGTGTATTGGGGAACTCTTTTGAAAAAGATTCGAAAAATCTTCTATTCGTCAAGTCAAAAAACTTCAATTCATGTAAATCGGAAAATCCAATCTCAATTTGACCTTTAATAGTATCTAAAATTTCATAAAAATGTTGTTTATACTTAATGTAGTTTCTTGTCTACCAAATTATATGTTTTCCTCCTTTTCGCGGGAGGGGCCTCATCAGTTGAAAAATTTTCAAATAGAATATTAAAATGAAATTCTGTATTACGGAAACTTGAAATTTTTCCAATGAGATGTTTCAACCGATCTCTTGAATTTATGTTGTAAAATTTGAAAAATAAGATCAGTTTGTTCAAATATTAATTTAAAATTATCAAGAAAAAACAAAAATTCTTCATTTTCTAAATAAGATTTTAAACCAACAGCAGCATTTAATGAAACCTGATCTGTTGAAAAGTCATCACTGTTTAATACAAAATCAAATGTTTCAATTAATTTGTCTTTATTTTTATGGATGGTAAATACTGCACGTGATGTAAAATTCCATCGAGTTGGAGCATTACAGGGAAAACAATGATTTTTTTAAAACTTCGTCTTGTCAATATTACTATTAGTATTAACAATGATCGATTTTGATAGTTACCTGACATTACTAATCCTTTCAAATCCGGTAAAGGCCGTTTATTTAAAAGAAACACTTTTATCATATGTTAATTCACTAAATGGATTTTCTAAAAGGCAGCAACTAACTCACTAACACTCATTTTAAATTTACAACAGACAACAATCTAACCTTACTTGGCGTGACAACACATAAACAAACAAGCCCTGACTGACCTAATCAGCAGTCGGCAGAACGCACGTCTCGTATGTCATAGATTGCTAGCGGCTGCCGCAGGCTAGCCTCCAGAGGGTGTTGCCATTTCCGCTGATTTACCCAGTTGGCGTTCGGACTGGTCGGAAAAACGGCAACTGCGTTGAACAACACATGCTCAGCGTTTGAGATATATAGAGAGTCTAGCCTCAGGGCACTGTTGCCAGATTAAAAATAACTACTGAGAACGGGGAATTAATTGTAAAATTTTAAAAATTATCAGAGAAACAGGAAATAAAATGGAGAATGATCATTAAAATAAATTGGTGAGGAGGCTGAGCCTCCTTAGCGTCCTTCGAGGAGCCGCCACTGCAGGTATGCTACACCTTTGATATAAAAGGATCATTCACTCCTCTTTATCACCCAACAGCTATCATGGTGAAGCGGAAAAATTGTGACCTGAAACCACAGCTCGGTATTCTACTAAGGAATGATCATCGATTTTGACCTGCAAAACTTGATACCACTCGTTTTGCCATGAACTCCGTATGGTGTGAGTCTGCGGGAAAGACTGCTGCATACTTGTCATTTGGACGTGAGTTACGAACACCGGATGATGTCAAACGGAAACTGAAAACTTCCTTCCACAAATAACCCCTTATCTGGAAAAAAACTATTCGGCAAGGGGTTAAGACATCAAATGAAAAAATTAAAATCGACATAAGATTTACGCTGATACAAAAAGGAATGATGTGAATCAATTCGAAATTGAAGATTTAGTATGGGTTCACACACACGCGTTAAGCAACGCCACAAAAGGAATAACTACTAAGTTTCACCCAAAATGAGATGGTCCTTATAAAATACTGACGCAGGTATCTCCAGTCAGCTATAGGGTTGCTAGTCCTCATAATCCGGAAGTCACTTGAAATTTTCCAAATTTCTTCCATCGCTCGTGCAAGAACCAGCGAAGAGTAGAAGTCTATGATTGATTGTGTCGAGAGGAAGGGGACGACCATTGGAAAAGAAAAAGAAAGCGTCCCATAGAACTGGCCCCTCCTCGAGGCGAGTTCAACGCCAGGAGGAGACAATAACAAATCCTATTTGAGCATACTAGTAAATGATCCGTCCATCTATGAGAGGAGTAGGAGATGATTTGCTAGGATTAATTACTGTCAAGGTAATGTTATGAGTTTTCACAACAGATTGTAAAGCTAGATTCATTATATTTAGAAACTTCAACTCTTCAAAGTGTTCTTACGAAATCCAATCATAAAACTATCAATAATTATAGGGTTTATTTTTCCTGTTCTCCTTATCTGAAATCACGAATATTCGTCACCATATTGTAATTTGTAGAGAACGTTTCCATTCATATCAAATTGCAATAAGAATATTCATTTCAATTATCTAATCATAACTAGATTGAGAAGGAATTTTGATTATTATATGATGTTACTTTATATCCACTAGACAAATATAGTTCTTTCAAGCATCTCATACGAGCATCTCTCAGGTGGACTGTTAAGTCAATATTAATTCATATAAATGGAATTCCTTTGGCTAATTCATTTTCATATTAGTTTCTATGTTCAAAACTGGTGAATCCTAATTTCAGTGAAGGATAAATTACTGTAGAGTTGAATATACGATGTTTGATTTTTGAGACGCAAATTAGTTGATAAATTCTCGAGTGTATTTAATTGATTATTCGCTATCATAATTATAGATGTTTTCTTCAAATTCTATTTCAATAATTATATTTTACATTTGTTGTGAATTGATAGTCAAAGGAATAAACCGACCTCCTTTTGTTCAAGAGAAATGATAGTGTCTGAATGAAATAAGTAATATGGTCAAATTAATAATAGTTCAATTACCTGAATTTGAATAATTAGACAACAGAGGATAAGGGAAGAAAAACGTTCATCACATAATGCAATTTCCCTCGGCTTATTATCGTCACAAATAGTCTGCTCAAGATGAGAAAGGAATGTTGGCATAGTTAGTAATTTAGTCTTGTATAGTATCCATAACAATAAATTACTTTGAAGAGGTACGTGAAATGGAGGGTCACAACGGAGTGTCTTAACAGTCAATAGAATTGCAGGTGAACGAAGCAGCGCTGGAGCACTTGCAATCCCAAGAAGATAATGACCTCAAGTATGTACATGATTTTGAAAGTGTAGAATAAGGGTTTGCGCTAAATATAAAATTCCTCCACAAATAACGCTTCCTAGGCAAAATTAAGTATAAGTGATGAGTGAAAATGTGTATGTAAAGCAGTGAAAGAATATTTATTTTTTCGGAAATAGTAGAGTGTACGGCCTTCTATTGAAAATTGATGATTTTCGAAAATTTCTTTTTGTAACGTATTTAGTTACCTCTAAATATGAAAAAGACGTTTGATGAGTTCAAAAATTCGATCTGTAAATATTGAAAAATACATGTTTTTGGTATAATAAGGATTCTTGACCCAGTATGAACTGTATATAAACATTCTCGGGAAATAGGTCACATTAACACTTTGTTTTATATTTTCGTCTTTACGTACGTTTCGGTCTCACGACCATCATCAGAAGACTTATTATGTCAAAAAGGTTTTCTTTAAACAAATTATAGCACAAAGCGTCCATATCGCACCAATTTCAATCAAAAAAGCCCCCGTCGTCGAATCGAACAGAACCACGAATGATCGAAATTGTACCGTCAATATTTCAAGTATGAAATATAACAAGAATCCACTATTTAGTAATATTCTTATAATATACAAGCGCATGTTGGTATAGTGTTTCAACGACTGGAAATCAACTATTATGTTAAGTATCTACTTTCGAACAATCGTTACATCTGGTTCGAGAGTAAAGACTTAACATAATAGTCGATCTCCAGTCGTTGAGACACTATACCGATTCATTTGAAACCAGTGGTACAAAAAAAAAGAAGATGGGGTTGCGATAGCACCCATCTTCAACTGCCTACTATCATATCTACCCTTGTTTTTCCCACATTTCTTTAGCAAAATGAAGCTACAAAAAATATAGAAAATACTATCATCAGCCAGACATACCTGAACTTCACAAACAGTTCAGGTCCTCGGGAAATGTAGAAAACAAATATAAATATAGCAGCAAAAATACAACCTCACACAGGAAATAGTTGTTCATGTGAATTCAGTTTTCCATACCCATATTACTTAGCTTAACTGGATCTCTTGGTAAACTTTCCTTCTGAAAGCCCTTTTCAGTAGGAATTGTACATTTTATACACGCAAACCAGGCATAATGATGGTGAGCGTAACTAAAAATACAATGAAAGATTATTGTCAGTTGATCGAACAGTAAATAAGTAGCCTAATCTAATTAATAAATTCAGTTGACTAGGTATAAAAATTCATCTTAATCAAAATATGCAAAATGTAAATAAATACGTACCATGAAAAGAATAATCCTTGACAATCACATAAATACAGATAATATTATTAATCAGAAGCTTATCGTTCTCAAGAATAACATATAAAACTCATAAATTAATACCAAAATTTAGCCATGAAAAGTCAAAGTTTCAAGACAAACACCAATCTCATAACTGGCAAGACTTTTTATCGTCTTGTCTATGTACAAAACAAATGAGCTGCATTATTTGACAAACGTGGGGTGTTGTCACCAGTGTATTAATAAAATCATTGAAGTTCTTATTTCATTATGCTCTTATAACGAAATAAGAATATACTTCTATGATTGATTTCGAATTTGTATATTTATTAATCTACGGTGAAAGAATCAACATTTCAAAATATTAATTACCCACACCTTAATCAAAGACATTAAACCTCAGTAGTACCGAATAATTTGCTAAATCATTTATTTTCATTGAAATGAACCTCAAAATTTTCAACCAAAAACATAAATTTTTTTGTATTTTCAATGGAATTTTTGAGCTCCCCAAACAGTTTTCCCCTATTCGGAGGTAACTTAATACGTTACAAAAGAAATGTTCGAAAATCATTAATTTTTAATAGAAGAAGAATTTTTCAATAAGGATTATATGTATGATGGATTTTATTCAAAAATATTGAAAACCTGGCCAACCTGACAACACTGTAGCATATGCTATGTCATCATTCCTTTATTATCGTGAACAGGTTATAGTTATGTATTTATATATTTTGAGGTTTTCGTTGTATGGTCGAAGCCAAATGAATCATGAAGAAAAGACTGGCAAGTTCTAACTGATTCTACGTTCATCAAAAACCCCTATAACATGACCCCTGTTTTTTATACCCGGAGTTCTCATTATTCATACAATTGATTTTGAAAGAAAAGAAGTTATTATTCAAATTCCATAAATCTAGGGCTTGTTACGATTAATTATGATGGTGAGAGATTTTATTTCAACGAGCGAAGCTCTCATTAGTAATAAAAACATATTTATGAGATGCTTCATGATATAGCTGAGAACTGAAATAGCCCATGCCATTAAGATTCATACCAAGCATAATAAAAACCTGCTCCTGAGTTAAGTGATACAATTATTAGATAATTGTGTGGGATTCTGGGCATATGACTGCTCCTTCAGAAATTCTGTAGTTGTTGAGAGACATTGGGGTATTGTACGTGTTCCACTCTTGAGAACTAAACGCAGTACAACGGACCATTGGCCTTATCTATATGACATTACACTTGTGTATAAACACAATTCTGAACTTTGCAGCGTGATAGCGCTTCCCAACAGATAAAATCTGCCTAACTCTGGCACTTGAACCTTTCGTTCTCTTGAATGGACTATCCAATTTTTAATATAGGTTTAAAACTTTGAGAATTACATATTGAACTTTCAAACTTCCCAACTTCAACCATTCCTACTATTTTATAATAAAGACAGAACTTTCCATTAGGTACTTCTTATTAAAATATCTTTTATTCCAGTAAGCACATCAGGTTTTCAATAACTTCAAGATTTTGTCTCTTGAATTCTGATCGTTACATCTAACCATTATCACATAAAATCTTCACCACAGAAATAATGTATGATAATGTATTCTATCTATCTATATACTATTGAAAAGTTGTATATATATCCAATCGTGACTCTACAGATTGCCGTTTAAAAAAAAAGGAAATTATCACTTCTCTCCAAACCTACTGACATAGTTTTGATATTGTCCGATAGATGACAGTACAGTTCTAAAAGGAAAAAAACAATTCTTTCTAAGCCTGGGACTTAGTTTTCATATTACACGATAGATGACACTACAGTATACAAAGTTGGGCTATGATTTTTACCCCCAATTTAGAGATCGAATGGTCAGAAAGAAACAATATTGAATTACTATCAACGAGGTCTATCCTATCAGTCACCCAGGAACATTTGAATATTGAACTAAAATATTTTCTAACACAACAAAGTTTCTTATGAAACAAATAATAATTTAAGTGAACTTATCAAAACTAATAAAGCCTATTAAAACAGAATTCAAAAATCAGGTGTACATAAGTTAAATTACCCAGAATTCCCCAAAACGTATGTAGGGAGAACTTTTGGAAATTTCAAAACCCGTATTTCAGAACATAAAAGCAGCTTTGATGATTTCCAAGCGTTAAGTAGCTGAAAACCGTATATTCGATCCAAATTTCCAATCATCAAATAGAAAGTAAAAGTGAAAAATTGAATTATTTAGAAGCATCAGAATTCAGCGAAAATTTTTTTTTACATTTGCCTAATGAGTAAAGAGTAAGAGTAAGAGTACTTTATTTGGTGCTAATATAATATAAGCATTATTTGCACAGGTCAGTTTAAAGATAAAAGTTAAAGTACAAATTAATAAAAAACCAAAATCAGTCACTTAACACATTATTAAAATTTAGATTAAAAAAATCATCTATTTTATACAATACATTTTTTACTGAGTAAGATCTAATTACAATTTAAAATTTGTTAAATGGAAGACTACGAATACATATCGGTAATCTGTTAAAAAATTTGGAGGCAAGAAAATTCGGGCCGTTTTGTGACCTGCTGTGTCTGAAAAATGGTAAATGAATATCATCCTTATGTCTGGTATAATGCTAATGTCGCTATTTGAACTGACAAATTCAGCATTTTTGTGAGCATACGATGAGCATTCAAAAATAAAAAGGCCAGGTATTGTTAAGATATCCAGTTTTACGAATATGCTTCTACAACAAGCTCTATAGTTAATGTTACCTATTATTCTAATTGCTCTTCGCTGTAGACTAAAAATTCTGTAAATTTCACCACAGTTTCCCCAAACAATGATACCGTATCTGAATTGAGACTTACACAGACTGTGTGCTGTTTTAAGTACATTTGATGAAACAGAACCAGACAATCGACGTAAAAGATATTTTTTAATAACTTGTTTTGCAAGATGGTCGATATGAACATTCCAGGTAAGGCGCGAATCCCAATACACACCTAGAAATTTTGTATTAGCGTCGTCAACATGCCTCATAATAAAAACGATTTCCTCCGTTTTTTCCCGATTCATAGCTATCCCGTTTCTTAAAAACCATTCAAAGGTATTTTCCTGTATGCGCTCAAACGCCCCATCAACAGACACCTGATCGGCACAATTTTCAGAAATCACAGTGTCATCAGCAAAAAGTATGGATAAGATGTCAGCAAGATAATGCGGAAAATCGGACCTGATGCATTCACCTCTTTCTTGATATGTTCAACACTAACACTGATGTGAGACAATCATCCATGAATTTCGGGCATTTTCTGTAACATAGCATTAACTTGTCCCACTATAAAAAGAAATAATCACCCTTAACACTACTACTTGGTAGCTGGAAGGTCATCGGTACTTCAACAGTATTTTCGTACAACCGTACGCGAAGTGAGCACTTCGCAGACGTTATACAGTCCGCAAAATGCAATTTCGCGACCGCACAATTTGACGTTTTGAAATTTACACACGGGCCTTCCGAAATCTCAATGAAGTCTTTCATTTCTATACAAATGTTATTGTATTCAGAAGCTTTTGATATCTTTTGATTTTTGCATCAAATATGGCAACAATACATTTTCAGAGATCTTCGTAACTCGCTGATTGTCACACCAGTTTTTGAAATCGTTGTAACATTTTTCATGCTGTCTTTTAGACTTTTCAGGCACTAAACTCCCAATAGCAGAATCGACTACTTCTTTTAACTCCGGAGGAGTGCGTGATATTGAATTACCACCATCAGACATTATCACAAATTGAAAAAATATTTCTCGTAAATGTCGGTACGAAATTCCATAAAATTCGATTTCGATAGAAACGCTAAAAAAGTAAATCTGAATATTTTGAAATCTTTACGAATTCTTCCCGCAATATGTAGCTTAATATTTACATTTTTCATGATTGTAAAAAAAATAGTGTTTATATCATGGCCGCGAAATTCTTTAGCAATCCTCGAGATTATCTTACCTCGGCCGCAAGCGGTCTCGGTGATAATTTTTCTCTCGATTGCTACATAGTCGTTCCGTTGCATTGATATAAAAATAACTATTTATTGTTCATCAAGTAACGGGCTATTCAATTAAATTGTAATCAGAATTGTTCGTATGGAAAATCTACACACATTCTGTTAGGAATATTTCGTTAATTGAAGGTATCTTAGTTGATATATTATTAAACAACTATACAGTATGTAATAAACTATAAAAGAGTTCACACTGTGGATCTATCATAACACTATTGATGAGAAATGATCACCTTTATGTACTAAAAATAATAATAAGCTGAGGACCTTCCGACTACCATGTCAACAGTAAACTCTGATGATGACTACTAGGTAGCCGAAAAGTCCTCAGTACTTTGATAGTATGTTCAGTGAAAGGTCATTATTTCTTATCAGTAGTATACAGTGTGTCCCGAATTCGAGCGCCACCATTGGATTTTTAGTAACCCTAAGAGCTACAACATCGATTGAATGAAAAAAGTTGTACTTTTATTTTTGTTGTGTTTGATTATCCGATTCGAAATCAATGCTAACTGCTACCGTTCCTGAGTTATCTGTCAAAAATCGTAATTTAGCATTTTCGATTTTGGCAAATAGCTCGAAAACGATTAGCCGAACAAGTTCCAGATTTTCTCGAAGGCACCATATTGGATTCTTACAGATTTGGATTCTACTTGAAATTTCCTTTTCAATGAAGTTTTTTTTCATTGATTGACTCATAAAAAGACGATTTACATTTTACTGTTAAGTAGGCCTTGGATGAAAGGTAATAAGGGTGTGTCGGAACAAATTTGACTCGATCCACAATTAAAGGGAAACACACATTTGCTCTTGATAAATCTGGTTTTTTGTATAACGGTAAACTTCAATAGAGGTTAGATCAGGCGATCTAGGAATTCCATTACTAGTTATTATTTGTGGACCAAACTGATTAGCAAGGTAAATTTGTTAAATTCTTGCATTATGAGGGTCTTCTTGAAACCACATTCTTCCGTGTTCAATTGATGGAATTCCGTCTGAATGATTAGAAATTTCAGTTAGTAGTATCTCCAAGTAACGTAGCC
Organism: Endomychus coccineus; assembly: GCA_958510875.1. Taxonomy (NCBI): domain Eukaryota; kingdom Metazoa; phylum Arthropoda; class Insecta; order Coleoptera; family Endomychidae; genus Endomychus; species Endomychus coccineus. The sequence goes on along the minus strand of OY294068.1, from coordinate 173,869,647 downwards.
TATTTAAAGTGGGACCGTAAATTATTGGACCCAATAATCTTGTTCCTAAAATCAATGTGTTTTTCTAACATATGCATGTTAAGAGAAAAAAGGAACTCACGTTTAGCACTTACTCACTCAATATCCCACTTCAAACTCGAGTCTTTCTTGTGCTCTTGATTCTCTGATGTTGCGAGGGTTATTTGAGGCCCAATAGTGGTGATTATGTTCATTGAATGTTCCTTTATTATGGAACCTTGTTTCGTCAGTTCAGCACACATTCAGAGGAAAATTATTTCTCAATTCGTACTGCGACAATACTCAAGACGGCGTTCATCATCGTCATGTTTTAGTTTTTGTACAATCCCTGGCTTGTAAGCAAGTTATTCTTTGCCAAATGTCTATGTTATGCGGCTTATATCTTTTGTTGAGTCTCATACATGCTATTTTCATTATTTCCAATATCATTTTGGCATAAACGACAAGAGCCACACGTTTCCCTAGGTGCAACAGAGCTTCCATTTTGTTGCAAATTTCTACTGAAAGAAAAAAATTGTACGGCAGGGCTGTCTCCTTTCCGGAAATAAATTATGTAACCTAAATTAAGTTAAGTTGGCTACTTGTATACTAGGTCTATAGTATTCCTAATGAAGCAGTTGTACATATCATATTTTTCAACATTTGTGTACTGCATATTTGTCCATATAATGACACACGCAATTATTCACAACTAAACGACAAACCAATTTTTGATGTTTGTGAAGATCTTCCACAGCCTACTTAACATGAAAAGGAAAATCTTCTTTATGTGGGTCAACCAATGAAAGAAACATCAGGTATGATACTTCATTGAAAAGGAAATCTTACGTAGGTCCAAATATGTAGAAATTCAATATGGCACTCATAAAAAAATGTTAACTTGGAACGAAAAGTAAACATTTTTGAATAAATCTGACAACGCTACTGAAATAGCAATAAAAAAGTGCATCTATGAGGTTCTGTCCTTGTTTGCCTAATCGAGCGAGTTATTCGCCAAAATCTACAATGCAAAATTACGAATAACTCAGGATCAGTTGCAACTAGGATTTCGAACCGGGTTTTTGAACAGAACAAAAAAGAGCACAACTTTCCCTATTTAATCGATGAAGATATTACGGTTACTGATATCCCAATGATGAGAGTCGAATTTGGGACATACTGTATATTGTTAAACTTCAGCTTGTTCGATGTTGAAACTTTTGACGTAAAAGAAAAATTGTGCTATGACATTGCTATTTTGTTCGTATATTAATATATCATACATGTGGGAAATATAATAAATTACTGAAATTTCTTATAACATGGAACAGGGTAAGTCCGAGAGTATTAGAGTAGCGGGTTGAAAGGACCACCGCCAATAACTCAGAAACTGTATTAGAGTTCGGTGTAGGTACTACACATATATTCCACGTATTCATTACTGGTGCAGACCGCAGCGCATGCCGTTTACGACATGTGTGTACTCCAGAGGAATCATTTATTCGCACCACTAAGTATTGGATATTCAAATTTTTTTTTGTATTGTTTCCGTTTTTATTTGATCCACTTATTACCAAACTATGTTCTTCTTCATCATTATAAAATCATTTTTATGCCCATTATAGTCTTTCAGATATCTTATTTCAATGTGTTATCTGAGTAGGTACAAAAGTTACTTTAAACCATTTCCTGTAAGTCGGTATTAATTTCATTCTCGGATACTTTTGTATTTGTATTACAATTATTGAGTAATACTGTCGTATCAGCATAAGGGTTTATTATTCTGCCGGGCAAGTTCATTTACCTACATTGCAAGATTTCATCAATAAAGTCTATTCAAGTAATGTTTTTTCATTCGCATTTAATGGAGAATTAATGAATTAATTGAACTGTTTTCCAAATTATGTATCATCATGCTTTATTGATTAACTGAACTAATTTTCAAATTATTTATCTTTATGTTTTATTAATTACCCAAACTAATTTCCAAATTATTCATCATAATGTTTCATTTTATCAGGTAATTTGTTTTAATAAGTTTTATTTAGTCAGTTTTACCAATAATGTTTCTCTTGAATTATGTTTAATCTATCTCAAACAAAAATCTTCAGGGATACGACATGCCAGTCGCCCCCAAACAGCCCAAACCAATATTCACTTAATAACATTCAGCTTTACCAAAAAAACTGATGCGTGGCATGTGGTGGAGGAGCCGGGTATAGCGAATATGAAATAATATTATCATAAATGAATTTTATAATTTCAGAATTATATGTCGTGGTGAATAATTATTATTGAATTGAAAAATAATATAACTTTTAAATTTACTATTCTAGTGAAATATGATAATCCAGCCTAATCTATTCAGTCTAAAAATCAAAGTGAAAGTAGTTAAGTTGAGAGAGAAAAAAAACTATCAATCTATTGTGATTGGTTGAGAATATTATCTATAAAATATAGAAACTATGTTTCTCACAGAAAAAATTTTTTTATATTTTTCGTTTGATAATTTGTTTTAATAAGTTTTATCCAGTCAGTTTCACCAATAATGTTTCTCTTGAATTATATTCAACAATAATCCTCAGAGATACGCCATGCCAGTCGCCCCCAAACCAATATTCACTTAATAACATTCAACTCTACCAAAAAACTGATGCGTGGCATGTGGTGGAGGCGCCGGGTATAGCGAATATGAAATAATATTATCATAAATGAATTTTATAATTTCTGAATTATATGTCGTGGTAAATAATTATTATTGAATTGAAAAATAATATAACTTTTAAATTTACTATTCTAGTGAAATATGATAATCTAACCTAATCTATTCAGTCTAAAAATCAAAGTAAAAGTAGTTAAATTGAGAGAGAAAAAAACCGTCAATCTATTGTAATTGGTTGAGAATATTTTCTATAAGATATAGAAACTATGTTTCTCACAGAAAAAAAAAATTTATATTTTTCTTTTGATAAGTGATTAGTATATTTAGCCACTGTTAGTCGTTGGTTAATTTTAAAACATGCAGTAAGTAGTAACCATCAACTATTAGTTAGTAGGTATTATTTATTATGTTGATTAGTAGTTGGAGATGATGAATAAGTTAGCGTTCTCATCCAAATTTAATACCTCTGTCTATGTATTGGGAATAAATGATTATGACTATAAGTAGGTAGGTATTGGTAACTTAATAAGTGGTAGGTTAGCTTGGAAAAAAAACAGGTTACTTCATAATCTTAACGAAGGAACTGCAAATTATTCCTTCTTAGAAAAAGTAGATTCAATACGTCGCTATCAGGAACTCATTTGCAAAAAAGAACCCTACCTCATGTTGTATGTTTTTGAAAAAATCGGAAACAGACAAAGCCGCGGTCTTTCTGAGCTTTGACCCAGCCTCTTATGCTCTTTTATTCTGAAGAAGGATCAAGTTTGAGCAGTTGTTCCTTCTTTGAGAAAATCGAAGAACAGATGAAGCCAGGATCATTAGGCATGTAAGCCCGCGGCTACATCTTTGAGCAGTTAATCCTTCTTTGACCAGTTGTACCTGCTTTTGTCAAAAAAAGAACATCGTAGAGAAATTGATCCTTCTTTGACCAGTTGTTCCTTCTTCAAGAAATTCGAAAAACATTTGAAGCTGAGACTAAATCTGCTTGCTGATTTTAGTGAATTTTAGAACATTATTTTGTGATCCTTTATTTCGAGCGGTTAATCATTCTTTTGGAACAAACTATGATGAGGATAGGCGAAGTCGATATTCCAGTTTTTGTATTATGCATAATTCATATGGGACTTCAAATGGCTGACCAAGAACAATTAATTAGTTTTCATTTTATGGAAATATATACCGGTCCTTTCCAGAGCCACATAACATCACTCACAACTTAAATCATTCCTTTTTCTAAGAGGAGTCATGAAATAATAATTATATTTGAAAAAGTGATCTACTTCCAATCTTCTTCATTTAGTTCATATTTCAATGTACATCAAAACAAGTGAAGTTAATGATTATTCGTATTGAGGGGAGGGATTGCGTAACTACTGCGACCATCTATAATATGTACAGATTCTATTTGGAAACATTTCATGCACATCGCTGACCTTCTGTTTTTCAACCTATTGTAGTAATGTCTTTGGGTCACTCAAGATGGTGATCCAACATATTTCATCTAGATTAATCTGCTTCTGCTACTGCTATTTTGATAACATTTGCCCCAAAATACATCTAGAGCTAACAACGGATAAGAAAAGAGGATATTTTGAGAGATCTCTCCAAGAAGTCAGTTGCATCATTCTAATATTTGTTTGCACCATATAAATAGTTTTGTCATATTTAGTCCAGTCGTCCTGCAATTGAGATACACTTAAAATGATATTTTTTCCACATCTCTATTTTATGATTGACATTTATGTTTTTTGAGTCGCCGATCACGAATATGGAGGTTGAAAGATCGTAGACCCATGGCGTTCTGAGATATTGGCCATTTTCGACCCAAAAATGGCCGTTTTTCCGAGATTTCGTCGTTTTTGGCGATTTAAAGGAAAACAACACATTTTATCGACCAGACAGTGAGAACAAATTTGTACAGAAATGAAAAATGTGTCGAATGGCGAGAAATATAAGTCTGTAAGTCATTCGGGGCCTGATATAAGTCCCATTTTGTTTTTTTTTGGTAACATAAAAATTAAATTTCGTTATACAAATTTTCCTCTAAGAACTTTATTTTCTGCGCGATGGTAGTATTTCATGTGTATTTTCGAATCAAGCTTGGTTTTTCGTCTACCTCTTTTTTTGGCGTCAAAATCCGCCATCTTAGAACAAATAGTTTTTCAATATAACTCCGTTAAAAATTGGTCTTTTGATCCAAATCAAAATGCGAATTGAAGAGTTTGATGTCTTCTATAACATTTCCTGGATTCAAGCATTTTGATTGAAAAGTGAAGAAATGGGACCGTTGTGAAAAATCAAGGTCCCAGAAAAAATTAATAATTTTCAGGTTAGAATACTCGTATGAGATTAAACTACCACAGGCAAATATCGGAAAGTTCTACAAGTATTTCAAGCTTCCGTAGGTTTTTTTTGGATGAGTAGAACTCGAGATATCTATTGATGTAGGTTTGGGTCTACAGTGAGCCCAGTTTTGACCCTAATCGAAACAATCAAAAAAATTCTTACAGAAAAGACTTCTGGCTATCTTACCCTAAATCGTCGACCTTCCATGTATCTGTAAAGAAATTATAGCGCGAGTTGAAAAAAGAATACCGGAGCAAAAAAAACAAATGCGCTCGAAATCCGAGCATCAATAAAGTAGATTTCAAAAAAAATTTTCAATTTTTTTCCCAATCAATGTAATAATGAATTCGAGATTTATTGTTGATAATTTTCATAATAATTAAAATAATATCTTTTTTTTTACGATAATGGTATTTTGAAAAGGTACCATTTAATCGAAAAAATTAAAAATAATCAATAAACTAATAATAAACATGAATTTTATTATTGACGAATTGAAAAATAATTATAATAATAATAATAATTTATGTATTTTTTTTGGATAGGAAAATTTTGAAAGAAAAATATATATTTAATTATGAATGACATTGTTATATATTATATCTTACGTATTGTTTCTTTATTACTTAAAAAAATAGAGTCATCAATAATACATTTGTACATGGCAGATTTTACTATTTGAGATAAATAACAATTAATTCTTATCCTTAATAAACCAACAACCTATAACATCATAATATATAATTCCTACACTCTACGCTTTTTAGGTGCAATGCTTTCCTCATTTTCAGTCGTAGTCGAATCTGTTGATGTCATATCCTCAGTTTCTTCATCACTTTCGTAGCAAGTTGCTGATGTGATATGATCATTATTGATATTATCATCAGTTGCAAAATCACTATCAGTTTCTTGATCATCATAATTTCCTACTGATGAAGGAATTACATTACAACTATCATCATCATCGACATCGTCATTTATTGAAAATTCATTATCATCTAATAATGTAACTTCTGGTTCAACGCTATTTGCACAGTCTTTACCCTCGCAGTGTTTACATAGAATTGTACATGGTATACCTACTTTCTTACAAGAACATTTGCCACTGCAACGGACTTTGCAACCAAATGCAATTATTTTTAGCAAATTTGTAGGTGCAGCTTCTTTATATGTTTGAATAGGCTCAAAACCATTTTCTGTAGTTTTGCAACCCCATTTGGTTGGGTCAATGGTATCATTGCCTATCCAAAGCTGCACCTGATAATAAACACGTAAAATTTTTAATTTAGTTGCATTATCAGTTGGTGGCAAACATTCAAGTTCACATGCCGACTTTCGAACTCTATTGGTATAACAAATAAAGCGCAAGTGGCCGAGGTTTTGAATATTTTTCTTCTGTAATTTAGGAGCATATATTTGATACATAATACTTCTACCAGTTCTGAATAATTTCTCAACATCTGGCTCAGTTTTATAAAATTCATTCAAATCGTTTGGTAAAAAATTGAAATTGAAAAAATTTTTTTTACCTTTCCTGTAACAAGCGGATGTTGTGTCGCATCCACTAAAAACATTTCAAATAAAAATATATGTTACACGCGTACAACGTGATGATCTCTGAGGATCACCATGGTAACGATGAACATCTGCTCTTGTAAGAATAAAAAACTGTACCCGTACGCATTCTATGGAATTTTTTGGGGCCATTTTTTCTACTTGACTCGACATCACGCGAGATTATATTATGATGAATAAATGTTTCAATTAAAATTAAAATCTGCAATAATCACTTTCCTGTTCATCATTATATTGATAGTATTTTTTTTCTTAGTTAAAACAGTACATTCAGAATGAAAGAAAAATATTATTATTTCAATTATCATGGAAATTATCAATAACAAATCTCAAATTCATTATTACATTGACAGTATTTAATATTTTTATGTAAACAATACATTCAAAACGACAAAAAAAAATTCAAAAATTTGAATTTTTTTTTTAAATCTATATTAGCTCGGATTTCGAGCGCATTTGTTTTTTTTTTGCTCCGGTTTTCTTTTTTCAACTCGCGCTATAATTTCTTTACAGATACGTGGAAGGTCGACGATTTAGGGTTAGATAGCCAGAAATCTTTTCTGTAAGAAGTTTTTTGATTTTTTTGATTAGGGTCAAAACGGGGCTCATTGTGAACCCAAACCTACATCAATAGATATCTCAAGTTCTACTAATCCAAAAAAGACCTGCGGAGGCTTGAAATACTTGTAGAACTTTCCGCTATTTGCATGTGAATTTTTAATTCCATACAAGTATTCTAACCTAAAAATTATTAATTTTTTCTGGGACCTTGATTTTTCAAAACGGTCTCATTTCTTCAATTTTCAATCAAAATGCTTGGATCCTGGAGATGTTGTAGAAGACATCAAACTCTTCAATTTGCATTTTGATTTGGATCAAAAGACCCATTTTTAACGGAGTTATGATGAAAAACATTTTTTTTTAAGATGACGGATTTTGGCGCCAAAAAAGAGGTAGACGAAAAACCAAGATTGATAAAAGAGAAAATAAAGTTCTTAGAGGAAAATTTGTATGACGAAATTTAATTTTTATGTTTCCAAAAAAAAAACCAAAATAGGCCTTATTATATCAGGCCCCGAATTACTCAGAGACTTCTATTTTCCGCCATTCGACGCATTTTTCATTTCTGTACAAATTTGTTCTGACTGTCTAGTCGATAAAATGTGTTATTTTTCTTTAAATCGCCAAAAACGACGAAAACTAAAAAACTGCTATTTTTGGGTCAAAAATGGCCAATATCTCGGAACGCCATGGGCCTACGATTTTTTAACCCCCATATTCGTGATCAGCGACCCAAAGAACATAAATAACAACCATAAAATAGAGATGTGGAAAAATTTCCAATCCAAATTGCAGGACGACTGGACTAATAATCTTAGATGATAGTGAAACGCAATTATCTTGATTTGAATACTTCATGGTTATCAACTTCAAAACATTCAAAAGGACAATCTGCTATACTAACTTCTCCACTAGTAATAGCTTAAGAGCTGGAGGTGATTAATATGCATACCAGGGTATTAAATCTTTTCAATTTATCTCACAAATCTAAATTACGGGGATTCTAAATTATGCAAAACTTCCAGAGTGGATATTTAACTCCTTTTTTGTCTTATTACAGTTTCGTTTGTTCAATGCTATGCAAACAATATTACGCTAGATTTACATAACGTCATTTTGTTTGGTTCAGTAAATTTTAATCCAATTTTAAACAGGTTTATGTCACTGGGTAGCTTTCTAACTACTTAATTGATACGTCAATATCAAGTCGAAATTAAACGTCTTCTACTAAATACATCAAACTATAATGAAGTTTCAACCATCAGCCACGCTTCTAATAATATTATGTACCTGCAGTCCTACAGGTATACATGTTTGTTACAGCTTTCCATGAAAATAACATGTTGTAACGAAGCTTAAATTTCGAAAGATTGTTTAATTTAGATCAGGCAATAAATACGGATTGTTATGATTTCATTTCATGAACAATAAAAATTTAAAAATAATAACTTACCGAACTTTGAACATCAGAAAAGATCAAATAAAAGATATTTATATGGAATTAAAAACAATAGTAAAAGCTAAATAATAGTTAGGATATTAAAATTAACAATGTAAAACATAATAAACAACAATGTAATAGAATAAGAAGTGATAAACAAGAACTTCAGTGAAAGTGAAGAAACGTACTGTGTAACGAAGGCAGAAATCATAATTAAAGTGATCACAAAACTATCATGAGATAGTACAAAACATTGAATAATGTTATAGATATAAGTTAGGACTAGTAAATTTGAGTTATGTAATGTTAAAAGAATGTTATTGATATAATATAGTATGTATTAGAATTAAGAATAAGTAACTGTCAAGAAAACCATAAATATGGGAATAATCATATTAATAATAACCCAATCATAGGTTATATTATACCAAAGTGTGGGGAAAAATTTAGGCAATATTAATTTAAAAAGAAGGAATCACTATCAATTAAAATAAGTTGAAAATCTCCAATAATTCAAAAATTATAGAATACTAAATTCTGATTGGTCGAGACGAATTTCTAGTGTCAGTCTGGTAACAATGAGTACTTGTGTCAGTTTAACAACAATTAACTTGGCATTATTGATATGAAAAGTAAACACCTCATTGGTTAATTTTGAAAATGCTTGGCGTCGGTTTTGGAGGCCTATAAAAGGGTCTGAAAGTAAAGCCAAGTTCAGTTTGCATTAATATCCAAGCAGAGACTATTCTTCTCTGGCAACTCACCAAAATTTTCTAACCTAAGTTTATAAAAATAAACATCAGTGAACGCAAGTGTTCCAAACTTCGATAAGTTCCAAGTAACCGGAGTTAATAAGTTTGCATTGATATCCAAGTAGAGACTGTTCTTCTCTGGCAACTCACCAAAATTTTCTAACCTAAGTTTATAAAAATAAACATCAGTGAACGCAAGTGTTCCAAACTTCGATAAGTTCCAAATAACCGAAGTCAATAAAATTTATTAAAAGTCAACGAGTGTTCCAAGTATCTAAATCAAGTAAAAGGTTGTAATAACCTCCAATTTATAAGAAGTATCCAACGATTGTCATTCTTCAATATAATTTCAATAAAGCATCGAAAAGTTTTATGTCTTATCTAAAAGAATAAAACAAAGTATTATCAACAGTTCCTGATTCTCAAGGAGAAGTAACCAAAATTAGTTACCTGTGATTATCGTGAAATAGCATAGTATAGTGTAAAAAGTGAATCAACGAAATTATAAAAGAAGTAAATTGAACATTGCCAACATTGTTAAACACACTTTTGGATATTATCTAAACGAAAGTTTGTTTATAATTTCTACATCATATTATCCGTATTATCTGTAAATTAAGAGGAAGATTGTTGATTATAACAGTATAAACAAATATTAGTTGTAAAAGTGATTTTAAGGTTATGTCATAGATTTTGTAAACATAAAATTGTATTACCCGGGATAATAAGAGTCATAGAAATTAAATATTGTGAAATCAAAGAGCATTGTGTTTAATTCCATATAAAATTATTCTATAGATAAACTTCAGATAAACTTCAAAAGTTCAAAACTTCATAAACATTAATTCAAAGTTCAAATATAATCAAATTAAAAAGATAAAAAGCTAGTCGGTAGAATCAAAATATAATTATTAATAACAAATAAAACAAAATAAACTCATAAGAATTTAGTTAATAATTGTCACCACAACGTGGGGCAAAATAAAATCATAAGAAATTTAATTAACAGGATGTTACATGTAATTTTAGTTTGAACATTTCATTATTTCAATAGATATGAATGAATTCCGAATGTGTATTCCGTGATTGTCACTTGTATAAATCTCCGTAATTTCGAATAAGTATAATTATTCAAATAGATGAATCTAATTCATGGCCGTTCAAAAATTGCATTTCATTCCGATAAAATATGTTGCAAAAACAGGGGTCTGGCCAGTTAAGACACCAAACTTTGTGCAACCTTATGTATAAAAAGGGCGAACAACCAAAAAACTCCGATAACACTTGTTTAGTCCGCCGGGAAGAACTGGTGTGATATCATGAGCGCGAATTTTAGATCTAAAAAGTAGCGTCACTTTTAATCATTGTTCGGGGCATAAGTAAAAACCATTGGCACAAAAATAAGGATTTGGTGGAGCAGACCTGTCCAGAACCTCGGGAAACATATAAAAGCCGTGACAAACAACAGATCGCTCTCTTGTGATTTCGATTTAGAATCAGTACCGTTGCCCTCTTTTGTGATTTCAATTTTGATCAGTGAAGTAGCTCTTTTGTGATTTTGCATTTCAATAAGTACAGTTACTCTTTTGTGCTCTTTTTGGTTATTGTGATTTTTCAAGCCGTACAATATCTCTTGTGTTTTTGATTTTCAATGAGTGTAGTAATTTTCTAGTGTTTTTGAATTTATTCGAGTTTGAGTCAGATTTAAGAGCTGTGAAGTAACAATAGTGTTACGTTTGTGTTTGTGAATTTTACAAAAAGGTAAATGATAGCAAATAATTTATATTTTTGAGCATTACGGTATATTGATTTCCGTAATGTATGATTGTTATTGTAATTGGTAAACGTTTGTACGATACCTGAGTTCCGTAGTATTCAGTAATTTGAATTGGTGAATTTGAGTTTATCCTAGTTTATCATAGGTCGAATCGCGCACGATTTGAACTCACGCGCGAATTGAAATATTCCAGTAATTGTATAGTGTGTAGAGAGTGTGTATGTTCGAATGACAGGGGCGTCTTTGGTATATTTGTGCACGCCGTGCTGATACCGGAAGTATAAGCTGAGGGTGGTTGTGTGATTGTGTGACAATTGAGAATCGTAATAATTCCCTTAATACTATGAGAAGTCCTCGGCCGTGGATATAGGGGTTATTGCAGATAAGATAATTAGGATTTGTGCACACTGTGTTGATTCCGGAAGTATAAGCTCTAATTGTTTAGGTTCCGAATCTGTAAAGTGTATGAAGACTAACACTGTCACACAATTACCGGGTACTCCGTGAAAGTTAGTACAAGGGTGGGTGAGATGACAGAATAAACTCAATTAGAGTAATTAACCGAAACATAGTAAAATCTGATATCGTACAATCGGAAAACTAGTGCAAACAATATTTTCCGAACAAACCGAATTAATAACCGAATATACCGTAGTGTGATTTGAACATTTCATTCATTAGTGCTGCTATCTAAAATTTACCGAATACCGCTGAGACCTGTTTGATTTGTACTTTTCCGCAAATTGATCATTCTGAATCATTCATCAACCGATCTCGTACCACTGAATGGAATTTAGTGACCGAACTTATCGTAGAGGTGATTTCTTCAAAGAGTTTTCATTTACCGTTTGAGCTTCATTACATTTTCCGTCTGGGTGCAATTTTGTGAAATAATACCGTTCAATTGCATTTAAATTGATTATTCTGAAAGTGTACTTGTTAAAATCATTATATATTTCAATATTTGGAATTCCCTGTTTTATTGAATTATTTCTGCTCCATCTTCAAACGAGCTAAGTTATAACCAGGTATCAATTGTAATTAAAGCCTACAATTTCGATACTGTTTTCTGCCCATTGGACTCTGGTTATACTTCACTGGAGCTACCCGAGGGACAAGGCTATCTTTAGAAAGCATAGTGACAAGCCTTGTGGAGAGGACCCTAGCAGAATGCCTCAAAAGGAGTGAACCTTTTGGAAAAATCCGGCTCCCGAGGATTCGAAGTTTACCGCAGTAAGCAATTTACCGAAAAGCGACAAGGTCACGTTATAATGTTTCCTAACGTGAATAATCAAATATTGGACTATTTGAGTTTATTGGGAGATCTTCCCATCATTTTATAGGATTTAACACAACATATCAATTTAAATATCTTGGCTTCCGAATGAATTCCGCATCACAATAGCACGACTTGATGCCAACGTTTCGCCAACCTTCACAGTTGGCATCTTCAGGACCGGCTTTAGGCTTTAACTGAAACTGATTCTACTGGTTTCTGTAGCGGTATTCATTGTAGAAAAAAATCTTTCACGCTACACAGTTCACTGCCTTTATTCCGGTGGTTAACTCTGTTCTGGCACCGGACCTGGATGTGTGATCATGTGCGAAGTGGAATTTTCGAGGATGGGTTTCCAAATGTTGGGGAGGAATATCCTGAGTCACGGTTTAGATTATTTGGATATTTCAGGATTTCTATGAGGTCAAGGATTTTTCGCTGATAGAAGCTTGGAGCTCGGGCTTAGGATTTGATGATTGGTGTCAAAGTTGTATTCTCAGATCTGCTGGTGTCAGGAAGCGCTCATGTTCTTCCACACGGGTAGCTACACCAATGTAGACTCTACCGCAAGAACTGAGAATGCTATGAACATCTAAGTAGAGAGGAGGAAGGGGATTTTCGATAGGTTTGAGTAAAAATATTATGTATGGTGGAAAAAAGACATAAATTATTATTGGTAGTAAGTCCATTGGAATGTTTTTGGCAGGTAACAGTTGAGAAATTATGGAAAGGGTGTCTGAAATGAGAACATTGGTAAAGAGTGATTAGATCTTAGAATATACAATTATAAGAACAAATAAGCTCATCAGATTTTGAGTTCAGACGATGAAATGAATATAAGAGTGTAAGTTTCAATAATTTAATGGATGGGCATAATGAAGATGGAATGAGCTGAGCGAATGAAAGCTTTCCTTTTTCCGGCTCACTCACTCACTCCGTCTCAATCCTTTAAGTACATTCGCAGCATACTGACCGACCTCCCATTTTATTTTATATTTTTCTATACTTCGACTACACGAGAGGGAACTCTGTAATGTTCGATGAACATCATGTGAGTCAGCAGTGGAACGTAAGGAGAGGAGATAGGCATTTGTATTTTTATTGAAAGTTTGTAGGTTATATGGAAGGAACTCACTAGGTGAAGAGAGAAGAGAACTTCACTGTTCAATACACAAATGAAGTCTGGTAGGAAGAAGTTCTGCAGGTCTCGAGTTTGACAGCGAAGTGGTGACTAGTTTGAGCCCGTTTAGTACGCTTATCTGGAATCTCTCGTGGTGGAACAACAAACGAAATTTCTGATGAACACTGACCATGAAAGAATCTATAGAAAAGGGAAATATCTCCCCCTCACGATATTCCAGAAAGGTCGGTGAACTCGTAAGTGTGGTATCATCAATCAAACGAATAGCTCTTAGTGGAGTAAATCTGGCGAGAAAAAAAGCAAGGTTGGCGAAAATTTTAAGATGCCTAGCGACCCGGTGGAAAGTGTTTGTTATTAATTTCCAAAGTGGGTGCAACCCACTTTTTTTTGGCCAAAAAGGTTTTTTTTCACATTTTTAAGGGTAGTTTAGCAAAAAAAAAATTAATATCTCTTGTTGTATTGAAAATTAAGAAATCAAAGTAGAACCCTTCCATTGTCAATGTCCAAGGAACTTCCAGTCCAAATTTCAAGTTGATCCGACCTCCCCTCTCCCCGTAATAGATATATATATATATATATATATATATATACTCACATATGCAAGGAATTTTGGGTAACGGCAATCTTGGTCATTTTTCAACCGATTTGTCTGAAATTTGGGCTGAATATAGGAGTTATGGTCTTGAAACTAACTAAAATATTGAATAAATTTTCAGAAATTTTAAACTTTAAGTCAATTTCTTAGTTATTTTTCAAATTAAGATATCTCATGTCATTTATATCCGATCTGGATCTGCTTTGCGGGAAAATGTAGGTATTCGCCCATAGTTTTATGTCATGGAACTTATTTTCTATTTATTTTCTTTTCCGGCCCATATTGGCCATCTTATTTTCGGTTTTAATATCTTCAAAACTTGTGTCAAATTAATTAATTTGAAGTTTCTAAAAGTGCGAAATTTCGCAATTTTATACGAATATTGTGAGACATAGCGCTTTAGGTTGTATAAAAACACAATTTCATGAACGCCAGACGTCCTATGTAATTAGCTATGAACGTAATCATTTTGACGTTTCCCTCGAGAAGCTCGCTACGCGTCAGTTAAAGTTTATACATTTTACCTCGGTCTTGTTATGTTGGGGCCGTTTCGTGCCCCGTGCGAGCGGCGCCAGTTGTAATAAAGTATTTTCGGCTGTGGTCCGCTAGCTTTCACCCGCTTCGGGTATATCAATTAACTAGAAAATTCCCTCTGTTACGTCGCACGTTACACGCGCGTAGCTGAGACCTGAGAGTACATGTTTCTATTTTAATTGAAGTTTCCTATTTAATAGACTTTTATCGAAAAAAGAAGGGCCGTCGGGCACGGTCCGATACCTAATCTAACTAAATGGAGCGAAAACGGCACGCGAAAAGTCGTCGTAAAGCCGTATTAGGTACAACCAGTTTGCAATGTTCTAACTCGCCAGCTACGATCTCCTCACGTGAACGTCATTCGATTCATCTCAAATTAACCAAAATGGCCAATATAAACCGGAAACAAAATAATTATAAAATGAGTTCCATGACATAAAACTATATGCGAATACCTACATTTTCTCGCAAAGCAGATCGCGATCGGATGTAAATGACATGAGATATCTTAATTTGAAAAATAACTAAAAAATTGACTTAAAGATGAATTTCTGAAAAACTATTCAATATTTTCACTTGAAATTCAGAGGGTAGTTTTGAAACCATAACACCTATCTGCAGTCCGAATTTCAGCCAACCCGGTTGAAAAATGACGACCGAGTTAGCCGTTACGCAAGATTCCTTGCTTATATGAGTATATATATATATATTTATTACGGGGAGGGGGGAGGTCGGATCAACTTGAAATTTGGACTGGAAGTTCCTTGGACATTGACAATAAAAGGGTTCTACCTCAGTTCCTTAATTTTCAATACAACCAGAGATATTGAATTTTTTTTCGCTAAATCACCCTTAAAAATGTCAAAAAACCTCTTTTTCCCACTTTGGGAAATATAAATTGCAGGGGGTTGTTATTGGCACCACAACAAACATTTTCCACCGGGTCACTAAGCATCGTAAGATTTTCGCCAACCATTTGCCAGATTTACTCCACTATCTCTTCTGGATATAATCCAAGTGCTTCAGAGTATGTTTGAGAGCCGAACTCCAAACATGCGAACAATACTCCAGGACAGGTCGAATCTGTGCTTTGCAGATCATGAGGAGCTGGGAAACAAAGTTGGTGCCAGGACAGATCCCTGTTTAACATCGGCATTGATATCCATTGTATCGGAGAATACTCCGTCAACCACGACATGGAGTGATATATCTGAGAAGAAACTCGATAATGAGCGGCAAACCATATGACGGATGTTTCTCAAGAAGGCTTTGGTGCCAGACTCGGTCAAAAGCTTTGGAGATATCCAATGATACAGCTAGAGATTCCCCATGTTTTCCAAAAGATTCTGCATGTGTTATGAAAGCAAGCAGGTTTCCTGTTGATCTCTGTTGATGAAAGTCATATTGTCGGTCATTCAGTATTGTGTAGCTCTCTAGGTATTTGAAAAGCTCGATGTTGATTGCTTTCTCCATCACTCTAGAGAACTTAAATTATAGTGCAATGGATCTATAATTATTAGGAAGGGTCTTATCTCTTTTTTTGGAATTGGTTGCACTCTAGCTCTCTTCCAGCTGGAGGAAACACACAAAGTTTGTATGAAAGGGTTAACAACCTGCAGAAAACTGATGTTAATTCAGGAGCACATTCCTTGAGAACGACAGGTAGAATTTTGTCTGGCCCCATCAACTTTTTGGTATTGAGATCAACCAGAATGCGCCTAATTGTGCGCTGACGAAAGATAATTTCAGGCATATGGCTATCGATGGCAGCAATATTAGGAGTTTCATTATTACCGTATGAAGAATATCAGTAACTAGATACCTCATTTTTCTATTTTAAATAATCACATACAGCTACTTTGATTCTTCAAACGTTTGATAAGCACAACAACAATTTGTGTATTACAATAAGATTTACAAATTATTTGTATCATTTGAAAAAATGTGTAAAGAACTTTTAATTTTATTTAATCTATTGGTAAGTGCTATCCAAAAACATTAAAGACTTGATCTAACTGACAACACTGTATCACACCTGCAATGACTCATTTTCTTTGATATTGTGAACACACTATACGAAGTGTTTTGCTGTGAAGAGAATTCATGTTATTTGAAGAGAAAATGTTTCCTCTTCAAAGTGTTTCCGCCGTATAGTTCTCAAATTAGAATGATTGATTGGTCGCAATAAGGTTCAATATAACTGGTATATCTTGAAGGTATATAAAAACAAAAGTTTTCATCTGTGAATCGTTGTTTGTGCAGATAAATAACGGTTTATTGAAACTTGCTACAAATTCCCAACAATTCCCTATATTACCATATTGCGTGATAAGTCTCCACTTGAAGACAAAAGTACATTGCCACGTTCTATTCAAATGAAAGCTTTTATTTGAAAAAAAAATAATAAAAATTACATAGAGTTATTATGAAACCATTTGATGATGATAATCAAGGTGGTGAACACGGTAAAATAATTATTGAAATCTACGTACTATTGTCCCTCCTCACATAATACTCGTTAACACTGGCCTAGTTAATATCACCAGGGCCATTAGTCATGGTGTTAATCCTCTCTTCCTACTTCATTCGAATATAAAATAGTATCACATAGGGGAGGTTCTTAAGGAAATTGAAAATGAGATCACACTAATTTTCACATATTTAACTATACAGGGTGTCCCAATATTGCTGGGACACAGAGCTACCACGTATTCTAGAGGTCAAAATAAGTCGATTGAGCCCAATTTACCTGTATACCAAAATGTACCGTTTGTCCGTGAGAAGAGTTCAAAGTTTACTAAAAAAAATACATTTTTGTATGTTGTTCCGAAGTGCTTTATACAAATTTAATGAAATTTGGTAAATGTGTATTCTAGATGATTAGCTTACTTTTAGTGATCAAAAAAACCCAAAGAAAATTGTAGAGGGGTTGGAACCACCCTCACCCCTTGGCATTTTTTCCCCCATTTTTGTAGGGGTGGGAATACGGTTTTAAGACTTTTTTATCTGGAAGGCCTACTCATTATCTTCATTTTCTTACTCTTGTAAAAACTCCGTATTTTGCGTAGTTTTCAAGAAAAAAAATGTTTTCGCAAACACTGATAACCGATTTTCGGGTATAGGTTTAATAAAATTGTAATACAAAATTTAGTTGGCCGCGGACACAAAGACAAAACCAAATGTTATGATTTTGACAGGAAACATAGTTTATTGTTAACAGTAAATGTGTCAGTTATTTGTTCTCTTTTGCTTGTTTTTTTATTATTTCTTATTGTCATCACTGTTTTTGTTTAATTGTTATTGCTGTTGTTGCTGTTCCTTTGACGTCCCACAATTATGAATTTTCCTTTTAATGAACAGACCGACATGTTATTAGTTCTTGGATATTGTCAAGGTAACTGCCGCGAAAGTGTTCGCGTGTATCAAGAGAGGTATCCAAACCGGAGAATTCCAAACCATAAAACTTTTGCCCGAATCGAAAGACGTCTTCGAGAAACGGGGAGGTTGACCCCAGTAAGAGTTAACGCTGGAAGACCTCGACAAGCTCGAACACCTATTGCGGAAGAAGCTGTTCTTCAAATGATTGATAACAATCCTAATACCAGTACTAGAAGATTGCAACGAGAAGCTGGAATTCCAAAAAGCACTGTAAGTCGAATCATTAGAGATCAATTAATTCGGCCATTTCACATCCAGCCAGTGCAAGAATTGTTGCCACCTGACTACGAATTAAGTTTTTTACAAACTATTCGGGAGCGCAGAGTAGTCGACAACGGATTCCATACTAAGATCTTGTTTACTGATGAGTCTTGTTTTACACGTCGCGGTATGACAAACCTACACAACGATCATGTTTATGCAGATGAAAATCCACATGCCATTAAAAGTAGACATTATCAACGTGAATTTAAAATTAATGTCTGGGTCGGAATTATTGGCGAATTTATAGTCGGACCGTTACGATTACCTGATCGTCTGAATGGCGATAGTTACCTCCGTTTCCTTCAACAAAATTTGCCAGAATTATTAGAAGACTTGCCTCTTAACTTGCGTAGAAATACGTTCTTCATGCATGATGGTGCACCACCTCATTTTGCACGTGCAGTAAGAGAATATCTTGGTGAACAATTTGGTGGCAGGTGGATAGGTAGGGGACAAGAAGCACCCATTCAATGGCCTCCGCGGTCTCCAGATTTAAACCCTTGTGACTTCTTCATCTGGGGAGAATTAAAAAGACAAGTGTACGAGGTTCAAATAAATAACATCGAACAACTGTGGAATAGAATTCAAAATGCTGTAAATGCGCTACGAGAAAATGACGATGTTTTAAGAAGAGTGCATTTAAATTTTTTACGTCGAATTGACCTCTGTATTAATGAAGGTGGAGGTCACATTGAACACTTGTTATAAAAATAATTGTTTGTCTTGTGTAAATGTATTGTGTAATTTGTGTCTAATAATTTTATTAAACCTATACCCGAAAATCGGTTATCAGTGTTTGCGAAAACATTTTTTTTCTTGAAAACTACGCAAAATACGGAGTTTTTACAAGAGTAAGAAAATGAAGATAATGAGTAGGCCTTCCAGATAAAAAAGTCTTAAAACCGTATTCCCACCCCTACAAAAATGGGGGAAAAAATGCCAAGGGGTGAGGGTGGTTCCAACCCCTCTACAATTTTCTTTGGGTTTTTTTGATTACTAAAAGTAAGCTAATCATCTAGAATACACATTTACCAAATTTCATTAAATTTGTATAAAGCACTTCGGAACAACATACAAAAATGTATTTTTTTTAGTAAACTTTGAACTCTTCTCACGGACAAACGGTACATTTTGGTATACAGGTAAATTGGGCTCAATCGACTTATTTTGACCTCTAGAATACGTGGTAGCTCTGTGTCCCAGCAATATTGGGACACCCTGTATATAAAAATTCTCGGGAAATAGGTCACAATAACACTTTGTTTTAACTATTCGTCTTTACGTACGTTTCGGTCTCACGACCATCATCAGAAGACTCACTATGTCTAAAAAGGGGGTTTATTAAAACTAATTATAGCACAAGCGTCCAAATCGCACAATTAAACTTCAATTAAAAGAGCCCACGCCGTCGAAACGAACAGAACCACGAATAATCGAATTGTATCGTCAGAATTAATGTATAAAAAATTATTTTTTTGTAGTAAGAATCCGCTATTCAGTAATATTATTAAAATATATGAGTGCATATTGATTGGTATTCTCACAACAAATGAGAAGAACGAAGTTATTTGTCAAGTATCTACTTTCGAAACCAGATGTGTAGGATTTATGACAAGGCCCTTAAGAACGGTTTCAGGCCTGTACTGGGAAATAACTATTACGAATTCTTCCTAAAAACATTTTCTACACTTATAAAGACGTATGTAAGAATTTGCAAGAGATTATTTAATCAAATTAGTATAAATATGACTTAGATTTTGTGTGTCTACCCTATGATTTACAGATTTGGGGTCCCGTTTTATGTGAATCATCTCCAGGATAGATCTTTTATAATAATTGGTTTCCTTAGTTAAGATATTAACATTTTTGTAATCAAATTGATGGTTATAATCAAAGCAATGCTTAGCAAGGGCGGTGGAATTTTCTAAGTTGTTATTTCTTGTGCTATATTTATGGCCGTACATTCTTTTTTGTAAATATTGTTTAGAGATTCCAGTATAGGTTCCATCACAATCTAAACAATTCAATTTATACACTGTGTGGGTTTGTTTATCTTTGGGTATTAACGGTTTTAGATTTGAGAAATATTTCACAACACAGTTAGTAGGCTTATGCGCAACATTTATATCATACTTTTTCAAACATTTTTTGATTTTCTCTGAGGTCTCCGGAATGTAAGGTAGAGTTATAAAATTGTCTGTATTACCTTTTATGTTATTTTTATTAGACGAACCATTATAGATTTTGTTTATTCTTTCTTTAATGATAGGATTGAAAAAAGTTTTTGGGTAGCCATTCAATTCTAGTGTAGTACGAACAATTTTTAAATTTTTGGGGCGGTCATCTGCGTGGGACAATTTTATCGCGCGATCTGTAAGGCTGTTTATGACACTTTTTTTATAACAAGCTGGTGCAACGGAATTGAAGTGAAGATAACGTTGAGACCATACTTCTTTAGTAAACCAAGAGGTTTTTATTCTTCCATCAGCATCATGCCTAATGTTCATATCTAGGAAATTTATGTTATTGTTTAATTCTATTTCACAAGTGAATTGAAGTTTACAGTGAAAATTGTTAAATTTATCAATTACATATTGAATTTTATCGTTGGGAACACACATAAGGCAATCGTCTACATACCGTTTAAAGAATACAGGCCGGAAATCTAATGAACTCATAACAGATTCCTCTAGGCACTCCATAACGAGGTTAGCAATGGTAGCTGAAATAGGAGATCCCATTGCTGTGCCGAATATTTGTCCAAAAAATTGCTCACCATACTGAAAGTATGTGCATTCTAAACAAAATTTTACAGCATTTATAAATTCCGATTGATCTAGAGGTGTGTGGTTTTTAATCTCTGCCCAACGTTTTTTGATGCTATTCAATGCCAAAACAACAGGTATATTTGTAAATAAAGAAACAACGTCCAAGGAAATCAGTTGATGGTTTACGGGTGCGGATTGATTTTTTATAAATTCATTAAAGTGCCATGAATCTTTTACATAGAATTCATTTTTTCCTATTATATTATTGATAGATTTTGATAGAAATTTTGATAAATTATAAGTGGGCGCTCCAATATTACTAACAATGGGTCTTAGAGGTAACGTACGTAAAGACGAATAGTTAAAACAAAGTGTTATTGTGACCTATTTCCCGAGAATTTTTATATATAATTCATACTGGGTCAAGAATCTTATTATCACATATTTAACTCAACATGTTTCGTTGCACGGCCACATCGTCAGAAGTATCGAACTCACAGATATACGTGCTATATACCCTAATTTCAAACTAAGAACAAATCAGGAATAATATGCTGCTTCAAGAGGGGGCAGTTTTATACATTGGTTATTTCGTCAAGGGTGTTCATGTCAGGTATCTTCAAATGCTTCTGGATTTCCAGTGGTTCTAATAATGTTGATTTAAAGCTTTTTCAGGGTTTTCCTGTAAACGGGAAATTCGAATAGGTGGTTGGCAGATATGGAATACTCTTTTCTCAATCTGTAGGTACGTTGATGTTTTTCGAAATAAATAAATCGAAGAATAATCTAAACAGCTTAATCTGTACACACCTGATTTGAAATTCATGAATTTCAAACCCAGTTACGTGAAAATTGAAGTTAACTCTAACCTAACTCGTAAATCAGACAAAGAACCACCTCGTTAAGTGTTGCATTGGTTGATATATCTTCAAATATATAATTCTAGCAAAGCTGAATTCCTGACAGAAAGGCTAAACAACAACGAGCCAATATGAGATCCTAGGGGAATCCCGGATGGTACCTGAACTGGGAAGGACACAGTTTTATCCAGTTTGATCATACTTAACCAAATGAGTTACCTTACCTTTGCCAGCTTTATATTAACCCAGCAGGAATAGGTACTATTGTTGTTTGATACGCTAAAGCAACCAATTCTTTTGATATCATTCTGCTCACTTTGCTTTACTTGGCTGAAGCGAGCTGAGCTCAAAATCGTTAAGAACAACAATTTCCCAAGAGTTTCAACCGAAAACTATTCGCTGGTTTGTTGTTCATAACCGATTAACGATTAAACAAATTGAATGCTGGTTATTTTATCACAAACAACTGTTGTTTGGAACAATTTTGATGAATGTTTATATAGTCAACGTTTTATTACAACATGTTTCTGGAAAATCACGAATTTCCGGATTCCCGCGACTTGAAAATGAAGCAAACGAAATGATTCCATAACTTTCTGATAGTCCAAAAATTTCCACTCAATCATATTTATCTTATATGCTAGTGTCTTATTTGTTTTATTCATTTATCTTCATCAGTGCACTATGTTATAATATCATGATAACTAAGCCCTTAATAATAATAACATAAATAGATTCTTATTGGATAAATATTGTGTTAAAATTATCCTTGCTGATGGATGATCAATCTTTGAGTATCAATGACTAACAAAATTTGAACCTCTATGTTGCCACTGAAATTAAATTCTTGCAATTATTAAAAACATAATGAGATTGTAATAAATTTTTGTTTTTGTAGAATCGAGAAATTTTTCAGCCTGTAACATTTTCTCTCATGATAAAAGATCAGTCGTAGTCGAAGTTTGAATTAACAGTGCCACAAAAAAAAAATTCCTGAAATTCATTAGACATAAACATAACATATTATAGATATGTAACTTTGTGATAATTTCTCTCTCAATTAGACAATTTCAATACAAATTCTCAATTTCTTCATAAATTGACACCCTGGTGTCACCCATGTCCCCCTCAACTACGCCACAGCACGATAATATTGTATTCGAAATTTTTCACGTAAACTGAATTGACTTATTCCAAACAAGGTCTGTACACAGTAGATGTGAAACGTCATTTTATCATGCTACTCTTTCTTTGCCTAGTGAAGTCTGTCTGCAAAGTTTTCAGAAAAATTTCAATGCCTACCTTCTCTCCCAACATTGCTGCGTTTCAGCAAAAAGGAAAAAATTAACCAAAAAAGTTATTGGTTATTATTTGAAGGTCAAGAGCAATTTAGCCGATGGGAGATTCACGTCAAATTTAGATAATCAGTGATAACAACATTTGAAGAAAAAATTGATGAAAAAACAACTTTGGAGCCATATGATTCCAATATCTTTGAGCTTTCGGAAAAGGGAACTCGCGTCATCAATTTTTCGAATATAATCAATAATAAAAGTTATTTTAATTTCCGGATATGCTATATCGAAATCTGAATGGTGCATAATTTAATATTATTCCATCTCTACTAGTATGGAACGTATTTGAAAATAAGTAATATTCTCAGTTTAAAATAAGCAAATTCTCAAAAAGGTCAATATTTCTGTTCTTCTTCGTATATTCATGAATTCAGAAAATTGTATGAAAATGCATTTCCTTCAAATATCAATTCATTTCATCAATAAGGAACAAGAGTGTATAGAAACTGTAATGAATAAAAATATCGGAAGAGCACAATAGTTGGCTAATAATAACCTGTATTCTTTTATAGATGAGTATGGACTAGTGATGTGTTTTATCGTGGCCCATTTTATTTCGAACGATTTTTTATTTCACATGATATCTGCATAATTAACTTCAGAATCCCCAGGGCAATTTGTTTAGATCAGTCTGTTCCATTAATTGAATTATTTCGACTTCAATATAAATAATCATTCAATTATTATATATAAAACATTTTGTTCAGTAGATATTTGTAACGTATTTAATATGCAGATTATATTTGAATGCAAATGCATCCATCTAATAAATATAAAATGAACATAAAGTAATCAACTGTGAATTGAAATTAATACAACATTTCCGATTGTGACAGGAGATTAAGCTTAAATAGCTCTGACAGTATACTTGGATCACTATGAACATTTGCATTGTTCATTAACGCAATGATTCATTTTGACTTTACCATTTGCTGTTATTTTTCCTCACGTGAGTGTACTTACCTACAGTCTAAGAGTCCTTGGAATCATAGATACCATGTCTCCTTAATCACATTTAAATATATCATATACTATTTATCCATTATTGAAACCTTTAGGACCTAGCGTACATGGGTATAATGTATATTGAGTTTTACAGTTTCGATTTACACTATTTTCCGAAGAAAAATAGTTCAAACATGGTGTATATGACACTGTAGTTCTTTCCTATGTTCTCACATTCGTCATTGATTATAAAACATTGTCCTCATGTCATCGATTGCTTCTGGCTCATCAATACCCATATTTTCCGCTTGTTGAATGTCCTCAAAATTCTGGAATTATCGATTGAAATAACTAACAATTCCTTAAAAAATGTCCTTATACTCACAGAACTAGAAGCTTGTTATTGTGGATTTTTTATATCTTTTTGGCCACTTTTCCATTATAAATATTCAGTTGACTTGGAAGTGATAAAGAATATTGCCCTTTCAATGAGTGATATTTAGTTAATAAAAGAAATGAATAATCAGCAAACTACGGAATACGAAAGACGGAACTGCGTTGAGTTGCCTGTCAAATAAACTTCGAGCAATAACATAATCACTGCGGTCGGTGGTCGCTTGCGGTCATCTCTATCTCTGCCACTCTAGCATTTCCGCTGGCAATACGATAGCGCGTTGCCAGGTCAAGCAAAAATGAGTTAGCCAATGACGTTTATGAACAACGCGAGCCCAATATTTAAAAACAGTATTATATCAGTTATATAAGAAAACTTAGATCGTATACTGGGAAATACTATCATATATTGACAACCGATTAACAAAAGCTTACTTGTATTTACATACAGGTGCGGAAAAAGCTTGGCTCCTCTCTGATAAAATTAATTTGTGATGCTTCTAAAATAGGTATTGGATGTGTATTATTACATGTTCTAAAAGATGGAACTGAAAACCGATTAACTTTGCATCGCGAATTTTGAGTAAAAGCGACGTAAAATATTCAGTTATACATAAAGAAGCATTCGCTATATATTGGGTGTCGTAAGTTTTATTCGAATTTGTTGGGAAATAAACTCATTCTACGTTCTGATCGGAAACCTTTGTTAGCATTATTCGGGGACGATAGGGATACCACAAATGGCCGCTGAGCAATATTTTTGGGTGAATTCAATTATTCGGTCAGTCTTATTAAAGCCAAAGTAAAACTCAATGCTACATTCCCCTCAACTAAAATTGAATACTAATTACCTAATAATACTAATACTACATAATATTAAAGTTTAAAAATGTTGATCATTGTTGTCAATGCACTATCGGCATATTTTTTCGACCGTTCTGATTATCCGGTGAAAGGAATTTCTAAAACATTCCGAGTTCGCTGTTCAAGAACTTGCCCATTTCCAGATCGTAGCAGGCCAGCGTAAATGACTATTATTGGATATAACCTATTCACCAAAAGTCTTCGTTAAAAATGTTTGTACATCTCTGGAGTTACGGGCAGAGCCAAAGTATTATCGAAACCTCAAACTATTAAATTGATCATTTGGAACGACATCTGTAGTGACGGGAATTATGTGGTTCTGCAACATGGCAAGGATTCTTTGACCTGCCAGTGCTTGATCATAAATAAAGGGACCAATTAGAAGATTCGCTAATAAGTGAAGGGAAATATTGAATCATTATCAATTTCTTTCTTCAGAAATTTCTGAGAAATGTCATCCGAAATTATTTCAACAAGAATTCTTAGATAACATGTCATAACCAATCATCCCGCACCACACATTAAATCCATATGCGTGCTTGTAATCTGAGTGGTTCGCATAGTAGCAGATTTTCAGTAGACCAGTAATGATGATTATTTTCATCAAAAACTGTTGGTGAAGGGATAATGCGTCTCATTTATCGATATACCAATTACAAAACACGATTCTTCTTCCAAAATCACCAACTTGAAGTGCTTGTACAATCATTAACGTCTGATTTTGGGATCTGCAGCTCTGTTTCAGGTCTTCTTGTAGAAGAAGTCGGATTTTCATTCTTAGTCTTATTGGCATTTTTCGTTTCTGATATAACTCACTAACATATCAAACTTTCGTTCACACTAGAAAAAGTTTACGCCATCTTAACTGTCAAAGCAGGCACAATAACACGTCATAAACGTCCGATGGTTGACGGATTGAAAATATTCATTCACTTTAAGAGTAAAGTCTAATTTGCAAAAAGTGGGTAAGTGAATTGTTAGTTTTATTATGGCCGGGGATTTGAACATTGAATTCTTCATGTGGTATTAATTTCATGAGGTAATTATGGAAATGTTGAAGTTGAAGTGAATTTAGTGTTACATGACTCTCTCCATGAAACTCTATAAAACTTTATTTAAGGAGCTCATATTTTTCCTAATTCTCAATCTATTTATTTATTGACACTGTGGACAGTTGATTTAGAAAACCATGACACGTTGAAATTTGATCCAAATCATTGATTGGACAGAACAAACGTGAAATATATCTATGACACTTACCCTTTTCTTTCACAAGACAGAGTTCAACACACTGGAAGATAAATGGAAATGTAAACGACAATATCGATCAGATAAACTCGTACTCAACAAAAACAATAAAACTGAAGACAATAAACTTTGACTGGAAATCTAAAACAACTCTGACTTAGCGAAATTCACCCAAAACACTATGAAGAAACTATTAAGTTGAATTAATTGAAAAAGTCACGTGATTTCTCAAAAGACTAATTCAGGCTAGAAATATAAGTGGAGGTTTTAGGCAATGCCCCTGGTATTTTTAATGCATCCTTTTTTTCAAGAACCAATCCACATTTCGGAAAAGGATCCCTGAATCGTTCAACCAATAAGCAGTAAGGTTCCTCTATTTAGGTCTCTAGTTCAGAATGTTTTCGGTGGGGATTTCTGAGCCTATCTGACCTTTTCTAAATATCACTAACTGATTTGAATGTACATATTATTTCAATTATAATCAAGACTATATTCGATTACAATTTTGAGATTAGATACTACGTTACGTCCCGATTAACGTGTGATAAATTTTGATTAATTATGTAGCTTATGAAAGAAAGATCTGTGAAACTTTCATATTCAGATCAACAGTGGGCCTGGAAAATCCACTACCTGAACATCTCCAGATGGTTAACACTAACATTTTTCATATAGCTTGCAATCGTTTTTCGTCTCATATTGGTTATTCATCTTGACAGGTTTATGATTGCCTTTAGGACAAGAAATTATTGATAATCTTGACCATGCCAGTTATAGTGTCATACCACCCTCTTTGAAGCGGGTGTGAATTGTCTTATATTCATTTTAGAAATCCTCTTACTTTTCTCAAGTCACATTAGTTATTGATACTAAACAGAAGACATTTGACAACCCCTAGATGTTCTTTACTGTTACATATTTAAATTTTACATGAAGTTTTAATTTTCTAAAAATGATTTTGCTTTGAATATTGGAAATGACTTAAGCCCTTATTATAGTAGCTTTAAAAATATCTACCTCAAGTTTGTATTTTTCCCTCCATTGGCTAGTGGCTTGTTCTGATATACAAGAACTAAAGACTAATTGTTAATCTTCATTGTGATCCGACTTTTGACAAATAATTGTTTCTATAAGTATTCCTACACAGCTTTGGAGACTGTATTTTTTTGGAAAGTGAGCCTAAATAGGTATTCTACCTCGGCTCATCACCGATATTCAATAATAATAATAATAATTCCCCAATGTTTGGTACATCGATGAAAAGATAAGGAAATTCTCTTTTCAAAACAGCTGAAATCGAACATGATGTCAATAAGAAAAAGCAAATTTTCTTGCAGATTTGGAACCTTTTCTAAAATAAAGAAATTGCAAGGAGTTTTCGAAAATACATCGTTTAATTTTTTTCAAAATATCTGAAAAATCAACTCAGTTAGAAGCAACCTGCAAGCGCCATTAAGCTTCCGACTAAATTGTCTGAAATGTCCCCCGTATGACCGTTTCTCTATCTAATACGGTTTCCGGGATCCCAATACTGTCCAAACCAATTTCGGTCACATTGTATATTCATTCTGAAAGCGGCATGTCGCTTAAATAGAGAAATACAATAGTCATGGGCTTAGAATTGCCTATATCGTATTCTGGACAGTTTGGTTCAATGATTGAAACACGTTATTGAAACGTGCATTCCAATGATTACTGTTATAATAAGTGCACCGTAATTATTTTATTTCATCTGGGATTTCGTCTGATCTCTACAGTTTCTACCCTTACCCCCCTGACAGATTCACTGAACCGTACAGTATACCTTGGTATATTGTGTGTGTTTTATATATTTTTAATGATATCTTAGCCTATCTTAATATTTATATGTAGTAATTCATTCTAAGAATAACTTCCCTTTTTCGGCAGCTATATCATATACGAACACACATTACTACATTTGCATTGTAAAATACTAATAATAAGAAAAATGGATCCATTTTTGAGAGATTTTGAAAAACCCGTAATAAAAACAGAAATTGTAAATACAGCAGAGGAATATTCACAAATAATGAAAATAAATAATGACATGGGAAATTTCAAAATTCTACATTTTAATATAAGAAGTATCTGCAAAAACTCGGATCAACTAAAAATATTCCTATAACAACTAAATTTTGATCTCGATTGTATTGTCTTAACGGAAACATGGCATATTCCTGATACAAAATTATATGAACTACCTAATTATAAATTAGTTTACAATATGGGGGAGGTAGATAAAAATGACGGTGTTATTGTTTATATTGAAAAATGTATTGAGTTTACGTTCCATATAGTAGATATAAATAATATAAAGGTTATCGATGCCTATTTCACTCTCTTCAATAAATCATTCAATATACTAGCCTTATATCGTTCACCTAGCTCAAGTCCACTCGATTTCAATAATTGTTTAGATCTATATTTAGGATCAAAACATAATAATACTGAGTACAGTATAATCATTGGAGATCTTAATATAGATATTATGGGCTCAGAAACGTATGCTCAAGATTATCTAAATATTATGAGTGAAAATGGCTACATATCTACTATCAATGAACATACAAGAATACAACAGAACTCAAAATCTTGCATTGATCATATCTTTTTGAGATCCCAAAAAGATGTTTCTGATTTTATTTTACCAATAATTATACAATCTTGCATTACAGATCATTTTCCTATATCATGTCAAATAATAATAACAAATGAAATTCAAAAATCAAACCTAAATTCATATAAAATTATAAAACGTTTAAATGAAAAAAAATTCAAATCTGAAATTTCACAATACTCTTGGGAAACTATTTATCAGTCAGAAGATGCTAATTTAATGATGAATACATTCATGAATACAATAACGAAGCTGATAAAACATTGCACGTATGAAGTTAAAATAAAGACAAGGAACAAGAAATCGTGGGTTACAAAAGGTCTTCTCAATTCAATGCAACATAAAGGAAAATTATATAAAAAACATAGACAAGATCCAAATAATAAAATAATTGAAAGTAATTACAAAAAATACAGAAATAAATTAACAGAAATAATAAAAAACACAAAAAAACTATTTTACCAAAAGCAGCTAGAAACTAACAAAAATAATTCAAAATTATTGTGGGATATAGTGAAAGATCTTTGTAACAAAAATAATAATACTAAGCAAAATAGTATAGAAAAAATTGAGATTAATAATGACATATTAACAGATAAAAAGATCATAGCTTCTGAATTCATTAAACATTATGCGGCAGTGGGGGAGAATTTGGCAAGAAAAATTATAAAAAATGATAAATATGAAGAACAAAAGAATATTAATCAAAATTCATTCTACATTTACCCAACATATGTAGAAGAAGTCGAAAATATCATAAAGACACTAAAAAATAGAAAGGCAGTGGGTTATGACGCAATAAAAGCGGAACATTTGAAATTGATTTCAGAATTTATATCACCGCCTTTAACTCATATAATAAATAAAATATTTGAAACCGGTAACTTCCCAAACAGTTGTAAAATAATAGTTATTAAACCCTTATATAAAAAGGGAGATGATTTAAAAATAGAAAATTACAGGCCAATCTCGCTTATCACGAATATAACAAAAATTGTAGAAAAAATTCTAAAAAAACGAATGTTGTCATTTATTACAAAGTTCAATTTGATATCCGAACAACAATATGGATTCAAAAAAAAGACGTCAACTGAAGATGCTATGTTACGACTAACGAATTTAATATATGACGCATTGGATAAAGGAAAAAAACCACTTTGCGTATTCATTGATCTAAAAAATGCTTTTGACACTGTACCACATGAAAAATTATTACGTTCTTTACAGGATATGGGATTTAGAAATAACGAGTTGAAATTATTCCGCAGTTATTTATGCAATAGGTACCAAGGTGTCAAAATAAGTGATTCAGTAAGTGATTTTATTGAAGTAAAGTATGGTATTCCTCAGGGCTCAGTGATTGAACCAATTTTATTCAATATATATATGAATAATATTTTTACTATTAACTCCACCGGCATAATAATCAGCTTTGCCGATGATACTGTGGTGTTCTACGAAGATATAACATGGGAAAAGCTGAAAATTAAAGTAGAATTAGATTTGCGGAATATAAAAAATTGGTTCGATTTTAAGTTGCTCACTATAAATTTCTCCAAAACCATTTTTGTGCCTTTTGGCTTATATAAAAATTCTTTGCCTGATTTTAATACTTTGCATCTTGAATCTGAAAATGGAATCGAATCAGAAATAAAATCACAAGCACATACTAAATACCTGGGAATTATAATTGACTCCCATTTAAAATGGAATTTCCAAATAGAATACATTGTTAAAAAATTGCGAATAACAGTCCATAGATTCAAAAAATTGAGAGACATTTTAGATTTGAATCAATTAAAAGTTTTATATTATGCGTTAGTAGAATCGCATATAAGGTATGGGTTGTTGTCATGGGGCGGTGCATCTAAAACTCATATTCATTCGTTGGAAATTATTCAAAAAAGGTTTATTCGTATTTTAATAAAAGAATCATACTATTGTCCAACAACTACCTTACTTAAGGAATCAAAACTACTAGATCCCAGGCAACTTTTTTATTATAGAATATTACTGAGAGAACATCTAAAAAAGAACTTTTTAAATTTAAACCCACATGAGTATAATACCAGAAATAGAATGCGTCACTACTTACCTCCTTTTGTATATAAAACTATAGGACAAAGATCATATGCATTTTTAGCTCCGAGTCTTTACAATAATTTGCCGGAAGACTTAATAAACTCCAAATCAATGATAATTTTTAAAATCAATTTATTTAAATACATTCAATCAGTACATAGGCATAAAATTCATTCTGCAATTGATTAAAAAACTTTACTGATTACTCATATAAATAAATTATAATCAACTCAACAAATAAAAATTAACTAAGCGAATGTGAGTTATAAATAAATATATATGTATATATGACAGTGAAGGATCTTATTAGTATATAATATAGTATGCGTGTATAAATGTGTGTAAGTAAATAATATGTCCATGTCTTATGATTAATGTATATATATATATATATATATATATATATATATATATTAAGAAAACTCTTACTGAGTTTTTATTTATTTAATAATTATAATTTATTCTTCCGGCTAGCTTTTTTATTTAGTTTATTTTGAATAATAATGATCCTTTTCTTTTTATATATTTTTATTTTATGGAATTAAACACAATATTCTTTGAATGTTAAAAAATTTCTATATTTAAATCTCTATGACTCTAATTATCTCAGGGTTTCAAATTTACAATTTAGTTTTATGTTCTAAGCATAGAACTAGCTTTAACCTCAAAACTATTCAATATTAATAGTTGTTTACAACATTACAAACGACAATCTTTCTTTCAGATTTACAAATAATACTACAATGGAAATATAATAAACAAACTTACTTTTAGTTTATATCCAAAAGTGTGTTTAACTATGTTGGCAATTTTCGATTTAATTCTTTTATAATTTCGTTGATGATTCACTTTTACACAATACTATGCTTTTTCACAATAATCACAGGTAACTAATTTGGATTACTTCTTCTTGAGAATCAGGAACTGTTGATAATACTTTGTTTTATCCTTTTAGATAAAACATGAAACTTTTCGATGATTTATTGAAATTATTGATGATTGGCAATCGTTGGAGACTTCTTCTTAATTGAAGGTTATTACAGCCTTTTTACTGGATTCAGATACATGGAATAATCGTTGACTTTTAATAAAACTTATTAACTTTGGTTTCTTTGAACCTATCGAAGTTTGGAACACTTTCGTTCAATTGGAGGTTATTATAGGTTATAAAATTTTGGTGAGTTGCAGTAGTACTTTCAGTCTACAGATGTAATGGCAAACTAAAACTTATTTACTTCCAGATTCGTTTTTATAGGCCTCCAAAACCGACGCAACTTTATGTCATAAACAACCTATGAGATGATTGCTTTTCAAATCAAGGATGCCAAGTTAATTGTTGTGAAACTGACACAAGTCTTCATTGTTACCAGATTGACATTAGAAATTCCTATTGACCAATCAGAATTTAGTATTCTTTACTTTTTGAATTATTTGAGATTTTCAACTTATTTTAATTGTTAGTGATTCCTTCTTTTTAAATTAATATTGCCTACATTTTTCCCCACACTTTGGTATAATATAACCTATGATTGGGTTATTATTAATATGATTATTCCCATATTTATGGTTTTCTTGACAGTTACTTATTCTTAAATCTAATACATATCATATTATATCAATAACATTCTTTTAACATTACATAACTCAAATTTACTAATCCTAACTTACATCTATAACATTATTCAATGTTTTGTACTATCTCATGATAGTTTTGTAATCATTTTACTTATGATTTATGATTTCGTTACACTGAACGTTTCTTCACTTTCACTGCAGTTCTTGTTTATCACTTCTTATTCTATTACATCGTTGTTTATTATGTTTTACATTGTTAATATTAATATCCTAACTATTATTTAGCTTTTATTATTGTTTTTAATTCCATAAAATATTTTTTTTTTGATCTTTTCTGATTTTCATAGTTCGGTAAGTTATTATTTTTAAATTTTTATTGTCTATGAAATGAAATCATAACAAATTCCCCTAAATCAATTTTAACATTTTAATCACATTAATATTTAAAATTTATTTATCTTTTGATTTTATTTTCATGAACTAAATTTATTAATAATTATACTTGTATATTTGATCAATATTAAATATTCCCCTTATCTTTCCGTTTTCAGGATTCATTAATTCATAACTATTTTCAGCATTTTCATTCATGACTACATACGGACCTTCAAAAGCAAAACATAATTTTCCACATATATTCTTTTTATTATTAGTTACTCTCATTGCTCTTACTATTACTACTTCACCTATTTCAAATTTAATTAACCTTCCTCTTTTTCTCATTTCCCTATTCATATACTTTCTTGCATTTCTTTCTAACCTATTACTGATATCTTTCAAAATTTCATTTTGCTCTACTGAATTTTCATCTAACCATTTTCTATCTGGTTCTTCACCTTTCATTATTAATACAGGTGTTTTCTCTGTTGTAGTATTTGGACAATGATTTAAACATTTTTCTACTCTGGATATTGATTCATCCCATTGACGATGTTTACCCTCACAAGATATTCTCAGATATTTTATTACTTCCTGTATATATCGCTCTGATGGATTGGATTGAGGATGTCTGATGCTTGTTAATTGATGAAAAATCAAATTCCTTTTGCAAAAATACTTGAAACGTATGTTTTTGAAATATGTTGCGTTATCTGTAATTAACTTTCTTGGCCTACCAATTTCTTCAAAATAGTTTTCTAACTTATGCATTACTTCTCTACTTTTTGTCGTTTTGCAAGCATATAATTTTATATATTTAGAAAATAAATCTACTACAACCAAAATATGTCTATTTCCTTTTTCTGTTACTATTAACTCACTTAAAAAATCTATTGCTACTATTTCTAAACATTCCTTTACTATAATACTCTTTGCTAAATTGTGGTTAATTATATTTTTAGGCTTTGCTCTTTGACATATGTCACATTTCTTTGTGATTTCTTTTGCAATTTGGTAATCTCCTTTACCTATATAATTTTCTCTGAATATGAGCCACATTTTCCTTGCTCCTATGTGATTGAATTCACTATGTAAATGATTTAAAATTTTTAAAGTTAGGTCTTGATTTATTCTGTATAATTCTTTCCTACCTATATCTTGTAAATAAACTCCCTCTTTGATTTTACATTTCTTTTTATCCTTCTCTGATAAAGTACTTTGATTGTTTTTAATGCTCTCTAATGAAAATAAACCCCTTACTTCTAATAAAATATTTGCTCCTACTTTATATTTCCTTTTATCAATTTTTAAATTCCCCTCTTCTCTTGTTAAAGTATCAGCTATTATATTTAATTTTCCTGGAATATGTTTTATTTCAAAATCATATTCCTGCAATAACAAAATCCATCTTTGAATCCTACTGTTTACAAACTTGTTTTTAAATATACTTGTTAATGCACTATGATCAGTTTCTACCCTTACTTTATTCCCTAACAAATAAAATCTTAATTTCTTTACACAAAAAACTATACTTGCTAATTCTAATTCAGTAACGCTGTAATTTTTTTCATGAACTTTTGTCATTCTTGACACAAAACTTATGGGCACTTCTTCATTATTTTGTTTTTGTAATAAAACACCACTGAATCTTTGTTTAGAAGCATCTGTTCTTAATATGAAAGGTTTATCATATTGTGCATGATAGACTTTTAATTTTTTAATGAAAATATCTTTTAAATTTTGGAAAGCTTCGTGTCTTTCATCATCCCATTTCCATTTTACCCCTTTCTTAAGTAATTCTACTAATGGAATCTCCTTCTGACTTAAATCAGGAATGAGCCTTTTGAAATAATTTATTAGACCTAAGAATCCCCTCAAAGTTTTAAGATTGGTGGGTCTTTTGAAATTTTTAATTACATCTAATCTATCTTCATCCATTTCTAAACCTTCCCTCGTTAATTTATAACCCAAAAATTTAATTTCTGTTTTATAGAATTCACATTTCTCAATATTTATTTTTAAACCTGCTATATCTAATTTGTTCAAAACTAATTTTATGTGATCTTTATGTTCTTCTACTGTTCTAGAAAATATTAATATGTCATCGATATAATGAACTACAAAAATTTCAAATTTATTTAATATTTGATTCATACTTCTAACTAACGCACTGCATGCACTTTGAATACCAAAAGGCGTAACTTTAAAACGATACACTTCTCCATCTATCATAAAACCAGTGTAATCTCTACAACTTTCATGTAAAGGAATCAACCAGAAACTATGTCTTAAATCAACTTTACTAAAAATTTGTGCCTTTATTATTCTACCAAAAATTGACTCTATATTTTTAGGAGCTTCATATTGTGGTACTGACAATCTATTCAATGTTCGAGCATCTAAACATAACCTAATATCACCATTTGACTTTTTTGCTATAACAATAGGGTTTATATATTTTGTTTTACTTCTTTCTATTATGTCTTGTTCTAGCATTTCACCGATTTTTTTCCTAACATCTTCTATGTACTTGTATGGGATTGGATAGTTCTTGGATTTAAAATTTTTAATTTCTTTGACTTGGAATTTATGAATATAATTACTAGCTATACGAGTTTCATCAATTATTAAACCTTTATGTTGTGAAATTATTTCTGATATTATTCCCCTATATTTCTCGGATATCTTCATCTGCGAGATTATTTCATTTAAATTTCTGCTTGAGTCTTTTCTTTCGACCGCATTTATTATATTGCAACCTTCATTTGGTCTGTCAATATTTTCATTTTCCCCTTTCCCTATCTTTATAATTTCATCTAACAACTTTATTTCCTTTTCCTCGTAATCTATAATAATTCCATGCTTTTCTAATTCATCAGTTCCCATAACAATATCCAATTTCATATTCGGCACTACAAATAATTGCATCTCTAGACTTGACTTCCCTATTATAATATGCTCAGTAATCATTTTTGATACTTCAGTAATTTTCTTTCCACTAATATTTACTAATTCTACTTTTGGTATTTTCAATTGATTTGTTAATTTTATTTCAGACAATAGTTCTTCCCTTATTAAAGATAGTTCTGATCCTGTATCACACATAATTTCTACTTCTTTCCCTTTTAAAAAACCTTTTAATTTAATTAAACCTATACTTTCATTTTCTTCCCTTTGCTGTTCGTAGTCAATGTATTCCCTCTGATGTTCATATAATACATTAACGTGGTATTCGTGCTTTCTTAAAAATCCTGATTTTGTTGATTATTTTGACTTGAAGAGTCTTCCCTTTCCATATTATTTTCTATCCTACTACAGTTTACTTCCCTTTGATTGTTTTCATTTCTACTATTATTTCTATTATTATTATTATTTTGACTTCTATAATCCCTATATCTATTTCTATTTTGATTAGCATTATTTCCATTATATCTATTTTCCCTATTATAATAATTTTGGTTTCTATTATCTCTATTTCTAAAATTGTTTTGATAATTATTATTTTGGAATCTATTATTATAATTTTGATTTCCCCTGTAATTGTTCCTGTTATCATTATGTCCATTTTGTTGCCTAGTTCCTATGTTATTCTTATTATCAATTCTATTTAAGTATGATAGTAGTTGATTCATGTTTTTAATATTTGCAATAGCTATTGCCTCAGATATTTGACTTCGATACTGTCTTGAAATGTATAAAACTATCTCTTCCTCTCTCATCTTAGGTTCTAAATATTGTGCTTCATTATATAGGCTAAGTGCATAAGCACTCATGCTTTTTCTAGTCCCTTCTATATACTTCCTAAAATATAACCTTTCTCGACATTTCGACTGCTCATTTTCACCCCAAAAATTATTTAAAAACTCATCTATAAACTCATCTAAACTATTTAATTCCCTTTCTTTGCAATTGAACCACAACAAAGGTTCATCAACCAATCGTTCTCTTATTAATTTTTTCATTCTCTCTATATTCCTTTCATACTGTATTTCATTTTTCAAATCTTTAACAAAAATGCATGGATGTAATAATTTTATGTTTCCATTAAATTTTATTGTATTCTCATGACCTACATTTCTGTATTCTATATTCATTCTCTCTTCGGATCTATTCTCAATTCTTTTTATTCTTTCATCTTGTTCATTTATCATTTTTTCCTGATTTTCTTTCATACTTTGTACATTCACGTTCACATTCTCTTCAATATTCTTCCCCATATCATTCATTCTATTTTCCATAATATCTATTTCTTTCTCTACATTATTAAACTTTCTATTTACAAAGCTATTATATTCTTCTAATTTATTATCTATACTTTCTTCAACATGTTGTCTTATTTCCTTTTTTTCAGTTTCAACTATTCTCATAATTTCCTCAGTTCTTTTATCAAATTTATCATTCACTCTCTTAATTTCATCTCTTATATCACTCATACCTTGTTCAATTCTAGCATTAGTTTCATTCTTACATTGTTCAATTTTTTTATTTGTTTCATTAGCTTTTAAATTTAAACTTTCAAGCAATATCATTATTTGTGATTGACTATCTATTATTGGTGGTCTTTCTGCACTAATCATTTCACCCTCTTGATCAAATCCTATCAATTCTGGAGTCCTCTGTCTATCTCCTTCCATTTTTACTTTCTTATTAATTAATCTAGTTCTTTAAATTATTTTGATACGCGGTTCTATTCCTTTTTTTCAAATGGCCCCACGTTTGAGCGACAATTATTAAGAAAACTCTTACTGAGTTTTTATTTATTTAATAATTATAATTTATTCTTCCGGCTAGCTTTTTTATTTAGTTTATTTTGAATAATAATGATCCTTTTCTTTTTATATATTTTTATTTTATGGAATTAAACACAATATT
This sequence comes from Endomychus coccineus, assembly GCA_958510875.1. Taxonomy (NCBI): domain Eukaryota; kingdom Metazoa; phylum Arthropoda; class Insecta; order Coleoptera; family Endomychidae; genus Endomychus; species Endomychus coccineus. The sequence goes on along the minus strand of OY294068.1, from coordinate 173,831,310 downwards.
CTTTGAATGTTAAAAAATTTCTATATTTAAATCTCTATGACTCTAATTATCTCAGGGTTTCAAATTTACAATTTAGTTTTATGTTCTAAGCATAGAACTAGCTTTAACCTCAAAACTATTCAATATTAATAGTTGTTTACAACATTACAAACGACAATCTTTCTTTCAGATTTACAAATAACTTACTCTTACTGAGTTTTTATTTATTTAATAATTATAATTTATTCTTCCGGCTAGCTTTTTTATTTAGTTTATTTTGAATAATAATGATCCTTTTCTTTTTATATATTTTTATTTTATGGAATTAAACACAATATTCTTTGAATGTTAAAAAATTTCTATATTTAAATCTCTATGACTCTAATTATCTCAGGGTTTCAAATTTACAATTTAGTTTTATGTTCTAAGCATAGAACTAGCTTTAACCTCAAAACTATTCAATATTAATAGTTGTTTACAACATTACAAACGACAATCTTTCTTTCAGATTTACAAATAATACTACAATGGAAATATAATAAACAAACTTACTTTTAGTTTATATCCAAAAGTGTGTTTAACTATGTTGGCAATTTTCGATTTAATTCTTTTATAATTTCGTTGATGATTCACTTTTACACAATACTATGCTTTTTCACAATAATCACAGGTAACTAATTTGGATTACTTCTTCTTGAGAATCAGGAACTGTTGATAATACTTTGTTTTATCCTTTTAGATAAAACATGAAACTTTTCGATGATTTATTGAAATTATTGATGATTGGCAATCGTTGGAGACTTCTTCTTAATTGAAGGTTATTACAGCCTTTTTACTGGATTCAGATACATGGAATAATCGTTGACTTTTAATAAAACTTATTAACTTTGGTTTCTTTGAACCTATCGAAGTTTGGAACACTTTCGTTCAATTGGAGGTTATTATAGGTTATAAAATTTTGGTGAGTTGCAGTAGTACTTTCAGTCTACAGATGTAATGGCAAACTAAAACTTATTTACTTCCAGATTCGTTTTTATAGGCCTCCAAAACCGACGCAACTTTATGTCATAAACAACCTATGAGATGATTGCTTTTCAAATCAAGGATGCCAAGTTAATTGTTGTGAAACTGACACAAGTCTTCATTGTTACCAGATTGACATTAGAAATTCCTATTGACCAATCAGAATTTAGTATTCTTTACTTTTTGAATTATTTGAGATTTTCAACTTATTTTAATTGTTAGTGATTCCTTCTTTTTAAATTAATATTGCCTACATTTTTCCCCACACTTTGGTATAATATAACCTATGATTGGGTTATTATTAATATGATTATTCCCATATTTATGGTTTTCTTGACAGTTACTTATTCTTAAATCTAATACATATCATATTATATCAATAACATTCTTTTAACATTACATAACTCAAATTTACTAATCCTAACTTACATCTATAACATTATTCAATGTTTTGTACTATCTCATGATAGTTTTGTAATCATTTTACTTATGATTTATGATTTCGTTACACTGAACGTTTCTTCACTTTCACTGCAGTTCTTGTTTATCACTTCTTATTCTATTACATCGTTGTTTATTATGTTTTACATTGTTAATATTAATATCCTAACTATTATTTAGCTTTTATTATTGTTTTTAATTCCATAAAATATTTTTTTTTTGATCTTTTCTGATTTTCATAGTTCGGTAAGTTATTATTTTTAAATTTTTATTGTCTATGAAATGAAATCATAACAAAATATATATATATATATATATATATATATATATATGTATATATATATATATATATATATATATATATGTTCTGCTTCAGGTTTCCGCGGGCGTTGTATGCTGTATTGGGTTGCCGGGATATACTCCGCGTTGTCGTAGATTGGTTTCGATAGAAACCGTTGATATGACGACGTTTCGGCACAATCTCATGTGCCATCTTCAGGTCTTCTCTTCAGGGCTGCTGCTCTGCTTCGAGTTAACTTGAAACTGATCTCCGTTGATCCTGTTGGTGTTTTATGTATCCTTGTTACATCTGGATGATTTTGCCGGTTTGATGCGTCTGATTGAGTTTGTTGGTCTGTTGCGTTCGAGCGATTTTGTCGGTTCGTTGCGTTCGAGCGAGTTTGCCGGTCCGTTGAATTAGTCTGGTTGACTGTTCTCCTGGGTGGTTGAAGGGCTGGTTTCCAAGCAGTTGGTAATCTCTGTGTATCATCTCTTGTATTGAGATTTGAAGGTCGCTTCTCGATTTCGATAGCTTCTCTTATGATGCGTTTTCTTTTGTGTTCCAGGCTGGCTAGGACTCGGGTGTTGTCAAAATCGATTTCATGTGAAGTTTTTCTCACATGTTCGGCAAGTGATGATGTTGTTTCTTGCTTTGCGACTGCATTGCGGTGTTCTTCACGTCGAATGTTGATCCTTCTGTTAGTTTGTCCTATGTAGCTTCCTCCGCAATCTTTGCATGGTATTTCGTAGACCCCTTGTGTTTCCAGATTTATTTTGGACTTAGCGTTAGGCAGTACTTGACCAATCTTTCTTGTCGTTTTGAAACTTGTCTCAATGTTGTGTTTTTTGAGAATTCTGCTGATCTTCTCTGTAGTACCTTTGACGTATGGCAGATGGGCTTTGGCGACAGGTTCTCCTTTTTCTTCTTCTGTGGTTCGATCTGTCTGGCGTCGTGGTCTTAGTGCTCGTCTGATATTGTCTTTTGAGAACCCGTTTTGTTGTAGCGTGGTTTGTATTGTCTGCATTTCTTGTTGTTTGTGGTCATTGTCGGTTAGTCGGTCTGATCTGGTTATGAGTGTTTTTATTACGGATTGGAGTTGTGCTGGATGGTGATGTGACTGGGCGTTCAAGTAACGATTCGTGTGTGTTGGCTTCCTGTATATGGTGTGTCCTATTCTGCCGTTTGTCTTGCTCACAAGAACGTCTAGGAAGGGTAGTTGGTTGTCCTTCTCGATCTCCATTGTGAACTTGATTTTTTCGTGAATCCTGTTTATGTGGCTCAGAAATTTTGTCAGTGCGGCTTCTCCGTGAGTCCAGATAACAAACGTATCGTCTACGTATCGTAGCCATAGTTTTGGTTTTTGGCTGGCTGTTTGGATGGCTCGTTCTTCAAAGTCTGTCATAAACAGGTTGGCTAATACTGGGGATAAGGGTGATCCCATCGGCGCCCCTTCAATTTGTTTGTATCTTTGGTCCTTGTAGATGAAGTACGTATTATTGAGGCAGTGTTTGATAAGTTCGATGATGTCCTTTCGTATCTGGTATTTCTTCTGGATAATTTCGACGGCCTCATCGATGGGGATATTAGTGAAGAGTGAAACGATGTCGAAGCTCACGAGCATGTGGCCAGGTTCCAGCTTTATGTTCCTTATGCGTTCGATGAAGTGGCTTGCGTTCTTCACGTAAGATTCGGCTTCTTCGGCATAGGGTTGTAGCTTCTTTGCTAGGAATTTTGCGAGCTCCTGTAGAGGTGAACCTATCGAACTGACGATAGGCCTAAGTGGAGCTCCTTCTTTATGGATCTTGGGAAGGCCGTACAGTTTCGGGCACTTCGACGATTTCTCTCTTGGTATTAATCTCTGCTGTTCTTCTTTGTCGATTTCGGAATGAAAAGCATGCAGATCAAATTTCACAAGAATAATTCCAAAACAAACAAAATTCTAAGAAGAACAAGCCGTGCCCTGATTCGAGAATCCATCCAAGACACAAGAAAGATCCTGGACAAAACCAACAAGGAGCTATTACAACTACATCTGGAACTAAGCAGCAGACTACATCCATTACTCTGGAACAAAATAGACCAGCTGTCGGATTTCCGTTCCAAAACAGACGCCGAATGGACCACTGCCAAACAGAAGAGGAAATTTGAAGAGCTGAAGAGGACTCAAAGGCCCAATAAGGAGGTACAGCCGTTGGACATCAATAAACTGGTGTACAATTTGTCAAGTTTTCCTCTAGACCACAACGAACAACGTGTCCTCGCCAAAGGATCCAACTACGCAATAGCACCCACCCAGATTCCTACCGAAGACATCATTTGCTGTGTAGAAGCCTCAATAACAAGTCTTCCATCCACTTCAGCTGACGCCATACGACAGGATGTAGTCCGAATTCTGAAAAAAGCTAAACCTCCAAAGAAGAACCTGACACGAGATGAACACCATGCTCTGATGAACCTAAGAGCAAACACTGACATCATCATACTACCAGCAGACAAAGGCAACGCAACTGTAGTAATGGACATCAAAGAGTACGATGACAAAATTCAAACACTATTACAAGATGACACTTACCAACCGATAGCCACTGACCCCACTACGTACCTGGAGAAAACCACCAGAACAAAAATCAAGGCAAGCCAAATCGACAAAGAAGAACAGCAGAGATTAATACCAAGAGAGAAATCGTCGAAGTGCCCGAAACTGTACGGCCTTCCCAAGATCCATAAAGAAGGAGCTCCACTTAGGCCTATCGTCAGTTCGATAGGTTCACCTCTACAGGAGCTCGCAAAATTCCTAGCAAAGAAGCTACAACCCTATGCCGAAGAAGCCGAATCTTACGTGAAGAACGCAAGCCACTTCATCGAACGCATAAGGAACATAAAGCTGGAACCTGGCCACATGCTCGTGAGCTTCGACATCGTTTCACTCTTCACTAATATCCCCATCGATGAGGCCGTCGAAATTATCCAGAAGAAATACCAGATACGAAAGGACATCATCGAACTTATCAAACACTGCCTCAATAATACGTACTTCATCTACAAGGACCAAAGATACAAACAAATTGAAGGGGCGCCGATGGGATCACCCTTATCCCCAGTATTAGCCAACCTGTTTATGACAGACTTTGAAGAACGAGCCATCCAAACAGCCAGCCAAAAACCAAAACTATGGCTACGATACGTAGACGATACGTTTGTTATCTGGACTCACGGAGAAGCCGCACTGACAAAATTTCTGAGCCACATAAACAGGATTCACGAAAAAATCAAGTTCACAATGGAGATCGAGAAGGACAACCAACTACCCTTCCTAGACGTTCTTGTGAGCAAGACAAACGGCAGAATAGGACACACCATATACAGGAAGCCAACACACACGAATCGTTACTTGAACGCCCAGTCACATCACCATCCAGCACAACTCCAATCCGTAATAAAAACACTCATAACCAGATCAGACCGACTAACCGACAATGACCACAAACAACAAGAAATGCAGACAATACAAACCACGCTACAACAAAACGGGTTCTCAAAAGACAATATCAGACGAGCACTAAGACCACGACGCCAGACAGATCGAACCACAGAAGAAGAAAAAGGAGAACCTGTCGCCAAAGCCCATCTGCCATACGTCAAAGGTACTACAGAGAAGATCAGCAGAATTCTCAAAAAACACAACATTGAGACAAGTTTCAAAACGACAAGAAAGATTGGTCAAGTACTGCCTAACGCTAAGTCCAAAATAAATCTGGAAACACAAGGGGTCTACGAAATACCATGCAAAGATTGCGGAGGAAGCTACATAGGACAAACTAACAGAAGGATCAACATTCGACGTGAAGAACACCGCAATGCAGTCGCAAAGCAAGAAACAACATCATCACTTGCCGAACATGTGAGAAAAACTTCACATGAAATCGATTTTGACAACACCCGAGTCCTAGCCAGCCTGGAACACAAAAGAAAACGCATCATAAGAGAAGCTATCGAAATCGAGAAGCGACCTTCAAATCTCAATACAAGAGATGATACACAGAGATTACCAACTGCTTGGAAACCAGCCCTTCAACCACCCAGGAGAACAGTCAACCAGACTAATTCAACGGACCGGCAAACTCGCTCGAACGCAACGAACCGACAAAATCGCTCGAACGCAACAGACCAACAAACTCAATCAGACGCATCAAACCGGCAAAATCATCCAGATGTAACAAGGATACATAAAACACCAACAGGATCAACGGAGATCAGTTTCAAGTTAACTCGAAGCAGAGCAGCAGCCCTGAAGAGAAGACCTGAAGATGGCACATGAGATTGTGCCGAAACGTCGTCATATCAACGGTTTCTATCGAAACCAATCTACGACAACGCGGAGTATATCCCGGCAACCCAATACAGCATATATATATATATATATATATATATATATATATATATATATATATATATATATATATATATATATATATATATATATATATATTTGAAGTTGTATATTGTTGTTAAATATATCAAATTTTACTTTTATATTTTTGTATCATATTATCTATCACATACAAGATTCATCTTTGGTGATTAACTCTATTTATTTATAATCACTGTATTACATACACATTATTATGAATAAATCTATTTATTATTATTATTATTATCATACCCGTTCCGCTGATGAACCCGAGAGGGCATACACCTATCCGGAACTTTTAGTTGTAATGTTACTGGTCTATATAGAGGAAACGATAAGCGTAATATCTAACTAAGAATACTGTTGATACTAACTAATTCATAAGAATGGAATTTATCGTTGAAGAGCATTATCGATAACGTCGCTGGAGCTTCAGGGGTGGAAATGCATAACATGTTGAGACAGTGTATAAACATGTAGAAGTATCATTATGAGAGGGAATGTGACGTTGAATCTAAACTATCTAGCTAGTTAAACCGAGATAAATCAAATGTCCCAAGCGGATACAATGGACGTGCATCCCCAATAAATGCCAGACAGTTTTCTTATTGAATGCCTGATGCATGAATAACAGGTATAGAGATAGTAATTAGCAGCATCAGCTTCCCTGTTTCAACTACATAAACATGACATGATTGATGAGTAATTTAGAGCATATCGCTCAATGCCGATGTACTTACTCCAATCTGCATTAATGTATGAATGGATGACCAGGTAGATGAAAGGAGCTATTGGTGCAGCAGACACATACAGTATGGCTGATTTGCATAATTATAGGAGTTCTATTTTGTCGGAATTGATCAAAACAAGCAAATGTTAAATCGTAACGGTCATTCGATATACTCCAGTAAATGGAGGGTTGGTGAACAAACATAAATATAATATAACTCTTATATTAGTTATCAGATTATATTTTGTGTGGGCGAATTCCTGTTGGCAATTAGTCAGCGATGGAATGTTGAAGAAGATGTATAGGCATAGAGATTTTTCCCAAAAGATTAAAGATCATAGGCTCAATGAAAGGCGGAGCTAGACAAATCGTTCTATAACTCTGGCTTGAAGTATGGTAGAACGAAGAGATGGCCAGCCAGGAATCGCTCGTGATTTCCAATGAGCAATATTGAAATATTGAGATCCCACACTTTTCAACGATGTTCTAGAGAGAACAATGCATTCGTACGACATTACCAACCGACGAATAGCTCTGTCCTGAGTAGAATGATATAACTTCAGCGTAGTGGCGAATCCAGAATTCATTTTTGGGTGTGTGGGGGTGACATTCATTTAATTGACTGACTTTCGTGTCAATTCGTCTGACCTTGTAGTTTTATAGTGAATATGCCTCTAATCGTTCAGGTAGGGATGGGGGGAGGGGAAGTCTCCAGCCCTCAAGCCCTCCCCCTGTATTCGCCACTGCTTCAGGGTATGTTTTGTAGCTAAACTCCAAAGTATGACATCCAGAACAATTGGAATCTGTGCCTTGCAGATCATGTGCAGAATCTCTGGACTCGGCATAAATATTTTCTGTTTAGCAGTTTTTCCAGTGACATTCCCATAGGCGGTTGCTTTTGATGGTGATATTGAGGACTAGCTGTACCTAACATGAGTAGGTACCACGAGTGGTATGAAGCTCTTGAAGCCTCAGCTGGAATACCACCTCTACACTTATTCATAAAAGCTATGAACATAATACATGATAATGAGCCTAAGTCAGTCGATCTAAACACATATTTAACATATATTCAACAAACTTCATCTCAAACTACCAGAAGTTGCTATTTCGATATTAATCCTAAAACATAACGACACGGTTGAAACACGTCGCACAAATAACCTCATATCAACAATGCATCAAAAGGAAAACATAAGATATTGCACTTCCTTAATAACTAGAAAATGTTATATGCATACCTACATAAGCCATTTATCACACTTATATGAATTTTTACATAAGACAATTATTATCGAAAGATCTCCCTCAAAGTGTACGGTTCTATCTCTACTAAATACCTAAATATCTCTCTCTCTCTCTCTCTCTCTCTCTCTCTCTCTCTCTCTCTCTCTCTAACAGTTTGATATTATCTTTTTAAGGTAGTAGGCAACTGATTATATAGTCTGAGTGACATGTAAAAAGGTCCTTTTTCAAACAATGTTAACCTGTGTATAGGATATACATAATACCTGCTTCTAGTGGGATACTCATGTGATGGTACACTCTGACTGAACTTCGGTTTATATTTGAAGTTAAATATTAAACATAAACATCATAAATGTATATCCCTGTTACTGTCAACAAATTATTTCGCTTAAAACTGCCTCGACAGCTTTCCCTGAACTTCATATTAAATATTATTCGAACAACTTGTTCCTGAAATACAACAATTCTTTCCAGATCACCAGATATACCCCAAATTATAATACCAAACCCACGGTCGTATACACAGGTCTGGAAACTCGAGGTTGTTTCCTATGTGAGCAGTGAGTCCGCTAAGCGTCGACTGGCCCGTAGTACCAAAAGTCGTCACGTAGGAGTATTTTCTGACAACTTTCAGTTGACTTGTCAACACAAGGAATACCTGCGTTTTTAGAAACAAATTACGAAATCGTGCATTGTCGAAATGCAAAACAGGGTACAAAAGTGTAAAGCAAAAAACTTCGGTTTTTAAAGTGCCGAAAGATGCGGAAATGCGAAAAAAAGTGGATTCTTACGATTCCGGGAAGGAATCGTTTCACCACGTCGTGATCCAAGCGCTAGCTGGTGGCTGAGCGAGGGACTACGAGTTAGGCGACCCGTAAGAGACTCAAGTCAACCATAGAGTTTCCAGACCTGTGTATACGACCGTGACCAAACCTTACACGTGAAACGAAACAACTATGATACACAGATTTAATAACTGCTGTATCTAGTACTTCGAGAGAATTCTAATACTATAGCTGATGCTATTTAATTTCCTACTGAAAGTATTAATGTGAGCGGACCAGCGTAATGTATCATCAATAATAATTCCCATGCTTTTTACACTAATGCTCAACATTACTTTTATTTGCAGTAAACACTATATATTGAGTTTAAGTTTCATTTGAAATCGAACAATTCATTTCCAACCACATTTTAACTCTTGACATCACTTATTTCTTGCTCCAATTTATCGAAACTGTCTACAATAACAAGCAAAGAGGTATCGTCTGCATAGTTCCCAATTTTATGAGGGGTAGAATTCAAGATGCTTAAAAGATCGTTTATATAAATATTAAATAATAACGGCCCAAGAAGGTCACCTTGCGGGATATAGTTCTCGCTGATGATGAATATTCCTTATTATCCTTAGTGATTAAGACATATTGTTTTCTGTTTTCTAGATAAGACTGTATTAGTTTTACAGCTGTTCCCCTCACGCCATAGCTATTTAACTTTGGTGCTTTAACGTCAGGATTCACCAGCTCATAAGCCCTAATTAGATCCAGGAAAATTCCACAAGGCACTCTCTCGGAATCTAGGGCCATGAATATCATGTTCATGTATTCAACGCTTTTGCTTCTCATGAATCCATGCTGGTTTACACTACTCTCGTGGTCACTCTGTGTAGTAGTGTGACTGTTTTACCCTTACCAAGAATGCATGTCCAGCATTCTGATGAAAGTTATGCCGATACGCATTTTTTATAGGGTGTTTGTAATGACAGTTCTGTAGAAAACTGGAATGGCATTCTTGGTAAAGGTAAAACACGCACACCATATACACACACAGTATATTAGTTATAGTCGTAAATGACACAACAAGTACTATTTTAGCATTATTATTCAGTGACAGCCAGCCATGGCCACCTATTTTTAATTTCATTAGTTGAGTAATCACCACGCTTCAGCAAGTTTGATTACTAAATTTTGACAAACAGAAATAAACAGCCAGCCATGTCAATATTGACCATGGCTATCTTCCTTTATGTGTTGATGATGACTAATTATTGTGGATTTCGATAAAATAGCATTCTAAGTTCAGACCGGGGTGTAAATTGGATAGTGAATCAACAATTATTCATATTTTTCGGAAACTGAACTGCTCTATATTATTGCAAATAAAGAATGTATAAGGATTAGAGAGGACAGTTTATTAGAAAGGGTCATTCCATTTTTGTCGGTCAACTACGTTCTTTAATTTAAAGTTCCTCTTTTCCCAATTTGCACCCAATTTTCATGGTGGTGGGAATTAAATCACAAAAATTAATTTTGCTGTGAAACGGTGCCAGGTACGAAGAAATATCAGGAGACCTTATTTGTTTCGATTTAAACTCTGCATTGAAGTTTGTTACAGGGTGATAATATTTTTCACCTCGAGTCATTGTTACTAAATACCTATATCTACGCCACTGTACATGATTCCTGCCTGAAATTATGTGAAAATATGGTAACCAATCAGCACATCCACTTTACCAAATTTCATTGAGATATCTTGATTATCTTCGGAGATACAAACAAAATTGAGAAATTTGTAATAAAATTCTACAACCTGTATCTCAAAAATTAAGCGTTTGTGCATATATGTTTATGGGACCTTTTTCTCAAAATCAAATTTTCTATAGACTGTTAAAGTTCTGCTACTGAAACCTGGGACACCCTGTATATGTACGTAACAAATGCTCAATAAATACTATACTATACAATAAAAATTGGTGAAAAGCGTCATGCCAAAACAGTTGAAATAATGATTGAAATAGATGTCCCCCTCTACTCTGATTTCTCTATACGTTTCTCCTCTTGCATATTCCCCCTAGTGTCATTCTAGGCAGTGAACGGTGTGAATTTAAGGTAGGTGGGGGCACTCTACTTCAGTTCAATATAAAACTTCAATGGTTTCCCACGGCATAACTAACCTACATATGAATTATATGATAGTATTCATCTTTAGTTTACTTGAAACTACTTGTACCATGTTTCCAAATCTCAATTTTGGGTTTCCCGACAATAAATAAATTGAATTAAATTGAATAACAATTTAACATTGACATTTATGAAGCATTTTACCTCTATTTTTATATTTTCTCTATGCTTCAAACTCGTATTATAGATATAGACATCACCTTTTTTCTCTGCCTTGTGCCGACTCACTAATGGCAAGTTACTCTTTGATCAGTATCAAATCACCTGCATCAAATAGCACCCTTGGAATTGGTGCTATTACTTCGTATCACATTACTTATTAGAAATGTGGGAAAATTCAATTTTTATTCATATTACGTAGGTTAGTGATCTTTGACGTATGATGCATTCCATAAAGGGTAATAACCTGAATATAATTCACTATTTTACAGTGGCATCGCATTAATCAAACTGATTATTAGTGGGTGACGCTTTCTACTCATACAGGTCATAAATTTTCGAGGGCCTGAGCACCAGTTAAACCAATCAAGTTTTTATAAAAGGCCTACATGTTCTACCACTTTATTCCAGAGTGAACCAATCTAATATTCATCACATCTTGTTGGAATATGAGCCAACAATTGAATCAATAATTGAATAGAATTTTTTTTAATATTTGAATCATTTTTTTGACGTCAAGAATAACGTTTGGAAGTTGGAGAATTAACGTCAAATTTACACAAGACATGCAACATAAAATTTAGATATGATGCTGACAAACTCCAACGAGTTTTTAATCCTAGTTTTGAGAATGCCACAGAGTAGTGAAACAAATTCTGAATTACATGTTACAAGTGTTGTGTAAATTCAAGTTTAATTCTCCAACTTCCGAAAATTAAAATGATTTTACATCATGTAAAAGGCCGAAACCATAGAAATAATTCAAGATGTATAGTATTCTGCGACCAAGCTGCATGAGCAGAATTGAAAAAGCCCATCCAGAAATTCTCATTATTTTCCAATTGTAAATAGGATGAAATTTGTGGCATATGCTATCTTTAGATTTTGGAACGAAAACGCAAAAAAATTAACGAGAATTTCCCTGGGTAGTTCAGTTTCGACTGATTATATGGATTAATTAAAGTGTACAGGATGTGAACATCATTACAGAGATTTTCATTAAAAATATATAACGATTTGAAACGTTCCATTCTTCAGAGCATAATAATCTTTTATACCAATGGGAAGTCAGTTAATCAACTTCCATGCATATTTTATGCCGCACTTTTTCCAACAACATAGGATGAATAGAATGGAACTGCAAAATCTGATGAACTGGAGCTGGACCAGAAACAACTCTAAATCTAAAAGTTAATATGATAATCCTGATGAATTTCGACATTCGTGATATTGTCAATTTGTTCCACGATAGTTAACGATTGAGTAACTGATGAACCAAAATAGAAACAAGCATTTGATCTTTGCTTTAGCTACAATCATTGAGAAGAAGAAAAAATATTCATTTGGAATAGGTTTCCCTAATATACAATAATACTAATATACAGGATGTTTCAGTTCTTTCGTTCATTACTTCAGTAAACGATAGAACTTTTAAAAATAATAGGGGTCTATTAAAATCCATATCAAATTTTCCTCTAAATCACTTCCTTTCCAAAATACAGTTGAAGTTTTGAAAAATTATTACATTTTGTTCATTATCTTCTAAACAGATGGAGATTTCCAGTTCAAGCTTGATAAACTTCAGTTTTACTGGATAACAAATTTTTTTGAATTACGGAACGTTATCGAGACAGATACAGTAGCGTAGTTATGAGGGTTTGTACCCATTTAAACCCCTTAAACTTCTACGTCGATGGTCGGAAATTATTATTGTATACAAATTTAAAAACTTTGATTCATTTTCTATGAAAAAGAATTCCCAATAAATTTCACTTAGAGGCTTCCTTTTCAAGCTATTTTGATTTTTATAATCAGAATTATCAAATGGAATTTCTTTTGAAAGGCTATTTAAAAAGTAAAAAAATTTGGATACCTTTTTATTGGTAACGATAACAAAAATCCTAAAAATGCAGCGGCCGTTAGTCTGTCTCGTAAAATGTATGGGCCAAAAACATTATTTGTGTAAATGCCAAGTCAGACATTGACACTGAATTTCACCCGGAATCTAGGTCAGGTTAAGCCTGTTTCTACCGGCTCGACTTTTGAGGATCTCCTTGGTATCCCTGACAAGCCTCGAGGACGTTCGTGCTTTTCTGTGTGTCGAGTGCCGCTTGACTATCCAAACAGATCCAGTAGTAAATTCCCGATTTGTCGGAAACTTTATCAAAGGCGTTGCCTGAAAGGTTTTTTAGCTTGTTCTTACATCCATAAGCGAATTGTATTGCAAATTTAGAAATGTATTAATTACTGCAGGATGATAAGTGGAACATTTGAATTTTATTGAACTATTTGAATGTGATTCTAATTTGGTTAGTTGGTTGCGTTCCAATTCCCTTTTTTGGCAGATATTATGTTATTGATCAAAGATTTGTCCTAACCTTCGTCCAACGCTATTTGCTGAAGCTTAGCAAGTTTGTTATCATAATTTTTCTAGCTCAAATAGAATTATGTTGAATTCTAAGTGTTGACCATCTTTGATTAGGTTAATATCAAGCTCCCTTTCTTTGATATCAACATCATCTTTAATCAATAACTTGATTTCCAAACAGAAAAGAAAAATGGAACTCAACCAATCAAACAAATTATAACCACCACCTTCAAATAGTTCAATCAAATTCAAAAGTTTCATTTATTGCCCTTCAGTAATAATTAATAAACATCATAATTTTGTTTGCTTAAAACCGTTTAGGCAGCACTTTTGATAAATTTTTTTCGACAAATCTGGGATTCACAAAATCTATTGCGATTAGCGTTCAAAATACTATGTGGGCCAAACTATAAGGAACTTTCCAAGCCGGTGTAAAGAACACGTTGAAAAATCAGCATTAGTAGAACATATTTTAAATACAGATCACAGTCCACAGAAATTAGACAAAAACAGGCCAATTTCCAGAAATCGAGGAAACATTTTGCATTTATCTGCAACTCTCTACTTTTAACGGTCCAAACACATTGCTTTCAAATAACTCTTCTAAACATGTTGTGGGGGATCAGCTCTTTGATTGGGCGGTTTGCCCTAAACTGTCCCGTGGTCCTGGTAGAGGTATAGGGGAAGGAAACACATCACTTATAAAAAAGAGTCACTTTACTTAAGGTAGAGCTCGGCGCCATTATGGCTTAATGCCTTACTCTCAGAATTACAACTTAGGCAGGTACATTGACTATACTGTCAGATGCGTGGACAATGAATATACTGTATACTACTATATTTTCTGATATGCTCCACATTACTATATATACATGTTATGTCACTGTTTATTGTTTAATGTTCTACTAAACTAATCTACGATTCAAGGTATCTAGGTTAGCCGTTATGTAATATATTAACATATTGCTTGGTAACCCAGATCCGAGATCTAAACATATACTTACATAATAATTAATATAATTAAGGTCTATTCGGGGATTCTAGGTAAACTCGTATAGGGATGGAAGATTCCTATACTACACCTCCCTACGCGGGGTAAAAAAATGTTGAATTGATAGATTAACATTTTTTTTTCCAATTGTCGTACCTTAATTTTATTTTACAAACATTGTTCTTAATTAATGGTCATACATATTATTATTATACTGTGGGATTTGCGCATAATTTTTAGTTTTACGGGTTTTTGCCTGAAATGATTTTATTTACTTATTTACATATATAGAAACATATGTTTTTTTTTTACCATCTTCATGTCTTCCTTTATTAACTACATTCTTTATTATATATTATATATTATGTTTATACGTCTGGTATAACATTTATTCTCAATCCTATTTTATTTACCGGCGGATTTTATTTCCATTTTCTTCTTCTTCTAGCGCTCATAAATTCCTTATCCTTGGAATTCATCATTATGCCTATTTCAGCAATAATGAAATTTTACACAAATTGACTACATTTCTCAACAATGCCCTTAGGTACAATGCCGATCGAAAGTGTAGTTTTATGTAAATCAAAAAAAAATATCATCTGTAACTCATATTACTGCTGCCATACTTTTCCACAACGTACCTAAGTCATATGCGGATCAAAGCTACAGACTTACGTATGTTACAATTCATCTTCTTACTTTCCGTTTACTTCTCTTGTGACATATCTATGTAATTGATTCAGCCTAATAATATATTTCAATTGTTCCGTGACGTACCGGATGATCATTCCTATAGTATAGTCGCTGGATTGCCCTTGAAATATCGAATAAACTATTCGCTCGCAATTATTTTGCTGATTCAAATTTCTGGTACTATGTTTACTATATAACATGAATGAAATATGCTTTGTTGCAATATTTATATTATGATTTAATGAAGTTATTTCAATGTACGCAAATCGCATTTCTAAATAATATGTAACCATTATTCTAAACCTACATTAATTCAATTTTAAAATTATTTGTCGTCATCTTTATGACCATAATATTTTAATAATACTTGTTAAAAAAAAAGTTTTGAAACCTCGTCAGATATCCAAACTTTGATAATAACCTAATTTATTTTATTGCCTTCTACTTATAACCATTTAAAAAAAAATTCTGCATAATCAATGCTATTATATAATCTATGGTTTCCATCCTGGAATAACCATATGTTAGCCACATCATTGTTGGTCTAACAAATTATTTAATGGTTTTGTGGGATAATTTTCCCTGGCAATATATGTTTGTTTAAACTAATTTTCAAACAATATGTATATGCTTATACACATAACTTTAATTATTTGGTAAATAACTTATTTTATTCTTACTTATTCCAATATATTAATATGTACTACTTTTAAATGTAAATTTCCTATTCGATTTCAATTAAATTTAAGCATTAGAAGTTATATATCCCTAAAATTACTTCAAATATTTTATCACTATAATATAATATTTTAGATATATTGAAATCACTATTAGAAGTTAGGTATGACTTAATTACTTCAATATTATTCAACATTTAAAAAAATATGTTCAGCAATTTATCTGATTATGATAAATCTACTAAAATTAATAAATCAATAAATTAATAATATGCATATATATATATATATATATATATATAACACAGCGACGTATTTGCGTGCTATTCTTCTAAAAAAAATATGAACCTGAAATTGTCTGGAACAGTCATTACTCACATTTCGAAGCACTACACTACAGGGTTGACTTCTTCTTCTTTTTCCCAACCCATCGCTGCCTCGATGCCTGCGTTCCAGTTTCCATTTTTGAAACTTCGATTTCCAATTTGCCAATAATCAATTTAGCGTCTTCCTGTTAAACCATATGGGAGCCATGTGGGAGATCACATATGGCGGTGTGGACAGGGAGCGGTTCGTTTCTTTTTTTTTTCCATAAGAAAAAGACTGGTATGGATCGCCATGTGGGGGATCACATATGGCGATGTGGACAGGGAGCGGTTCGTTTCTTTTTGTTTCCATAAGAAAAAGACTGGTATGGATCGCCATGTGGGGGATCACATACGTCTCTGTTTTTCCCATTTTCAGAAAAGACTGGCTTGGATCGCCATGTGGGGGATCAGCTCTTTGATTGGGCGGTTTGCCCTAAACTGTCCCGTGGTCCTGGTAGAGGTATAGGGGAAGGAAACACATCACTTATAAAAAAGAGTCACTTTACTTAAGGTAGAGCTCGGCGCCATCATGGCTTAATGCCTTACTCTTAGAATTACAACTTAGGCAGGTACATTGACTATACTGTCAGATGCGTGGACAATGAATATACTGTATACTACTATATTTTCTGATATGCTCCACATTACTATATATACATGTTATGTCACTGTTTATTGTTTAATGTTCTACTAAACTAATCTACGATTCAAGGTATCTAGGTTAGCCGTTATGTAATATATTAACATATTGCTTGGTAACCCAGATCCGAGATCTAAACATATACTTACATAATAATTAATATAATTAAGGTCTATTCGGGGATTCTAGGTAAACTCGTATAGGGATGGAAGATTCCTATACTACAATGTATCTTTCATACCTTGTCTTCTAAGAAATGCAACACGTGTAGGCTTTGAAATTCAAGTAACTGATCAGAATTGAATCGTACACTAACAATTACTATTGTTACACATTAATATATCCAGTAGAATCACGCCCTGAATGTTGGCCAATAATTTGTATAAGCCAAGTGTGGTACAAATCGCGAATTCTGTAATTAACAAGAGTTTCAGGAATGTAGATAAGCATATACAGACCATTCCATACACCTTCCCTCTGTCGTTAATGAGCGTGAAATGGAACAAAATTATGAGCGTGAGATATTTCCTGCTAGAAGCATTTATGCGCGTAAATTAAACAACCCCAAACGTCAATCCATCGAACAAACTAATATTTCAATTTCACACAACTAATTATTAACATTCGATTGAATACACACGAGAAAGGTGGAACTTGTACGGCTGATATTTTCAATACCATTACGTTTTAAGCAGCATATGTCAAATTTATAGACCGGCATGTTCGGGAAAGTCAATATTTACCCCGGTTAGTTACAGCTGGGGTGATCAGACTTGTTATTGAGTTACGTAAACATATCACAATGAAGGGACATTTTACGGATATACCTGTAGTTGTTATTTTTATGCGATCATATTATATCATTTTTATAACGGAAGTGACCCGTAATTGAATATATAAAACATGTTTTATGTATTGAATCGGTTCCTAAAATGTTTGTTTTCAATAAATGTCAATTTTTGTGCGAGCATTGTTATTCTGGCCGCTATCGGTCGATTTCCTATTTGCACGTATGAATTGCAGGAAAAACAGAATAACATAATATAACGGCCACTACAATGCTATTGTAGACGTGTTCACTGATTAATAGAACTAGAAATGATGATCCAACGGGCACACCAAAGTGAAATTTGTCAGAAGGTGTAAGTTCGCCGTGTTACTAAATATATCTACCAACATCAGCGTTTATGTACCTACCTACAGTTCTCGTCAAATAACTTGGCACCTGTATGAAATAATATCGGCACCTTATAAATTGTATATCTTCTTCTAATATTCATGATTTAGATAAAGAAACATTGTAACGTATAATTTCTAAGAAAACCACATACGTCAATGGCATTGTCATGATCTAGAAAGAGACAAAACATCCCCGTCCTATCGCATTTGAATCACGTTATTTTTGTCAAGTTGCAGGCCTGTCTTGTCTTTTGTCTTGTCAATTGTCAAATCTTATGTCTGACACCTGACTCCTGTTATCGCGAATATAAGTGTGAACAATTTCAATTTATCATTTTCTTTACAAAATCTGTTCTTATAAGAACAAAAATTTGAGATGTCATACAATAAAGATCTTCATCGACAAGCGCGTGAGTTCATCAGTTCACTTATTGAATATTCCGAACGAGAAAAACACATCGGAGGCCCTTTAACGTCAGTTCGAGAGGTATATTATTACACACAAATACATTATTAACGATCATCTACTTCTAAAATACGATTTTCTAGAGGGTAGCAGAGGCATTGCATATTTCTGTAAGGACTGTTACCAGAATTAAACATGAAAAGGTCACTCAGCCAATATTGGAATCTCCAGGCAAGAAACGTACGTCTAGAAGGAAGAAGACAGAAGACTTACCAGAGACAAAGAAAATGGAAATAAGAAATTCTTTATATGAGATGTATTCTCAACGTAAGTTCAAGTTAATGCTTTCTCCTACTGTGTACCCAGTAATAATTTGAAAAACATATAGAATACTGAACTGAAACAGAAATTTAAATGATCTACGAAGGTCAATTGCTTAGGTACAATTATTTTTTTCATCAGTTGATGGCTCGCTTTGAAAGTGTCCCTGTGTTATAAACAATTAAACTTGCAGTTCATGTAAATTTGAATTTGTGTTTGATTTCAATATGGTACATAGTTTTTGAAATGAATTTACATCAAGTAAACCCTGAATCTATAGATTGATAATTTTACTATTTTTTAGGTAAACATGTGACCACAGCTTCGCTCAATAAAGAAATCAAATGTAAAGTTATTGAAATAAGTGACTCCAGCCTCAGACGTGTGCTGCATTCAATTGGTTTTAAGTATCAAAAAGATAACCCTAAAAGAGCTCTAATGGAAAGAAATAATATTGTATGTTTAAGACAGCAATTTTTAAGAGAATACGTGAAAAATACATCTTCACCTTTGCGAAGAGATGTCACCTTTTTGGACGAAAAAGGAACTACTATTACTTCTTGGCAATATAGCAGTATTAAAAGTGTGCGAAAAACTCAATTTCAAGGAAGACGATACATTGTCCTACATGCTGGAGGTAGTAACGGTTTCATAAATGATGCCTCGCTAACATTCATTACTAAATCACAAAGTGCTGATTATCATGGTGAAATATTTATGAATTATTGAATGACATCAAATAATTATATTATATACATTATCAAATAATTGTATTATATACTTTCACATGTTGCATTATTTTTCTACATAGAAATTCATATAGCACATATATAAATGCAGAAGTGAGATCTTAAAAAATTGTAAACGAAAAGAACACCTATTTATTCATTATATTTATTAAATGGAGATATAAAAATGAAACATTGAATTAATATGTATTTCTCTAATAGGAAGAACTAGTATTATTGGTGGAGAATTATATTACATTGTTTGACAATAGTTTCAGAACTGCAGTTTTTGTTAATCGATATTTTCATGGGAGAAAAAGACGACAACACTGAAGCCTCTTTGTTTGAGAATTCTAATTCACAATGTATACTTCATTTATGTGAGATGTAGCTGCAGTTTATTACCACAATATTGAAGTTAGGCCCCTTGAGCATCAGCAAATTGAAAATCTATTCTGAACGCATTTCTACGTAGATTGTATTTACATGCTTTGCTGGGGAAACAGGTTTTTTGTCAAAATTTCCATCACAGAAATAGTGAAAGTAGATTTATAGGTAGGTACTGTCATGTTCATGAAATAGTAACACCATGTCATGATGCAATTGTATTCAAATGCCGTTGATTCCTTCATTCTCTGGGAACCTAACACAATTTCTGCTGCTTAAAAGTGTAATCCGTTCTAATACACGACAATACATTAAAAGTATTGAAACTAATATTCACTCTAAAAAGATAATCTGAGCAAACAATGTAAACTAACGAATGTTATAGGTTATAACAGCTGCAAATATTTATATACAAACATGACAAGCTCGGAATGACGAACATTATAAGAAACTTGAAAATGCTAACCGACTAGGTACGAATTCAACCGATAAAGTTGATTCTGCAGCGTGTGGCTTACTGAAATTTCTGTTCCACAACTACCAACTTAACAATATAACACGTGTGAATCAAGAAGTTTTCATAATCAGATACGCCCATTGATGACGTACGGGCCTAGTTATTTGACGAGAACTGTAGTTGATTTTACGGGCTACGCCCCGCTAAGATGCAATTTTTATGTGCAACGCCTTTGTAAGGGTTTAGTCGGATGATGTTGCGTGGTAACCTTTATGTGAGGCGTATGGGCACCTTTAGGTTGTCACGATGACAGAAGTCAACTTGATAGTTGTAGGTTATATAGAGATAGGTAAGCGTTTATAAAAAAAGCACATGTCACAAGTTATTCTATGGTATAAATCGTATGTCACTTTGACATATATAGGTTATATAGAGAGTTGTAGGTATTCATAGAAGAGTATATAATTAGAATGGAGTCAAATCTTAGTCGAAGGTGTAGTTCTAGAGTACTCTCTTGAATTTGTGACGTACGTCACTTTGCCAAAGGTAGGTTATATAATTCAATCATTGAAACTTTAAGTATTGCAAAAGAAAATGCTCATATAATATAGTCGCTCTACAACTACATGGCTCCTCAAATACTATACAACAAATTAAAATATTGCAACTCTACTTTTTCAAAATTAAAATGTGAAATGAATCATTGATATTGTAAAATACAAATTTAATTAATTCATTGACGGAAGTACATTCTGATATTAACTTGTTCAAAAATCTTTGGCACCTTAAGAAAGAATCTACATATAGTTAGTACAACAGTTACTTGAACTGTGTACTTACTTATACAAAAGTACCTACCTATTCTAAGTAAACACAAACAGAGGAAGGTACCTTATAGAAAACCGTTTATTTATCCAAAATTAACTATTTCAAAACAGTTTTCGACCCGGTTTGTGGCTATCACCACCTTCTAAAAGGTTCAAAGTTAACATTTCGACCATTTTACCTCCGTGAATTACGAAAGAGGGTGGGCACAAGAAAAAACGTACCTATTTTTTGTACATGAAATCCATTCTCCTATTTTTCATGCTGGAAAAAACGTATATGACTTTGTTATCAAAATCCAAGATAAACTGGATGAACTTCTTTTCTATTGATAGGACCGCCAAGGCGTTCAGTCGATCTTCTGACAGTGTGCTTCTCAGAAAAGTTTCAATGCATTTGACGGTAGAAAAGAAAAATATCGTTTACATTCTGCTGTCAACATGGATGTCGTACAAATAATATCCAACAGTTTGTATGTTTCTATATGAGGCGCCGTTTGCGCCATAATTATT
This sequence comes from Endomychus coccineus, assembly GCA_958510875.1. NCBI lineage: Eukaryota > Metazoa > Arthropoda > Insecta > Coleoptera > Endomychidae > Endomychus > Endomychus coccineus. The sequence goes on along the minus strand of OY294068.1, from coordinate 173,809,527 downwards.
ACTAAAGGGCGGAATATATGCACGTCAATTCAGTTAAAATATGCGCATATATATGCATAGTTTTTCTTTGAAATATGCAACAATATGCATTTATTTGTCAAAATATGCAATTATATGCCTTGAATATAACATGGAAAAATGGAAATAAAGAAACGCCGACTCTTACAAAAATTATTTATTTTAATTAAAAGAAAAATATAATGGGAAAAATTTTTAACCTGAAATAGTATAAAATGCATTTATAACGATATATTTTTCAAAATTTTCCAATAAAAGTGTTTGCCTTCTGTCTGTAAAAATATGTTTGTACAAAGAAAAAGATCTTTCAACATCTACCGATGCGATCTGGCAATATTTTAATTTGGGTAGTAAGTTATAAGGCCAAGGTATTACTTCGTTGGATGGTTTAGTATCAAAAATATTCTTGACTTCCATTAAATACTTAAAGCCTCCATTCTTTTTCACAATAACTTCGAGTTTACTTCTTACTTGATTTCCTACATCACCGGGAACTTTTTTGCTTTTGTCGGAAAAAGTTTCAACAATATTAAATATTTTCTTAAACTCATATTCCTACTTTCTAACGAAGTTATTATATCTGGTATAAAACTAAGATTAACCTTAATAAAAACAAGTTCCTTAGCTAAATTTACATTTTTGAATACTGTTTGACACTGTGAATTGTCTTCTAAATCTAAAACTAAGTCTTTAATGGCTTCAAAATGGTCTGCGTAGAATATGGCGGCCTTAATCCATGTTCCCCATCGAGTAATTACGGGCTCTGGAGGTAAACTAACTCCTAGAAATTTCTCTCTATAGATCTGCACTCTTAGAGGTGCTTTCAAATACACTTTCTTTACATTTGAAATTAATTTGTTCACCAAGGGATATGCTGTTCTAATAGTTTCTGGAACTCTGTTTATCCCGTGTAAAAGGCAAGTGACATGCACCATATTGGGATAAAATATTTTTAAGTTTTGGCCTACTTTAACCATATACGGCGCTGCGTCAGACAAAAACACTAAAAACTTCTCTATTGGAACTGGATTTGGTAAAAAAAAATTTGATAGAGACTGCTGAATAAATCGAGTTACGGTCACATTATTTGTTTTGTCTAACTGTTTAGAAGATATTAAATATGGCTTCCCTGGCTCATTTTCTTGGAGCCCTCTAATAATAAGATGTGCGATTTATCGACCACATGAGTCTGTGCTTTCATCAATAATATGAATATGTTCATCGCCCAGTGAAACTTTAATTTCTTCCAATACGGTTTCGTATACTGTTTGCACATACTTCTTTCGAAGTGTGGATTCGTCAGGGATGTTTTGATTACAATATTCTTGCAAAAAATCTCTGAATTGTGTATTTTGCAGTTTCTTCAAAGGTATATTTGCTGCGTCTAAAGCTTTGCATAAGTCTTGATGAAACACCTCCTTTTCACTCTTTGGTTTGACATTTTGAAATGTGGTTTGCACAGACTGCTGAACAGGCACAGATTTATTTTTCTGCAACTTAGCTTTATGCATAGCTGTTTTCAAGTGTTGATCAATTTGGAACTTCTTTTCACAAACAATGATTTTGGCACAAACTTTGCAAAACACTTTATCCCCACTAAACTCCAACTCAGGAAAATTTTTAATCCACGAAGCGGCATTTTAGGCGTTTGAAATAAATATTTTCGAAATCACTCTTTTCACACTGGAATCTATCGACAAACTAAACTATACAATATAAATACAAAAGAAGAGACCACATTTGCTCTCCAATTAGGCACCGAAAAGAAACAAGACAAGAAGCTGATTACTTGAAAATTCCTAAACATCCAATAAATGCCGGCAATAAACCATATAATAATAAAATTGGTCCATAAACCATATAATAATAAAACCTACCCACCTTTTAAATTATTTCAATTATCTGCAAGGGTCGCACTTAACCTTTTGATACAACGAAAAACATAAAAATATGCTCACAAATTTTATTTTTGCCGAAATATGCAATTTTTTATGAAATTTGTAAAAATATGCAAAATATGCAAATATATGCACTTTGCATATATTCCGCCCTTTAATTATTACTCATTTATATTTTAAACATTTTAGAATATACATTAAATTTCACAATATATATTGAATAACTTTCTATATATATTGAACTTGTTTCATATATATGGATTGTAGAATGTAAATATATAGAAGTTGTGATAAATATATATAAAACTTTAACTTCGTATATTCGCCACTGGAGGTGCTTATATATTAGTCTGAGGAATTATCAATTCCGGTTTGGCAACACCGATGATGTAACGTGATGTAAACAACGTGATACCTTTTGGCATACCATATGTCATATTTCACTTTCATTCTGAGAAGTTCAAGTTGTGAACAACTGGAATATTCAATGAAAGAAGAGATTACTATATCCAGCTTTGAGGAAAACCAACACAAAACCGGTGAATTTCAAATTATTAACCTATACCGAAGCAAAACCAATCACCATTGTGTATGAATGTAACACCATTGCCAAACCGGATTGATAATTCCTCAAACTAATTTATTAGCCTGAGCGCCTCTAGTGGCGAATATACAAAGTTGAAGTTTTATATATATTTGTCACAACATCTGTATATTTACATTCTACAATCCATAATATATATAAAACATATTCAATATATAGAAAGTTCTTCAATATATATTGTGAAATTTAATATTTATTTCAAGATGCTTAAATTATAAATAAGTAATAATTATGGCGCAAACGGCGCCTCATATGTTTCCGTCAAAACCTTTTTCAGGTTGTTGCCTGTTAAAAGTGGCAAAATACCACCTATGTCGCACATGTCATCGCGCTCACCAATTGATGAAAGTTCACTTTTTAATCTTACACTGTCCAACATAGGATAAGATTTCACAGTTTCATAGAAATTTTTTTGTGGAAATGCATGTCTATAAGTTTTAAAATTTTGCTGCACTTAAGTGACCCCTAAAATCAAATCTGTCGCTAATTTTGCTTGAAATAGTATCACCTACTTCCTTTACAATAACAGCTCTGTTATCTCCGGCTGTCGTTTTTTGTCTTTTCTTAGCCGGTTCTTCATTATTGGGTTCTTGATTGTCATTGTCAGTAGAATTTCTAATTCGAATAATATGCTGTTGGAATTGTTCAATTGCCTTTGGCAGTTGAGTACTGTCAATCTCGCGCATTTGAGTCTGATTAAATAATATTTCAACAACCAGTAGAGAAATTCCGGGTAATTCAAATGTTACAATAAGCCACTTGTCTCACTAATAGTAACTGAATCCATGCCATCTTCGTTAATACTTTTGTCTAAGCATTCATTGAAAGAATCCTGGTGTTCAAATAATGTTCGACTTTTGAAAATGTAGCGAATAGAAACAGCGCGTGGTAATCTACGTTCGACTATTTCATCAAGAATTACCGTTCGTTCCGGCGATCAAGAAAAAAGTTTGAAAGTGACTGCAAATTTGCAAAGAAAATTTTTACGTTCTTATTGCACTGTGCTGCTCGTTCAATAATTAAATTGAATTGATGCGCGAAACAGTGAATATGATGTGCATGTGTAAATGTTCTTTTGATGATGGCTTTGACACCATTTGTCTTACCACTCATCACAGACGCCTCATCGTAACTTTGAGCGATTAGTTCATTATCATCAGACCCAGAAGGAGAATTTAAAATAGTTTGCAATTCTAATATATTAGCATTATGCCCACCCGGTTCAAAAATTTGTCCATTAAACACGTACCGAATAATAACCACCATTTGTTGATTATTAGAGGTACCTGTAGTTTCATCGGCCTCTAAAGCAATGAAATTTGCAGTTTCAATTTCTTTTAATATTTCCTGCTTGTAAATTTGCAACATTGCATCTAGCCATTCGTTCTGAATAGTTTTTGAGACGCCTTCAAACACTCGTGAATTCGAACCTTTCATATGTATTGCAAGCACAGCTTTTAATTCTGCTGCAAAGTTGATTGAACCTACATTAATATCTGGATTTTCCGACGTCAATGTCTCATCATGGCCTCGTAACGTCAATTCAAAGGCTCCGCAAAATTGTATACAGATAATTAACCGGCTCAAAATATGACGATTTTTTTTTCACAAACTTCGTTGAATTTAATTGTATGTCACAAATAAGCACCATCTTACTGTTCACGTATGTCCACTTTGCCTAGAATACCAAAATCTATGCATGCATCCATGTGAGAAACGGAATTTTCGTGTTTTTCGGCCCTCTCTGCGATGTGTTTTAAATCATTCAACCCTTATTGTTCATTCCATGCACTAACCTCTTTCTTAAAAATTAAGCACATAAAACAAAATAGTTCATTTGTTACTGAACATCCACACATCCACTCGTATTTTTCATAGATATTCTTGTTGAACACTCTATTGTAGGTTCGGGTTTTACTTGTGAAAATGTAATTTATTTGAAGATCAGGAATATGCCTTCTTTTCTTTTTAATTGAAAGTTTTTCCTCAAATTGGCTTTTTAAAAGATTTTGCACACAATTAAGCTCCATCATTGATAATAGACGCACTTCAGACTTCACGTCTTCGAATTGAATCCACACACACTGTACACTATGAAGGCAAGACGTTTACTGGAGATACGTGGCTTTGTGCCCTAAACCGACGGTATAAGCGCGTATGGCGAAGATAACCATGGTCAAACGAATCATATTTGGAATAGGTACACTTCATAACGTTCCCCGGAACATAGTTTTTGCGTTAGCATTTCGCCTGACGTGCGGAATGAAATAATGCACTGAATGACATGAACATTTCTTTCTGTGTTTCTCTTGGTGGTTGGGTGGGCATGTGAACTTGTGCCCTTTAGTATCAGCCGCTACTGATACCTACTGGAGTAATATAATAAAAGTGATAAAATATTACCTTTTATTTTAAATAATTCAAATTAAGCTGTTGTGTCGCTCACTAGTTAATGTTGTTTAAGTTGGATTTGGTTGAACACTTTTAATTACTCAACCAAGTTCATAATGACAGATTTTAAAGAGTTAACTCATAATTCATGTTTCATTATCGAAGACTTTTTTATTTCTAGACAAGATTGTGGTAATATATGCTTGTTATATGTAAAGATAGCAACGTATAATCGAACCGCTGGAATAGATTATTTCATTCAAGTTAAACAATTAATCATATGATATGGTTTGCTTCGATTAATTAATAATTGAATAATTATGTAGTCATTAATCGACTGTAGCACCACAGATTTAAATGAGAAATATTTTTCCCACAAGCTTGCGCAATTTCCGGTTTTCCCGCACTCGCTTTGACTATGAAAGACCAACTTTCCCGCACCACGAGTTTTCCCGCAAGCAGTTGTGAGAAAAACTTTTTCTGGAATATTGAAGGAAATCAAAACTTTTATTGATTAAATAAGGATCTGCAAACTGATTTTGCTTAAGAGAAAGTAATATTATGAATTAATAATATTGAAGTAATATAAATTAATATAAAATTCTCGGGAAATAGGTCACATTAACACATATACTTTTACTTTCGTCTTGATCATAGTAATATAAATCACTTGTTTTTTCAACATTTATTGTAAAAATATGTTATACTCAATGCTCAATATAGAAAAGTCTTTCAGCGATACAAAAAATTGTTCAGAATATTATACATCATATTCAACTAGTACAATCCATATTTTGTATATTTGAAATGGTCAAAATAATCGATTTGAAAAAAATTCTGGAATCATTGGAGAAAAATAGTCCTAATAGTGATGAAATTGATCTTCATATAATTAGAGTGGCTTCTCAACCTAATGAAAACTGCATCTTGGATGTAATAAATACTTCATTCAGTACTGGAATTTTCCCGAGTATCAAGAAGCTATTAACAGTCAAACCAATCCAAAAAGTGATCAATACTTTGAACGGTTGTGAATTCCGACCCATAAATACCTTTCAACTTACGAAAAAATGTTGTATATGGTTTCAGAAAATCTCACTTCTCGGAAGAATCAGGATCTTATGGATCATTATTTTCGTATTTTTTGTGAGTCTTCGGCTTCTTAGATGGTTACTGAAGCCACATTAGAATTTTTTGTACTTGGAGATGATTACTCTCTTCTTTATTTCACAATTTGTTACAATATATTGACGGAGATTATAATGAAAACCTTTTGACATTTATATATTTCATACAAATTATTTCAAAATTAATTATGGTAATGATGATTTTCAATAACCAGTCTCAGATTTTCTTAATTTAAGAATCTATTCTAAATTTTGTCATATTTTTTGACTATTTAACTAATAAGGTCAATTATAGTCAATTTTTATGATGAACCACGCACTTTTCATTGTACGAAAATGGGAACATAAGAACAGGCAACAGGAAACATGATCTGTGTATTTTATCGATCACTTCTACTTTTCACCTGCAAATATAATTTGGAGTACATAAATGTAGTAGCCTTTGTTTTACGCTGACTTTTGTTATTTTATGGATCCAACGCTCCTGATGCTTTATTATTGCAAAGCTCAATAAGTAGGACAAAATGTTGTCTCGGTAAATAATAAGTAACATTCGCGAAGGATGTTTATAAATATTCCAGAACCGTAAGCTTGGGAGTGAATGACAAAATTGTAAGTTATCAGAATAAAAACCTTTTGTTCGATAGCGACACAGGTTTGAAGTCCAAGATCTTCACATCTATTTACTCTTTATATCGTTATAATGGGGACATATAAAGTCGTCACAGAAAAGGTCCATAATCTCTTTTTAAAATATTTAATGTTAATGGCACTCGCATAAACAGGTACGATAGGTTCATGCATGTCAGTGACGACTAGGCGGGTAAATGATTTTGTGATATCCCGAACAGAGTCATCCTAAATCAGATCACTCACAATATTCTATTTCCTTATGTCATGATAATGTTTTATGAATATAAACATACAACATATTTGTTATGGTATTATATAGCATAACAAATGATATGTCGACAAGGTTCCGACCGCTAGTGCATGACATGAATGTCAATGCCGGCACGTTGGTCAACCTTCGCCGAACTATAGCATGGGCTATTATTAGAGGAGCAGGGCTTTTCCCTCAAGAATAGATATTTAAGTACATTAGATGATGGTAAGAGTAAGTTCAGTAAGTTTGGCTAGTATCAGTTAGTTCTTAGTCAGTATAAGTTAGTATTAGAAAGTACAATGTAGTGAACATCAAAACTATACATCACATTTCGTACTCAGTGTTGTGATTTCAACCATCTGCCCTTAAGTTCCATACGAAACGTCTTCCATAACCCAGCACCGAACCTGTTAACTGATAACACTATCTGAGATGACAATTTTTTCTAAATGACTTGGAAGATGTCTGCTGATTTTGTTTCGTCACCATGCTACACAGGTGCGAGCAAACGCGGCTCCCATCTTGCCGATATCTTTACCGTATCCAATATTCCGTGGATATATGTAGTATGCCTGTGATCTCGACAATTTCGTGCACTTTGACTCGTCAATCAGTCCAGACTATATCTAGTCGAGTCAAATTAGCAAAAAAGCTCGGAATTTCTTCCAAACAGACCAATCAACTTAATTTTTTTTGCAAATCGTTCCCACACGGATACTGAACGATATTGAACTTTAATATCTTGCCGCTCGACCATTTTTCATCTGTTATACCGGAAATTGGCCAATTTTCATAGGAAAATTTATTGTAAAATTTGTAAAATTGGTAAGTATTGCCAAAATTGGCTGGAAAAATCCACTCGGGGTTTTCGAGGTCGCTGATCAAGATTTCGAAGTTAGATGTACCATTTTCCATCGCGGTAGCTAGAAATTGACCAATTTTATGTCAGAAAAAAGATAAATTAGATAATTTCGTACTTTTTGTTGAAAATGGCTAGAAAATTTCACTCGGAAGTCATTTGATATTGGATATGAAACAAATGATTTACAGTCACGGATAAATTCCCAATTGGCCAATTTCTAGCTACCGCGGTGGAAAATGGTACATCTAACTTCGGAATCGTGATCAGCGACCTCGACAACCCCCGAGTGAAATGTTTTAGTCATTTTCAACAAAAATTACGTAATTATTAAATTTGGCTATTTTTCAGACATATCATTGGCCAATTTCTAGATACTGCGGTCGAAAATGGCAAATCTAACTTCGGAATCGTGATCAGCGACCTCGAAAATCCCCGAGTGGAGTTTTACAGCCAATTTTGGCAATACTTACCAATTTTACAAATTTTACAATAAATTTTCCCATGAAAATTGGCCGATTTCCGGTTTAACAGGTGAAAAATGGTCGAGCGGCAAGATCTTGAAGTTCAATATCGTTCAGTATCCATCCAGGAACGATTTGCAAAAAAAATTAAGTTGATTGGTCTGTTTGGAAAAACACAACTTTCACATTTTTAACGTCTAATTTGACCCGACTAATCGTGCATTTTGTCCTTCATCTTTGACCGTCCCGATCGATGTTCATCACTTGTAGATATACAACCACGTTCAAACATATACACCAAACTGTGAACAGTCACAAGCGCTGATGCAGATATATCATGAACCTCATCCAACTCGTCTGTGATTTGTTTATCCATTGCTCGAAAATAACGAAAATTGCAAAAATCAAACCACCAGATGAATATGGCTGGAAATTTCACAGTTGCTTATTGAAAGATGGAACTTGTAGGGAACAAACTTGTTCCGATACTAAGGGCGTCCTCTCTCAGATTTTGTGAGGACTTATTGACCAACCCTCGAAGATCATAAAATATATTTGATTTCAACCAAAATGTACTTGTAACATTATAGAGACGCATGTGGGAATTTGCAAGAGTTTTAATTAATTAAATTAGTATTTAATGATTGTACGTCTGCTCTATTGTTTATAGACTTGCAGTCACGTTTTATGGGAATCTTCCCCAGAATAGATCTTTTATAATAATTGGTTTCTTCAGTTAAAATATTAACATTTTTTCAATCGAATTGATGGGTATAATCAGAACAATGTTAAGCAAGGGCGGGGGAATTTTCTAAGTTTTTGTTTCTAGTACTATAGGTACATTCTTTTTTGTAAATATATTTTGGAGATTCCTGAATAGGTCTCAACGCAATCTAAACAATTTAATTTGTATACTGTGTGGGTTTGTTTACCTTTAGGTATTAAAGGTTTTTGAATTGAAAAATATTCACCAACACAGTTAGTAGGTTCATGCACAACATTTATATCATGCTTTTTTTGAACATTTTTTAATATACTCTGAGGTCTCCGGAATGTATGGTATTGTTATAAAATTAATAAATAAATGGTACAAAAATATGATAACTCTTAATAATTTGCCATAATGGGCAAGCACCTTATATCTATGGGCTCCCAAAACTACATAAAGGACCCATTGTAAATAATATTGGAGCGCGTACCTACCTACAATGTATCAAAGTTTTTATCAAATCTATCAACAATATAATAGGACAAATGAATTTTATGTGAATTTTAATGGGCTTATAAAAAATCAATCCGTACCCGTAGATCATCTATTAATTTCCTTGTGCCTTTTTCCTTTATTTACAGATATACCAGCCGTGTTGGCATTGAATAGCATCACAAAACGTTGAGCAGAGATTAAAAACCACACACCTCTAGATCAATCTGAATTTATAAATGCAGTATAGTTTTGTTCAGAATGCACTTATTTTCAATACGGTGAGCAATATTTTGAACAAATTTTCGACACAGCAATGCGATCTCCTATTTCAGCTACTAGCTACTATTGCTAACCTAGTTATAGAATGCCTAGAAGAATCTGTAATAAATTCATTAGGTTTTCAACCCGTATTCTTTGAGTGTTATGTAGATGATCGCCTAATGTGTATTCCCAAAGATAAAATTCAGTACGTTATTATTAAATTTAACAATTTCCACTGTAAACTTCAATTTACTTGAGAATTAGAAGTGAACAAAAATATAAATTTCCTAGACATTAGGGATGATTCAGATGGAGAAATAAATATCAAAATTTGCACATATCGAGCCGCTAATTACTGGGAACTGGACTGAAGTGAATTTCATTGAATTATACCCATTTAAATCATGATAACAAAGTTAACGATACCTCAGCTATGACAAATATCACTGGAAAATGTAATGGAGTTTTTTTAGGCAACTAATAGGAAATATTGACAATAGTTCACACATTTCTCAACACACTGTAGAATAAGATCGAAACATTTATTTGAAATAAGAGTTGATGTTGATGATAATGATGATAGTTGGAAGTACTGAGCGAAATGTGTCTTTTTTGTACCGATTTCGGCATGAAGCATTTGATGGGATGTATAGTTCGAGCGGAAAACTCAATTTGTGGCACATTGTCCGTTGACAACTTTATAAACACGCTTAAAATCATATTTTCTGGTGAAAAATTGTAACAGAACCGCATTTTTAGATTCATTTGATTAAGTTTTATGTGCTTCGTTAAGCTCAAACAAGCATTTTAATTACATTTTTATAATTTGGAATTCATTTCGTTTTTCGGGGAACTTCTGTATGTAGGTTATAATTGGAAATGGACTGCCACTTGAAAAATTGGAAGCGCTATTACATTTTATAATCGAATCTGTTATTTATAGGATTCACACGTTTGATGTCAGCCGACTTATTGGATGTGAAATTGGCGTTGATCAATCACTGATAATATATGAAAACGTGACTTGACCCACTATGAATAATTCTAGACTCTGTAGCTAATTCCTGAACGTATATTGAATTGCAAAGAATATATGAATTGAGGAAAATATTACAAATATTCAGCACATAAGGATTGTTAACGGAATTTCTAAACGTTGAATGTCGTCAGAAATATTAGTCGCGGAAACGAAGCACTAAAACTGGCCAAAGTTTGAAAAATTTGAACAGTAAGACGGATTTGAATGCGGTTTTGTGCATTCGATTCGTTAGAGCTTCAGAAAACTTTGTGACCTAAATTGATTTATAAGAAATTAAAAATATGCAATTTGCTGCATAAATAATATGAATTTTATAATTGCATTTTAAATTGACCGTAAATATATAATTCAGTTAATAGAGATGAAAATGATTCCAAACTCGTTACTTGGGGGTTAATGTTATTATTACATGATTTTTACTGAAACTTTGTACATGCTTGTAAATTATACACTCAAATGTTGTACAAAAGGTGTCAATTCTGGTGACCAGTCTTACAAAATGTATCTACTGAAGCTTATTTTTGTTTTGAATTTGGCGCTTCTAATACAGTTGGTAGCAGTGATACGATACATGAGGATGCGGTTCTGTGGTGTCTTGCGAGGGGAAGACAATGTAAAATCTCCGTAAGAGTGTGCAGGTTAGAAGTTCTTCGTCTTCTTCTACAGTGTGCGTACACTATATCAATACCGTGCACGTGTATCCTCTTTATGTATGTTTTTTCGGCTATTCAACTTTTATATTCTCAATTCACGACTGCATGAGATATATTGTAGATGAAAATGTTCTTTATATACAGTTCCCACGGAAAATCAAATCCAAAAATTTTCGAAAATGGCCAACAATTTTATGAAAAATAGATGAATATATCCGATTATGTGCTCGAGCTACTCATGAAAACTAAGCATAATCATAAAAGCTGAAATAATCTAACCCCAACATCACAGCACGGCAAGTTAAAATGGAACTGCAAAATTTTCACATAAAAGTTCATGAAATTGATCGGAATGTGGGTACCATATTGCAATAAACAATTGACTTTAACTTTTGTCAAAACGTCAGATGCAATAATAAAGTATTGGTCCAAGTCATTACAGCTAGTATAATAATGAATGTTATTAAATGAAATGATAATGAAAAAAAGTAATCGATATTTAAGTGAAGATACTATGAATCAATTTTTTACGGTGAATGGAAGAAAATTACCTACAGAACACGTCGAATATTCAATGAACATTATATATTCGATATGAATGAACAAATCAAAGTTTAAAACAATATTGAGTTAATAATTAACGTTAACAATTAAGTATATATAAAATTCTCGGGAAATAGGTCACAATAACACTTTGTTTTAACTATTCGTCTTTACGTACGTTTCGGTCTCACGACCATCATCAGAAGACTCACTATGTCTAAAAAGGGGGTTTATTAAAACTAATTATAAAACAAGCGTCCAAATCGCACAATTTAACTTCAATTAAAAGAGCCCACGCCGTCGAAACGAACAGAACCACGAATAATCGAAATTGTATCGTCAGAATTAATGTATAAAAAATTATTTTTTGTAGTAAGAATCCGCTATTCAGTAATATTATTAAAATATATGAGTGCATATTGATTGGTATTCTCACAACAAATGAGAAGAACGAAGTTATTTGTCAAGTATCTACTTTCGAAACCAGATGTGTAGGATTTATGACATGGCACTTAAGAAAGGTTTCAGACCTGTACTGGGAAATAACATTACGAATTCTTCCTAAAAACATTTTCTACACTTATAAGTTTTTAGGAAGAATTCGTAATGTTATTTCCCAGTACAGGTCTGAAACCTTTCTTAAGTGCCATGTCATAAATCCTACACATCTGGTTTCGAAAGTAGATACTTGACAAATAACTTCGTTCTTCTCATTTGTTGTGAGAATACCAATCAATATGCACTCATATATTTTAATAATATTACTGAATAGCGGATTCTTACTACAAAAAATAATTTTTTATACATTAATTCTGACGATACAATTTCGATTATTCGTGGTTCTGTTCGTTTCGACGGCGTGGGCTCTTTTAATTGAAGTTAAATTGTGCGATTTGGACGCTTGTTTTATAATTAGTTTTAATAAACCCCCTTTTTAGACATAGTGAGTCTTCTGATGATGGTCGTGAGACCGAAACGTACGTAAAGACGAATAGTTAAAACAAAGTGTTATTGTGACCTATTTCCCGAGAATTTTATATATAATTCATACTGGGTCAAGAATCTTATTATTGTTAACAATTAAGTAAATATTAAACTTATATAAATATATAAAATATTATCTAAAGTTCTATACGTCCACTGTTTTGATTTACAAACTTAAAAATTGTAGTCCTGCATCAGGAAAATTTAAATTATACAGGTGTTCGATTTGAAAAGAATGGTATGTAGAGGTTTGAAATTAGCCAAAAATAAATCTATGGTTTCGGCGTTTACGTAGTTTAAATTCATAATACCGGGATAACAAAAATTATGTTGGTCAAGGGTGGTGTGTCTTAACTTTACGTTTGAAATAATTATGTCACTGTCACACTGACATCATCAATAACCTACAAATTTCATACCTATTTATTTCAATAATGAACTACTAATTATGAAATAATTATGTGAACTTTGAACCTTTTCAGAGGTCGTGATAGCCACAATCCGGGTCAAAAACTGTATTGAAATAGTTAATTTTCCGTAAATCGAATGACGTTCACGTGAGAAGCTCGTAGCACGCGAGTTAGAAAAGTGCAAACTGGTTGTACCTAATACGGCTTTACGACGACTTTTCGGGTGCCTTTTTGGCTCCATGTAGTTAGATTTAGTATCGGACCGTGCCCGACGGCCCTTCTTTTTTCGATAAATGTCCATTAAATAGGAAAATTAAATTGAAACAGTTTGAGCTATTCTCAGAGCTCAGCTACGCACGTCTAACGTGCGACGTACCAAAGGGAATTTTCTCGCGACTAAAATATACACCAAGCGAGTAAAAGCTAGCCGCCCATGGTCAAATACACTTTATTACAACTGGCGCCGGTCGCACGGGGCAAGAAACGGCCCCAAATTAACAAGACCGATGTAAAGTGTATAAACTCTAACATACGCGCAGCGAGCTCCTCGAGGCATATGTCAAAATGATTTCATTCGTAGCTAATTACATAGGACGTCTGGCGTTCATGCAATTATGTTTTTAGATAATTCGAACCCTCTAATTTCGATAGGGCACGTGAAAATTCCGGAGTCCAAAGCGCTAAAAACATCTGGGTGTTACAATATTCGTATAAAATTGCGAAATTCCGCACTTTAAGAAACTTCAAATTAATTATGACATAATTATTTCAAAAGTAAAATAAGACACACGTTTGAGATTCCACAACCACCCTTAACCAAGATAATTTCTGATATCCCGGTACTTTGTAGGTTGGAGAATAAAACTCAAATTTTACACAAAACTTTTAACATTTAATTTAAAAATGCTGACAAATTGTTTCACCACACTGTGGCATTTCCAAAGCAAGGAGTTATCAACTAAAGCTAAATCTAAAAGTATGTCCTTGAATATCAGAATGTGGTACAAATTGAGGGATAGGGGTGGATAATGGTGGGAGTGTATTTACAAAATTGTTAACAAGTGGTGAATTATATGTATCGATTTGATCATTTAATATTCCACTATTATTGTTTTTTGAATGTTTCAATATTTCTATGGATTCTAGTATATTCAGCTTATGTCCTTTTTCCTGAATGTGTAGAACATCTGGATTTTGGGTGAAATTGTGGTTATGTTCTAACAGGTGATTCGCGTGATTAGGGTCCTCTTTTTAGAGCCTGTAACTTCTCGAATGTTCATTGAACCTTACGCTGAAACTGCGTCCAGTTTGTCCTATGTACAAAGCACTACAATCATCACATCTCAGTCTGTAAACTACAGATTTAAAGGTGACTTTTTTATTCTGTTGTATAAGGAATTGAGGTATTTTAAGTGAATGTTCACCTAAATATGTTAGGTAAACATTCGCTTAAAATATCTCAATTCCTTAAAAAACAGAATAAAAACGTCGCCTTTAAAACAACAAATAACCTATGGTCGTATATTAATAACTCGAAATCTAAGAAAGATAAATTAAAGAAATCTGGAGTTTACAGACTGAGATGTGACGATTCTAGTGCTTTGTACATAGGACAAACTGGACGCAGTTTCAGCGTAAGGTTCAATGAACATTTGGGAAGTTACAGGCTCAAAAAAGAGGACTCTAATTACGCGAATCACCTGTTAGAACATAACCACAATTTCACCCAAAATCCAGATATTCTACACATTCAGGAAAAAGAACATAAGCTTAATATACTAGAATCCATAGAAATATTGAAACACTCAATAAACAATAATAGTGGAATATTAAATCATCAAATCGATACATATAATTCACCACTTGTTAACAATTTTGTAAAAACACTCTCACCATTATCCACCTCATCCCTCCATTTGTACCACATTCTGATTCCTAATATTTAGGGACATACTTCTAGATTTAGCTTTAGTTGATAATTCCTTGCTTTGAAAATGCCACACTGTGGTGAAACAATTTGTCAGCATTTTTAAATTAAATGTTATGTGTAAAATTTGAGTTTTATTTTCCAACTTCCGAAGTGCCAAAAATATCTTTTGAACATCTTGTGAATAACAGGTTGACCGTTTGTACTTGAAAGGTAAGCTTAAGGTTCAGGACAGGTGAAATCTGAGATTTAAAAAATGAATAAACTGAAGGTTTTTCAACGTGGAAGTGCAAAACCTAATTTTTACGCAGAAATCAAGTTATGTCAGTAGCAGTGGCGAAACTACGCGGGGGGGGGCTCAGAGCTATAGGGGCCCAAATGCATCATGAAAAGAGTGAAACATTCTCGAAACTGATAACCGACTTTACCAGCAAGCGCAAAAAAAAACAAACAATTCTAATACAAAACATTTTAAAACCCTTAGCAAGTATTGCAACCTCCCATATCTGTTTGTCATTACTTTGTTTTAACGCACTGACTCGGCTGCCTGAAAACAAAGAAAAAGGCCCCTCTCTGAAACTCTTCAGAGCACTTGTCGAAAATTGTTTTGGTAGGTTGATCAGTGACAGTGTTACATCGCTAATTAACGGCACTATATATTATTTTATATTATTTAATTATGTATGTACTTCCCAATTTTACAACCGTCCCGTCACCATCTCGTCCCCTCCGGTAGGTACGTTCATTTGTTTCAAGTTTTCAGAACTATACAAACCCAAATATTCATCATTTATGATACCTCTCCAGATGTTATTTATGACCTTTTCTTGACGCATCGACAATTCGGGTTCTTCCATTTGAAGTATTTGAACCTTTCTTCTTACACATTCCTCAGTAATAGCATGTTTTCCACCACTTCCTTCCTGTCACCAATAACAACCTACCAATTTGTTAACTCCACCCTCTTCTACTTTTCTATTAGATTTTAAGTTTGTTAATTTTAAGATACCTATATCTTGTGAATGTGTGGGTAACTTTGAAATTTGCATTCAACTCGAATTCGTCACAAAATATTAAATAAATATTAAGTGTGAACTGTGAAAGTTGGTAAGTTATATTTCCAACTTTATTTTTTAATTCAAATATGGAAATAAAAGATGTAATTAGAGATTTTGCAAACTTGAAATCCAGGAGGAAGGATTTTAAATTTTAAATATATTTTCTTTTGTTAATTTTTAATTGTCAATAATGCAATTTTGTTCCTTTTTGTTATTTTTTAATAAAAATTTTTGTTTCTTTTGTAGTAGGGGCCCGAATAATATTTTGCGGGGGGGCCAAAAAATTGAAGTTCCGCCACTGGTCAGTAGTACCTTGTAGAAGTATAGGGGCAACTGATGGAATTGGATGTATCCGGCTATGTGCGCGAGCTCCCCATGTAAGCTAAGCGCAATCATACGAGGTGGAATAATATTACCCCTGCATCGTGACACGGCAAGTTAAAACAGCACTGCCAAACTACAAACGTACAACACATTAGAAATTGAGTAATTTTTGAAGCAAACCATTTCTAGGTTCGTTTAACGTCAAAACCGTACGAGGTTATTAACGTTGCCAAAGTAGTTCTAGTTGTATCGAAATAGTAATGACGGACAAGAGTTTGAGTCGAAAATAATCATATTAGATGAAAGAGGTGCAGCTTTTACGATCACATGAAGCGGAATCAGTTATAGATAATTCACAAGTTGAACTAGTTCTCCAGACCAGTTAATAAAGTTGCTGCTATAGCTTTAATCACGTTATCGTTTAGGAGTTCATCCGTCCAAGCTACCTATTATTTCTTCTTTATGTCTTCGGACTTATACGTTACAATCTTAATAACAGCCACAAAAAGATTTTACAGATTAAGTTATATACGTTTCAGTCTTCCTTATCTTCTACAGCTAATAACTCAATGTTGTTGCCCGAACCAATTCTTTAATGGATTTATTTAGCAAGGCATGGACTTTTGGTTATAAATAGCATCGTTAATTGCTACTGGCAGGAATTCACTCTCACCCTCATGCGAATTGTCTACGGAATCGCTTACATTACAAGATTATTATTGGTTTCAAACGTGTATCAAAAATAAGTTTTATCACAGGACCATAATAATAAACAAACAATATTAATTCAAAGAACTAAATTAAGAATACAAGGAATATAGTCCAGTCTGTAAGCTGGGGGAATATCTAATGTTTCTGCAGTAAGTCTAATCAGAAAATTTCTTTTTGCATGATATTTTATGGACCATGAAGGCCATTCGTGACTACTGAGCGATTCTTCAATCTCCCCCAATTCACCCCTATACGCTAAATTAACCCTATTATCCACTCCCTTTTAGGATAATTTCGAATTTATCAAAAAAATCAAAATTAAGCTTCCAAAATGAACTCTAGGAACTATTTTGAGTCGCTGAACACGAATCCGATGACATTTTCCCGGGAAATTCATTCAGTCACCAGAAAATCGGGAAAATATGGTAATTTTCACACAAACTTACTCATTTTTCACGGGTTTATTGTTTTATACGTATCAAATATTGACAGTCGCGTATTTCGATCCCGTGTAGCAAGAAACCAGGAAAATTTGTGGGAAACTGTGGGAAACAGTAAAGAAAATCTTTCCATGTCATTGAAATTATCGTGAGATAGGTCACTATAGCGGTTTTTTTTTGGTCGCTGATTACGAATTTGATAATTAAATAGTTCAAAAATATCATTTTGCGGAACATTTTTCAATGACTTCTCCTTTTTTTAATGGAATTTTTTGAGTGCCGTGTTGAGTTATGTTCTAGATATCTATGCTACATTACAAAAATTGGAAGTATTGTCAAAAAAATGATTATTTTGAAATGCCGGAGAAATCAAAGAAAATTACAAGGATAAACACTCTAACGTCATTGAAATTATCTTGTGATAATTCACTATAGGGTTTTTTGGTCGCTGATTACGAATTTGCTAATTGAAAAGTTTAAAAATATCATTTTCCGGGAAACGTGGAAAATTTTATGATGAATTCTCCTTTTTTTAATGGAATTTTTTGAGTGTGGTGTTGATTTATCTCTACGTTTCCGATCTTTCATGTTAAATTATACAAAAATTGAAAGTTATGCCAAAAAAATTCTTTTTGGATAATTCCGGAAAAATCAAAGGAAATTAGAAGGAAACACACTCTAACGTCATCGAAATTACCTTGTGATTAGTCACTATAGGGGTTTTTTGGTCACTGATAACGAATTTAACTTCAAAAATATGCGAAAATAACATTAGGATCATGTGGAAAATAAAGGGAAATATAAAAAAATACAAGCTTCATTTTTTAATTTATACATGCTTGTAACTGTTTATTCAAAGCTCGCAATATTGCGATTATTTATTTTAAAGATTCATACCGACAATAAGATTTCTTCTTAAATATATTCTGTAAGTAGTTTTAAATACACATATTTATGAATTATTCATAATAAAACATTTTGAAAATATTCATCATCGGACTCATTTTCAAAGATTGGATCGGGAGATTCACTCTTGGTTGCAACGTTATAGAGATCAATGAATCACATGATGAATATTATGAAAATGTTGAATTATGAATAATTTATAAATATGTATATTTAAAATAACTTAACGAATTTATTTCAGAAAAACTCTTTTAAAAAAATTACACATCATATTGCAATATTGCAAGCTTTAAATAAACAGTTGCGAACTTATATAAATTTAAAAAATGCTTGTGTTTTTCATATTTCCCTCCATTTTCCACATAATCATAAGTAAAATAAGAGCAATATGGAGAAACGAACGCGCTTACTGCATAAATTGCAGTCAAAATAAACATAAACAACACACTTAATTTCAAATGATATTGGTGCATTTTCGTATACAATTCAAACATTTCATTTTCATAAGTTAAACATTGCGGATAAGCACATGTCTTATTATCAAGGCATGTCAAAATACAATCCTACTGATTTCTTGGATTCGAATTCTTCAATTTTGCAAGCAAAGTACTATCAAATGAGTTTGACGGCTCAGCTGACAAATTACAATTCTTTTTGGATGCTTCAAACTTGCTCCAAGCCAATTCCGAGAGTCAAGAGCAAAATGCAGTCTCTCAGGAAAAGCCCGAGATTTAATTTGGGATAACGATTCTCTTGCAAATATCATTGCAGAGCTGAAAAGTGACATTCAAGTGGAAAGCTCACGAATGGTATCAGCTAAACTACTTTCTTTAAGGCAGCAGAACAAAGATGCTTCTAAGTACGCTTCAGAAATAGAAGTTCGTTTACAACGCTTGAAAAAGGCTTATATTAACGAGAGAGTTCCTGTACAGGTAGCAGTCTTACGCTACAAATGTAACAGTAAGTTAAATAAAGTTCATCAAAGAAGTAACATGAAGGGGTCTTGAGTCTCTACTACCCCAAGAACCTAACATCACATGGCATCGATTGATCTGTCGAACATATGGATTTTGTACAAGTCACATGTCTCATTATCAAGGCACTTCAAAATACAATCCTACAGATTCTTGAGGAAGAAGAATGTCATTATGTAACAGTAAATCAAGAAAGATATAGGCAACAGTTTGAGTAGTTTGTTAGAGATTTGAAACTCTTCTGCAGATCTTGGAATTTTCCTTATTGGATACAATGGTTCCAGCAAGACAAGTCATACAGCTAATGACACTCTTAGGATATTCAGTAACTAGAATTTCCATTAAAAACTGACTTCGTTTGTCCATCATGTAGTTCCGACTTGCCACATTGTGATGGGGAATGATGAAAAAAACAATTTGAGCGGAAATGCATGGAGCAAGTCCAGAATCGAAAACAGTCGTAGAACAACAATATTTCCAAATTTACGCAAGCCCCTATTTAGAAACATTGCATCCACTCTTCAGCAACGTTTGAAATTATGTTTGCAGAAAGATGGTAGTCATGTGAAGCATATCGTACATGAATAATTATTATGTACAGGATGTCCTCGAACTGCGTGGCAAAAATGAAACCAAAGATTCTTTGATTCGAAAAAAAGTTGATGAGCCTTTTTACTTTTGCCTCAAGTGTCTTGTTTACCCGGTAGAGGGCTTCAAAATTGCAAAAATAATTTTGTTTTTTCGGTATAACTTGAGAACGTGATGAAGAACTTTTACAATATTTAGCAGGTGAGCTACTGTCAATAATGGCCATTTTTGAGAGTGGAGCACAGAGCCCTAGAGACCATAGAAATGGCTCAAACTTGAGGATGTAACGGGAAAAGTGTCCAGAGCTTTTTTGTGGTCAATGTAATTCACTCAATATTTTTTATGTTGATAGCTTATCTAATTTGAAAACTTTTCTTACTCTTAGAAAATTTTGATAAAATCAACGGATTAGCTTGAAAAAATTAATTTTCGAGTCTCTGCAATTTTGGCTTACTAATTTTACTTGATTAAAATACCTTAGTTGCCTTTGCTTTTCTAATGTCATTTTGGCATTTGAAGAATTTATTCTCAAAACTGTCAGTTTTTACTTTGCTTTCCGTAAAAATTTTATAAAATTATGGCTCAAAATTTCACTAACACTGAAATGTTTGATATGTTATTGATTTATGGACTTTGTCGTTGCAATGGCCAGAGAAGGGAAAGATATCCGCATCGCAGAATTCCAAATCGGCAAACCTTCGCGAAACTGGCAAATTTGAAGCAAATCGCAGAGAAACTGTACGCAGACGGACAAGGATGACATTAGAGCTCGAAGAAGCGATACTGGAAGCGGTTGAAACTGAACCTGGAATAAGCACACTACGTTTGGGACTTCGTATTGGAGCCTCAAAATCATTAGTTCATAATGTACTGGAAGAAGAACTGTTGTATCCCTATCATATTAAAACAGTTCAAGACTTATTGCCCATGGATACAGGTCATCGGCTAGATTTCTGTCGGCTTATTGTCCAAAGACAAAACGCAAACCCCAATTTTTGTAGAAGAATTCTGTTCACGGAAGAAGATACTTTCACGAGATGTGGTCTTTTTAACCTCCATAATGATGCTGATGCTGATGAAAATCCTCATGAAACGGAAGTTACATATTTTCAGAATCGAACTGAAATCAATGTTTGAGTTGGAATTGTGGATAACTTTATTATTGGCCCTACCGTTATACCCGATCGATTGAACGGGGAGAACTACTTGAACTTTCTGGAACAAAGGCTACTTGAACTGTTGGAAGACTTGCCCTTACACATTCGTCGTGGCCTGGTTTATCCATGATGGTGCACCTCCTCATTTCACATTAGCTGTGAGGCGACATTTGAATGCGGAATATCCAGATCGCTGGATAGGTAGAGGACACGATGCACCAGTGAACTGGCCGGCCCGCTCCCCTGATTTGACGCCCTGCGACTTCTTTCTATGGGGCGCTTTAAAGTCGAAAGTTTATGCAGCTCCAGTAAACACACGAGAGGAATTGTTGCAACGAATTAATCATGAAGCGGATTTATTGAAGAATGATCCTGAAGTACTAGCCAGAGTTCAATCCAATTTCTTGAAACGAATTAATTTGTGTATTCAGGAAAATGGGCAACATTTTGAACAATTGATGCCTTAGCGATTTCCAAAAAAGTTTTGTTGTTTCTTTTAATTTAGCAATTGTTTTTCCTAAATAATCACATCGTTTCCCCATTTCTATTGTTTTTATTATTCGTGTTTTACCGAGATATTAACCATTTCAGTGTTTCAATTTTATAAAATTTTTACGGAAAGCAAAGTAAAAACTGACAGTTTTGAGAATAAATTCTCCAAATGCCAAAATGACATTAGAAAAGCAAAGGCAACTAAGGTATTTTAATCAAGTAAAATTAGTAAGCCAAAATTGCAGAGACTCGAAAATTATTTTTTTCAAGCTAATCCGTTGATTTTATCAAAATTTTCTACGAGTAAGAAAAGTTTTCAAACCAGATAAGCTATCTACGTAAAAAATATAGAGTGAATTACATTGACCACAAAAAAGTTCTGGACACTTTTCCCGTTACATCCTCAAGTTTGAGCCATTTCTATGGTCTCTAAGGCTCTATGCTCCGCTTTCAAAAACGGCTATTATTGACAGTAACTCACCTGCCAAATATTGTGAAAGTCCTCCATCACGTTCTCAAGTTATACCGAAAAAACAAAATTATTTTTGCAACTTTGAAGCCCTCTACCGGCTAAACAAGACACTCGAGGCAAAAGTAAAAAGACTCATCAAATTTTTTTCGAATCAACGAATCTTCGGTTTTATTTTAGCCACGCAGTTCGAGGACATCCTGTATATGCAATTCTAGTTTGATAATTCGATATTAAATCAAATATCGCATTTTCAATATCCTTTATCGATTCTCATACTGTATGGGTTACGTAGGAAAGAAGGTTTCCTATTGATCTATTTTGACGAAATCCGTATTGCCAGTCATTAACGATTTTGGAGCTCTAGATTTTAGACGAGTTAATTCATTCTTCATTATTTCAGTTTGGAGAGGTTTCACCGGGTTTTCCATTTAAGAATATACTTTTATAGTACTTTTCTAATATTGAATACATTTTGCATCCAGCTAGAGTAACTTACATCTTACCGTAACCGTTATTTAACCATCTTCAATAGATCTGAAAAAGACGAAAGAGCAAAATTTCTAAAATATACTTTATTTACCAATGGAGGAATTCCGCAAGGTAAAAGATAATATTCTTATCTCGTTTACTTTGTTCTATTCAGATCTACTGAAGATGGCAATTCAGTTACTATAAGTTTATAAGATTACCAATATCAATGTGATATTTTTTAATACTTGAGAAATAATTTACCCCTAGTTAATCTTATACTTTGTAAATTTTGTTTTGTAGAATGAGATGGCTTCAATTTTAGACATATGGCATTAATAAATTATTCCAATGGGTACATGTGTAATACGTAATCTCACGAAGTAATTGGTTCTTCGATAATCATCAATTTTTAGTTGGGAATTGAGAGGTGAGTTTGAAAGTGCTGTCATTCCTAGTCTGGGCAAGTAAGGCTTAACTAACGTATAGACCGCACTACACTCGATTTACAGCTCGAAATCCCAAGCGACTTTCCATCGAAATACATCAAAGGTGGCTGTCCGCTATGTGATGTTCCGTGGTCAGGGGTTGAATTCAAGCTATACGCTTGAAAATAAATAGCTCATATACAACATAAGCGGAGAAAACCAACAGTGGAAGGTGCTCTTGGTTGTACAGTTACCATAATAGAGTCAATACTAAAAGTTGATGAATAATACAATAAATTAGAAACAATCACCATAATATAATGAGATTCTTGACCCAGTATGAATTATATAAGAAAAATCTCGGGAATTAGGTCACATTAACACTCTGTTATAAATGTTCGTCTTTACGTACGTTTCGGTCTCACGACCATCATCAAAAGACTTATTTTGTTAAAAAGGGGTTAACTAAAACTAATTAGCACAAGCGTCCATATCGCACAATCTTCAATCAAAAAGCTCACGCCGTCGAAACGAACAGAACCACGAATAATCGAAAATTGTATCGTTAATATTAAAGTATAGATTTTTTTGTAACAAGAAACCACTGTTAAGTAATATTCTCATAATGTACAAACGCATATTGCTATGGACTCAAAGCAACTGAAGTTCGAAGCTATTTGTTTGTAATAACTCGACCCAGATGTAGATTTATGACGTACTTGAAAAGGTTTTAGACCTGCATTGGAATTTAGTTTACTTTAAGCGTTCTTCCTAAAATATACTTTTAACATTATAAAGACGTATGTAGGAATTTGCAAAAGTTTCAGTTAATCAAGTTAGTATAAATCTGACCCAATCCCTGAATATCATTCCTATGATTTACAGAATTTGAATCCCTTTTTATGTGAATCATCTCCAGGATAGATCTTTTATTGGTTTCTTTAGTTAAAATATTAACATTTTTGTAACCATCAATTTGATTACAAAAATGTTAATATTTTAACTAAAGAAACCAATTATTATAAAAGATCTATCCTGGAGATGATTCACATAAAAAGGGATTCAAATTCTGTAAATCATAGGAATGATATTCAGGGATTGAGTCAGATTTATACTAACTTGATTAATTAAAACTCTTGCAAATTCCTACATACGTCTTTATAATGTTAAAAGTATATTTCAGGAAGAACGCTTAAAGTAAACTAAATTCCAATGCAGGTCTAAAACCTTTTCAAGTACGTCATAAATCTACATCTGGGTCGAGTTATTACAAACAAATAGCTTCGAACTTCAGTTGCTTTGAGACCATAGCAATATGCGTTTGTACATTATGAGAATATTACTTAACAGTGGTTTCTTGTTACAAAAAAATCTATACTTTAATATTAACGATACAATTTTCGATTATTCGTGGTTCTGTTCGTTTCGACGGCGTGAGCTTTTTGATTGAAGATGGTGCGATATAGACGCTTGTGCTAATTAGTTTTAGTTAACCCCTTTTTAACAAAATAAGTCTTCTGATGATGGTCGTGAGACCGAAACGTACGTAAAGACAAATATTTATAACAGAGTGTTAATGTGACCTAATTCCCGAGAATTTTTTTATATGAAACAATCACCTTTATCCCCTAAAAATACTGTAAGTACTGAGGACCTTTCGGCTACCAAGTAGCCATCCGAGTGAACTAAATAAGAAATTAAATGGTTTGCCGAATTATTCATTACGATGGATGACTATGTCGATAGTAAAATATTCGTGTCGACCTGTAAGTTTCGCGAAGAGGACCATGACGTACCTCATTAATTTGCACTATTTGCTCTGACGTTGATAGTTGCATGATAAAATGGCAAACATTACTGGATAAAGATAACTAATACCTAACTACAAATAGACACAGCATCGCCTATACGTAACTAAAGTTCAATTTGCGGTCAATAACGTGTGGGAGGGAAATGAGGGACAGTATTTGCCTCCAGTTTTAACCTGATGTGTATTATTTACACCGTCTGCTTACAATGTGACTAGTTGACGTCTTGCACTTTCATGTAAACAGCTTTGTCCATTCCAGGTTATAGTCAATGATAATAACCATAGTCAAAGTATAAAGGTCTGCTGGAGCCTCCCTTCTACTCTTTTTAAAATTCGAGTGCAAGCTGATTGGTCGTTTATTTAGTTTATTTGATGTTATTGACGACTACATAATTTGATATTGTCACGTGCCGGCGACGAGCCTATGACAGCAAGGCTGTGATTGGAGGAGCTAGGTGACGTTACCTAGCGCGAGAAACGATGGTAGGGAGGCTCCAGCAGACCTTTATACTTTGACTATGGAAAATAACCTTGCAACTTTGACACATGATAACTAGTGTCAGAGCCGGATCTATCACGAAAAAACTAACCTGTATATGACAGTGAACAGTTTAAAAATACATATATATTGTTAAGAAACTCTTACTGAGTTTTTAATTCTTTATGATGATTATATTTGAATTTTACTTTTTATTTTATTTTATTCTATCGGCTAGCTTTTTATTTTGATTTGAATGTTTTGAATTTATTTTTTATATGTTTGATTGATTTGAATGAAATTGATCTTTTTATATTATGTGGAATTAAACACAATATTTTGTTTGAATGTTAAAAGTTTCTATATTAAAATATTTATGACTCTATGTTATATCTCAGGTTACAGATTTTTCGATTTATGTATGTTCTAAAATTTCTATGTTTAACTTCAAAACTACTTATTATTGGTTCTTGTTTACAAACGACATTGTTACATTCAGATATACAAACAACGATACAATGAGGTTATTATAAATAAACTTACTTTGGCAATATTCAGTTGATTTTATATCTTCTTGATTATTTGATTATTCACTTTAACTCAATTACTCTGCTATACACATACACAAGGTGAACTACGTTGTTACTTCTTCATAAATTCAGGAACTGTTGATAATAAATTGTTAACTTGTTTTATTCTTTTAAGATATAAAACTTCTTCAATAATATACTGGAACGTTATCGAAGACTGGATATTCTACGATGTTACTTATTAACTGTGGTTATTATAACCTTAAACTTTGTTCGAATACTCAGGAACACTACTTGATTCGTAGGAATAATTTACTTGCTTCGGTTACTTTAACTTGTCGAAGCTACAGAGACTACTTGAGTTCTCCGATTTTACCAAAAACTAAGGTTACGGAAATATACTTGAGCTGCAGAAGATGCTTTGGATCTCAGATGTAGATGCAAACTGTCTGGTTTTCCTTCCTGTTTCCTTTTTATAGGGCTTCCAAAATGACGCCAGTTGATGTCATTTCTAACCAATTAGGTGCTTTCTTTCCTTATTTAGGAAGCTTTGCTGTAACTGACATAACTTTTCAATTGTTGACTGTTTGACGTATCTAAATTGTCTCGACCAATCAGAATTGAGGATTCTATGAATTTTGAATTATTGAAGATTTTCAAATTATTTAAAGTGATGGTGCATTCTACTATTTAAATTAATATTGCCTACATTTTTCCACATATTTTGGTATAAGATAACCTATGATTAGGTTCATATTAACTTGATTATTCCAATATTTATGTCAATTTTGACATTTGTCGATTCTTAAATCTAATACATAATATAAAATATCAATAACGTTTCTATAACATTATATAACTCAAATTTCCTAATTCTATCTTAAATCTATAACATATTTTAATAGTTTGTGCTATCTTATGATAGTCTTGGAATCATTTCAATTATGATTTCCTCTTTCGTATCACTGTACGTTTATCCACTTTCGCTGTTTTCTTGTTTACACTTCTTATTCTATATTACATTCTGGTTTATTTTGTTATACATTGTTTGATACCTTATACTATCTACAATTTAACTTTTAATAATGTTTTTAATTCCATATATTATATATTTTATTAATCTTTTCTAATTTTTAATGTTCGGTAAATTCAAATTTTATCATTTTATGTTGTTTAGGAAATGAAAACATAACAATATTTTTGTAACAGCAAAGTTTCTCTTCGATCTCGGTATATGCGCTATATAATCATGTGATAATCGAACAATAGCAGTCTATTTGAGAGCAGGTGAATTTTAATGAATTGAATTGGTTCGATTGATTCCAAATTGATTCGACATATTGTATTTGAAGCGCCAAATCCGTTGCCTTCACACATTGCCATAATTCGCCATTTTAGAAACGCATTGGTGTTCATATTTCGACCTATTAAACCTATTTATGCATAATGTACGTATCCAGTGTATATTTTGAGCATTGGTTATAGTTTGTATTAAAATTAATACGAAATATATTACTGAATATACGACATGACAGGGCTCAGAACTAATAATTCATTTGCAACTCAATACAAAGATGCTTTGATCAATTATTGATCACGTGATTTCCCTCACTCGTTAATAGTTGGTAGTTGAATTTGGCTGAATACTTTCAATTACTCAACCAATTCCATAATTAACTTAAAGTAGTTTTAAAGCTCTTAACTTCTAATTTCTATTTCATTATCTGAGAATGTTATTTTGCATAAGTTCTTCAGATTCTGAAGATTATAATGATGTTTATGTGGAACGGAATAAAGCGTGAAAGAGAAGGAAAAATATGAAAATGTATGTCGTTGCATTTTTACTTTCATCACTACAGGTGGTCCAACCTATACGACACGGTCTCTCAAAAAATAAATAAAATTTTGCAGCGAAATTTGTACACTCATGTAGACTCTTTGTGGAATTTGAAAACATTTTTTAATATACAGAGTTTTTCAAAAAAAAGTTACATTTGAAAGTTATACTTTCTTAAATATAATACCCTGTATTTGAGTTCGAATTTGGATTGTAGAGCTTAAATAAATGTGAGTTGCTACCACATATCCTATACCTATCTGAAATAGCTTTTGAGATATTTAAAGGTTTATAAAATTACAACATAAATTTTCAAAAATTATAAAATATGAGTGATTCATGTGAAGTATCGAGTGCTATGCATCGTCACAAGAGTAATGTCTGGAATTATAAAGTAAGAAACTTAGCAGTTAAAAAAGTTATACATGGTGGTAAAAAATTGAATTAAATTATAGCCAAATTGAACGGTGTTTATTTAACTCTCTTATTTAGAATGGAACCCGCTCTATATCTAACAACACGAAGTGATAGATTTTTTAAATGTCTATTGATGTGTATTAGAGTATGTATTCCTAACTCTAATACTTTCACAGATTTTCGGGTTGATTATAATATCGCACGTAAACTTGGTACGTTTTACCTTCAGCACAACAACGGCTTAGTAAAGAGGCACAATTTCCACTACTATTGTGCTGTGAATCCTCATTTTTTGAGAATAATTAACCACCAGCATAGTTTGATAGATTTCTCGCAGAAAATCTACTGGAACTTCTGCAAGATGCTCCACTGATTGTATTACAATGTATGTGGCTTCAATTAGATGGTGCTCTAACAGATTTTCTTCAAAACGTGCGGGACAATTTAAATCAAATGTTTCCTAATGAGTGGATTGAAAGAGGAGGACCATAGAATTGGCCGACCAGGTCTCCCGACTTGAGGTGTAGTGATTTTTTTCTGTGGGAACACATACAGAACATTGCATACAATATTCCACCTACAACACCAAATAATATGAAGGAAAGAATTCACGATGCTTTTGCAAACATTACACCGCAAACGCTTCAGAATGTCAAAGAATCGTTCCAAAAAAGGGTTCAGTTGTGCTTTGAGAAAATGGTCGCCACTTTGAACATTTAATTTGATTTTGAATGCTTTAATGTGTAAATTTATGTTTCTTTAAAATACGCTGAATTCTGGTCTTACTTATTCCAGATTCTAAATGAATTTGGCGCTGGCTCGTATGTGGATTTTCAATAATTGATCCAACTACTGTGAACTTATTTTCTTCGTTGCCAGTAACGTACTTTATACTCCTTACTTTCTCATGAGCTATGGACCCAGTTCTTCAAAAAACTTGTAATAGACTTTGAAAACCATCTTTGTTTGGACGGTTACGTGTGGGGTATGCTTCTGCGTAAATTCTCGAGGCTGATAAACAATTCTGATAACATTCACCTAGTACAAACATCGGCTTTAAATAAATTAACAACACCGACACAATGCATATTGCATACTGCATGGTCATACACTTCACGAAACTGTGGAAATAATTTTTAGAAAATTTTGAACACATTCATTGGAAGACATGTTTTTTGCATCAAAAAAGCAAATGGGGTGCAACTAAGGACTCGGTTCACATCGGCGACTTAGAACAGGAAATCATTATATGTGTATTAAACAATAAATAAAACTTTTGTTTGACTGAAGGTATTGCCGCATTGTGCCATAACGTACGGGTGACCAGCTACAATGTAGCCTATGTCTTGTCACGTCATAATCGAGCACTTGGACCTTGTTAATCTAGAGGGAATTGAGTAAGGCCAATACTCAACCTCGAAGTAACTTTGAACTCGTCTGGAAGTCATAATTTGTCGGAAACATTATTTTCTTATCAGAAATAAAATCATAATTCCGTTGAGAATTAATCTTCAGGAAATTGTTTCAATTATGTCTTTCTATGCGACTAATAAATTCCCAGTTGATTTAATATGAATGGGTACCTGTTCTGTTGAATAAATGGAATACTCGAGTTTATTTTAAACGATTTGATCTTGACAAACGACCCGAAAAATTGTAATACGAAATTCCCAGATATATGT
Organism: Endomychus coccineus; assembly: GCA_958510875.1. Lineage (NCBI taxonomy): Eukaryota > Metazoa > Arthropoda > Insecta > Coleoptera > Endomychidae > Endomychus > Endomychus coccineus. The sequence continues at coordinate 173,779,487 of OY294068.1, read as the reverse complement.
ATTAATGTTGATTTGATTGATCTTCCCAATCTGAAAACGAACTCTCTGCCATTTAAAGTCGCTGCGATATGCGACCTTTGATTAATGGAGCTTTCAAATGTTATTCATCTTACTTTGAATTCTAATGTCACTGATATACCAACTATATCCAAATGTCATTCCGTGATTCTCCACGGCCACTTTCACAAATCACCAGTTAATAAACTGAACCGCATGCATTATTTTTCTGATCTACATGATTCAATTAGGTCTCTTCTTTCGAATACAGCAGAAGGTTCAAACTTGGCCAATGACCCTGCTGTAGAGAAGATTGATTTCTATAGAAACACAGTTGTTGGTAAGAATGCAGCCGGAAGAGATATTTAAAATGAGGAAGTTGTACACAAGCCCTATGAAATTACGGATGTGTTAAAAGGGAAAGTTTGACACAAAGTTTTAAATGTTAGTCTATGAGACTAGTTATAATAATAAGATCAGTCAAAAAGTTCCACGTTTTCAGCATGGTAGAAATTTGGCTAGATAGATGTAATTTTCATCGATTTCAGCAAGGTATTCGACAAGCTAAACTCCTCTTAAAAATGGACCAATTTGCCTTTTCTGATTGTATGGTTCTATTTTTCAAAACTTTCTCAAAGAATCGTGGACAGTATGTTCAATAATGGTTTTAAGTGCAATAATTTTCGACCGCAGGTGTCCCCCAAGGTGAAAATCTAAGACCATTTCTATTTTTGCTCTTTATCAATGATATTGTACAAGCAATAATTTCATGGCCATCAATTGTAACTTTCATTTTGACATGTTGCTATTTGTCATAGCAACTTATTTTTTTCGAAAAGCACCCTACTCATAAGCACCTAGCTGTAAGATTAATAAGTGGAAATCTCCCTGGCCTGACAGCTTTGATGAAAGCACTGAATTTATGGGTGAAATATGGAATAATTTCAAGAAGAATGTTGCTCATATTCTTCTTCTTCCAGATCTAGGCCAGAGTTGTTCACCAAATACATTAAATACTTTAGATTTTTATGATGAACTTGAATATGCTCAGATTCTGTACAAAAGGAGCAACTATTGTATGTTTAGCAATTCATTTTATTATTAAATAATTAATAAGCTTTGCTGCTAACGATACTCAAACATCAAGAAGATTATGTTCAAAAAACTTGAAGTTGTCAAAGGAATTCGAACCACAGCCAACTTTACATTATTATAATGTAAAATTATCATTTATTTTGTATGTGTTATGATTCAATTATTTCAATAGTTTTCCTTTATTTCTAGCAGTATAAAATTATTGAATTGTATAAAAAATAATATTTATTTTAGATTATTATTTGAACCTTCTTTTACTAGAGCACAGGGAAAGTAATACTTACTACTGATTAAAACTGCTTCTGATTTACCAAAATATAGTACCCGCTATTATTTACAATGAAGGTTTATATTTTTTTCTCTTTTTTCTAGTACTAATGAATTGTATAACGTAAGTAGAATGTTTCCTACTCTATTTAATTATCTAATCCTGATTCCACTAGAACATTAAAATATTTGACACAAAACCGCAATTAATGAATAAATCATTAGCGTACCATAGTAATAAGCCTAAATTGTTTTCCCTTTTCTCTAGTACTATAAAATTGTGTGATATCGGTAAAATATTATCTACTTTATTTGATTATTTAAGCCACATATTACTAGAGCACAGGGAAATTAAAAAAATATAATCTTACTATTTTCTGTTCCAATTCGTAACATTTCCTTTTTGTGTCCAATATAACAAATAAAACGACACATATGTCACTTGCCTTTGAAACTTATCAGGCAAAACATCAGAATGCCAATTTTTACTATTCCTATGCAACACTAACAACAGATGTCCCTCACATAAGTTTGTCTGTCACCAATTTAGTTCTATATCCCACGAGCCTAAATTAATATTCAGGAAATTCTTTCTCAGTTGCGAATTTTTTAGGAGGATTTCCCACGGCTAACTCTCCGGGAAAATGTTCAAAAATAATTTGAGCACTATGGAGATTATAAATGAACAAACAACTCCAAGCATACAATTCTACAGAAATTGAAATGACTGTACACAGCTGCAAAAAAATATCAAATAGGTTCAGGATGAGTGATTTAGAGTTGAATACTGCGAAATGTGAAATTACAAGTTTTACTAGAAACTAGAGCATATAGAGTTTACTTATACGATTGATGATATATTGTTGGAACGTTGTTCAGTGGCTAAGGATCTTGAACTATAAATGGATAATGAATCAATATTTACCTGCCATTTTCAGTAAATTACTACTGCTGCTACTCCAACATTAGGGCTTCTTCTAAGAACACTACAAATAAGAAACTATCACTGATCTTCTTAAAATACGTTTCAGCTACCAAGAAAATGTGCCTGTTTAAATAATATTCTGGGTTAATAATGCAAACAAGGGGTTACACTCAACTACAGATTGATCTGTTAAATAAATAGCTTTTTCGCTTATACATTTTCATCCCTTCTGAATTACCTAGATATTTGGCCCTACTGTATTCAAAAAATGATATTTTGAAAAATGGTGTGACCTGTATTCAAAATAAGTTCGGCTAAAGCTGATTTTCTACCATTATTTCCCTTTATATAGGCAAAATGTTGTTCATACCTAGTTAGAATAAATAAATAAATAAATATATGAATATATGTATAAAGAACATTTTGCCCATATAAAAAAAGATAAAGGTGAAAAATCAAAGTAAGCCGAGCATATTTCAAATAAAGGACACACCATTGCTTCAGAAACTTTATTATTTTTAAAAGACAGAACGGACAAATATATAGGTAATTCAGAAGGGAAGGAGATGTATAAACGGGAAAGCAATTTATTGAATATAGATTTATCTCCAGTTGAGGGCAACTCCTTGTTTCTAATTTAATTTAGCCATCTGATGATGACTAGTTGGTGGAAGGTGTCCAGTACTTTAGAAGTATTTTTACTGAATAAGGGTTCCTCATTTAAAGTTTTATAGTGTATCTACAGTGTGAACTCTCTCATAGTCGTTCTTAGAAATTCGTAAGCATTAAAAAATATTGAAACTCTGAAAATACTTTTTCATTCACTTATAAGAAGTAAATATCAATACTGGAGTATTATCTGGTGTCCTTATTTATGATAAACACATAATAGAAGTAGAAAAAATTCAAACATAAATTTTCGAACTTTTAACCTTTAAAATAGAACTTGCTTACTGTGCGAATATTAGCGTGTTGTATCTCTGTATTCCAGCTAGTAAATTATCTAGAGGCTGTTTTTTATAAGTCAAGCTCAATACAAGGAGGCTACATTGGGCAAAAACTTGTGAAGACGTTGAAAATGATATTTGGGGACTAGGCTATAAAATAGTAATGAAGAAATTTCAAAGCCCTGTGAAGATGGAAACTGAAACAAAAAAGGAGATTGCAAGGGTACTATTCCCGGCCCACACAGAGAATAAAGTCAGGGGAGATTATAGTGATGGCCTAGTAAAAACGTTCACCCTAAAAGAACTACAGGAAGCAGGCAGGAAAATGAAAAACGGCAAATCAGCTGGACCGGATGGCATTCCACCGGAAGTTGTAAAACTAATGGTGGAACGATATCCCGAATTCTTGCTCGATACCCTCAATGAAACTTTGAAACAAGGAATTTTCCCAAAGCCATGGAAGAAAGCTAAACTGGTTCTATTAAAGAAACCAAAAAAAGCAAACAATGATGCCTCATCATTTAGACCAATATGTTTGCTTGACACTCTAGGAAAGTTGATGGAACATCTAATAGCAACAAGAATAAGAGAAGAACTAACAAAAAATCAGTGTGAGTTTTCGGAGAGACAATATGGGTTCATAAAAGGGAAATCAACAGTGCATGCCATAGACGAAGTATGTAGCATTGTTGAAAGAGAGTTCAAAAAGACCCTAAAAACTAGGAAGCTGTGTGCTCTTATAACCATAGATGTGGAGAACGCATTTAATACGGCCGGATGGAACCTCATAATGGAAGAATTGGAAAAGAGATGGCTGCCGCCGTACCTTCTTCGTGTTATAAGAAGTTACTTTAGCGAAAGAAGCCTGGAAATAGATCGTGGGGAAGAAATGAAAATCAGTGTAGGTGTACCACAGGGCAGCGTACTAGGCCCATTGCTATGGAATATATTATATGACGGTGTCTTGAGACTTAGCATCGCCACTTGCGGTGGCATATGCGGACGACCTCATACTCATTGTAATAGCTAGGACCGAGGAACAGCTCATGAGAATAGCCAATGATGCATTATCTGAGATCAGTCATTGGATGAAGTGTATGAAGTTAAAACTAGCACCAGACAAAACAGAGGCAATGCTAGCCATCCCATAGGGAAGAAAAGGCATGGACAAGTGGAATTTTTATTGCAAGGACGGGTGATATTCCCAAAGGAAAGCATAAAATACCTAGGGATTGTAATAGACAAGAGCGCAAATTTTAGAAAGCACTTCACATATGTGGCCGATAAAGCAAGTACAGCCGCAACGGCACTTAGTAGAATAATGCCTAGAGTAGGAGGCAGTAGCGAATCCAAAAGACGTATCCTAGCATCAGTGGTACATTCAATCATGTTATATGCTGCACCGGTATGGGGAAAGGTGATGCAGGTCGCAAAATATAGGACTATGGCAGGAAAGGTACAAAGGAAGATGTTGCTGAGGATAACTAGAGGATATAGAACGATATCAACGGAAGCTGCAAGAGTACTTGCCAGAATTATTCCATTCGATCTAATGGTAGAGGATAGAAAAGTAGCAATAGGTAAGACGAAACAGGAAAAAAAGGAGATCCACAAAAATACCATTGCAAAGTGGCAAGAAAGATGGCTGGCCAGTGACAAAAATATATGGCTGCACAAGTTGCTGCCAGATATAACCCCATGGTACAGCCGGACTCATGGTGAAATTGGATATCATCTCACTCAGGCATTAACGTCTCACGGAAGCTTCCAAACATATCTTAAAAGAATAGGAAAGGCAAAGGATGACACGTGCTTATACTGTAAAGAAGCTCCGGATGATGCAGAACACACGTTGTTTAGATGCATAAGATGGCGACAAACAAGGGAAAGGGTATTGGAAGTAATTGGACATGAACTTAGACCAGATAACCTTATCCAAGAAATGCTGAAAGCAGAGGACAAATGGATAGTAGTCAACGACATGATTAAAGAAGTAATAAAACAGAAAGAAAATGACGAAAGAGAACAACAACTAAGGGGTCATGTGTGACATGCCAAAGGACATATGTTGAGGTCAAGAAAGACAGGTGTCATCATGTTGTAATGCGAGAGCGGGTCCGTGATGCCACTGATGAAGTTAGGAGGGGTTTTAGTAGGTAGATACACTGCATTGCACGTACGGCATTTGCTGCCATTGCACACACAGCGGTGCTAGTCAGTCCTACACTATCCGGTGTGATTGATCCAAACACCGGATGTCCGTAAAGGATTTCCCCTCTACTGAAAAAAAAAAGCTAGTAAATTATCAAATTGGTTGTGCTAACATATAAGAAAATTTCAATACCTAAAACATCTAAGAAGAGTAGTAGATTCTTTTCTTCTTTGTATTAATTCGAGCGTAATGGCATATGATGCCCTTCAGTGTGTAGCAGCCCTCGGGTATCGCCTTGGTCGTTATTTCCACGCCGCGAGCCATGATCGCCCTCATTACGCAATTGGTATATAAATAACTACAATGCACATACTGTACTGGCATGATTATAAATCAGATTGACGAAATAATCTTTATTTCCAAATTAATATAAGACATTGCGCTCTCGATGCATGCTATCACATCTGTAATAACAGATTGCTTATTGCTGAAATCAGGAGATCAGGATACCTTCTTGGATTGAAATATAGTGAACAACGCTCGGCATTAGTCGTATCGCTTGAGCTATTATGCGTTTACGTCATGTGGCGATTGCAACAGTGACACAACAACAGTGACTTTTCGAGCTCCTACTGGTAAACAGAAATAATAACAAGGTGGAAATAATTTTGTACTGAGCTAAGTACTTATTAGATAGAGGGAAAGGATGAAAATGGAATAAAGTTTATCTTTGAAATATCTTATTTCTGAAATTTAAATTGCCAAAAACAATATAATCATTTTCTATTAACTTCAATAATAGGTTCATTGCAAGTATACATTATTTATTGCAATATCAGTTATATGAAAGTAGGGAGATCATGAAAGATGCAGCTGAATGGTGAGTACCTAGTTATTTTTCCCTGTGTTGCTCGTGAGTAATTGTTAATTAGGCAACTTGTCTATTGAAGGAAAGTCAGATTCAGTTTGTATAAAATTGCTGTATCATCAGCATATCTGATAATTTTCCCACAACTGTTGAGTGAAGTGATACAGTATACCTACTAGCGTTAATGTGAACACGAAACAAATAACCGTGTTCATATTTAGGTGATTGTTCACATTACTGAGACTGTGTTATTCCGACAGAGTAAACAATGTAATAATGAAATAATGTAAGCTCATATATACATATTTTATATTATAAATTTTCATATTTCTCATTGAATATGTAAATCAATATTATTACTGGAAATATGACATAATTTTTGTTTCAACTTTCGTGCATGCCCAATTGGCTATCACAGCTTTCTCTTCTAGGTTTTTCACAATAACCTTGGTACAACACAACAGCATTGAAAAAATAAATTTGTGGTCAGTACAAATATTTTCAAATGAAAAATACAGTTTAGCGAGTCTCAAAACATGTTGGTCCATAGGTTGAATAAGTGGTAATACATTTGGTGGCATATACTTAACAACTTAACAAATATGGAATCATTGGTCGTTTTCAGTTCTCCCAAAGGTGGATGTGATGGAGCATTATTTAAAAGAAGCATGGGGCTTTCTCAGGCGATATTTCTGTCTAAGGAATATTTTCACCTACAACCAAATGTTTTCTCATTATTGTATTTTAGAAATACATTTTTGTCACTTACCTCGAGAACAAAATGATTGAAGAACCAATTTTTGAAAATTGCATTTTCGAAGTTCTTGTGTCTAAAGCATTGTCAAAATTATGCTCGTAGATTCTTTACGAATAAAGCAGTGAATGAGAATTTCGGCTTGACTTAAATTCACCCAGATCAAAAAATATTCCGTTATCTCAACAAGACCAACCTGAAAAGACATATCCTTTACAGATTTATATGAGAAAGGTCAAAGAGAGGAGATATGGAATACCATGCAACCACGCATATGATTGCTAGGGTAAACAAGCCTTAGAGAACAACATGAGCAATTCTGACTACTAACTTGACAAATTAGATTCCGAATAAAGATAAGAGAAAGAATATTGTAAATGATTATCTAATTTAGATTAGAGCAAGCAAAAGTGATCTGGTGTGAATATGTGAAAGAGTCGATTCTTATTTTATTGAAAAATATCATTGGTCGGAAAATATATACAACTAGACACTAGTAGACATCAAATTACGTGTTCCCTGTCATCAATAATTTTTCAATAAAGCCAATCAATATCGGAAAAGATGAACTATTTGAATTAAACTCACCAAAGTTCCGCGTCGTTGACTACCCAGATTGTCGATTCCAATTTCCGTTTTCTCGTCGCGCGACCTCACACGAGTTTTCGCACAAGATAAATAATCGATCATCTATTGAAAGATAGTTGTCAGTCCAGTCTTATTCCAAGTTTAATCATCTAAAATTCCAAGCGGAAAGTATTATTAAGATTATTCCAGCAATTATTAGACAAATTAATGTATAACGTTACAAGTATTAATGGAATTATTTGGATCTTCACGTTATTGAGTAGTTCACACAAGCGCAAGTACACATTAATGCGAGTCTACTGTATATATTTTAAATAAAATAAGTCCTAGCACTATTCCTTGTGGTACACCATAGTCAATTTCTTCGACAACACTAATAGCACCATCTCCACCTTGAATAGCTCTTGAACGAATTCATCCAACACCAATGCTCTCCTGTAACTGTAAGAGGAGGTCATGGTTGACAACATGGTGACAAATCTATGAGTATGCACAACCATTCACTGATTTCATCAAGAGTTTCTGTTGAGATGTTGGTTACATGAATCCGACTTGATTGTTAGAAATGATATAGCGAGTTGGTTTTATAATTTTACCGAACGCCTTCATATTTTATATTTGCAGTCGAACTATCTGGATAACAGATTTGAGGTTCAACAGTTTAACTTCTCAAGAAGTAAAATTGGACCAAATAAGCGGCTTTCATCTGTACAATCGTTACCTCTCTGTTGAAATATAAACGTTATATTATTACAGAGGCGCATTTTAATGAACATATTGTGTATAGAGGCAAAATAAAAAAGAAGAGCGGAAACTGGCGGGGATTTACGTAAGACCTCCGCAGCGATTTGATAGCGCGTAATCCAGGATCAAGAAAGTTGTATGAAGTCTGGATTTGGCGGGACAAGTTCAGTTCAACGTCATCCGGTCGCTGTTTAGAACCCGCGTGCAAAAAGCCGTAGAATTAGACACTAATTGTGTTATTCGGTTGCATTTCTCTGCTTTATCACAGTTTGTCACGAACTAAGAAAAGTTTATAATTGCACCTGAGATACAGCAAAATAAGTTTTCGGCCGGAACAACTTTAGCTTATTTTCTGTAAATGAAGTCGGTGGATAATGTCTTGTGGAAAGTAAAAGTATTCTCATTGGCAGTTTATAGCTCACTAATACAATATTTAATAGTTTGTAGATGTAGGAGCCTATTTGTGACTTTCATATTAGAACATGATAAGCATTTTTATTGTTCAAATAATTTCTAGACAGTTGATTTATAGAATGTTCCCTTCTATACATGAAGTTTTACAGAAACTGTAAAACATATTAGAATCACCAACAATTGATAATTTCTTAAAAGATGTAACTACGTATAGAATAATCCCTAATACCTCGATGAATATTCAATTAAATGGAGTAGGTAACTTTCGAAGAGTATTCAATTTTTTACATGTTATTATCAACAAGTTATATAATGAGGTTGACATAACATGAAAAGTAAACCACTATATGCAATACCGCTCAGCGAGGTTACCTTATTGTCATATATCATATATGTCAACATCGAGCTGAATGAATGTCATGGAGGGAAGTATCAACAAGGTGTACTCTCTAAGAAGGAGAAGTACAGTAGAGTTTCGATAACGCAAACTAATTAAAACCGGTGTTGTTCACGTTTTCGAAAAGTTCACGTTACTGGATATGTGCTCAGTTCGAGAAATAAATAAAGAAAATACATACATATTACGTAACTATATAATATATAATGTACATATATGTAATAAAGAGGTACAACATCATGTATGTACGTAAGTAATTACGGTGCACATGTATTATATATATAAATACATATGTACAACTTTTAACTAGATTCGGTTAAATAAATCCAATAATTTTGTTTGTCTAAATGTTTGTTTAGTGGAAAGTATGTTACTATTTGACACAATTTTTCAAGAGTTTGAATTTCATCAAAATCGCAATCATTTTGTTAGGGACATTCTAGACTTTTATCAAAAATTTCAGCTGCTTACCGATTCGAACGGTAGGCTCAGTATGATCTGGTATTTCATGAGATACTTCATCAAATAGCGATTCGTTTGGCAACAGTAGTACCTACATTATGTGAGTAGTACAAGATAGGTATGTTGTATTTACACATCCCTACCACAACTGATCACTTTTTACCTACTGAGCTTTATTTCGCCACTATGAATCTCGTGTTTTAATATGTACTTAAAATGGTACTTGCCCGGCAAAAAATCGCCTCGTACAGACACCTACTTGATGACATTATGCTACGTGGTTTCAATAGGCCATTAGACGCCTATTGAAACCACCTTTCCGATTCATATATTACCTGTATTTTCGTTTCAATATAACATGTACGCCACCAACATCTTTCTACTTCTGAATCTACTTCTACTTAATCTCCTCTTTCGGTTCTAGATCTATTTCGCGATCTCTTCCTTCTGTGTCGTTCCCTATCTTTGTCTCGTTCCCTAACCCACTCTTTATCTTTATCCCGTTCTCTGTCTCTTTCATGTCTTCTCATGGGGTTAGTAGGAGATTTAGATTTGCTTCTTCTACCCATTCAACTTTTTAGTTATGTATGGTAAAGAAAATTGTTCACGTTTTAGAATAGGGAAAATTTTGTTGCTCATGTAATGTATAAATATGTTTAATATTAATATCAGTGTTCACGTTTGTGGATGCTACATTACCAAGATTCTACTGTATTTATAAATTATGGTAGGGCATCATTGACGAGTTATGAATGATTTATGAATCAATCAGTACAGTAATGAGTTCTCTTCGATCACTTATAAATTATAACTCAGTTCTCAGTGAAACGTTATACAATGAATCCATGAAAGGTACGATGGTATAATTCCACCCTACCTCATCACCATCACCTGGCACTTTATTATATGGCGATCCTGCCAACCCTGTCTCCTAACCTGCACAAATGAAATGAAATGCTGCTTCGCGAACACAGGGCTTTGATTTTGTCCTGCGATTCTAGTCGCAGCCTTTTAGGCTGCCCCCTAAATAGACGGGCTTGGTCTGCACTCCATCTCCGTGAGTAGTCTTTGCAGCTAAGTCTGTAGACCGCCATCATTGCGAGATTCTTCATCGTTATTGATAGGGGTGCCACGCCCAGCAAGGCTCTTCCTCGTGGATGTAATGTCTCTCAGGCAGAGTCCCTGCTTTCTGTCCAGAAGTTTCTGGGCTGTAACCAGTTCGTTTCTCTCCCACCAAACTTGGACTGCATGACTGAGTCTTGGTAAATAATAGCTGAGTGGATCCACCTCAGCTACTTGGGCCTCAAACCTCTCTCCATGCCAATTGCTCAATAACACAGCCAAAAGATTATCATAGCATTTTGGCATCTAGTCTTCAGTTGCTTCTGCCAGAGTAGTTTCGACTCAATAAAACAAATTCATCTTTCTCCAATCACATTTTACAGACAGAACATCTTTCGATATTTCGCATAATCTGAGTAGAGTTATAAATGGATCATCCTAGAATCAGTAGAAAGATATAAAAAATAACGACAGTTACATTTTCAACGATCAATTACACTTACACTACAGTGTTCTTTCCTATATTTTGATAATGTAAAATTTCCCAGTAATCCACTTACTACTTATATATGCTTAGTATTTCACCGCTTGAAATTTACTAATTTCATTAGTAATTCCGCCCTATATTATCCTGTTCCAATTGATCAATCCACGTAGTGTATTTCCCTATATTGAAACTACAACGCCAGTTGTTGTTAAGATCTCCTATTTATTCCAGTTGTCAATACTATAGTCATGTTCATGGTTCTATAATATGAGTCAGATAAACAAAATAAAAATGTTTTATTATATCAATATGATAAATTATCACAAAGTAATAGCTTCCACTATTGAAGTTTAAAGTTTAATCTTTTTTATTATTTCAAGAACCTTCCTTCAATGATTATGATTAGTTAGTAGCGGATCCAGGATGTGGGGGGGGGGAAGTTAAACTTAACCCCCCACCCCTGTAGAGCCTTCACTGTGGTTAATGATATTATGGATGCACATACAGTTTGAGCGAACAAACAATTCTTCATTCGTTTTCATAAAACTGGAGTTTAAATTTATTCTTAAAAATATCTAAACATCTCAAATGTCTGGGAACAAACTTCGCTATACCATACTGGGTACTGGTATTTCGATTCGAAAAATCCCACAGTTGTAGGAGCGAACACTGACTAAAGCATGCATTTTGCAATAGATATTCCTTTCTTCATGTATCAAAACCGAACAAAAAACAGAAACGAAAGATAATTCATCCATTCTTGTTCCAAACAGAAATCATCTTAATGATATCAAAACGTGTCATCAAAATAGTTGATTACATGTAGTGGCAAGGCCTCAATCTGTTGCAGCTAACATTAATTTACTATTATGTTATGATGTCATAGAATTAATGATAGCCCAGATGAATAATGTATCAGAAATCACAAGTTCAGCTGAACATTCTTCAAAAAATATGAGCTTGTAATAATAACTGTCAGTTTCGTCATGAAATATAAATAAAATGGTGTAAATATTTTTCAGGGAAGTCGAGCTTCAAAAATTGATTGTAATAATAATGTCGAGTTTTGATGTGTGACCTGTTTGTGGAAAGTTCTGTAATTCAGTCAGCTTTCCGTAACAGAACAGGTGTTTGACAAACGTCAGTCGCAATGAGGGTTGCGGCTTTCATCTCCTCGTGCGACACGTACTTGAGAACTGACTCAGTGGAGTAGGAAATTGCGACCTCATAATTCGTTAAATATTGATCACATGAGTTTGGAACGTGTATCAATAATACATACAGACAAACATTGTTCCTAATTATCTATTTTCCTTTGTTACAGGTAAGTTTCGATGAATTCTATTATCTAGTGTAAGGTAAGGATAATTAAACTCCTAAATACATCACATTTTATTATGAAGAACCAACCGTAAGTCCATCATATGTGTGTGGTAAATAGGATTTTCGTACATGCAGTTGAAACACATTATCGTAACTGATGGGCTAGACGAAACGAAATAAGATTTCCGAAGTACTCACTGAATTTGATAACATCATGAATATAATTTATATAATTTTTTGGCGGTATTTTTGATAGTAGTCATTTCAGAAGGTTGCGTAATAACTTACCTAAGACGCTAAAAATCAGTGGCGGCTCGTGAGTTATGAAAGAGAATGGGCACAAGGAAAAATCGCTAATTTGGCTCAAAATAGTGTCACATACTTCCTTTGCAATAACAGCTCTGTTATCTCCAGCTGTCGTTTTTTGTTAAGCAGGTTCTTCATTATTGCGTTCTTGTTCTATTGTCAGTAGAATTTCCAATTCGAATAATTTGCCGTTGGAATTGTTCAATTGCCTTTTACAGTTGAGCACTGTCAATCCCGCGCATTTGAGTCTGATTAAATAAGATTTCAACTGGCATGATGGAATGAAATATTTTCGACCAGTAGAGTAATTCCGGGCAGTTCAAATGTTTCAATAAACCACTCCTGTTTCTCTAATAATTTTTTTAATTTTACAATTAATTCCCCGTTCTCAGTAGTTATTTTTAATCTGGCAACAGTGCCCTGAGGCTAGACTCTCTATATATCTCAAACGGTGAGCATGTGTTGTTCAACACAGTTGCCGTTTTTCCGACCAGTCAATCGCCAAATAGCCTGAAACAGCGAAAATGGCAACACCCTCTGAAGGCTTGCCTGCCGTCCGCCTTTAAGTTCAGTACAGTCGGTGTGGTACGGAATACGACACATGCGTGTTGCGTCGGTGCCTGTTTTGTTTTATGCGGGTATAATGGTTGAGTGACACCACGCGAAATAAGGTTAGATTAGAATTCGTCTGTTCGGTAAATTATTAATTGTAAAAATGGACAACTAGTGGAAAGATTTTTAGGGTTGTACGATGTTAGTTCGGGAAGAATTTATTCAATTTTTTAATGGAAACATTTCAACGATTCTACTTTGCGAATAAATCAGACTTACGACGGCATCTGTAATGGCGGGACATTTAAACGGTCTTCAAACAAACGAACGTGAGTTTTAACATAGTAGGAAACAGAATTCCCTGTAATGCTCGAACTCGATGGAATTTTACATCACGTGCAATGTTTAGTTTACCATCCATAAAAATAAAGACAAATTAATTGAAACATTTGATTTTATATTAAACAGTGATGACTTTTCAACAGATCAGGTTCCATTAAATGCTGCTGTTGGTTTAAAATCTTATTTAGAAAATGAAAAATTTTTGTTTTTTCTTGATACTTTTAAATTAATATGTGAACAAACTGATCTTATTTTTCAAATTTTACAACATAAATTCACTAATATAATTCACTCAAGAGATCGTTTAAAACATCTCATTGATAAAATTTCAAGTTTCCGTTATACAGAATTTCATTTTAATATTTTATTTGGAAATTATTCAACTGATGAGGCTTCTCCCGTGAAAAGGAGGAAAACATATAATTTGGTAGACAAGAAACTACATTACAAACAACTTTTTTATGAAATTTTAGATACTATTAAAGGTCAAATATTGAGATTCGATTTTCCGATTTACATGAATTGAAGGTTTTCGATTTGACGAATAGAAGATTTTTTGAATCTTTTTCCAAAGAGTTTCTCAATACACTTTCAGATAACTTAGTTCTAAAATATAATTTTTTTGATAAAATAGCGCTGCACAATGAATTATGCGTTGTATACTGGGATAAAGATATTTTAGGCCAGTACGACAGTCACGCCGATATGATAAAATATATGATAGATAATGATTTGCAATAAGTCTTACCTCAGTTTCATAAACTACTTTGTTTGACAGTCACCATTCCTGTCACGTCGGCATCGGTGGAGAGAACATTTTCTACTCTCAAACGAATTAAAACATACATGCGAAATACAATGGGCCAAAATCGTTTATACAATGTTAGTTTAATATCTATTGAAAAAGATTTAGTAAAACACTTAAAACATAATGATACATTTTATGATAATATTATTGATCATTTTTCGCAAATTAAAGACCGTAGAATTTCGTTAATAAATAAAAAAGTTGATAAAATTAATTAAAAAAAACAAAATATGAAAAATTCCAAAAAAAAGAAAAAAAAAGAAAAATCCAAAAAAAAATAAAAAACAAAAAACGAACGAAAAAAATTTGTGGGCAAGAGAAACTCTATACCTCCACGTTGGTTCTTGCTGGGTTACAATTAATTTTGTCACTGAAGTAGCTGGTACGGTCGCTGCGCGAAGGTTAAATTAATTGACTGAATATAGTATGTTTTTACAAAAACGTTTTATGTCTCCTCTCTCAAAAAGTTCACGAGCCGCCACTGGTAAGAACAGCGCAATGTAATCTACGTTTGACTAATTCTTCAAGAATTATCGTTCGTTTTGATGATCGAGAAAGAAGGCTTGAAAATGACTGCAAATTTACAAAGAGAATGTATCAATATTAAGTCCGCCCGGCTTAAAAAAAGACCAAAAGCGTTCAAAAATTTATCCATTATACACGTATCGAATAATAACAACCATTTGCCGATGATTAGAGGTGTCTGTAGTTTCATCAGTCTCCAAAGCTATGAATGACATTTGCAGATTTAATTTCTTTTAAGGACGTTCCATACAGTTAGCGGGGGGAAATGCTAGAGGGGAAGAGGGACGGTTGCGGCAAGAGAATAGTTTGACAACGTCGCGCGAGCCTTCGATGTATTTACATATACACATACGTTTGTTGTCGTCTGCTTTCGCCGGTTCGTGGCCTGTGTTGTATTTATAATATTAACATATTTAATTTTTAATTTAATGGTAATTATTATTCATTATTAATTGTTTTATAAAATGAAACCACAAATATTTTTTTAAAAATATATACAAACTAAAAGTATATTAAATAATAATTAAAATCATATATGAATATTATTGTTATATTTGTAGATTTTTGTTTATAAAAATGGCCAAGACCCAAAAAAATTGGAACCTCCAAATAACACAAAATGAAAAAGATACGGAAATTATTCGATTTGAAGGAAAATTGAGAAAAAAATATAAAGTTGAACAGTATTTACGAGGTAAGATGCTGAGCAAATTGGAAAAAGAAAAAATGTTGCTGTTATTGAATAAAAAGATATTCCTGTTGACGGTGAAAGGGTTACTGATCTAAAAGCTATGGCCAAGAAAATGTTTTGCGATAAATGTGATGATAAATTGGGCTTGTGTGATATCGAAAAAGAATGTGTCCAAAGATTAGGATCAATTTTTGATGTTAAATGTTCCAAATGCAATTATGTAAAAAAAGTTCACTCAAGTGAAAAATATCTCAATCCTGTGACAAAAGGAAGTTTATTTTCAATAAATAGTAAAGTCGCACTAGGTAAGTGTGTATCACTTATTTTTTGAAGAAAAAAAGTTACATTTGTTTATTTTTTTAGGAGCATTGAATTCTGGATTAGGACCGACAAAAACAAATAAATTCCTAAAAACATTAGAATTGCCAGGGGTTAGCCAAAATACTTTCAAAATACATGAGCGTTTAGTGTGACCAGTCATCGAACAAGTTGCAACAGAGTCTTGCTTAGAAGCCTTTGCTCTTGAAAAGACGTTGACTGAAGAAAATATACATACACACATATAAAAGTGTAACCATAAAATCATATACACATGCATATACTTTCAATCCTTACACAACAGAAAAAATTTTGAATGCTATTTTGAATGTTCGTGCCAATTGCGACGTTGTCAAATTTTTTTTTTCAAACTTTCTTTAATTTATTTTTTATTGAACAAATCAGAGGATGATTACTAAATTTGGTATGTACTTTATTAGTAACATATCCTATAATTTTAAAAAAAGAAAATCAAAATTCATCGAGCCTATTTTGTTTAAATGGAATTTTCAGCTACTCTCCCATAAGAGTATGTGTTAAAATCACAATATTTTAAAATTCATTATTTCGAAAACGGAACAGAGAATCGATCTGAAATTTCTACCAGAGTTTTGAAATAACAATATCTATACCTGGTTAAAATTTCGTCATGAAAATCTATCTCTATGGAACGTCCTTAATATTTCCTGCTTGTAAATTTGCAACATTGCATCTATCAATTCTTCTGAATAGTTTTTGAGACGCCTTTAAACACTTGTGAACCCGAACCTTCCATATGTTTTGCAAACATAGCGTCTAATTCATCTGCAAAGCTGATAAAGCCTTCATAAATACCTGGATTTTCCGACGTCAATGTCTCATCATGGCCTCGTAACGCCAATTCAAAGCCTCCGCAAAATTTCATTCACATAATTAACCGGGGATAAATATGACGATTTTTTTCCACAACTTCGTTGTACCTAATTTTGTGTCGCTAATAAGCACTGTCTAACTGTTCCCGTATGTCCACTTTGCCGAAAACTCTAAAATCCATGTATGCATTCATCTGAGAAACGGAATTTTCGTGTTTCTTTGCCCTCTCTGCGATGTGTTTCAAATCATTCCACGCACTAACCTCTTTCTTAAAAATTAAGCACATGAACAAAATAATTTATTTGTTACTGGAAATGATAGCGGGTTTTTAAAATATTTTGCACACAATTAATTTCCATATTGTAATTAAGAATCACAGAGATTGCAAATATCCGTAAGAGTTGAAAATCGGAATACGGTTGTATCAACAAAGTTACTTCGAGTTCTATGATGAATTCAAACAAACCAAACAATATGAAATGTTACATTCTATTGTTATTTTTGGTTATGCGTGATTCTAAATGCTGTAAAACCGAAAATATTCCAGCAAGATACATCATTCGCCAGAGGATAAGACAACTGGAATGATTCCAGTTCGTGTAATTGAAATTTCAAAAAATTGAAATTACGAACTTTGTACAGTTAGCTGTTTTAGCATTTATTTTGGTTACAATAAATGCTCTAATCGCGATAGAAATTGATTCAAAGTTAATCAAAATTTAAACTGATATCGCCATAAATGGGTATATTATCTTCAAACTTGTATTATACTGTTGTATGAAAGATTAGATTATGTTATCTGGTGAAGAATATACTATTATCGATGTGAAAACCTTCCTGTTGACACTAGTAGATGTAAATTGGCGGGACACGTTATCAGCTAAACTGGTCATTTGATTTTTCCCCACTTTGACTACATGAGAGGAAACCATCTGATGGAGTGTCCTCCAATACAATGGCTATGAATACTGGTGTTCCATAGGGACTTGTCTTGGCACCAACTTTGTTTCTGCACCATATCAACGATCTGTTGGAAGTGACCACCACTCCTGTCCACAGCTATGCAGATGCTACATTGCATACCGCTTTCTCATCTAGAGTAGGTCCTCTATACCATCCAATCAATGGTAACGATTTTGAAATGAGCATCCGATAATTTAGTAGAGTTTAATGCAACCAAAATTCAAGCTCGCATCTTCTCCAAGAAGGCGGATCCCTCAATCCCTAATATGATGATGTCAACTACAAGCATTCCTATGAAGTTTTCCATAACAATGCTCGGAATCGCCACCTACAGCACCCTCTCATGGGATTTCATGTGAGGTCCATTGCAAAAACCGCTTCACAAGAACGTTTCCTACTCCGTGCCAAGAGCTACTTTACATCCCAGCAGCTCCTCATATACTACAAAGCATTGTTCAACCTGTCCTGGAGTACTGTTTTCATGTTCAGAGTTCGGTTCCCAAACATACGCTGAAGCTCTTGGATTCTATCCACAAGAGAGCTATTCGTCTGATTGATGATGTCACACTGACGAATTCATTAACCTTTCCAGAACATCATGGAAAGGTGGGCGATCGCTCCTTTCTCTATAGATATTTCTGTGGTCGGTGTTCATCAAAAATCTCGTCTGTTATTTCAACACGAGAGACTCCAGATATGCGAACTAGACGAGCCCAGCTAATCATCCCTTCAATGTTATGCTCGAGACTAGCCGAACTTCTTCCTACCAGACTTCACTTTTCTATCGAACGGTGAAGTAGTGGAACTCTTCCCTCAGTGAGGTATTTCCCTATGCCTATAATCTCCAAACCTTGAAAAGAAATTCGAAAGCCTATCTCCTCTCCCAACATTCCACTGCTGGCTCACAAGATGTTCTTAGCACATTATAGGTTTTGTTCTTGTGTAGTCATGGTATAGAAAAAAAAATCTTTACAATGTTCAAAATTGTGTACCTATATGTAGGAAGTTGATACAAATCAGTAATATTGGTACAGAACAGACCTTTTCTATCGAGGTCATAAATCTTAAACACATCTGTTTAACATTGTACGTACCTGGCTCTTAGGTATTTGGTGTTAGACTATTTATCTCCTTCATCAAGATATGACATATTGAACTATACAGAAGTTTTTTAATGCTACTAAAACGTTCGAACTGAGAAATTTAATGTAGAATTTTCTGAATAAACTCATACTTATGACCTTATGAGCATTGTGGAAACGAAAATATCCTACAATTAATAATTATACATCTAAACGGAAATATGTGAAGTGTAGGATATAAACATGAATAAAACAGTAGGGGAACCATGCAATAACCGACGATTTCATGCCTAGCTTAATCTAAACGGTCTCATAAAAATATCCTTTGTACACGAGAATATTCCAATGGGATTTGCGGGCACTAATAGTTACTATGAGTGATGTCAGCATATTTCAGCGTTTTGATAAGCGTTGGGCGTTCGCAAAGAATATACGGTATTATTATTGTCATTTTCTCCGTTGCCTCGAGTAACATTTAGTTATATTACAACAACTGACGCTGCTGGTTGGAAGTGTAATTTACAGTAATGCGGGTTTTCTTAGTAGCATTATGGCTTGCAGGCTCTTGCGGCAATCTGCATACGTATGGGCAGCATTTCGCAGCTATCCTGATCTTCACTTAGCAAGCCACTGACATTACATTGAATAGAAAATCGCTACTAATGAGCATCGACCTGCGTTTTTCTTTCCAGATGCGACTTATCTTAATCCCTAAGATTGCTCACATCACTGCTTGTGCTAATTTGATAATGATTAGAAATCATTGAGAAACTCTTTCGATTGCTTTCTTCTGCATTTTCATTTATTGAATCATCCGACGATTTTAATAACGTAAACAAAAAATTGTTTTGTAAGTTGTGTTGATACCCACCCACCGATTTTTTACTGCCATCTACCATTCATTTTCCCTCTCCTTGTTCACTAGTTCTGATGTGAGTATGTTATCCGTGACTAGAATAATCGGATGAATCAGATCTCCAAGAATGAACTGAAAATCCTTTATCATTGTATGTGTTATTGTCGTCTGGAGAAAATGTTATCTTCCTTTGAGACTTGGTACCTCTAAAAGATCATCCACTACCAAACATCCTTCGATGTGTTCACTTGGATGGTGTTCTCTCTCACTTTCTTAGCTCTTCTGATCCGTAGGCTTGGTCTAGATTTCTTCTTTCGAGGAAAAACTTTATAGTGACTTGTGACGCGTTTTCAAAAGCTCCCTTGTTGTTAAGGAAAGCACAGAGAGCTGTTTTTTTCTGTTCTAGTGCCTTCTCCAGCTTACATGTCAGGTGATACGGTACGGTTTCGGATGATGATCTTCCCACTCTATATCAATGCTGATTATGGTGACTTCTCCTTTCACTACTGTGTTTCTGAGGAAATTACATTTTTTCTTGTTTATAATATGAAAAAATGAGCGACTTATATATCTGTAGGACTGGCGTAACTACTGCCGGTCCAACCGGTGCAATTGCCTGGGGCCCCCTGGTACAAGGGCACCCAAGGTTTTTTTTCATTATGATATCATTTTACACTCTAAGGTATGTTATAATTGTGTGACACAAAAATATTAATTGATTATTTTAATAAAAATAGGGATTAAATATTTTACAATGAGAGCCTCTTTGTCAATGAGAGATCTTTGTCAGAATATTTGACTTTCTGAGACCCCCAATATTTCACAATTTTACCAAATTTGAGGCCTCCAAATTGTGAAATTCATCATTTTAAAATTGATAAAATTGTGGTTTCGAAAAACTGTGGTTGTTTTCTTGCTTTCATGTCTTGGAACGGGGCCCTGTTGCGAAGGAATGCAGAAAATTTCGCGAAAAATATTATGATGTTGTCCCTGCGTAATTTGTCTGCAGGATCAAATTTGTAAGATACATTCCATCAGGGAATGGGCTAACTAATTGATCGAGTATTTTACTCTTTCGGCCAGCTTTTTGGACGTCTGCTCAGTTATGATACTGTTTTTAACCATTCCAGTGACCGTTGCAATAGCAGAGCGCTCCTTTTCAAAATTGAAAATGATGTAAAATTATCTCTAAAATCCGATGGGGCAACAGAGACTGGCGGACCTAAGTCTGTTGATCAATAGAGAGCAAGGTGACGAACTCGTTAAGAGGAAACCTGGATGAAATAATCGAAAAGTATGTCAAGGCGAAAGTTCGCAGGGCGAGATTTTCAAGATTTTTACCAACATATAAGCGTATAGATTATAGGTTGTGGATTGTAAGATTACAAGATGGATAGCGAGATTGAAATTAAACATGGATAACATAGAAAACACAGAAAAAGTTTTCATGTGACCTTTGTTGCTATTAAATTGTTGTTGCACTGGGGGCCCGGCAGGGTTAGTTATGACACTGTTGGGATCTTTTTTTCACCCTCTTTTGGTAGCACCTTCACCCTACTCCAGATTTGTAGGATACCTCCCAAAGCTACTCCTATGAATTATCATGAGTGTTGGGGTGATTCCCTCCTGTAGAAGCGCCGGGAAGACACTGACAACACCTGGAGACTTGTATGAATTGAATAACTTCATCGCCCAGATTAGTAAATTCTCTGTGCAAATCTCCGTAGTATTAGAAGAATCTCGTCAGTCTCCAGAGGTTCATTATATAATTACAACATGGAAATAGTGTTTCCAAAAGAACGTGGGAAAAGTGTTTCCAAAAGGACGTGGGAAAAGTGTTTCCAAAAGAACATGGAAAAAGTGTTTCCAAAAAGAGCTTCACTTTCTACGCGGGACCTTCCATGTTACATCTATCTTTTTCCTTCAGGATAATGTTGGTCTTACTGTCCTTTTATTGTGCATTGGGATTGCCATGGCACTAGCGGGATTGAGGATATTTTTCTCTGCAGATTATCTGGAAGCTCTGAAGCCTAGCTCTGTGGAGGCTGTAGCTATAGACATCTTATCTCGTAGTGACCAATTCTTTATTCCACCAAGGGGGATACATTTTTCCTTGGGTTCCTTCAAGGGGCAGCCTGATTTGTATGCAATCACTATCCCTCCTTTTTACTATTCTAGTGCATTGTACCCTTTTGGTGTACTTTCAATTGTTGCTTATTGAAGGTTGCATTTTTATATTGTATCGAACCTTCGCGAATCAGTATTTGGGGATTGTTGCTTGAAGGTGGTGGGTTTATATCTTTGGATTCAATTTCGTAATGCTACTAATACGTACTAATTAAGTCCAGATCTATAATATTTGAATTTTTCTCTTGATTTACTTGGATCCTATAATCAGTCCTAAAATAGACACTGAAAATAATTATTCCCTCGGCTGATATTGAATTATGCAGAAAATATTCTTGCAAGGAGATATTACACATATTCATCAAGTACAACTCAAATCACAAAAGGATGTAGATAAAATTGCTAAGAATTGTTCGATATCCTTAAGTTGCTTAACACTATAACACTATAAATAAAAAATAATCACCCTCATCCACTAAAAATACTCTTAAAGTGCTGAGATCTCTCAAAATACTTAAGTAAAGATGTGATGAAACCCCAAGTTGTTTACTTAAGTCGGCAATGAACACATTCAAAAACAGACGAATGTTACTTGAGACAGTCTCGGAATAACCTGCCATTACTTATGTTATGGGACACTTTCAACGTGTCAACTAAAAAAAAGACATGCATGCCATGGGTCTAGTGTGTACAACGTTGAGTAGGACATGCGAAGGAGAGAAAGCGATAGCAGAGCGTTAGAGAGTTTATACTGGATGCTTACCATGTGGCCAGCAATGAGGGACCCTCCCGATTGTTCATCGAACACTTAGGGTAGTTGGACTGTTTGAGAACACACTGCAGGGCTGTTCTCAATGGAGGGGGTATAATGAGCCCAATGAGGATTATATACTCTGACAGATAGGTCACTCTCCTGAATCAATCCAGAATCCAGGGAATAAATTTGTATGAACAATAGAATTGTAAAGAATATACTAGGTATAGAAAGTGCTTCCACGTACAAATTAGAATTGCAATGTAATTTTGATTTGCGCGTACTGAACTATCCGTGAAGTCTTCTGATGTAGGGTAACCCATAAACGCCGGCCCTGCAAAGCTTCTACATTTCTTCAATCCTCATGCTGCACCAGTTTCAGACTAGTTTCAGCGTACATGAATCTTTCTCATGTTGAGGAAGCTACTTTACCCCATTCGAAAATCTAATTATTGTTGTTTAAGATAGTGCGACAACAGAGAAGCTTGTGGCACAAAGCGCGTGTAGTTTCGGCTTCCTGCACGAGAAGGCGAGGGCAAGACGTCTCTGAATCGTCCCGGTATACAATGTATCACAAAGTTGGCGGCTAGTTTATTGCTCCTATGCATTATCTGACATGTGCGAAATAAACCGCTGGCGGTCGCGCATTTATCACAACAAGTCAGAGCATTTAGATTAAGTTTTCCGATTTAGAGAGCGCAGCTTTCAAATCGGCTTGATTGATTCCGCAACGCGCCACGCGTTATACATGTTTAGCGGAAAGTATTTTTTGCTACGTGTGCAATAACCCAACTTTTGCCTCTGTATCTGATTTTCCGCAAGTAAAATATAACCTAATTATAGATAGAACGTAGCGATGGAGCGATACAACAATTCGTTCGTTATTGATTAGTTTTTACGCGATATACGGAATAGTCTGGAAGTTCTAAGTTACTGTTTTATCTACAGCAGTAAAATCATTCATATACGTTAATATCATAGCACAGCTCATAGTAAAACAAAACTGAATGTAAATATAATTATTTGATTTCAGCGTATCGGTCTTTACCACATTTAAATTAATTACGAATTTAATGATGGATTTGCAATAATACATAGCACCTATATAATGATTTATTGACAATTGCTTCCCGACACACCGGGATCACGAAAATAAGTTATTAGTTAGATTCCAATGATTGCAACAATATTGTTGAATATTATTATTCAAATAATATATATAAACAAGTTTAAAGTTGCTTTGCCTAATTGGCCACAATCTTGTGTAAGTATATTAAGAGATATAGAATTACATTTTCTGAATTATAAAGATAACTTAGATAATTTAACATAAGATTATAAAGATGAATGAAGATAAAACATTGAATCATAGTCGGGATTCGAACCCACATTACAGGTTGTCTAGACCAGAGTGTTTTCTAATTACCACTTGGTCCCGTCAGATTCTTATATTTTTGTAAATATAAACCTGTGAAAGGATAGTTAGATCATTGATGAACACAATGCGATTCGGTGCTCCGATTCCGATATAGATCGACTATTCACGCACTTTCATCTGAAGTTCAATCATCTATACTTACCCAGAACATTTCTCAGTCAGCTCTATTGAAATATACAAGAACCGGGATGCTGTCATTGAATAAGTACTGTCAAGAGTAATTAACAACCATAGTAATACTCTAACCTGAAATCCTCACTTCAAAACGAATGAACACAATGCATTGTGTTCATCAATGATCTACTATCCTTTCATAGGTTTATATTTACAAAAATATAAAAATTTGACGGGACCAAAGTGGTGTAATTGGTAAACATCCTGGTCTAGACATGCAGTAATGTGGATTCGAATCCCACCTATGGTTCAATTTTTTACGTTTATTCATCTTTATAATCCTATGTTAAATTATCTCAGTTATCTTCATAATTCAGAAAATTTAATTCTATATCTCTCAATGTACCTACACGAAATTGTGCCCAATTAGGCAGAGAAACTTTAAACTTGTTTATACTCACCCTAAACATTTCTCAGTCACTTCTATTGAAATATGTAAGAACCGGGATGCTGTCATTGAGTAAGTACTGTCAAAAGTAATTGCCAACCATATTAATACTCTAACCTACAATCCTTACTTCAAAACGATTGAACTTTAGATGAATGTGCGTGAATCATAGACCTATTATCCTAAGGAGACGAAACATCTCATTCATAAAACTCCATTTGACTTGTCGCAATGATTATATGAAGAATGTCAAAGAAAACCAACGGACCACTTTGTCGTCGAGTCATAATTACTCCTTATTGGCAAGGCTGTAACTATGATTGAAAATTTGGCACCACTTGTAAGGCAACAAATACCTACGAGAAATACGGAAGCTGTCAAATTGCGTAGTACAGAACAAAGTTCTCATTCATAAAAGGTGCGCGGCGTTGTCGCCTTCTGAACAAATGATGCAATGGAATGGAATAGTTTTAAATTTGAAAATTTAAATATTCTATAATTCGATTGCACCGGGATATCAAATATTATCTTGGTCAAGGGTGGTTGTGGAATCTAACTAAAACGTGTGTCTTACTTTACGTTTGAAATAATTATGTCATAATTAATTTGAAGTTTCTAAAAGTGCGAAATTTCGCAATTTTATACGAATATCGTAACACTCAGAACTCTTTAGCGCTTTGGACTCCGGGATTTTCACGTGGCCTATCGAAATTAGAAGGTTCGAATTATCTAAAAACATAATTGCATGAACGCCAGACGTCCTATGTATTTAGCTACGAACGAAATCATTTTGACATATGCCTCGAGGAGCTCGCTGCGCGTAAGTTAGAGTTTATACATTTTACCTCGGTCTTGTTAATTTGGGGCCGTTTCATGCCCCGTGCGACCGGTGCCAGTTGTGATAAAGTGTTTTTGGCTATTACCCACTTCGTGTATATTTTAGTCGGGAGAAAATTCCCTTTGGTACGTCGCACGTTAGAAGCGCGTAGCTGAGATCTGAGAATAGCTCAAACTGTTTTAATTAAATTTTCTTATTTAATGGACATTTATCGAAAAAAGAAGGGCCGTCGGTCACGGTCCGATACTAAATCTAACTACATGGAGCGAAAACGGCACACGAAAAGTCGTCGTAAAGCCGTATTAGGTACAACCAGTTTGCACTTTTCTAACTCGCGTACTACGGGCTTCTCACGTGAACGTCATTCGATTTACGGAAAATTAACTATTTCAAAACAGTTTTTGACCCTGATTGTGGCTATCACGACCTCTGAAAAGGTTCAAAAGTCACATAATTATTTCATAATTTGTAGTTCATTATTATTTTACAACTGAAATAAATAGGTATGAAATTTCTAGGTAATTGATGATGTCAGTGTGACAGTGACATAATTATCTCAAATGTAAAGTAAGACACACGTTTTAGATTTCACAACCACCCTTGACCAAGATAATTTTCGATATCCCGGTATATTCCAGGTTACCATAAGTTATGGAATATTTTTCACAGAAAACGACATTTCAACAGTATTGCTTCTAATATAACCAATAAATAATGCTATGGACGTTTTTATAATAATTACAAATCTCAATCTGGGTGAATAGTTGATCTATGGAGGAGCATCGAATCGCATTGTATTCATCAATGATCTACTACCCTTTCAGAGGTTTATATTTACGAAAATATAAGAATCTGACGAGACCAAAGTGGTGTAATTGGTACACCCTGAACTAGACATCCAGAAATGTGGGTTCGAATCGCGCCTATGGTTCAATGTTTTACGTTTATTCATTTTTATAATCCTATGTTGCATTATCTAAGTTATCTTCATAATTCAGAAAATTTCATTCTATATCTCTTAATATACCTACACGAAAATGTGGCCAATTAGGCAAAGAAACGTTAAGCTTGTTTATTCTTACCCAGAACATTTCTCAGTCAGTTCTATTGAAACATATAAAAACGTAAATCAAAACCAAGAATTTATTGAGCAATGCTTGGTGTTTAAATTTTTAAAACAGATTTTTCTTAGATAAGATATACATTCTTCAACGTATTATGTTGGATGTTGGTATGCGGAAGTTTCTTGGTATGTGAAAGCCTATTATCGTTTTACTATAGCTACCAGAGTCTGTATTGTACTCTTCACGGATGACCATAACTTTTACGCAAGTATATTTTATGGGCCATGGAAATCGCTGGCTGGATCCCCAATTAGATTTTCCCTTGGCGTCCTCTAAAGGTGCTAGTTTTATAAAAAGTCAAAGCAGAATATGCAAGATTTGTACATGATTCTCTCTTGTTGTTACTGTTGATGAATTCGAAGAAATACCCTAATTCATGAAAACCTAAGCGTATCTCCTCAAAAAATGTTGATTTTAGGATCAAAGTGGCTCATATTTCTTGTAATTATAATCGATCGGCCAATCTGATGATGGAAAAAATATGTTGTGCTATTTAAGAAAACGAAATGATTTTAAATTTGCCACTTTCATCACATATTTACTTTTCATTTCACACTTTCATAACTCAGTAGTAAGATATCAAAAAATCATCAACTATTATAAATTAATTAGTTTCGAATATAATAGCAAAAACACATACCCCATATCAACAAATCACCCTCATCTGGTGAACGATGGTTCAATAAAATCTGATCTAGGGCCGTCGCTTCAAAACAAATAACAAACCGTCGTTGGCGCGGTATCCCATATCTGGAAAGCAGAACAAAATATGTTGAAGCCAGAAATATTTGCAATGAAATCATAAACCCTTTGGAATAGGCATATAATGCCAAAATAATATCAAAGCGTATCGAATGCCCGAATGACTCCCGTTCGTTTTGGACTTTTGCCAAAGCAATTGCTGGAAATTTCTCTTCGAGATCATTCCATCTCCTAACCAAAGGTTAATTAATAAAAAGTCAACCTTCCTGCTGGAACGTTTGCAACAAATCCACATTTGTATACACAAGGGAAGAACTCTCCCAAAATTACTGCCATCGATAGCCATATACCTGAAATTGTCTTTCGCCAGCGCACAATTAGGCGCATTCTGCTTGATCTAAAAACCAAGAAGACTATGGGGCCAGACGGAATTCCACTTGTCGTTCTCAAGGAATGTGCACCCGAATTAACACCAGTTTTCTGCAGGTTGTTTACCCTGTGGTTGTTGACGGAGCATCCTTTGGAACAATGGCTATCAACGCTGGTGTTTCACATACTGATCTGTCTTGGCACCTACTTTGCTTCTGCTACATATCTAGAGCCCATTTATCATCCAATGAAGTCAGAGGAGCAGGACAAAGACAAGTTGATTCAATTAATGATTGGGTGACACTTTTTCCACTCCATTTTTTCCACTGGTATATTTTTCCACTAGTTTTTTTTTTTCAATAACCTTTTTCCTCTAGTAATGATTTTCCACCAATTCGGAAATAGTGTAATTGAAATGATTCGAACAAGTATCATAGCAACGACAGTTTGATACGTTGAACTGACAGTTTGACCTAACACATTGGTCTGTCATTTATCCCCCCTCCCTGTGGAACATGTACGAGCCCGTGTTACAAAATCTGTCGAGGACCAACAATGTGTCGGAAGGTTGGCACAACAGATTCCAGGTGGTTGTGGGAAAGAACCACCCTAGTCTTTACGCCTTCCTCCGCGAACTACAGAAAGAACAAGGAGACACCGAGGCCATGATCCGCGAGCTGGATTTAGGTCACAAAATTAAAAAAACTACACAGCAGTCCAGAGTGAAGAACGAAGAGCGAATAAACAATTTAGTTCGCCAATATGAAGATAGGAAAAGTGGAGGCGAAGTTTTGGAATATTTAAAAGCTGTCGGTCACCATATACAATTTTGATATCCTGTTTGATATCCATTTATAAAACTATTAAATGTATTAAAAAATAGACTGGAGGAAAAAATAAACTGGTGGAAAAATGTATTGGTAGAAAAATATATTAGTGTAAAAAGCGGAGTGGACAAAGCAGAGTGGAAAAAATGGATTGGAAAAAATGGGTCCCACCCCAATTAATGGATGTCTGGCAATGATTTTGAAGTTATTTAAAATCTAAACCTCTATTTATATACCTCTAATTCATGAAAATTCTAGTTTAAAATAAATCAGAATAAATAAATTTCTGAAGGAGGCGGAAGAAGAAGCACTGCGGATGTGAAAGGGTTCGTCTCGTTTATCGCGACGGTTTTTTCTCAGAGTTATTTCAGTTCCATTCAGGAGGCTTGTATTGAATATTTTGAATGTTCATTCATTCATATGTGAACGGAAAGGATCTTATTATGAAGTCCCAAATAAAGCTTCTTTGAAGGAATAATACACGTTAGTCCAATACGGACATCAGATTTCGTAGATATCCATTGAAGCTCAACGTACTCCTTTGTAACCGGAGTTGGGCAGGATTCTATTCCGCTTAAATTGTTTATCTCGAAAATTCTTATCCATTTGCCACTTGCAAACTACTCTCTCCTGAATCAGGACGTTTGTATAGGTTTAGAATAATGGTTTGTTACACGAATCTTAATGATTCTAAGCCGATTTAACACAATCACTCCATTTTCTATCCTTCAGTGAATACTCACAAGCAGTACAAGAGTATGCATTGCGTAACATGATAGATGTTACATATTATATCATTATCATCATACATTGTATTTGTTTTATTGTAAACGATACCAAATTTAGTATATTGACATTCGAACTTCGAACGGATTTGCTGTATTATCCTGCGAGTGTCCATTTCAGATACTCAATTGTTTCAAAACAAATAACAAATGCGTCAGTACAAATTTAACAGTCATAAAAGTGAAATTTTATTGGAGATGCTTCAACTGTCATTAAGAGGACAAAAAATATATTATTTCTGACCGAGATATTATAAGCTTATATCGTCATAGTTACGCTATCAATAATGAGGGTCATAACTCCCTTGGGACATTATAGATTCTATAATTCCCTCTACCTTTCACAAGCAAAAATAAAATAAGAAATGCTAATATATATATATATATATATATATTGTTATGATTTCATTTCATAAACAATAAAAATTTAAAAATAATAACTTACCGAACTTTGAAAATCAGAAAAGATCAAATAAAAGATATTTATATGGAATTAAAAACAATAGTAAAAGATAAATAATAGTTAGGATATTAAAATTAACAATGTAAAACATAATAAACAACAATGTAATAGAATAAGAAGTGATAAACAAGAACTTCAGTGAAAGTGAAGAAACGTACTGTGTAACGAAGGCAGAAATCATAATTAAAGTGATTACAAAACTATCATGAGATAGTAAAAAACATTGAATAATGTTATAGATATAAGTAAGGATTAGTAAATTTGAGTTATGTAATGTTAAAAGAATGTTATTGATATAATATGGTATGTATTAGATTTAAGAATAAGTAACTGTCAAGAAAACCATAAATATGGGAATAATCATATTAATAATAACCCAATCATAGGTTATATTATACCAAAGTATGGGGAAAAATGTAGGCAATATTAATTTAAAAAGAAGGAATCACTATCAATTAAAATAAGTTGAAAATCTCCAATAATTCAAAAATTAAAGCATACTAAATTCTGATTGGTCGAGACGAATTTCTAGTGTCAGTCTGGTAACAATGAGTACTTCTGTCAGTTCACAACAATTAACTTGGCATGCTTGATATGAAAAGAAAGCATCTGATAGGTGGAAAATGACATCAAGTAGAGTCGGTTTTGAAGGCCTATAAAAGGGTCTGAAAGTAAAGCCAAGTTCAGTTTGCTTTAATATCTAAGTAGAGACTGTTCTTCTCTGGCAACTCACCAAAATTTTCTAACCTAAGTTTATAAAAAATAAACATCAGAGAACGCAAGTGTTCCAAACTTCGATAAGTTCCAAGTAACCGAAGTTAATAAGTTTTATTAAAAGTCAACGAGTGTTCCAAGTATCTAAACCAAATAAAAGGTAGTAATAACCTCCAATTTATAAGAAGTATCCAACGATTGCCATTCTTCAACATAATTTCAATAAAGCATCGAAAAGTTTTATGTCTTATCTAAAAGAATAAAACAAAGTATTATCAACAGTTCCTGATTCTCAAGAAGAAGTAACCAAAATTAGTTACCTGTGATTATCGTGAAATAGCATAGTGTTGTGTAAAAGGTGAATCAACGAAATTATAAAAGAAGTAAATTGAAAATTGCCAACATTGTTAAACACACTTTTGGATATTATCTAAACGTAAGTTTGTTTATAATTTCTACATCATATTATCCGTATTATCTGTAAAGAAAAAGGAAGATTGTTGATTATAACAATATAAACAAATATTAGTTGAAAAAGTGATTTTAAGGTTATGTCATAGATTTTGTAAACATAAAATTGAATTACCCGAGATAATAAGAGTCATAGAAATTAAGTATTGTGAAATCAAAGAGCATTGTGTTTAATTCCATATAAAATTATTCTATAGATAAACTTCAAAACTTCATAAACATTAATTCAAAGTTCAAATATAATCAAATTAAAAAGATAAAAAGCTAGCCGGTAGAATCAAAAATAAGAATTATTCAAAATCCAAATAAAATTCAATTTAAATAAAAACAATTTAAATTAGTTAATAATTGTCACCACAACGTGGGGCAAAAATAAAACAGTAAGAAAAAATTATAATTAACAATATATATATTTAGAAATCTGATGACATCTTTAGGAGATAAAACAGCGGACTTTTTCGGCTTATAACTCTTACTCTTCCATTTCAAAAAAATCTCCAGTCCATTGAACTTGGTGATATCTCGTTTCTCATCTATAGTCACCATTGGCTTTAGCATTGACCATTTAGTCCATAAAGAATTCGGACTATACGTTTCTGACTGCAACGAATAAACACAATTACTACCAAATCTACCGAAAAACATAGGAAATTCCTTACCAGCATAAGCATAGCAACAACCTAGCAACAACAAAACTCCTATAATCAACGGCACCTGATTCAAATATAGCGGGAAGGTAATGAATTGGTGCATTTATTCCGTTTTAAAAATGAACAAAATTTTATTGAATTCAGTCAGAAATAAAATAATCTATGTACCACGGGAATTAATGTGCCTTAATAACCTCAGGCAATTTCCCTCGGGCCAGAGGCCCTCGGGACGCAAACTTTGCCATCTGTAATTAAGGCCCTTATAATTCCCTTGAAACATAAATAACTATAAACTGTAGCGGAATAAACTTTGACATGTAGCGGTAAACGACATAAAACCATAGAGGTCTTAGAATAGAGGTATTGAGTGACCTTTTTCTGGCAACCGTTTAAGAAAATTTCATTCATATGGTCTACATTATATGTTCTACACTGACAGCTGTTGACTTTCGAAATTATTCACACCATCGTAGAGGTAACTGCACATGATCTAGTTTCAAAAATTCACTTTTCTCTTTATTACGCAGTAGAGAGCAATTTTGTGAACTACACACACTGCAGTAGATCGTAGGTATATCATTCGGAAATCGACTATCTCCTCTCTTACAATATGACGAATATAGATGTCGTTTTAAGTTGGGAATGTTTTTGGCCTCTCTTGGAAATTGGGCTAGATATGACATGCAACTAATTGCAGTTACCACGACAATATAATATAACCTTGTATTATACTGACACCTGCTGTCATATGAACTGTCAAAATTGGCTAGAAAATAAACGCGTAAAATAGACTGTGACTTCACATCGATGACGTATCTTGAATCTCAAAATCTTTCTCACACTTCTGCAAGTCAAATATATGGATGTGATATATATTAGTAACCAGAAAACATTATTGTCATTATACGAGAGCAAGGTGAAAAGTCCCTGAATAAAACAGATGGCGCCACAATCGAAAATCACATATGAGATTTGTGATGCACCATCTTTAACTAGAACGCATTATAATTTTCAGACTGATATCTCATTCAGTTCTGTTATGACACCCTTCGAAAGCAAGCAACCTCGATGATTTTTGTAAACATGGAGAAAAGTGAATTGATTCACCATTATTTCTTGCGTGGAAAACATTACGCAAGCCAAAGCAGTACTTGTTAAACACTATGAAAACTCTTCACCATCAACAAGTGGTTTTCTGATATTCATTGTGATAGTATGGCCACAAAGGACGCCGAGCGTTCTGGTCGTCTCCAGAAATCATCGATAAAATTTATGGTATAATATTGGACGTTCGGTGAGTTGAAGTGCACAAATTTTCTGAGGCTATGGGCATCACAACCGAAAGGGTTTCGTAAACGTGGACGAAACATGGATCCATTGCAACACACCAGAGACCAAAGAACAGTCGAAACAGTGGACTTGTCCTGGCGAATCGAAGCCCAAAAAGGCCAAAATGGGGCTATCGGCCAACAAAATCATGGCGACTTTTTTTTTGGTATGTACACGGTATCGTCCATATTGATTACCTGGAAAAAGGCAAAACGATCACCGGTGTATATTATGCAGAACTGTTGGATCGATTCAAGGCCGATTTCAAGCGACATCGACCGACATCGCAATGAGAAAATTGCATGAATTGCACTACGAATTAGTTCGTCATCCACTATATTCTCCAGATTTGGCCCCCTGTGTTTTTATCTATTTCCAAACTTGTAAGAAATGGGTCGGCACAAAGAGATATGGCTCCAACGATGAAGTTATCAATGAAACAATCGCCTAGTTAGAAGAAATTCCGAAATCGTATTATTTGAAAGGGATCAAATAATTTGAAAAACATTGGACGGAGTGTATCGGGCTACAAGGAGATTATGTTGAGAAATAAAATAAGTTTTGACCAAATAAATCATTTCTTGTTCCAGTTTTCAGGGACTATTCACCTTGCCCTCATAGTTCATTAAAATACTATAATTTCATTTGAAAAACTGAAGATGAATGTCAAAAACACTACTGAAAACGAGGCTACCGCGGTTAAAAACGATACTTTTATTTTAAACTTGTTCCATTTTTTCATTTTATCTACAAACCTGAAGTGGAAATTTCTGTTAGGAAATGTTGAGCGACATAGATTCAAATGTTTTCAGTATTCAAAACTATTCAGAAAAACTGATCAAAAACTATCATCGGATTAAGTTTGTGGTATAGAAGCTCTATTTTCAATAAAAAGGGAGAACTTCCTAGGCATTCAAAATAGGAAAAAAAATTTTGGATCTAATTTTTACCATGGCAAGGAAAGAAGCTAGTAATTTTAAGTCCATGAACTTGCTTAAGGCGATTTTTTTGACTAGCTTAAAAAATGAATTCACTTCAAATTTATAGTAAATGATTTATTTTTGGGAAAAAAGTGTCTGACAGATCTTACGCATAAATTAATTTACTCATGATAATACACTGGTGTTTGTTTTAAGAGGGAGTTTGAGAATTCCCCTATCTAAAGTTGCTTGGCAGAAATTGTTTTGATAATTAACTTGACATCTTTTTTGTGGTTATTTTTAATAAAAGTACATTTTCTTTGGGTTTTTTAATCAAATTTGAAACCTCCATCTATAATATAAAAACTTGCTTGGCCTATTACCCAATAAAATTAATTTATCTTTCAATGATTTTAATAAATGTAAATTTCATAACATGTTCTTTTTGATCATGTTTGAGATCTCTTTAATGCATACAAATTGATAAATCATCGTTAAAGTGTTATTAATTCGCCAGACGTGGCCGCCGTTTAGGATAATAAAAAAATTAATGGCACATAAAAAAAGTCCATCATATCAAAAAACTTTTTTGAAATTTTTATGCAACAAAGAGATTTAAAACAAAACTCAATTTTTGTGTTCAGATGCCAGCGGTTGGTCTTGCATATTCAAAATCAAGTCTGTCAAGGTAATTAACAAAAATCTACATAAAACAAAAACCAAGGTGTTATGTTGTATTTTCGAAAAAAATACGATCTTCAGCACTATGGAGTGTGGTTTGCAAAATTTCAAATATATACGAGCGCAATCGTCTCCACAGATTTTACACACACAGTCATCATCTCAAAAATAGTCTAGTTCATCAAGAAGACTATAAACGGAATTTTCCGCAGAAATCTGGAAAATGTATGTTACAATACTTCCCTTATACTTCGGCCTTTCTCTCTCTCTAACTCTGTGTAATACTCTTTCTCTATCTCGCAACTTCTAAAATAATTCCAAATAATAATGAAATCAATTCGAAAACGGATACTCAATTGTTCGAAACATCCAACTTGTCGAAACAATGTGTAAGATTTCCCTAGATAGAGTTTCGTGACCAGGTGTATATAAAGATCAAAGTAGCCGAACCCTGGGGATATTTCTATTGTTTGAAACAATTCGACAATGCTGCAGGGAAACAAAAGAACACAACAAATGATTTGCATTGTGCTGGAGTGCTGAGTTTCGTTAACCTACGTGGTGGTATTTCAATACCCATGAGAAATAATAATTAGGGTAGAATTTAATTTTACCGAAGAAAGAATTGTCTTATAATCAATAGAATCTTTCAATCGCGGATAGAGTGTCTTTTGTTATACTCGTGCTACGTTCACCTTTATTTTGAGTTTATATACAATGTGGAATTACAAGTTAATAATAATTCTATTCCTCCGTCAATTATTCTGAATGTTGACTCATACTGAGTAGTGAACTAATCCATAATTTCAAATTTTTCCATAAAAGCTTATTCGGAATATTTACAAATTAACAGAAATTCTGTATGTATAACTAATTAATAATTATCATGCTAACAGTGAAATTCTATAAATGGCCACACTGTCAATAAATAAAAAGATTGAGTATAAGGAATAATATACATTCTTTGAGTAAAGTTTTATAGATCAAGAGAGAGCCATGCTACAGTTCTAACAACCCTCTGGGGAGTTAGAGGTATATAGGTGTATTACTCAACTATGATTCAATAATAAAAATGTAAGTTGATAATGATTATTTTAGAAGTGACCAATAGAGATGAGGAAGAGAAAAAATATCAGAAAGTATTATTACAATACATTATTCTTACATATTATATAACTTTGGAAGTGTTATATGAAAAATTATCAAAAAATTATAAATATAAAACTTTTACATTGCAATGCAAAATTATTTCGGCAAATGTCAAATATTGATACATAATTGTTTTACTGTTTCAATATTGTATTATATTTGATATTGTCATACGAGTAGGTCAAATTTGAATTCAAAAAGCGTATATTTTCATTTTATGGGTGGTGGGATACAAACTTCACTTAAGATATTTCGAAATGGGGCAGTTGTTAGATCCTGCCCTTGGTTGTAAGAATGAGGTGATATGTTAGCAATATGAGTGTGTTGACAAAAAATTAATTGTGAGAATAATATAGTTGATACATATAGAGTTACTAAAATTAGGTAATGGGAAAGGATAGGTGCATCTGAGGCCGACTTCAGTCTTCATACATGAATCCGATAAAATCTCAGAAAACTCGGATTCCGAAGACTATTCTAATATTCATACAAAGCAACTTCATACGATTAGACCAGTTGGAGATAAATACAGTAGGGAAGTTCACTTGATTTAACGATTGCGCTTCCTTTGTTTAGTTTCGCTTTCACTTTCACTTCCACTTGAGACACTCTAGTTTAACGCGGCGCATAGTGGTTATCAATGAATGAGGGGAGTTGATTCCAGGACGTCTTGGTAGAGTTCGGGGAGTTTGGCTTCTTGTTGCAGGATTCTAACTGTTGAGAATTTGAATTTACGTTTAGGACGTCGGAAGAGGATCCTTCGGTTTCGTAGGTGCCAAGGTGAAATGAGGCTGGCTTTGGCCTGCTCGTCTTGTCCGTCCAATGTACGATTGGTATAATGCTTCTGGAAAATGTTTAGGCGTTGATCTATTGGTGTGATGTCCGACAGTTCCATGACCACCGGCTCGGGTAGCGGTACGTGAGCCTGTGAATTCTGCGCAAAATCTTACGCTCACAAGTTTTTAGTTGGTCTAGCTGTCTCCTAGGAAGGGTAGAAAACAATGACTGGTCGGACGAATTGCTTGTAGGTGTGTTTGAGAGTTTCAGCGCTGCATCCGTGACCAGGCTGCTCTTATTCATAACCTTCTTCAATGTGTTCCGGAGATCGGCAGACCAGTTGAGGTGCTGGTCAAAAGTAATTCCCAGGAATGTTATCTCTAAGGTTAGGTGTAGGGGTTCGCCTCATAGCTCCAGTCGGACATCATTAGGGTCCAGCAATCTTCTCCTCGTTTGATCTAGGTGTCGAAAAAGTACTGTTTGAGTTTTCAATATGTGTGATATAGTGTGATTCTTCATCTACACACCCAAACACTGAACGCGTTGAGCTGGCTTTACATCATCCTTTGGCGAAACGCCGCCGTCCACTTGCCGGTATTGTCTACAAATAAAGATATTTCGGTAGTATGGGTGTCAATATGTGGAGGGACTCCATTAGCATATATGAGGTACAATGAGGGACCTAGGACGGAACCTTTCGGTACTCCGGCTGTAGGGGTGAAAGATTGGGAGCGAAATGTATAAACCTTCACAATTATGGAAGATCGGAAAGGTGTGAGAGTATAAATTTGGTGAAATGAAGAGGAATGCGAAGAGAGTTGAGCTTGTAAATGAGTCCGGCATACCAGACTCTGTCGAATTTCCGCTTAATGTCAAGGAATACGGGAAGAGTGCAATGTCCCTGGTTAAGTGATCTTGTCACATCAGTGTGAAGTTTGAGTATAGGGTCACGAAGTCGAATTTCCAAGATTCTATCGAATATTTTACCAATTACACTAAGAAGCGATATTGGTCTATATGACTCTGTGGAAGATGGCTCTTTTCCAGGTTTCGGAATCATGGCCTGTTATAACTAGCTTCCGCGCAAGGAGGAAGTAGCAAAGTAGGTGTTGCATGACAGTTATTATACGTATCCTAAAAGCGTCATATAACGCAGTGTGGTCGATAACGTAAATTTATTAATGGAAATCGTTTAACCTCTTCAGCATTTAAATACTAAACGTCACTAATAATATAAAAATGACGTGTAAACAAATGGCTACAATGTGAACCAACCGATCCTAACGTCTAGATTATTTGCATAAAAATATTGATTTGTTCCATCCAATTGACGTGGTGACCGAAACGGTACATACCTACTTGGATTAGAGGTTAGCATCATTGATACATATTCATTATAACGTAAATATGAAAGTATCTAGCTGATGTCTGTATCTCCCTCACCTCCTGGAGAATTTTTCATTGAAAATTGTAAGATATTATTCATTGTCAAATTACGGATAAATATCACTAAAGTGTAAAAATCACTCGTAGGATTAATTCATAAGAAATTTTAACCAATTATTTAGTATTGGTCAGGTCGAAAAGAGCTATCAATCATACATTTCCGAAGATTTTAGGAGGAACGCATTCAGTGTACATCTATCTAATATGCTCGTAATTCCATATGAATTCTTTACTTTATTCAATTGGAATCGCGTATAAAGAATTATAACTACGCAAGTGTTTTGAGAATAATCATTTCAGAAACTCGCATAACTTAACGGCGCTCCCAAATTCTGAATAATTATAATTATTTCAATATGCATTTATAGCTCTTATCATTATTTTGTATTCGTTTCGATAAATTGGCAAAAGAAACGTGAAACATTAGCGTTGACACAATAAACTGTTAGCAACCTTATATGTAAAAACCTACATACAAAGGGACAACCGATAATAATGATTTTCTGTACAAGGTCAGGAATTAGTGATCATGAGCGGGATAGCTCTTTCTTTCCTCTTTGAATTGTACGAAGATAGTACGAGTCCGGAAATTTTAAATACCGGGATAAGTAATCCGTGCTGTGAGTAATTAGAGTATTACCAGTGAAATATCGGGGTGAGCTTGGAAATTTAATGTTGTTGTTATTTGTTTTGGTACATTGAAGTATTGTTCTTGTCGCGATCATATAATATTACACGCCAATTAATAATTAGTAATTGTCATAAAATTGCATATTAAATTTACACTGTCTATATTTCAATAAACGTATATATTACACCGTGTGCATAGGCAATACATAACATGTATGGTAGATACCTATTGAAAAATATGGGGAATCTCCAGCAGTCGCATTGGATATGTCCATAGCATTTGATCAAGTCTGGCACCAAGACCTTCTTATGAAACTCCTACCATATGGTTTCCGGCTCAACTGTATCGTCTTCTCCGATACAATGGCTGTTAACGCTGGTGTTCTACAGGAATCTGTCTTGGCACCAACTTTGTTTTTGTTCCATACCAGTTGGAGGTGACCTCCTATCCCGCCCAAACCTTTGCAGATGATGGCCGCTTTCTCATCTAGATCCCCTATATCATCCAGTAAATCTAGAGTAGCGAGACAGAGACAGGTCGTCGCAATCAATGAAGATCTGGCAACGATATATTTCATACCTTTTAACTACTTGTCGAATGAAAATCAACACCTCAGCAGTATCTGACACATCCGTTGACCCATCCAAGGCCAGAGAAAACCACTCAAAATATCTTTTTTTGTCAGACAGTTGAGACGATATATTTTCTGCGATGTCTTCTACCCTCCCTTGCTGACAAACTGACAGTTTTAAATAAATTTACCTTTTCGGGGCACATTTCTGCGACTACTGCAATTACGCATTCTTTGATCATTTCTCCATCGATGAATGGTCTTCCACGTTTCGAAATTTCAAGAACCAGTGGAAAGCTGACACGAGTTGCAACCTCTTGTTCAGTATTGAGTTTCGTGAACAGAGATTGCTGCTATTTCATTCCGCGTTTAAAGCTTCAAATTTTTCTGTTCGAAAACTTTCTGTATATTCTGAGTAATTCTGACAATGCTCCGTTTCATAATGATGTTCAATGTTATATTCTATGGTTTCATTGCAAATCAAACATAGTGCCTTCTTACTGTACTCAATTACGAAATATTGGAAGTTCAATTGATCTTTGAATGCTCTGCATTTACTATCTCCTTTTGGCTTCTTTCCCATACTAGTAAATCACACAAAAACAACAAGTCAAATCAAAATACGGTTACGAAGATGTCTTTTAAACACGCACAAACACGTTTTGAGGAGTTACGCACTACTTCATTTCACAACAGACAGTTCCACTTTCTTCACCTTCCCTAGGCGGACTGACTCGCGGTCGCGCTGCTAGCCTTTTATGCTCCAATTACTGCCATCTAGAAGTGAGTGAAATACACCAGAACTTTCTCGAGACTACTGCGCTTTCGAAAGTACTACTAGCGCTATCTGTTAGCGATAAAGGGTACTGCCACGACCTATTTCCGCATGTGACAATCAGGTGTCGTCATGTGTCGTGGTCGTAGCAATGAAGTACAGTTAGAACATAATAGTAATTGAACTAACGATTTTGACAATCGTATGCTCGCTCAGAGTGCGTACTCGGCGACTAGTCTAGAAATCATAGATAATGCCAGGAAAATTAGAACGGTTTTGGCCCTTGGAACTTACTGTAGATAGATAGATAGATAGATAGATCACTTCATTGCAATTACCATTAACATGATTTACAAAATTTTAAACTTATACCTAAACCTAACCTTAATACTAAACTAGAATATAAAATGAATCATTTTGATGAGTTAAAACAAAATATAATAGCTGTAATTGAAGTATTGATCATTTTCGTAAAGGAAACATACCACGTGAATAAAAAAAAATATGAATTATAAGAGTATAAAATTGAAAATTTACTAGATATGTGTCATAAGTTCTAATCACATTCGTATTCTTTCACAGAATAATAAGCTTTACTGGCTAGTAATGTGAATATGGATTTCCTAAATAATTTTTGATTTGTTAAGTCTTTTATGTTTGGTGGTAATTTGTTGAATATATGTATTGATTTATAAAATGAAGTATTGGCATATGTAGAATTATAAGCATGGATAGGTCGAAGAAATTCTCTTTGCCTCGTTGGATAACTATGAACATCGTTATTTTTTAGAATATATTTTTTTCTATTATAAACCAAAAGCAGCAACGCATAGATGTACATTGACGGCACAGTTGAAATATTGTGGATTTTGAAAACCTCTCTACAAGAATCTCGCCATCCCAAGCCAGCAATTATTCGTAAAGCTTTTTTTTGCCACACAAAACACGAATGAGATGATGATGTAGTGAACAGTATGGCCCTACGGCTGGAAAGCTTGAAGACCCCTGAGTTACAGCATCAGGGTCATGAAGACATTTATCCGTATAGACAAATAGTGCTTCAGATATGAGCTTACCCATAAGTGTAGCTTCCATGGCGTTTCTCCACTCTAATTCGGATCAAAACTTGGCTAAGAAACAGAATGTCTGATTGAAGAATTTGGTGCATTTGCATCATGATTGTTTACACGATTTGCATCGTCGGAAAGTTGTCGCTTGAATTCGATAAAATAACAGTTATCATTGGGTAACTGTAAATATTATATAATAACGGATAAAAACCTTCTGGTGCTGTTGACGCTTCATATTTTTTCGCTTATTACAATTATAACCTTTTCTTCCAATAATTTCATTTCATGATCATTCCGTTCAACATATAATCATCTGTTTGTTCATTAAACTTAGCTGGTATGACTTGCAGTACTAGAACAAAACCTGATTCGCCCCTCCCTGAGAGATTTTCTGAATACGCCACTGACGAAAACGTGACACGAAGTGATTTAATTTGTAATTCCATCTACCGCATTAGAATGATTACATTCGCAGAATATGGATAAGTTATTACTGGTAATGAGCCAATTATAAGAACTTACAAAGTACTGAAACTTTAGGAGAAATTAAGTAAAGAATTTGTCTTTCAAGAGTCACGGAATGAATTAAATAGAAAAATTCAAGTTTTGCAACGTGAGAACTTTTCGGCTTGTATTCCAGGAACATCAAATATTCAAATCTTGAAAATAAGATAAACAGAACGAAAACGATAAGGCGATTGCCATTTCTAACTTTGCTAGACTTCCTGAACATTTGTTAGGAGACGAGTTTAATTTCAGTAAAATCTCACTGAATGTATAATAATACGAAAGCTCTCGATTTAATAAGTTTAATGGTTGCAATCGAATATAATAACAGAAATTTAGCTAAATTTTATGGTCTCTTTTCCACATCAATTCAGTAATTTTCTTCTATAACATTATTTGATATCAAATATTCGTTCGTTATATTATATTCGTACTATTTTCTATAGTTACCTCTCTTTGATCAAAATTTTATTTTCCGAACTTTATATCATACTCACGTACTCAAGTTGAACCATTGCTGCATCAAATTTAGAGTGAAGATATTCCAGAAATCATTCTTCAAAAGCCATTACAACCAAAAACACGCAATATTCAGCCATACGGCCATACATGCCATGCACCGCGTGAAACAATGGATTCATTGAGGGAAATGTTCGGTGTTATGTCTGCAATTGTCTTTCGTTAGCACACAATTAGGAGCGAAATGGATATAGGGCTTTCTTTTCTCTACAAATGTGCACCCGAATTAACACCAGTACTTTCCAGGCTGTTTACCCTTTCATATAAGATTGGTGTGTTTCCTGGATCTGGAAGACAGCTACAGTCCAACAATTCTGGAAAAAGAATAGAAAAAAAAACTTCCTAATAACTATAGACCCATTGCAACACTATCTGTCATCTCTGGAGAAAGCAATGAACATCGAGGTCATCCAATTACTAGAGCTCAAAAATCGTGAACAACAGTTGATATCACTTTCGTTCGGATAGATAGGCATATGGTAGTTGAAGTAGTCTCCTCCGCTATAATTGTCCAGTCAATGTACCCGAGGAGATGGATCTAGATTGCCAATCGTCGCGATGGATTCAGATTTTGGGGAAACTTGGTGCGTGTCCAGGATGATATGTGGGAAGTACGACTGACGTGTGGTAAGTACGAAGTACGAATATGTTCGGAGTACGATTTATAGGATTTTTGGTATCAATACAATTTTTTTTACTTTAATCATTCTTTCGAAAAAACGCATCCGTTCCGAGTTACAGCCCTTTGAAAAAAATTATGTAAAAAATTAAAAATAGTTAATTTCTATCAAGATCTGTGCAGGGTTCTTGCAGGCCGGAATGATCTTCAAGTTGAAATGCAGCGAAGACCGAATACCGTCGAAGACACCAATAATCAGAACCACTGGGTAGCCTGGGTATAGCGTGCGCAGCTTGAACAGCTCGAACAATACCTGGAAATTGAACAGCGTCCTAATTATGACGCTTCCCAGGTGAAGGTGGCTCTCCGTGGCGAATAAAGACGCCTTGTTCGAAAGATTTGGTTTCCGAATTTTTGAGTGAGAACAAGGCGTCTGCAACAAATATGCTTGCCGTTCCAGTTCTGCTTCACTCTTTTTTGGAGTGGTGAAATGGATGGTCGATGAGCTGCATAAACTCGACAAAGACACCCGGAAAATAAAGCATATCCATCAAAGTTTACATCCTAGATCGTTCGTTTCCCGTATTTATCTCCCACGTCACCGGGGAAGTAGGAGACTCCTTAGTTCGAGTGTGGTTCTGAGTATTGCTTGTAAAGTTCTTAGGAGTTCGGACCCCCTCCTGCCCAAAAAGCTGCGGAAGAACTTGGTCTCGAATTTCACATCAGTCGAGAAGGCCAACTAGAAGGTGACCTCAAGTTTCAATCTTCTCGCCTGAAACATCAGACAAATGCTGCTGCACTGGGGCGGCATGTTGACAAGCCGATACACGGGGTTTTCTACAGAAACATCGAAACGCTCTGCTTGTCAACCAGGCTGACCTTCGGCTACTCAAGGTCAAGGGGACTTTCATCCGAGACCGAGGGATTTGGCTTGTCAAGAAGGCGTAATCAACACCTTGGACTATCGCCGCAACGTTATGACAGCCGCAGGGTCTGTCGAAAGGCGCGTGAGACCTTTTTGTACCTGTTGTAGTAAGATAAATGTATATTTGTCAAGTAAACTGTGGGTAAACTTTTCCCACCAAAAAATTCAGAGGTAAATGTTAATGATCACACCCTTCCTTAAGGATTCCCATTCTTCAGCAAATATAACAATCCGCAAATAGCAAAAGCATTTTTGTCTGATACTTAACTGCTTTTGTGTAGGTATAATTATCCATCCATGAATAATACTCCGACTCAAGATGAGCAGAATGGGAAACTGAAACATTAAAGTGATTGCTACTCCTTGATTTGTTAGAGTTGTGGAAGAACGTGTTTAATTTCGGTAAAATCTAACTGAATTAATGATATCAAAACCCTGGTTCAATAAGTATAATGGTTGGGACTGAAAATAATAACGGGATTAAGATTCACTCTAATCAACAATTCTTAAAAGCTAGGTTTAGATTATGAAAGTTGTAGGTTCTTCTCAGTTTATGATTTTATGTTACTTTACTTCTCATTTTTAACGTTAATCAAAGAATAGGTAATCTTTGAGAAGCGAAACTTCTAGCGGCGTCTTTGATCTTGAAGCCCTTAGCCATTGAAACCGGATGTGCAAATTAGCCGCGAAGTTTAAAATAGTATTACGCACAAATACAACGCTCTAAAAGCAGCTCTGATTGTTTGAATTTGCTGGTACGTACTAAGAGGCTCATCATATCGATTCTTGACGCACATAATATACTTACCCTTATTTTAAAAACTATATTCTTAATAAAACACTATAATATAAGCTGCTTTTTACTGACACTTGCTATCACATGAACTATCGAACTACATGATGTACATTAAAAAAGCTGTGATTAATTAATCACGTCACTTTTGGTAGCAAAATAGCTTTCGGACAGTCGTGGTGGTCAAATGTAAATGATTGTAGGAACGGAAAATATACTGGAAATGATTTAGAAGCCGCTAATGAGAGAAGTTGAATTATACTA
The DNA here is from genome assembly GCA_958510875.1 of Endomychus coccineus. Taxonomy (NCBI): domain Eukaryota; kingdom Metazoa; phylum Arthropoda; class Insecta; order Coleoptera; family Endomychidae; genus Endomychus; species Endomychus coccineus. The sequence continues at coordinate 173,734,910 of OY294068.1, read as the reverse complement.
TATAATGTATTTCATAACTCTATGTTTCCTACTGACACCGCTGTCAGATTGACTTTCGCTATTATTCACAATACAACGTAACCTTCTTTTATACTGACACTTGCTGTCACATGAAGTATCAACGTTCACCACAGAATCAAGAAGTCTAGGAGTTCTTGCACAGAATAAAGACATAAAATAGATCGTGATGTCACATTGACATTGACACACACGAGGGCCTAACACTCGAACAACAGCTAGGTTCATTATAATATACTGTTATAAAAAAATGGCTTTACTTTTTTTTTATTTATAAACTTCAATGAATTATATTTGTATGAAATTTTCTTTTAATATTCCGGCTAGCTTTTTATTTTGTTTTGATTTGATTTTAATTTGATTTGTTTCGATTGATTTGAATTGAATTAATGATTTATATGTTATATGGAATTAAACACAATATTTTAATTTGAATGTTATAAATTTATATTTCAATTATTATTGACTCTGTGTAATTATCTCAGGTTTACAGATTTTACAATTTTACATTTATGTTCTAATTTTCTATGATGACAAATATTTCTTTGTCATTTATATTCTCTATGTTTAACCTCAAAACTACTTATTATTAAATTCTTGTTTACAAACGACAAACTTATATTCAGAGATACAAATAACGATACAATGAGGATATTATAAATAAACTTACTTTTAGTTATATCCAATAATATGAGAAATAATGTTGGCAATGTTCGGTTGAGTTTATGTTTTCTTGATAATTTGAATATTCACTTTAAAACAATGCTCTGCTATTATTACACTACACAGGTAAACTACGTTGAAATTTCTGTATAATACAGGAACTGTTGATAATAAATTGTTAACTTGTTTTCTTCTTTTAAGATTTAAAACTTCTTCTATAATGTACTGGAATTTGCTATCGAAGAATAACTATTCTACGATGCTACTAGAATCATTGTGGTTATTATAACCTTAAACGTTGTTACGATTACTCAGGAAAACTACTTGATTCGTAGGAATAATTTACTTGCCTCGGTTACTTTAACTTGTCGAAGCTACAGAGACTACTTGAGTTCTCCGATGTTACCAAAAACTAAGGTTATGGAATTTAACTTGAGCTGCAGGAGATGCTTTGGATCTTAGATGTAAATGCAAACTGAACTAGCTTCTATTTCAGATTTCCTTTTATAGGACTTCCAAAAGGACGCCAGTTGATGTCATTTCTAACCAATCAGGTGCTTCCTCTCATCATCTAGAGTTCTTTGCTCATTGTTGGATCTGACATAACTTTTTAATTGTTGACCCTTTGAAGTATCTAATTTGTCTCGACCAATCAGAATAGAGTATTCTAGAAATTTTGAATTATTGAAGATTTTCAAATTATTTAAAGTGATGTAGCATTCTGCTATTTAAATTAATATTGCCTACATTTTTCCACATATTTTGATATTATAAGATAACCTATGATTATTCAATTCTTAAATCTAATACATAATATAAAATATAAATAACAACTTTATAACCTTGTAGAACTCAAATTCCTTATAACTATCTTAAATCTATAACTTGTTTTAACAGTTTGTGCTATCTTCTGATAGTCTTTGTTTCATTTTAATAATGATTTCCTCCTTCGTATCACTGTACGTTTATCCACTTTCACTGTTTCTTCTTTACACTTCTTATTCTATATTACATTCTGGTTTATTTTGTTATACATTGTTTATTATCTTATACTACCTATAATTGAACTTTAAATAATGTTTTTAATTCCATATCTTATATATTTTATTAATCTTTTCTAATTTTAATGTTTCGTCATCATTGCGAGCTGTTAACTACCTATGTTACACAATTTGTCTGAACTGTTACATCATCTCAAAAATGTTGTTCCTTTTTTCATTGCTAAAACGTTTGTTGGGTCATAAATACCACAGAAGGCTTTGGTTCCGGGAAATAATACTCCCACTATATTACGAGCTTATTTTTAGAGGGAAATATTTCTAAAGCCTCACGAGCTAGCTTTAGCAGAAGCAGAGGTTTATCTGTCGAAGACAAAGAACCTTACAAAAGCTTAGAATCAGAATAGGCTGCAGGCAGCAGGGGGAAAGTTCTTCAGGTGAAGAATTCGATGTTAGCGAGGCTGCACAACTGAAAAAACTAACTGATTCTAATGGATCCCCTACGTCAAATTATGATAGTGGCATTGAGTTTTCCGAAATTTTCCGTCCTTGTTAAGTAAAGCCTAGTTACAGCTTCTAATTCCAGTTAGAAGTTTGATAGGCACGCTATGAATAGAAACCCGTCTTTGTCGAACCTCGCTCGCACTTATTAAATTACTATACACCACTGATTCAAACTCAATCTGTATTGATTATAGTATTTTTGTTTTATTCACATTGTATTATCCAATCTGAAACTAGCGGACGTCGATACTTTAGAATTCTGGTTCAAATAATTCATAAATAGTAAACGTATTGAAAACTGACTATGAATTATTATTGTCATTCATATCTATTAAAATGTTCTACAAATAATGAATACGCGAAATTCGACAATTTTGATGTGAAATTGAACGTATATAGAATATATTAATTTTTCATTTGAATGGAAATGACAATGAATCATGCCTAGCAGATTAATGGTAATAATAAATAATACAAAGGAAAAAGTCGAAAGTAATTAGCAAAAAGGCGAGAATCAATTATTGAAACTATCGTGAGGGATAAGTTTGTGAATATAGTAATGAATGTCAGATCAATTATACTGTGAGACTCTGGAGCAGGTATCAATTAAAATCGAAATAAATATTTCATGAAGTCGTCCAGTCCCGAAGTACAGGGAGAGTTTGTAGTGAGTTTTGAAGGTGTAGGAAGCAAGGCGTACGTGACGAGCAGGTCTTGAATTCTAATGATCCACCAGAACATATACAGAGAGCAGTCCTTCCTTGTTTCTTTTCAATTTTTGATGAAACCTTCGTTCAGACTGGGTATTTCCTTTGCTGGATGTTCTCGTAATGGGATAACGAGCCAAACCGGCGTGATGCTGGTCAATCTTGTTTATTCCCGAAGTCGTAGCCTTCAGGCTTATATACTTATCCCTTCGCCATTCTCGTTAAGTGAAATATCTCGATAATGACCTTATTTTAATTTCATTTTACGAGATGTTCATACTACCGTTGAGTGAATAATATTTACTCAGCCATATTACTGACAATGAGAAGATAGAGGAAGATCACATTATTCTTATAGGAGAAACATATTTGCTCAGAATATCCACTCATGGAATCACATATACAGATAATCCGATTGATGTCCCTCCTGGGGATTATATTAATTTCAAAACAAGAATATTACAACCTTATTTTCATCCTCTTTCACTGATTCTGGTTTCTCTTATCCACACCACAAGCTCTTGAACGTTCTTTGATAGGATACTACTCATTGCTCGGTTTTCCAAATTGGCATGTTCAGCCGTAAACAATTTGAAGTTTATAAAAATGAAAAGGTGTAGAATCAATTTGAAGAGTGTTGAGTATACAAAAATATAAACGAGCTTCTACAGTAATTGTTGGTTGTTTATTTCATAATAAGTTGCTTAATATGAAATAAAGTAGACTGGGTGGGGACAAGGTGAAAAGTTCCTGAAAAATAAAATAGATGGCGTCACAATCGAAAATCCCAATAGGGTTAATGAGATTATAATTACAAGTAAGGGATCATCGGATATTTCGAAACAGTTAGATCCCGGAAAACGGCAAATTGTGCATTAGGATAATTATTATTCAATATTCTAAGAATTATTCTAAAACTGCTTTGAAAGACGAAGGAAAAGATGGCTTTAGTGTAGGTCTAACTGGTCATTCAAGATATTATTATGGGAGGTTTTTAACACTTTTATTAAATCTCTATTAATTCCAATGTGTTTAATTTGAAACCTTTGGTTTGATTATGGAAACGTCAAGATACAGAACGTCAATAATTCTTGTAACAGAATTGCTTCTATAGCCGAAAAATCAAATTAATTATTGCTTATTACCATTTTCTCTACATAAATGCTCATGAGTCAATATCTATGGCAGATAGGTATAGGAACATTATGCATAGAGGAGTAGCAAATTTAAAGAGCTTTCGGAATAAGAAATAATATACATTCTAATAAACAGAATAAATTTGGTGGCTTTTCTATCCGGCCGAAATAAAACTATTTTTAGACCACCGATATAGTGCTCCTAAGATTTAATCGTGCCTAATAGAACTTTAGAATTCTGATTAATTATGCCTGGGAGTTGAGCTCTCCAAAATTATAAAATATGAACATATGAAGATGTCGGAGTACTGTTATTTTGTCACTGAAAAAATATTAAATAATTAATATCTCAAAAACCATGCAACAGCATAGGTATTATTATCAAGCGAAGTTTTCAAGATACACATGAATGATTCAACTGAAGCATTAGATATTGAGTGTTCAATTAAAAATTTCAAAGTATCTGCTAATTTCTAATAGAAGCAGCAACACTGCACGTCCAAAATGTTTTAAAGAGGTAAATCATACCCACTCATATAAGTAATCAAATCATTTAGTAGTTTTCCGTAAACGTATAATATTACATCCACCTTTAAGGTATATGGCAAATATCTTGTAAAAACACTGCCAATAATGATAATGTTTAATATATTTCGAAAAAATTGCGTTTGATAGTAAAGGAGGCCCTCCATTATTTTCAAAGACATATGGTCTGATGATCGCTCAAATGGTACATCAAACTGTTGAGATGCATTGAAATTCATGGTTGTCATGTTCGACAATTATGTTTATCTGTAGATTGATAAAAACGTGTGCCTCACCATTTAAGATGTCAACTACATGTTGTTTCAAGATCTGGCTGGCTTCAGTTATTGTATCAAATGGATCCCTCTGGTTGGTGATGCCACACAATCCGTTGACCTCTCTAGAATTTGTAGAAACTTGAGCGATCGCTCCTTTTTCTATATATATATTCATGGTCGGTGCTCTCCGAATATCTCGTCCATTATTTCGGCACGACGAATCCTGGTTACTGTCAGGTTCGAGACTTGCCAGACTTTTTTCTACCATACTTCATTTTCTTACCAAACGGCAAAGTTATGGAACTCCGTGCTTAGTGACGTCTTTCCTTATGCCTATAACCTAAAAACTTTTAGGAGAAATGCCAATGCCTATCTCCTCTGCCAATATTCCATCATTGACTCACACGACGTTCCATGGACATTATAGGTTTTTCTCGCTTGTAATCAAAGGATTTAAAAATAATAAAAAAATTTTGGGACTCACGAGAACTATGTTTTTGTTCATCTACCACGGTTATAACGCCCACGCCTCCTCTGGATTGAATTATCATAGTGATTATGCATACCAAAATGATCAAATAACCTTCGAGTTTTCACTATATTAAATTTTCTCCGTTCCTGGTACCATATGCAACAATTCCATCGTTGAATCAAATCGTACGGTTCTACCACGATGGTATTCTTAACGAATACTACCTATGAAAATGTAATTTGTCAGAACTATTTCGTTTTTCTTCTCTGCTAATGATATTTCATGAAATGGGAAACAATTCCAAGGAGATGATAACGGTAGCGTTCAAAATACCCTAGAAGGCGAACAGCATCCGATCTGTAAGAAGATCTAGTGTTGATTTCGGAAAGGATAACAATGACTTTGCAAATGCATACTTAATTGTCGTGGAACATGGAATATCTTACTATTTTCCTTATTTCTCCGTATTAGTACGAAGTAATCTGGGAAGAATTTATGGTGTTTTACTGTTTGTTTGTTTCCTTAATTTCCAAAAGGACCGCACTGCAATTAGGATTTAAAAGTTAAAACATAACCCGTAATTCCAGGTAACACGAATTAAAGTAAATGTTCTAGACATTTTAAATGCGCAAAAACCTACCGCAGGCCAGCTATTTCAGACCGAACAAGGCTGCGAGAGAGCGGAATAGTTTATTGTAGGGTAATAGGTAAATATCTGCGTTACTCGTAGTCATTTATTTCCGAAGTTGCAAAATAAAATCCTACGTCCCCTCATGGTGCGTGTGAAACAGACACCGTACTTTTACGGCCACAATGCGCGTACATTAATTTCCGTTCCCCTGGTTAAGGGGATGTGCTATTGAACTCCAAGTATTGATTAGGATATTTCAAAACCATTCCCACTATGTTTTTTTTTGTCTTGGACGCTGGCCCTTAACACCAGCGACACCTCAGCCACTAGGACGTTTTGTGTATTCCAGTTGAGTGTTTTACACCCACTTCGTAACTCTAGTCCCCTATACTAGTTTGAGCATATTCTTAACTGTTTGGCCGTTGTTAATCTTCGGGGGATAGCCTAGACTGCCCGAATATTGCGCTTGTCTTCTGCGATCTAATGCTTCGCATTCTGACAATATACGTCTGGCTGTTTCAGTTCCTTTTTCGCATTGTCTGTAGGAATGGTCTCCATTGTATCTGCCCATTTTGTGCAAGTTTCCTCTCATTGGGCTGTAACCAGTGAGGAGATCTATAATTGTTATTTTTCTTCAGTTCTTTTTTTCCACGAATCTCCGATAAATGTTCTCTCATGGTACAACGAAGAACTTTATTCCACCGCTCTCTTTGTTGTTTGATCCAATCCTGTTACAGGTTCTGAACCAATATATGAGGCTGATGAACCCAGTCTGCCCAGTTCAAATGCTTTTCCGTTGCCCGCAATTCCGCAGTATCGTGAGACTCACATCAAAGTTATTCTGTTGTTTTGCCAGAGTGCTGCGTTATTTGCAACATTTCCATACCAGTCTCGATGTCACTCTTTGGTTCAAAAGTGCCCGCTGTGAAGCCTGGCTATTCTGCATATTCTGATCCGTGCGTTACGCACTTCCCTTATGTTGTTTTTTCTTGTGCATATCAGGTTTGCTCCTCTGGGAATTCTGAAGTGTGTATTCACAAGTGCTCTCCCTGTTTTCCCCCGGATGTTGTCAACTGTCCATTCCCTTCGTTCCTATCTACCTCGAAGTGTTGAGAAGAGTATTGTAGTCTGTTGGTTTCGTATCAAGAAAGTTCTCTCTCACAATTCCTTGATTCTATTTGTGACCCGACTGGTGGGAATCATGTTCTTGCTCCACCATGATCGTCATTTGGATCATTTGGGGTAGGTTTGTTGTGAGTTGGAGTTGTTTTCCAATGTCCCGTTATGCTGTAGCAGGTAAGTCTTCTTATCTTCATCAAATCACCCGCAGCTATATTCTGGTTTATCTTCGTCCACCATACCAGAGATGCATAAGTAATCATGGGTTTCACCACAATGTTGTATTTCCTATACAACATTTTAGGACTTAGCCCCGATGTCTTTCCGTGTGCGCGTCTGGATAGTATTAATGTCGGCACGGTTTTGTTCTTAAATTTTAACAACTGTTGGTTCTAGGTAAGTTACTATGTTTACTCCGAGATGTTCGACTCCTTGTATCTATATGCTCATCAGATTAACGGTCACACAGTGTGCGTGTGTGTACGAGTATCCAACTGTGGAGACGATTGTGCCATTCCTATAGATCGTATGGATTTGCAGACCGTTTCAAAGTGGTGAAAGCAGTAAGGCTGTATTGTTTTTGGGTGCGGTAGCCCCGTTTCGAGTGATATTTTTAACATTCATCTTCAGTTTTTTAAATGGAATTATAGTATTTTATTTAACCGTAATGACAACCGTGTTTTTCTGGATATAAATATGTGTAACACGTATATATCTAACCCGCACCGAAAGCCGTTATTGCTAAGGCAGATTGTTAATTCATTATTCTTCTGAAAGCGGTAAACATGTGCGTTGTTTGCTACATAAGATAGTGTAAGAATGGATATAGGAATGTTTGTCGTAGATTCTGTCAGAAAGCGATGACGTAGCAGCAAAGACACGTCGCCATCATCCAAACGCTGGGTCTTATCTGGATACGAATCTTGCAATAAGTACTTGGCTATTTTCATGTAACAAATGGCAAGTTGGAAGACGAGATGAGTGAACGTTTAGCATAGTTGAAAACACGGAATATTGAGTTGTCTTAAGCGACGACGTCTTTATTATTTAAAATGTTCTTGTTCATATAATTTCCTTTGTACATTCACTTTGTACAATTTCAAACATCAACTAAGTGGAGAGATATGCAAATATTCACAAAGCCGCACAAAGCAACAAACGACATCGAGTATCACTCAGGTATAATACATTTTAAGATTATCTTTAAATATGTTTATGTGAATGCTCGCCTTACAAATCATGTAACGCAGAAATGAAAATGTCAGGAAACTTTCCTGGACGACTGAATTGAAATTATGTCGATGGAAAACGTTGTTAGGTTTGACGTTGCGGTTTACATGCGCCATTGCATGTGGGCTTTTCATATTTCACCTCTTATTTCGTTCCAAGCAAATTCGCCTTGACGTGACAGTACAAATAATTTTCAGATACTATCGTGATGTAAGTGGTCCCAATTTCGGGTAATTGTAGTATTTATTGCAGTTGAACCACACAAATATCAGTTGTATGCCATGAGTTTATATAAGTAGTTTTGACAAATTCTTAGATATCCCATAACTATAAATTAATTGTCATTGATATTCCACATAACAAGCTATATGAATCAATCACAAAAATAACTTTGAGCAGCCAGCTATCACCAATTTTTTGAATTCATCCGAAAAAAGTGGTCAAAATATTATGCGACTTCTTCTACACCTTCGTATGAGATGTGTCTGTTTTGAGAAACTAATAAAATATGGGCCTTATTTACCCCAATCAAATTCTATTCACAAATTGTTTGTCATACAATTGGCAGACAATCATATTTCCAAAATACATTAAAATATTCATAATGAAGAAACGTCGGCCTGAATATGAACGAACACAGGAGTTTCCAGTATATTTTTGCAACTAATCTACAGGAGCTATCTAAAAAGTTATTAAAAAAAGATAAATACAAGAAAAATATTAATAAATCGGTATAACATAGGCTATTCTGAACAAGAAAAGCTCCATATGATATTATTTTTTGTTATCGAATAAACACTTCAACAGCTCAGAGAAAATATAGAAGAATGTTTCCAGATTGGAAATACCTAATAGAATGACAATATTATACAGGGTGTCCCAGGTTTTAGTAGCAGAACTTCAACAGTCGATAGAAAATTTGATTTTGAGAAAAAAAGTTCCTATCAACCTATATGCACAGACGCTTAGTTTTCGAGATACAAGGTGTTGAAATTGCAAAAAAAAATTTCGTTTTTGCAAATATCTCCGGAAACGTTCATCGTACAGAAACCAGCTTTTGCAAACGTTTTCTACTCATAGTAAGCTATGTTCTGTGCGATAAAAAAATTTTTTTTAGTCATAATTGGTGAAGATTTTGAAGGGGTAGTGGGTGTTTTTCTCCCCAACTTCTACGTCACTGAAAAAAGTACGGTTTTGACACAATCAATTGAACCGCCAATGTTTTCCGCACAAAAAAGGTACTCTTGGTTATAAGCTCTAAAGTTGACCGTTTTCGCGAAAAATCAACTTTTATGTTGAAAAACATGGTCAATTTTTTGGTTTTGTTACTTGTTCTAACGTTTGAATAAATTTTGTTTAATTAGTAAGAATTGACCATGTTGTTCAACATAAAAATTGATTTTTCTCGAAAACGGTCAACTTTAGAGCTTATGACGAGGAGTACTTTTTTTGTGTAGAAAATATTAGCGGTTCAAATGGTTGTCTTAGAACTTTACTTTTTCCAGTGGCGTAGAAGTTGGGGAGAAAAACACCCACTACTCCTTCGAAATCTTCACCAATTATTCGCACATAACATAGCTTACTATGAGTAGAAAAGGCTTGCAGAAGCTGTTCTCTGTACCATAAACGGTTCCAAAGATATTCGCAAAAACCGAATTTTTTTTTTGAATTTCAACACCCTACCCTGTATATCAAAAACTAAGCGTCTGTGCATATATGTTAATGAGAACTTTTTTTCTCAAAATCAAATTCTCTATCGACTGTTGAAGTTCTGCTACTAAAATCTGGGACATCCTGTATACAATGTAATAAGGGTTTAGTACAGGTTATTTCCAATATTCAAAACAGAATCGTCTTTAGAAAATTAAAATTCCATGTAATTTCAAAATATCCAAAAGCAAAGAACATTTGGGGGTTGTCACACCAAGCAGTGAGCAGAAATGTATTTGGTTCAAGACCGTTCATCATTGTCTCCCAATAACGATGAGGAATAATTTGTAAAATTGAAATCACCAATTAACAGGATCTCAGCTCCACATGGAAAACACATTGTTTCGATAGCTTCAAACAGAGTGGTGGGCCATAACCTAACCACACCTGTGCAGTCACAATGGCTACTACTGAAACAAGATAGATCAATCTGTGGAGGTCAAGAAGCTCTGCTCTAACAGAACAAAGAACTGCAAGGCCATCAAGGAAGCTTCCAATAGCATCAAATAATCTATACTTCCTGAAGACGATAAAAGCTGAAGGAAATAATTCACCATTTTCTACAGGATTGGTTAACCACATTTCAGCTATAGCAGAGATTTAAGATTGTATTCAGAAACAAAATTGAAAAATTGAAAGGTGCGCGTATTCAGTATTAGCAAAAACTTATCCAAGACATATTGGTGTCTTGAATGCTAATATTATAGTTCCTGACAATATCATGTTTTTTTCTTCGAAACGTTAAGGTTAATTTGGATTTCCTCCTTCAAGACTACTGTTGTTGCACAATGGGCATAGGAACTGTACAGAATTTATATTTCTGCGATGTAGCATGTACGTAAATACAAACGTTTGTTTTTTAGAGCTTTCTAAGAACTTTCTTCTACCACTGATTTTCACAGAGTGAAAGACTGCCAATAGTTAACGGTATGGTATTTTACAGACATAGAGCTATGTGTTCACAAACCTCATGTTGCGATTGTGAAATTTAAATATGTAACAAATAAGATATAATTGAATATTCATTTATTTCTTGGTTCGGTATCGCCATCTGACGGTCTAGTAGTCTAAGATGCCTCGTAACTTGTAAAGTTCGAGAAATCTGTCAGTCAATGTTGTACATTGTTTGGATTTCTTAGTGGAACTTCTACTCGTAGAAGGCGTTAGATATGTTTGGTTTCCTCTAGCATTCTATTAGTCGGTTATGTGTAGCTTCAATAGAGTAATCGTTCAGTAACATTGCAAACGTTCCCGTTCTGGTGATGAGCTTCCTGAGAGAGCAAAACAGCTGTTCAGAACTATCAGTTTGTAATGTTACTGATCGATCCATCCAGATAGACCTTATCATTCAAATATGTTTTGAATAGTAGAACAGCAGCTGGATACGTATGTTTGGGACTTGGTGAGAAAATAATCCTCGTGATAATACGTTTTAAAATTAGTATAAATCACAAGCGCGTGTTAGCATGGAACATAGAACTATATTTGTCTGTAAACAAAGGATACATAAGATGTAAATGAATAAAGACAATGGTTTAGCTCACGTCTGTATGCATTAACGCGCTCACGACTGCATAATCGAATCACGAACTCTGTGGAAACATACGAGGAGATCTGAGCTTACGAGAACTTCACTTGCGAATGCGGACTTTCCGGCGAAAGCACAAGAAGCATTAGTCCGAGCGGCGGATAATGCCATGTTGTGCGAGCAGATCGAGGTACGTGAATGCCATAAGCTCATCTCTACTTCTGAGATGTATTATTTTCATTGTCGTATCTTTCTACAATAATTGCTCTAATAGACAGGAGCTAATCTAGGGCTTCGTCAGTTTGGATTTAGCAACTTCTTGCTTAAAATTTCGAAGGCAAGTTTCTCTTTGAGCTTAGGAGTACAGATAATACAAATATGGGCAATACGAATACAGGTGTTTTTTTTTAGTTTTTATATTTATTCATTCATTTAACGTCAGCGTAATACTCCTATAAGGGTAATTACCCACGCCGATATGCACACTTCCCCCAACCATTAACTTGGATTTTCCATGCGTGAGTTCTACCAATACCCTCTATATACACAAGGCCTAACAACTGATTCAAATGTAAGTGTGACGTCATCAACCGAAGGCTTGGGTCAACGGAGCTAACCGAAGGCAGTATTGTTGTGTTAAGTTGCGGTCGTACACTATACTGGATGTGACGGGTTTTAAGTATAACAATTAAGGGTATAGGAGAAGAACGACCACAGTCCAGTCGGATGGATTTTGAGAAAATCGAGATTTTAAGTTCACATAGTCATAAGAAGCAATTTAAAAAGAAAAAAATAGAAAAAACATTTCTCATAATAAAATATATTTATCAACACAATATTAAGTCGATCAATTTTTATCCAAAACCACTGACATAACCAAAGAAAAATAATGTTTGACACTGGACTGATGCCACTTTTTTTTATGGGTCATCGACATATTCGTCATCACTTTCTTCAGGTTGTTCGGCAAATGTTTGTTCTTGATGAAATGCCTTGGTTTAGCTCTCAAAGAAAGCGGTGAGGTCCTGCAAATCCTTCCATTTAGCCATTTTGATTAGTTTTCTAAACGTTTACTCTTCTCTTTCTTCATGTTCTTCCTGCTTCTCTCTTGAGTCCTTGGGAGTTTTCTTCTCGAATTGAAAACTTGCAAATAAAAGAGGACTTATGCAAAACTGAATTTCTTTTTCATCACAAAACTGGAGCATCCTGATTGGTCGGGTCAAGAAGCGGCATTTTATTGGATTGAGTGGCGATAGGAACATACTCGAATTTTTCAACTGAAAATTTTTTCCTCAATCAATTACTTCAAATGGTATAGGTTTCACACGGCACTTTATCAATTCGTCTCTCCAGTTATCTGGCTTGTCAGTGTACTGGTTCACAAGGCTCATGTCTCGATCCAGATATGAATGCCCCCTGATCGGAAATATCACTTTTACAGAATCAAAACGTTTTTCTTGGTAAATTTTGTTTCTAAAATGTACATATTCAATATGACACTTGCACGAAATTAAGTGAACGAATGGCTGATGCAACGATCGGGGCGACGTCGTTGTTACAACAAGCCGACAAAAAGTCATGCCGTTTTTCCATACACGCGCACGGGCTCCTGTTATTAATCCCCGTTATAACTAATCTTGTGGAGCTGTTTTCACCATTTACCCATCTGCTTATCAGATGATACTAGCAAAATGCCTCAATAAAATGCAACCAACTCAATTTCGGTCCTTTATGGACTGATGCGTCCTTGGTAATTGGAATGTGTTTCAAGTGTGAATATGCTTGTACATAAGAGTATTATGAGTGAATAAAGTACATTGTAAAATGGCTTCCTACGGAAACAATGGATATTGACTGTTCCTGTCAAAGAAGGTATAGATATTCTGCGAATACTATGATGTTACTCTCACTTTTAGATACAATAAGTGCACACTCTCATAAAATTCCAAGCAGTTCAAATGTTTTAATTAAAGAGGTTGTCCATATTTGTACAGTATCAAAAATAAATCACGAATTATTGCGCATGATGAACAGACTCATTCACAAGTAATATCTTCCCATCAAACATGGAAAGTGTTCTCTTCCTTTGAATAGTGTAGGATAGTGGGTAATGGGCTACTTTGGAGTACCCCCCTCCACTCTACTTTTCATATCGTTCGACCTTTGGAGTTCCCTGTTATTATCTAGAATTTGCAGTCGCCGCGCGGCTACAACCAAAAGTACAAAAAACAGAGGGCGCCAAAGTTTTTCAAATATGACTTTTTCCTCTTTTTCGACGCGAAAAAACTACAGTGAGTGTATATAAGAGTTGTAAAAACCTAGGAAATATATACGCACTTTTTTTTCACGACGCACTGATATGGAGATAGGGTGCTCTCATTTTGTTATATGTACTATTTTGGAAATACCCACCGAAAGCAGCGTCGTAGCATTAGCGAATGCAACACCACTTCGGTTCCTCGTTTCAATTCCAAGGCAAATCAAAGCTCATAACGCTACTCACAAAGACACCCTGCATCCATCAACAAGCGTTGAAGCTACAGGACAAGAGATTTTTGTGGCATTGTACGATGGTGCCACTCGCACAGACACGTTCCAGAAAATTCACTCAATGTGCGACCAAAAGTAAAGTTAATCTATCTTCATAGCCTCATTCACCTGCGAATCTCCATAGACAACAATCAATCTTCAAGTGCAGGCTTGGTTGAAGAATGCGCCAGAAAACGCCATGAAGCTAATCAACTGCAGATGTAAAACCAAGAATTATGATGCAGCTTGCGGATGCAGAAATGCCGGTCTTGTGTGCTCAGTCGCTTGATAGTACTGTGGAGGAGGAAACTACGGCAATTTCATTCGACATAGCGGAATCTGAGATTGATGAGGCTCCCTCACAAGTTTTTAAATGGTCCTCTACATCAATCAGCGCAATATCTCCATAACAGTGCATCGTAGGAAAAAAGAACGAAGAACATTAGGTAGTTTTTTCGGCTCTACAACTTTTATATTTTCACAGTAGCCCAATAATTTTGATTTTGTGTCGAAAAACAGGGGAAAATCATTTTTGGTTGGCACTCTTTGCTTTTTCACAGCCCCGGTAACGATTTGTAAAGAAAATAGCTTCGGTCATTGTTTCCCACAAGATCTTACAGATTTTCTATACTACATACAGAGCTATCCTTTACTGTCCTTTACTGTCCTTTACTGGCCTTCAGTAACTGCTGAATGTCTGTGCATATTCTGATCCATGCGTTGCGGAATTACCTCACGTTTTCTTCTCTTGCGGGTTGTACCCAAGTGAATTTCTTTCCTCGCTGTATATTTTAGCACCAGTGCCACCCTGATATTGAACTCGTCTGTATACGAGATCTTCTCGCAAGGGTAAAAAATAGCACATCAATTTCAACCCTAATTTCACAAAGGACGAATTTTAATTAAACTGCGTTAATGTATCTCGTATAACGAAACTTAGGCACATTGATTTCACCACCTTTGAATTTTTCCTGAACTACCCTGTTGTAGAGCTATTGAGCATATTGAGTAGTATGTTCGGAAGTGAAATATTATTTGCATACGATTGAATCAGTGTAGGATTGAAGAACAGTGCCACACTCAAGAATGATTCGTATGAATAAGTAATGAGATTTTTTTACAAGTTAAAGCCCATCCGTTGAATTTTATTATCTTTCATCTCGGTACCCACAATTCGACAACGCTTTAGATAAAAACAACACTCGGAGAAAATTGTCTGTTAATGATTTTAATTGTTTTAAAATGCTAATTTCGGTCTCAAAACGAACGATAAAGTTGCATGAAAACAAAGAGAAACAATGAATTTAAAAAAAACTCGTGGCATTTTAATAATGCAGTAACCAATTTCATTCTTGAATATTAAGTATTTGCTTAGAGTGGTTTGAATTAAACAAACCCCAAATAAATTAAATT
Source organism: Endomychus coccineus (assembly GCA_958510875.1). Classification (NCBI taxonomy): domain Eukaryota; kingdom Metazoa; phylum Arthropoda; class Insecta; order Coleoptera; family Endomychidae; genus Endomychus; species Endomychus coccineus. The sequence continues at coordinate 173,719,449 of OY294068.1, read as the reverse complement.
TCTAACTAAACTAATAAAAACTCTCATTTTAAGTTTTCGCATACCACGTTAACATAATGAAAATCGTTTGTAGAAAGATGATGCACCGTACATATACTAGCTTTATTAATTTTTCGACATGAAAAAGAAACTTCTTCATCGTTATGAAATATTATGTAATGAAGACATTTGCATATTTTATTCTCACAAACTGCATACTAAATTTTGATAGTATTAGTGAGGAGCTCTGCGTATTTTATTAAACTAACTTTTGAATTATGACCTTCCAACATACCGACTGGTAATAACAACTTGTTCCGAAACTCTCAAACTATTTGAGAGCAGACTAAAGGAAATTCATATTATTTATTCGTTGACTTGTTTCACTTTTTATAACATATTAAATCAGAATCCCACGAGTTTTCGTTTTAATGTTTTAACTAGTATTTACAATGCAAAATCTGTGATATCATTAATAATTTTAACAATTAATCACAAAGAGATTCAATTACATCCCTACGAAATGGTTACCTTGAATTTAGGTATGAATGAAAATTATATCAACTTAATATTCATTACATGTTTAATAAGGAATGACCGCGTCCTGCACTTCTTATGTTATGGTTACGTGAATAGATTGTCGTTTCAAAGGAAAAGACAGGGTAAAAAACCTTTGTTTTAACCATAGCAAGTGATCAACCTGCCGTTACAAATTAGATCATGAACATATGTCTCAACTACCAATACACTGTAAAGCACTTGTTTCCTTTAGAACTGTTAACTTCGTAATTTATAATTTCCTATTGAAACTGTGAGGAACCTCTTCGACTTCGTCGATATTTTACAAATTATAATGACCCTTCCTTGACAAGGATTCAGAATTTACACATCTTGTTTCCGTCACACAGATTTAAAAAACAAACTGTATCAATTTATGATGGGACGGTGGTACTAAGAAATAAACTCATATACTTGACTTGTCCATAATAAAAAACAACAAAGGATATCCTATTTACGTTTTGCGTGTTCTTAGAACCAGCTTAAATTTTAGCAACTGGTTTGATATTTGAATGAATTCTAATTGATAATTAATAAGGCAGCTTTGCTACAATATCAAAACCAAGTAAGACACATTTGGAAAAGACTGATAATTCGAAACAATTCACTCCTTCTTCTTTAGAACAGTATATTTATTATTGAATATCGATCATAATATATAATTATTCAAATTTATAATTAAATAATTTCAAAGTGAACACAATATTCATCATTTGGGAAGATACTAGCCTGCTGGTGCTTCTCACATTTGGTCCCTGATATGAACTAAGTGGAACAAAAGCGTAGAAGAGGTATTGGTGTACTGTATTGTAGTACCTTCGTCAAATATGATTTATCCAACTGTCCACCAGGTATTGTTCTTTTCCCGCATTCTATCAGTGGATATGACACAATATCCGCCATTGGTCTTGATCCGTACAACATACACAAAAACTATAGATACTCGACCTGCTGAATGAAGGCTCCATGTATAAGTTGACGGCCTATACAGGTTGAGTAATAGCTTGTCTGTCGTCGGTACGTTATCCAGCGATAACTAGACGATATAGTAGATTCCATTGATTCATTTCACATGAAGCGTTTGTGGTGAGCCTAAATATTCTTCTAAAAATTGTACTAGCACTAAAAGAAATGATTTAAATAATAGAATGGTATTGGGTTACAAATTCATATTTGGAAATTGTATAATTTATATTATATAATAATTCCCTGCAGAATGTCCTACCTTCTTAAACAGTTGATAGTGTTTAACTTGTCTATCTTATCGAGCAATACAAAGCAACTTGCTCGCTCCAACTCACAAGCGTCTCGTATATAGCAATTCGTTAAACTCAATCTATATAAAATGAATTACATAATTGCGCTACTTTTTACACTTGAATTTTATCCTCTATTTCTATTATATTTATTTTATCTGTTTTATATACAAATTCATCTAGCTCGACCCAACGCAAAATGGATTTTCGCAATCCTCGGGAATCCAATGTAAAAATGTCAAGCTATAACGCAAAGCCATCAAAGTAGAGATTAGAGACAGGAATAGTAGATTCATTGAATATTGACCAATAGTAAATTATGTAATTTCCGACATTAATATCTAGAATCAGGATAATAATTGTGCGCTCATCAATCAAATTGGTTGGTAGAAATTGTCATATTTACATTTCAAACAACTTCGGTATTATGTTCATATCAGGAACATGATGTAAAATAAGTATTGACATGTATATACAGTTGAACATCTAACCGGTTAAAAAGTTATCACTTTTTTTCTAGTTCCAGTATTGATTCTAGAGGGCTTGATGGTCATGTGTGCAACACAGAAAAAAGAATTAACTTCATTTGTGTGACATCACAACCCCACCTTGGACTGTCGTAGATTCAAATTCGTATTCTAAAACTTTATCATTAGTCTATATTCCTCTGTACATAAGAATTATTATATAATATTGTAAAATATAGGTACATTGATTCATACGTAACTCTAAGTAGATATTTATTTAATCAGTCCTTTGTTTGTTCCATTTTATTAGACTACATTTTATATGCAGTAGGATGGAAGAAAGTGTTCACTCTACAACGGAAATCGCCTTACATACGAGGCCTGTCTTAATGATGTTAGCCCAACCCAAGTTTTAAATATACTTAGGCTCGGTGGACACTGACTTGGTTCCTTGAAACTGGTATCATGTGGATATAATAGTCAATAGAGATTTATTCGTGAGTTTCGTCATGTTGTCCATGAAAATGAGGTGTTTGTTTTGTGGTGGTGGCGCCGGAATAAGAAAAAATTTGGGTTATTTGATCAGGGTTCGGCAACACAGCACTTACATTGTAATTCATGAACCAAGTTGTGACCCTGTCAAATTTGAAGATTTTTTTCGAATGTCCACATCCTTTGAACTTTGTCCCTGTTGCTAGTAGTAGTAGTTTTTCAGATGAAAATTGTACAGACATGGATATTTTTCAACCGCTTTCTCCAATCTCTATATGAAAAGAAATGGCAAAATCTGCGATTTCCAGGACAAAACGTCTGACAAATATATAAAGCATCTCATTAGTGAATAAAAATGGCTAAAATAGAAGTTTCTAAACGTGAAACTAGCGAAACTGAAGTCACACGAAACCGTTCTTACAAGCTTCTTGAAACCCATGTCCACGAACTTCATGAAACTGATTTAGATCAAACGCATGCAACTTCGGTTTCACATTTCATGAAATTGGTTTCTTGAGTAAGCACGGGGGCCTTAGTTAGTTATTGTTTTTCATAATCTGATATCTCATTAAAAGAATTCAAAACTTATGCTCATTAACACACAATCTATAAATATAATAAACTCAATGTCATGTAATACTATGTGTATCAGAATATTGATGTAAAAAAAATATTATGGACACCATATCTTCAAATGGATATACAATAACTGAAGCCTTTTGTCGTCAAAATCATGTACATCTGTGTTAGAAACTGATTTATTTTCTCAGTACTGGGAGATATTCTATAGAGATACATGCTAAAGCGTGTGGAATGTATATTCAAATCTAAGGTCAAAAATACTGTGTTATATGTATCTGTCGATCACTTTTTTTTAGTATTTGCTTGATCTGATGAAAAGTTATAATTTTAATGTTACTTGTACACATATTCCGACTAAAGTTTATACAAATCGCTGAGAAAAAACAAGTTCTTCAAAGCTAGATTACTTTATAACAAGCCTACAGAAGAACAAGTACCAAGAATCTGTTGAATCTATTCGAATATTTGAGATCATTGTGGAATTTTTCTTATTATTAAGTACATCTTGAAGAAATTGAGGGAACAGTGAGTATTTCAAGTTATAGTTATGATACTTTGAGGGCATGCATGGAGTCTATCAAATTTGATGCTGATATAATTACTTCAAATTGTATCAATGAAACGTATTCCGATTTCGTTTCAGATATTAAATGGTCTATGAAAATGGCCATATATCCCAGCAGTTTGAATGTTGCAAATGGAAATAATAATGAATAATGAATAGATGAATAATTGTTCAAAGTCTTGGGTTTCAATGAGGATTGTTTCTATGGGCAAACGTGTGACAAATTATTTTTGGCTAAGTAGAGTTTTAAGTATTGAACATTCTAGGCTAATTTATTCAAAAATGAAAAGAGAATATAAAACTTAAATAAAATAACTTTTAAAAGTTCAATTTTCAAGTGTTTAATGTGTCTATAGTTTCGGTAACATAGTGGCTTCTTCAAACGAATATTACAAAGTATGAACTTACTACAAAAAAAATACCTAACATGTAACTTCAATGATAATCTTAGGATAGATGGTTATTGAAATTTTACCTAATTGGGCTTAACCCATTAAGGGATTAAACGATAAACTGGTAGCAAACGGGAAATCTAGTTATACAAATTTAACAAGGGAGAATTATTAAGTATATGTTGATCGTTCAATGAGATATCGGACTCCTTATATTTATTAATTTCTAGGAATTCTAGCAAATTTAATTCATCACTTTTATTCTGAATGTGTAAAATCTTGAGATTATTATATGTAGTTATGATTTTCTATGATTAAATCTTTTGTAAGGTTTAATCTGATCTATTATCAATGATAGTCTATGTTCTTTCATCCGTTTTTCCTGTCTGACTAATATATATCATAGGGCTTGTCTTAACAAGCTGACATGCGGATTCATTATCAATAAATCGGATTCAACCTTCGACTTCGACTTCGAATACCCCCAAGAGGCAAAAATTGTTACATTTTATGTATAAAAATTAGCAAATTCCTAGAAGATGAGGTAGATACACAGGGCTCCGGAGACCCGGAAATACCCCAGGTTATTTGCAGAACATTGTGAGTATCGTAATCGTGATCGGCGGCAATAAAAACCCTCGAGGGCGATTTGTTACATTCAATCAGGAAAAATTAACAAATTCCTGGAAGATGACGTAGATACAGAGTGCTCCAGAGACCCGGAAACACCCCCAGAAAATTTTCAGAACGTTACGAGTGTCATAGTCGTGATCGGCGACTTTGAAAACCCCCGAGAGCTAGAATTTGTTATATTTGATTAAGAAAAATTAACAAATTCCTAGAAGATGACGTGGTTAACTGCGCCGGGTTTGGAATGTGGAATGTTTTAGTTCCTCGACTATAAATAATAAAAATATGCTCAATGTTTTCTACGCATTCGTTCACTCTATATTATCCCATAGTGTAATTATGTCGAGAAGTGCAGTAGGCTCCAATAGATTATGTGTGCAACAAAAAATAATAATTCGTTTGATTCATGGAATAAAATATCGACATTCATGTAAACCAATCTTTATAAAACAAGTGTTGAAGGCTTTCTGTCTGTTTCTCTGACAGTTTGGGTTAGAATATGCAGGCACATGAAAATTTCATCATTCAAAACGGACATAAAAGCGCTCCAAAATAAAACTACTGTCATTCAAAGAATCGATATTAAACTAATTTGTACAAAACAAAATACACTCGCGTCAGACTTAAACATAAATTTATCCAATGCAGCAATTGAGAAAGCAAAGGGCTTATGAATAGTTTACAAGTTTACAGTTGAACAGCTGAAGTGATGAAAGCTTTAAATACGTAACTTTCTGAACTTCAAACTCTACCATTTACTCCTATATATTAGATATTCAATTCAGACGAGTTACGTAACACGCTGAATGAAACATTCAATACAACAACCAAGATTTCATTGAACCGTCAACTGTTACACTAAAATGTCATCCTAATAGCTATTTTACAACAAGTGCGGGAAGTAAAGTTTCCTGCACGACAGTGGAAAGAGAATCCCGCACTAGTGCGGAAAATTTTTCTTCCCACACAAAGAATATTGTAGGAAGGACCAATTTCTCGCAAAAACAAGTATATTGAGTTGTCCGTTACGTTGCGATATCCCTTCGTGAGCGAATAAAACTATTTTACTTTAATAAATATCACTCAGTTTATTGAACTGTTGGTTTCAAGTTCGAACATACATTTTCAAATATATTATTTATTTATTCATCTGAATATATTACCCAACAGAATGCATCCCACTTACAGGGTAAGGAAATGGCATAAGAGAGTAACAGCAATTAAATACATGATAAATGCATGATAAATGTTCTGAGCTGTTATTTGATTGCAAGGTGATTCCTTATTGAATTAATAGTGCACACAAATATGTCAAGGTGATCTTTCATATCATCAACCAGTTGAAACATCATGGAAAGCGGTGAAAACTTTAACAAATTACTATGAGGTCTAGCTGGATAAAAAGTAGAATTGGTATAGATATTTTTGGATGGTACGTTGAAGTCAATTTCCTCCAATAAAATCGATAACATTTTGTATTACCTTATGGAAGAAAACTACCAAAAAGTACTTTCTGCAAGTCATGAGATCATTACAATTGAATCTGTTTAATAGCGGTTTATGAGGAAAATAATAGGCTAGATATTTTAAAAATCTACGCTGTATATTCTCAATATTCAATTCATGAGTTAAATAATTAGAACACCACACCACAGACGCATACTTGAGTTTACTGCAAACTATCGAATTAAATAAAATAGTTGGAGTATCAATACTAACAAAATCTCGACAGTTTCTTATGACGAATCCTAGCATTTTATAAGCAGATGATATAATATTGTTAATAAGTGGTATAAATGATAGTTTTGGATCAAAAATTACGCCTAAATCTTTAAAGGTAGACGGTCGAAAAAGGATGTGATTATGAGCTGAATAGTCGAAAATGATTGTATCTAGTTTTCGAGTAAAAGACATTTTGCTGCATTCAGCGCTAGCCTATTAATGAGGCACCATGTTCCATTGAAGTGAAATACAGTCACTTATATTTTCAATTAGCCTGAATATTTTCAGATGATCTGCATATTTAAGAATGTTGGAAGAAATAACTTCTACTATGTGTTTATGAACACTTTAAAAAGTAGGGGTCCAAGGACAGTTCGCTGTGGTACTCCAGATGGAGCAACATAAGTCTCTGACCTAAAGCCATGATGAACAACATACTGAACTTTTTCGTTTAAATGAGATTCAAAGAAAGTAATTAACTTAGATGTCATTCCAAAATTCGTTTGTCGTTCGTTAAGTAGAATCTCATGGTACACCTGTCAAATGCTTTTGAAAGGTCTGTGTATATTACATCTACTTGATTAGTGTTGTCTAGTGATTTGGCAAAAAAGTGCGTTATACAAATAGGTTTGTTGTTGTTGAACGACCCGGAGTGAAACCGTGCTGTTCAATATGCAATTGTGGTTTTATATGACTAAGCATTATTCTGTGAAGAACCATCTCAAAAACTTTAGAAAAATTATTCAATATAGCTATTGATCTATGATTCACAACATCCGACTTGTCTCCTTTTTTATAAATTGGACGTATTTTTGATCCTTTCCACAGTTTTGGAAAGCATGCAGATCAAACAGATAGAGTAAACGAAATTGCTAATGGGTACAAAAAAGCAGAGGAACAATCTTTTAAGATAAAAGATGGAATATCATCAATACCAGCAGTTAATTCAGAAGATAATCTCTTCAAGCAAGAGTAACTTTGTGATTCATTAATTTCATTTATAGAATTATAATGGGAATGAAACGTTACATCTATCAAGTAAGATATTATTGGAAAGAAAATTAATAGCATTGATATCCTGAAGCTCAAGGGATAACAAAATAAGAGAAAACGGAAATGATGATTTGATTCGGCCCTACAGTTCATCGCATATTAGTTTTTAGAAGTTGATATTGATAAACAGTCATTAAGTATCATCATAAAGAAATTGTGCTGGCCAATTATCAAGTTGTAAAGGCCACAATATTATTATTAAGAAGAAGAATAACCCTATGCCAATCAATAAAAGTATAGGTTATAGAATTTTGTTGGTTACAAGTTACCTACAGAAGTTTCCGCTATTTTCTGAATTTGGGAGGTGTACCCATCAAAATATCTTTGTTCAATTTATTCAAATGAACAAAATTAAAATAACTTCAGAAAACGTCTGAAATTTGTCAAATTAATAAGAGTTTCAAATGGTTACTTCAAATGTTAGGTATTCGTTTTCCATCAAACAAAATTAAAAATTCTCTGATTGAATTTAATGTTTAATAACATGCATTTTGAAACCGCGGAATGAAAGAATAGTATAAAATATTCATAAGGCATGTTAGCCACTTCGTGCCCTAAAATCACACGAGTTCTGTAATATACTATTAAATGTTAGGATTCATGGACACGGTCTATGAGAAAAAATTATTTATATTAGAAATGCATTGATAGTTTCAGTTAATTTATCATAAATTAGGCCAATAGCAATCACAAATTTCACATAGTTACCATGTATAAATAAACGAATATACCATTGACTACGTGGTTTAATCATTTCGGGTTTTCGGTTAGCAACAGAGCAAAAAATGATGAATAATAGTTTAAATCTAGAGCCATTATTTAATAACTGTCATAATAACGAAGGTTTGTATTGATTAACAAACGTCAATTAAAATCGCAATAAATCGCTTCGGAAGAAAAGCTTCAGATTTATTAATAAGCGAATCAATCGAATCTTTAACGCTTGAAAACATGGTGAAAACGCACAAATGCATTTGAAAGCAGTTTTGACATTTTGTGAAAAGCAAAAATATGAATTTCAGGAGCAGACTTTGAACGAACACTTGGCAAATATTCTCAAAGATTGGACTTTCAACATGAAGCGAGCTAATGGCAACGATTATAAGGAAGGAGTTGTGAAGACGATTTGGAAAATTTCCACAAAGCTCCTCCAGAAAAAGTACTTCGAACATTTGAATCGGAAAATAGACCCATTCAAAGACACAGTTTCTTGAGGATGCCAGAAAGGCACGTGCGGCCAAAAGAAGAGCGCTTCCAGAGACAAGAACATCCAGTTTTGTAGCTCTGACAACTGAAAAGTTCAGTAAGATTGTTGAAAACTATGACGAAAACCCATCAGATGGCTTAGAAAAAAGTTTTACCAGATTTCGTCGTCAAGCTCATTCGAATCGTTCCTCCGTTGTAAGCAAATTGACAAAATCTGTAGCCAACTTACAAGACGTTATTCAAATTACTGAGTCTCTCAAACCATACCTAAAGCTAAGCAACGAACATCATCTTAACATCGTAGAAAAAATGAGAGAAAGAATCTTTCTGTGCACTAATAATATAGTAGCTCAAGCTCTCAACAGATAACAATGTTTCAAATATTACTTACAATAACGTTTCAATTTCAATTTATTCGTTTATTGCAAACCGTACAAAGACATACAGTATTTTATCAAACTAGTCAGTAGCAATCAAACAATTAAAAATCAATTCAATCAAGAATTGGATACACATATTAGTTACTAATCATGCACAAAGTATATAGACAACGAACATGAAACATTTACGCTATTAAATATACATACTAGAACACGAATTAAAAAAGATCCAATTTGGAACGCATACATATTAGTACACGAATTAAAACATTCAATTTACAATGTAAACTGAAAATTAGGTACTGAGGTACTCCTTGATGAAATAGAATGCATGTGTTAGTAAATATATGTATAGTAAATTTCTTTATATTTTCAATGGATGATGCCATATTTATTCACGAAATTAAAGCAGATTATACTTGATAAATATGACAATTTTGTCCAACCGATAAACGTGAGATTGGTACGTGAATATTATCATTTATACAAGTTCCATATCTGTGAGATATATTATTTCTAATGTGAGTGTGTTCCTGATTTTTAATATTCAGCACCAGTTGATAGCAGTGGCGGCTCCTCGAAGGAGACTAAGGAGGCTCAGCCTCCTCACCAATTTATCTTAATGATCATTCTTCATTTTATTTCCTGTTTCTCTGATAATTCTTTAAATTTTATAATTAATTCCCCGTTCTCATTAGTTATTTTTAATCTGGCAACAGTGGCCAGAGGCTAGATTCTTCATATATCTCAAACGCTAAATACGTGTGGTCAACACAGCTGCCGTTTTTCCAACTAGTTCAATTGCCAAATTCGGTAAAACAGCGAACACTCTATGTAGGCTAGCTTCTCGTACGCACTCGGTCGGTCGTATGAATACGATTACAAGTTTTACCTCGGTTTTATAAACTACTTTGTTTGACAGTCACCATTCCTGTCACGTCGGCATCGGTGGAGAGATCATTTTCTACTCTCAAACGAATTAAAACTTACATGCGATCATGCGAAATACAATGTTAGTTTGATATCTATCGAAAAAGATACGTTTTATGATAATATTATTGTAATAAAGATTCTTGACCCAGGTATGAATTATATATAAATTCTCGGGAAATAGGTCACAATTACACTTATGCTTTATATTTTTCTTGTCTTTACGTACGTTTCGGTCTCACAACCATCATCAGAAGACTTATTATGTCTAAAACTTGATTACTTAAAACTAAGAACAGAAACACGATTAAACGAAATTGTAAACAATTTCGTTTAATCGTGTTTCTGTACGTTTCGGCGACGTGGGCATTTTAATTGAAATCGGTGCGATTAGGACGCTTTGTGTAATACAATTAGTTTTAAGTAATCAAGTCTTAGACATAATAAGTCTTCTGATGATGGTCGTGAGACCGAAACGTACGTAAAGACAAGAAAAATATAAAGCATAAGTGTTATCGTGACCTATTTCCCGAGAATTTATACATAAAAGATAATATTATTGATCATTTTTCGCAAACTAAAGACCGTAGAATTCCGTTAATATATATAAAAAGTTAATAAAAGTAATGAAAAAAAACAAAATATGAAAAATATCAAAAAAGGAAATATCAAAAATCCAAAAAAAAAAAAAAAAACGAACAAAAAGAGAAACTCTACACCTTCACGTTGGTTCTTGCTGGGCAACAATTAATTTTGTCACTGAAGTAGCTGGTACGGTTACTGTGCAAAGGTTAAATTAATTGGCTGAATAGAGTATATTTTTACAAAAACGTTTTATGTCCAGCCTCCTCTCTTAAAAAGTTCACGAGCCGCCACTGGTTGATAGATGTACATACATGGAAAAGTTTAAATTTGGAGTTTTATAAAAAGTGGTTTGCAATGATAATAATTCGATTTAGAATTCAACATACATCGAATAATATTCTTCTGAGCAATGAATACCCGGCCCATGTGGGAAGAATTACTCCAGAATAGAAGACCGTAATTTAAAACGGAATGAATGAGACCGTGGTACAACATATTAAACACTTCCGAAAAGATCGTATATTTGCTACTCAGTTTACTTACAATGCTGTTACATTGTGCTTCCCATGTCAATTTATGGTCTATAATCCTTCCAAGGAATTTAATTTCATACAACTCCTCAAATGTTGTATGATTCATATTGATAGTGGACTGAAATTATAGGTCATGTTCTTCTGTTTGAATAGCATGAAGAATGAAATGGAACCTTTTCATTACCTGTTAATCCATTGTTAGTCTAATTCAGTATTAATACAAAATAAATGATAAATATAATAATTTATTATTATCGTTCTTTTCATTATATAATCGTATTGAATACCGCTCAATCAAACGAAAATATTCAAATATACTAACTTCCTCACTCGACGTATATCCTTAAAACAGAATACGTCTCATGACTTGGAAGTATAATCGATTATTTTCTATGCTCTTGTGATATTAAAACCGAATATTTCGTGTGACGTGTGGTATGGTAGACATTGCAAAAATGGGAACATCCGCTGTTTGTTGAATAGTTACTGACAAAACCAAAATAGTGTTGACATTAAATTCGAACATTTCCTCGGTGCAGAGAAATCCAAATTGTAACCAGGGTTGTCAATGTATTCGCAAAGAGTCCACGTGAATATACAACATTCGGTCCGGTTCAAGGCATTAAACAACATCAGAGTGGTAGCACTGAATTATTAAGTATTTCCTAGTTCTCCAGTGTTTAATGTGTGCGCTAGTCTAATTCCCAATCTATGTATACTGATTGTGGCACGTTGGAAACCTGTAACAAGCTTTACGCAAGATTACTACATCGAGAGCTCAATGCATGCATCACATTATTCTAGATAAAGTTTCCAATTTAAATATGGACAATGTGTAGATAAGTTAGTCGGTAGATTGCTTTTGTTTCCTGAAGTAATGTATCAACAAACAATGCGTCAACAGAATAGTGTATTCAGTACCCATAAATAGTTTCATCGAGTCCGTATTTATCACAAAGATTGAATGCGAAACCTATACAATTTTACTGTCTCCCCCTCTCGTTGAGCTTTTCATCTTTTAAAAACACTAAGATTTTCCCGGTTTCATCTATATATCTGGTGGTCACCGATGGTCTCCCACCCTAGAATGAAGGGGAGAGTGCCGATAATTCCCCCACTGTGCAATATACTCTAGATGAGGGCCATATTCAATCTAAAAGCCAACAAAGATAAGAAGAATTGCCGACAAAGTCTTCTACATTGCATCTGCTGCGTCACAATGCATGTAGGTTCCTACCCTATAATGTTAGATAAGTTTGCTGATCAGTCATCAAGAGCTGTAATATTACGAAAATCTTTCACAATTGGTTCATGCTGCATTAGCATGTATGTGTGCTTCTATAAGAGTTATATATCCCAAAGTATCTTCTTCTGTAGCTCTGCAGTAAGTGAGCAAATGTATCGGTGTCTCTTCGACTTCTCTGTAGAATTCGTGTTCTACGAGCCAAAAAAAACTGCTAGAATCCATTTTGGAGGCCTAATGCTCATTTTTTTTATAAATTAAAAATTATCTTGGAAATGGGGGTGAATATAGGGTTAAATTAGCGTTTAGGGGTGAATGGGAGACCGTCGGAACTTAGCTTGCTGGTCGCGAATGACCTACGTGGGTCATAGAATATCATGGAAAAAAAAATTTCGATACCACGCCCTGCTTTTTTTTAGAAAGTCAGCCACTTTTCCCGGTTTATTGACTAGACTATTTGTTGTGAAATTATAAAATAAAATTAAAATGTGGAGTAACTTGGGTCACATGCATATTGAATATATTCGAAAGAGCCCAATAGAAAGCATCTACAATAATAAATTAGCACTCAGAATTAAGTAGTAGCATTTATCAATTATTATTATCGTTTTTTTTAACGCACTCCATTGTTGATTTTTGTGGCTAGCTGGAAGTTCATCTGAAAATTCTGATAAAAATATTTTCGACAATATTACACGTTGAGTGAAATAATTCCAAACCACAATTGAAACTGCTTAAACTGAAAATTAGTCTCATATTACAGAATAGGATTTCACAGGTAATAAACATTTCTGACAAAATATTAACACTAATTCTGTTGACAACATTTGTTTTTGCTCAATATGATTACGGAGACTACGGACAATGCAAAAGCATTGGAGAAATGTACTCAAGAAACACATTCATATTTAAAAATCTAAAACCATTTTCTATTGCTTGTGTACATTGATTCGATACTTTCAATATTTGTTTTGTTCACTCTAAAGGTAACAATTTCACTTTTTTATGAGACTGTGGTTTGTTATTTCGTTCAATTTTACGTCATGAATGACAATTGTGCTCATTATAGATGTACTGATCGATTGTTCTGTTATATTGTAGTCATAATAATTATAATCATTGATTAATGTCAACGCTACAAGCATCTAGTTTAACATGTTGCTTTTGTAATTCAAAATGACATAAATGACTTGTTACTAACATGTTTCTGAACGGTGTCATGATATATGATAACGAAACATGAAAAGAGTAGATCATTTTTCAAAACTTTCCGCATTAACCTGTTACGCTTGCTAACAGTATGCTTCAACCTGTGGCTTCGGTTTAATTTATATATGGTTAACCGATGAACACTCATCTTTTTTAACTGGGTTTTTATATAATATTGGTATAGTCGCGTGGAATCTCTTTATAACCCTAGCGTGTTACATAAGCACACACAAGAGGGGAATAAAAAGGTGTCTTGGAAGCCACTTGTTGATACATGCTGGTCCAACGATAGAGCGTATTATGTGAATTTATGCGCACATTAGTTATTACGCTTGGAAAACTGCAGTGCAGGCGAGTCAAACTACAGCAAGGTTCTTTATATATTTGGAATATCCAAGGACAGTAAAATTAGGAAATAATACCAGAAATTTTATACAGGCCGCTTAAAATCTTTTGTATTATTTTGGACCAGGGGTTCTCAACAAGGGAGGATCGCCTCCCCAATAGGGGCATAGAGAGATGTCAGGGAGGGCGGAACACTTTTACATTTTCGAAAAAAAAAATAATTTAACTCTTAAATTGAACATCATAATATCACATTTATTGATTCAGTCGATCACGTCATCAGCCGCTGTTTGAACAAGTTTATAATAATAATAAATAGCCTTTATTTTGTACAAAGTGAAAAAAAACAATGTTAAACCTTAGCATGAGGTTCGCTTCCCGCTCCGCGTAAAATTATATCCATCAGCCACCAGGAGCTTGCATTCTTTAAACATCGCGATCAAAACGACCCGCGAACTAATCACAATGAAGAATAAACTATTGCAATAACTATTTACGTTTCGGATTTATAAAATATAATAACACCTGGCGGCCTATTTATTATTACATGTAGTCAATGGGCATGTAGGTATTTCATTTTTATACACGCAAAATGGCAGCGAAAAATATAAAGTTTTCAGAAGAAGTTTTGATTTACCCTCATAGAAAAAGACAAGAGTTACAATTGCCACAGTGTGTGATATGAAAGTTTTAAGTAATGATATCATGAGGCCCAATCGCCTTCAAAGGCATTTGAGCCAGCAACATCCGACTCTGATTCCGAAGCAGAATCACTCAAGTGTATGAAATTAGATAAGTCGGGAAGTTATCAAAATGTATCCATTTGAAGCATCAATTAAAGAACCGAACGTTTCTGAAGTTATTAATGATGTCCCTTATTTCCTTGTTTGGATATCCTGAATGGAATAGGGCTAGAACGAGTCTCCTCGTCGAAAATCTCAATGCTACTAAACGTTCTGTCGCTGTGATGGAACTTATATAATTGTTTATAGATTTTCAAAATCTTCGCTAGATATTCTTAAGAAGCTGTTCTCGCATTGCAAAAGAGCATCTAATAAAAGAGCATATTGGTTCGATCTCATAAGATTAAGCTTTTTGGTGAACAAAATATTGTCGCTGCAATGGGCAGGACGCAGAGACATGAAATAATTTCAAAGTATATTATACATAATCAGGTTAGAGAAAATTTCGTAGCAAATAGAAGTAATTTGGACTAATTGATTTAATAATATATTTGGCATCTCAAGAAATGGCTTCTTGTATCGTCATAATTGATGTGATAATTGATTTTTGTCATTAATGAGTACTCTTACTGCATCTAGAATACATATTTTATTAAATGAGTATAGACCCCTCATTCTGAAGCCCCTATACCAACCAATGAAGTCAAAGGAGCGAGACAGAAGCAGGTTGGCGCAATTAATGTCGATCTGGTAATGCTTTTGAAATGGGGATATGGTAATCTAGTGGTTTAATGCAACCAAATCTCAGGCTTGCGTCTTCTCAAGAAAGGCGGATCCCACAATCTGTAATATGATGATGTCAGGTATAACTCTTCATATGAAGTCTTCCATATTATCCGTGCTCGGTATCACCACCAACAACGCCCTATCATGCGATAATCATGTGAGGTACATTGCAAAAACCGCTCCACCAAAGCTTCATCATCATCATCATTCGAAGGGAGGGAGCTCAGCCCCCTGATGCACTCAGGCCACTTAGTTGAGCTCATTGTGCGCCCCGTGGTCAGATTTGTGGCCCGCCAGAAACCCAGAATATTGTCAGTGCTGGCTTCCATGTGTTCTTCTGGGAGCAGTTTTAATTCTCCGAAGTGTCGGTGCATGGGGGATGCTAATGCTGGGCATTCCAACAGGATGTGAGAAGCAGTTTCTGTAACTGTGGCCGGTTAGGATTCCAGTCATCTCTCTGATGTTCCTTATGTTCAGAGAAAGGAGTTTCTTTGAGAGCCTAGGCACAGGCTCTTTGATGAAGAGCTTGGCCTGCCCCATGCTTGGTGATTCTATCCACAGTTCAGACCACTCTTCATTCAGTTGGCCCAGAAAGGTGAGACCCCTACGCAGTTTGATAAAGCTACCATTGGCTTCGGCCCGATAGGGGAGCAAGACGACTCTCGCCTGGTCAGAGAGTCGGCCATTTCGTTCCCTACAACTCCGCTGTGTCCGGGGACCCAGATGAGTTGAACTTTATTTCTCCTAGCTAGTTCAGTCAGTGTATCCCTGCATTCTTTGACATGCCTTGATGTGACTCAGGGTGATTTGAGAGCTCCCAGAGCCGACTGGCTGTCTGTGCAAATATATATGCACCTATTTACATAGTTTTTTCGCAGGTTTTCCATGGCACCAAGTCAGTATTGCGTAGACCTCCGCCTGAAAAACCGTGCAGTAAGCGCCTAGAGTCATTGAGATAGTGATCCTTGACCTTTTTCACCAAAGCTTGGTCTTCTATTCTGAGCCAAGAGATACTCTACATCCCAGGATCTCCTCAATCTGCAAAGCACAGATTCGACCTATCTTTAAGTACTGTTCACTTGTTTGGAGTTCAGCTCCCAAACATAAGCTGAAGCTCTTAGATTCTATCCAGTCTAATTGATGATGTCACACTCACGAAGTCATTGATCTCTAGAACTTGTAGAAAAGGGGGCGTGATCTCTCCATTTTCTATAGATATTTCTATAGTCGGTGTTCATCAAGCTAGTCATCCTTCCATTGTCAAGTCAATTCGTTGCCTACTGAGGTCTTTTCCCATGCCTAATATAGCCTCTGAACCTTCAAGAAAAATTCGAATGCATATCTCTTCTCCCAACACTCCACGCTGGCTTACACGGTGTTCTTCTAACATTGTAGGTTTTCTTCTCGTATAGTCAAAATATAGACACAAATTTCAACCACCTCATGGAGATTAATTTCCCCACTACTATCAATAGATAATACAGTTTCAGATTTATTTAGTTGTATATTATAAAAGACGAATGAGCAATACATACATTTTTCCCAGCTTAGACTTACAGAATAAGTATATTATGAAATTGGAGTAATTGAGTCTATTATTTGGAATTGATAACTCATATCTGACTTTTTCATCTAAAGCCCCAAAATCCAAAAAATTTTTTGCAAAAAAAAAAAAAAAAAAAAAAAAATTATGAAAATCTCGGTATTTTAAAATTTCATCTATAACAAATTTTTGAAATTTTAAAAATTCTAATTTTTCTTTAGAAAATTTATTTAAACTTTTTATAAAGTTTATTGTTTTATTAATTGTTAAAAAAGATTTAATGAAGTGCCTGAAAAAGGACTATTTTGATAGAATAGATCATTTAGGTCAATCCTAACTTTATTACATTTAATAAAATCAAATTATCTCTTAGAATATCAAAAATTCTTGTACCTCATATACTAAAATGTAAAAGGTAAGCTAAACAAGCTATTGGGTTCATACCCCACTTATAAAGGTATACCCCTTTTCTTTTTAATTATTAAATTCTATAAACTATTATTTTTTAATTCTATAATAATAGGAACTTTTATCTCAATTTCAGCTTATTCGTGATTCTCTATATGAATCGGATTAGAAATTAATTTACTATCTTTTATTCCCCTACTAATAAAAGAAAAAGATATAATTTCATCAGAATCTGCATTAAAATATTTTATTATCCAGGCCTTAGCATCAATTATTTTACTATTTTCAATAATTTCAATTCTAATAAGAAAAGAATTCATTTTAAATAACTTATTTATTATTACAATAAATTCTTCTTTTCTTACTAAAATAGGAGCTGCTCCTTTTCATTTTTGATTTCCTGAAGTAATAGAAGGATTAAATTGACTTAATTGTATGATTTTATTAACCTGACAAAAAATTGCTCCAATAATTTTATTAATATACTCTTCAAAAATAAGAATATTTTATTTTTACATTATTATTTTATCAACAATTATTGGAGGGATTATAGGTTTAAATCAAATTAGATTACGAAAAATTATAGCTTATTCTTCTATTAATCATTTAAGATGAATAATTACTTTAATTTTTATCAATCAATCTTTATGATTTATTTATTTTATAATTTATTCATTAATTACTTTAAATATTACATTTATTTTTTATTTAACAAATACTTTTTATTTTCAACAATTAATTTCAATTTATAAATCAAATAAAAATTTAAAAATTCTTTTTTTTTTTAATTTTATATCTTTAGGAGGTCTTCCTCCTTTTTTAGGTTTCATCCCTAAATGAATTACAATCAATTTTTTAATTTCAAGAAATTTTATTTTTATTTCTTTTTTAATGGTAATTTTTACTTTAATTTCTTTATATTTTTACATTCGAATTATATTTAACTCAATAATAATTTCATCCTTAGAAAATTCTTTTACTTATTCAAAAATTTTTAATTTTTTTATTACTTTATCTAATTCAATCAATATTTTTAGTTTAATTCTTTGCACTTTAATTTTTAATTTAACTTAAAGGATTTAAGTTAAAAAAACTATTAACCTTCAAAGTTAAAATTAAATATTAATTTAAGCCTTAGAATTTAATTCACCTTTAAATTTGCAATTTAAAATCATTTTTGAATATAAGACTATTTGATAAAGAGATTTTTTATCTATAAATAAATTTACAATTTATTGCCTAATTTCAGCCACTTTATCGAATAAGTGACTATTTTCTACAAATCATAAAGATATTGGAACTTTATATTTTATATTTGGTTTATGAGCTGGTATATTAGGAACTTCCTTAAGAATAATAATTCGTTTAGAATTAGGTAATACAATACAATTAATTGGAAATGATCAAATTTTTAATGTAATTGTTACTGCTCATGCTTTTGTAATAATTTTTTTTATAGTTATACCAATTATAATTGGAGGATTTGGAAACTGGTTAGTGCCTTTAATATTAGGAGCTCCAGATATGGCTTTTCCTCGAATAAATAATATAAGATTTTGACTTCTTCCCCCTTCTTTAACATTATTAATTTTAAGAAGAATTAGAGAAAGAGGAGTAGGAACAGGTTGAACCGTCTACCCTCCATTATCATCAAATATTGCCCACAGAGGTTCATCTGTAGATTTAGCAATTTTTAGATTACATTTAGCTGGAATTTCTTCAATTTTAGGTGCAATTAATTTTATTACAACAATCATTAATATACGACCTACTGGAATAACTTTAGAAAAAATACCTTTATTTGTCTGATCTGTTTTTATTACTGCTATCCTTTTACTTCTTTCATTACCAGTCTTAGCTGGTGCAATTACTATACTTTTAACAGATCGAAATTTAAATACTTCTTTTTTTGATCCTGCAGGAGGTGGAGATCCTATTTTATATCAACATCTCTTTTGATTTTTTGGTCACCCTGAAGTATATATTTTAATTCTTCCAGGATTTGGTATAATTTCTCATATTATTAGTCAAGAAAGAAATAAAAAAGAAACCTTTGGAACTTTAGGAATAATTTATGCTATATTAGCAATTGGACTATTAGGATTTGTTGTCTGAGCTCACCATATATTTACAGTAGGAATAGATGTTGATACACGTGCCTACTTTACTTCTGCAACTATAATTATTGCTATTCCTACTGGAATTAAAATTTTTAGTTGAGTAGCTACTCTTCACGGAACTCAATTAAAATTTACTCCTTCTTTACTTTGATCTCTAGGTTTTGTTTTTTTATTTACAATTGGGGGATTAACAGGAGTTATTTTAGCAAATTCTTCTATTGACATTATTCTTCATGACACTTATTATGTAGTAGCACATTTTCATTATGTTCTTTCAATAGGAGCAGTATTTGCAATTATAGCTGGAATTGTTCAGTGATATCCTTTATTTACAGGTTTATATATAAATAATAAAATATTAAAAATTCAATTTTTTATTATATTTATTGGAGTAAATTTAACTTTTTTCCCTCAACATTTCTTAGGATTAGCTGGTATACCTCGACGATACTCTGATTACCCAGATGCTTATTATATATGAAATAAAATTTCATCAATTGGATCTATAATTTCAACAATTAGAATTTTATTTTTTATCTTCATTGTTTGAGAAAGTATATTTTATAAACGTTATATTAATTCTTCTTTAAATATATCATCTTCAATTGAATGACTTCAATCTTTTCCTCCTACTGAACATAGTTATTCTGAATTACCAATGCTAAATAGAAATTTCTAATATGGCAGAATAGTGCATTGGACTTAAACCCCAATTATAAAAGAATTTCTTTTTTTTAGAAATAGCAACTTGAAAAACTACAATACTTCAAGATAGTTCATCACCCCTCATAGAACAACTAATTTATTTTCATGACCACACCCTTTTAATTTTAACAATTATTGTAATTTTAGTAAGTTATTTAATATTAAGAATTCTTTTTAATAAATTTTCTTATCGATTATTACTTGATGGACAAATAATTGAATTAATTTGAACAATTACTCCTGCTTTAATTTTAATTTTTATTGCTTTACCTTCTTTACATTTAATTTATATTTTAGATGAAGTTAATAATCCATTAATTTCTATTAAATCTATTGGTCATCAATGATATTGATCTTATGAATACTCAGATTTTAAAAATATTGAATTTGATTCATATATAAACCCAACAAATTCTATAAAAAATTTTAATTTTCGTTTATTAGAAGTTGATAATCGAATAGTTTTACCTTTTAACTCTAAAATTCGTTTAATTGCATCTTCAAGAGATGTAATTCATTCATGAACTATTCCTTCTTTAGGAGTAAAAATTGATGCATCACCGGGACGTTTAAATCAAATAAGATTTTCTTTAAATCGATCAGGGTTCTTTTTTGGACAATGTTCAGAAATTTGTGGAACTAATCATAGATTTATACCTATTATAATTGAAAGAATTTCACCAAAATATTTTATTAATTGAATTTATAATAATTCATTAGATGGCTGAAAGTAAGCATTGGTCTCTTAAACCACTTTATAGTATTTAACAATTACTTTTAATGAAAAATTTAGTTAATATATAACATTAATTTGTCAAATTAAAATAATTAATTATTTAATAATTTTTAATTCCTCAAATAGCACCTATAAATTGAATTAATTTATTTATTTATTTTGTAATATTATTTATTATCCTAAACTCAATTAATTATTTTAACTACTTAAAAATACCAAACCTAAATTCAAATTTAGTTTCTAAAATATTAAAAAATAACTGAAAATGATAATAAACTTATTTTCATCTTTTGATCCTTCTACAAATATTTTATCTTTAAATTGAACTAGATCCCTTATTATTTTTTTAATTATTCCTCAAATATTTTGATTAATTCCTACTCGATTTAATTATATTTTTAACAAAATTTTTATTTCTTTAAATAATGAAATAAAAGTTTTAATACCAAAAAATAATTTCGGAAGAACTTTAATTTTTATTTCATTATTTATTTTTATTCTTGTAAATAATTTTATAGGATTATTTCCTTACATTTTCACAAGATCAAGACATATATCTTTTACTTTATCTTTAGCACTTCCTTTATGATTAAGATTTATAATTTTTGGATGAGTAAGAAATACAAATCATATATTTACACATTTAGTTCCACAAGGAACTCCTTCTTTATTAATACCTTTTATAGTATGTATTGAAACAATTAGAAATATTATTCGACCTGGTACTTTAGCTGTTCGACTTTCAGCTAATATAATTGCTGGTCATTTACTTTTAACTTTATTAGGAAATACAGGATCATCAATATCTTTAAGATTAATCCCTATTCTTATTTTAGTTCAAATTTTATTACTTAGACTAGAATTAGCAGTAGCAATTATTCAATCTTATGTTTTTACAATTTTAAGAACTTTATATTCTAGAGAAGTAAAATAATGTCAAATAAAAATCATCCATTTCATTTAGTAGATTTCAGTCCTTGGCCAATTTTAGGCGCAATTAATGCTTTTATTTTAATAATAGGAATTATTAAATGATTTCATTTAATAAATATAAATTTATTTTTTATTAGATGAATAATTATAATCTTAATTATATTTCAATGATGACGAGATATTATACGAGAAAGAACTTATCAAGGTAATCATACATTAGTAGTAACTTTAGGCTTACGATGAGGAATAATTTTATTTATTACATCAGACATTTTTTTTTTTATTTCTTTCTTCTGAGGATTTTTTCATAATAGATTATCCCCAACTATTGAATTAGGAATAATTTGACCTCCAAAAGGAATTAATCCTTTTAACCCTATTCAAATTCCTCTATTAAATACTTTAATTTTATTATCTTCAGGTCTTACCGTTACTTGAGCTCATCATAGATTAATAGAAAATAATATAAAACAAACTAATCAAAGTTTATTAATTACAGTTATTTTAGGTATTTACTTTTCTTTTTTACAAGGTCTTGAATATATAGAATCACCTTTTACAATTGCCGATTCAATTTATGGATCTTCTTTTTTTATAGCTACTGGATTTCATGGAATTCATGTAATTATTGGAACTTTATTTCTATTAACTTGTTTAATTCGAAATTTATTTAACCATTTTTCAATAACTCATCATTTTGGATTTGAAGCTGCAGCTTGATACTGACATTTTGTAGATGTAGTATGATTATTTTTATATATTTCAATTTACTGATGAGGTAGATATTTATATAGTATAAATATTATAATTGATTTCCAATCAAAAGATCTTTTTAAAAGTATAAATAATATTTACATTAACTTTTACAATAATTTTATTTTTTTTAATTAGTAATATTTTAATAATATTATGTAATCTTATTTCAAAAAAATCATTTTTTGATCGAGAAAAAAATTCACCTTTTGAATGTGGTTTTGACCCTAAAAACTCAGCTCGTCTTCCTTTTTCTTTACATTTTTTTTTAATTGCAATAATTTTTCTAATTTTCGATGTAGAAATTACTTTAATTCTACCTATAATTTTTTCATTAAAATTATCTAATTTATTAAATTTTTTACTAATTACTATAATTTTTTTAATAATCTTAATTCTTGGAGTTTTTCATGAATGAAAACAAGGTGCTCTAAATTGAATTTAGGATAATAGTTAATTATAACATTTAATTTGCATTTAAAAATTATTGAAATTCAATTTATCTTAAATAAGAAGCAAAATTTGCATTTAGTTTCGACCTAAAATTTTGATTTTTATTAATCCTTATTTATTTATTTATATATATATATATATATATATATTAGTTGAAACCAAAATAGAGGTAAATCACTGTTAATGATTAAATTGAAATTAATTTCCAATTAAAGAAATAACATAAAATAAGCTTCTAACTTAATTTAAAGCGTTAAACGTTTTTATTTCTATTTATATAGTTTATTAAAACATTATATTTTCATTATAAAAATAGATTTTTTCTTATAAATTACTTAAAAATAAATTTATTTCCTTAATATCTTCAATATTATACTCTTATATAAGCTATTTAAGTTAAAAAAAAATAAAAATAATTAATAACCAAAAAAATAAAAGAATAAGTATATATTCAAAATTTTTTAAAAAATAAAATCTTAATTTTTTAGAAAAGTAAATAAAAAAATTAAATAAATTTTGACTTCCAAAATATTCTAATCACCCTTGATCCAATATTTTAATATAATTCTTACCTAAATCTATAGGATAATAATTAATTCCTAAAGTAGAAATAAAAGGTAAATTTCATATTAAAAAAATAAAATGAAATTTTCTTCCTATAAAACTTAAATTATAAGATAATTTAAATTTAGCTAACTCATAACCTAAAAAAATACCTAATATAACTATAAATAAAGTTAATATTTTTATAAAAAAAGGTAAAATAATAATATAAGGAGAAGAAAATATTATTCATCTTAATAATCTTCCTATAAAAATTACTCTTATAATTAAACCTCTTATTCCTTTCAATATCTTAAACCCTTTTTCATTTAATATATTTAAAGATAATAAATGAAAATCTCCTAATATTAAATAATAAAATAAACGAAATCTATAACATACAGTTAATCCAATAGATAAATAAAAAATAAAATAAATAAATATATTTATAACTCCTATAGATATAACTTCTGCAATTAAATCTTTTGAATAAAAACCTGAAAAAAAAGGTAAACCACACAAAGATAAATTTCTAATATTTAAATATGTAAAAGTTAAAGGTATAAAGTTTAATATGCCTCCTATATAACGAATATCTTGACAATTATTTAAATTATGAATAATATTACCCGCACATATAAATAATAAAGCTTTAAATAAAGCATGAATTAATAAATGAAAAAATCTTAATATATAATCTCCTAAAGATAAAATAACAATTATTAAACCTAATTGACTTAAAGTTGATAAAGCAATAATTTTTTTTAAATCAAATTCAAAATTAGCTCCTAATCCTGATATAAATATTGTTAAAGAAGAAATAATTAATAAAAATATTATTAAATTTCTATTAAATCTAAAATTAAAACGAATTAATAAATAAACTCCAGCCGTTACTAAAGTTGAAGAATGAACTAAAGCAGAAACAGGGGTTGGAGCAGCTATTGCTGCAGGAAGCCAAGAAGAAAATGGGATTTGAGCTCTTTTTGTTATAGCTGCTAAAACAACCATAAAAGAAATTAATTTTATCTCATTATCTATTTTTATTAAATCAACATAAAAAATAAAATTTCAGCTCCCATAATTTAATATTCAAGCAATTGATATTAATAATAAAACATCTCCTACCCGATTTGATAAAGCAGTCAATATACCCGCATTAAAAGATTTATTATTTTGATAATAAATTACCAAACAATAAGAAACTAATCCCAATCCATCTCAACCCAATAAAATTCTAATTAAATTAGGAGAATAAATTAATAATATTATAGATATTACAAATAAAACCACTAACAAAATAAATCGATTTAAATTTAAATCCCCATCCATATAATCAATACTATAATAAATTACTATAGAAGAAATTAATAAAACAAATCTTGAAAATAATAATGATATTCAATCAATTAATAATAATATAGAAATATTAGTTCTATTAAATATAATAAAATTAAATTCTAAAAAATAAATTATATTATTAAATATAAAATTTAAAGATACTAAAAATAAAATTATAAATAAAAAAAAAAACATATTAAAAAATATTAAACAAATAATTTAAGATAAAATTTATAACTTTGATATCACAAATCAATATTTTTATTAAACTACTTAAATAAAAAAATAAATCTCTTTTTAAAATTAATAAATTTAATGGAAATCAATGAAGAAATAACAACAAAAATTCACGAATATTATTAATCCAAAAAGAAAATAAACCAGAATAAAATATTCCATGTTGAGAAAAAGAATATAAAAAAAGAGAATATACAGCACTAAAAAAAGATAATAATATTAATAAAAATATAAAAAAATAAGAATAATTAACTAATCTATTAATAATAAAAATTTCTCCTAATAAATTTAATGAAGGGGGAGCAGCCATATTTGCAACACAAAATAAAAATCATCATATGGATAAAGAAGGCATAATATTAATTAAGCCTTTATTTAAATATAAACTTCGACTTCTTATTCGTTCATATAAAATATTTGCTAAAACAAATAATCCTGAAGAACATAGCCCATGTGCAATTATTATAATAAATGCTCCTATTATTCCTCAGCAAGTTAAACTTATAATACCTCTTAAAACTATTCCTATATGTGCCACAGAAGAATAGGCAATTAACATTTTTATATCTCTTTGACGAATACAAATAAAAGATACAATTACTCCCCCTAATAAAGAAATAATAATAAAAACTAAGTTAATTTTTATACCTAAATCTAAAAATAATTTTAAAAATCGTATTAAACCATACCCTCCTAATTTTAATATAATACCTGCTAAAATTATGGATCCTGATACCGGAGCTTCTACATGAGCCTTAGGAAGCCATAAATGTAATATAAATATAGGTATTTTTACTAAAAATACTATATTTATACATATATATATATATCATTTACTTAAATTTAAATTCAAAAAAATAAAATCTAAAGAATAATTTAAATTATATAAATAAAAAATAATTAATATTATTGGTAAAGACATAAATATAGTATAAAATAATAAATATATACCAGCTTGAATACGCTCAGGTTGATACCCTCAACCAATAATTAAAATTAATGTAGGAATTAAACTAATCTCAAAAAATAAATAAAATAAAAATAAATTTATAACAATAAAAGTTATAATTAAAGATAATAATAATAATAAAACTATAAAAATAAATATTTTATAATAATTATTATTTAAATAAATTTTTTCTCTAGCTAAAATTATTAATAAACAAATCCAAAATCTTAATAAAATTAAAAAATAAGAAATTATATCATATCCTATATTAAATCTAATATATCTTATAATAAATCTAACATTAAAAAGAAAAAAAAAAGTAATAATTAATAAAAAAAATTGTATTAATCAAAAATTCACTAAAAAAGATAAAGGTATCAAAAAAACTAAAAACAAAATTAATTTTATCATAAAATATTAAAAGAATTGAAATAATCATTACCATGAGTTCGAATTATTATTACTAAAATAGATAACCCTAAAGCACCTTCACAAACTCTTATAGAAATAAAAATTATACAAAAATAATATTCATAATTAAATATACTCAAAAAATAAAATAAAAATATAAATATAATTAAAATAATAAACTCTAAACTTAATAATATTAAAAGTAAATGATTACGTTTAAGTAAAAACCTTAAAATTCCAGAAAAAAAAAATATATTAATATATATTAACATTTGTTTTAATAATTTAATTAAAATATTGGTCTTGTAAATCAAAAATAAGAAATTCTTTTAAAACTTCAGAGAAAAAGTAACCTTTATCATTAATCTCCAAAATTAAAATTTTTTTTTAAACTATTCTCTGTATATCTTTAATTTTAATAATCTCAATTTTATTTATTATTTTTTCTCATCCTATTACAATAGGAATAATATTATTAATTCAAACTATTTTAATTTCTTTAAATATTAGAATACTAAATTTCAATTCCTGATATTCTTATATTTTAATTTTAATTATAATTGGAGGAATATTAATTTTATTTATTTATATAACAAGAATTGCTTCAAATGAAAAATTTAATTTTTCTTATTTAAATTTATTTACAATTTTTATTATTTTTATCCCAATTAACTTTATAAATAAATCTATTTTTAATTTTAATAGTAATTATAATTTTAATTTATCTATAAGAAAATTTTATAATATACCTTCAAGACTAATTATACTCATAATTATTTTCTATTTATTATTAACTATAATTGCAATTGTAAAAATTTGTAAATTAAATAAAGGAACTTTACAACAAAAATTTTAATGAAAATACCTTTACGAAAAACTTCCCCCTTATTAAAAATTATTAATAATTCATTAATTGATCTTCCTACTCCATCAAATATTTCAACTTTATGAAATTTTGGATCTTTACTAGGAATTTGTTTAATAATTCAAATTATTACAGGATTATTTTTAGCAATACATTATTGTCCTAATACTTTAATAGCTTTTAATAGAATTATTCATATTTCACGAGATATTAATTATGGATGACTAATTCGAACTCTTCATGCTAATGGAGCTTCAATATTTTTTATTTGTATCTATTTTCACATTGGACGAGGACTTTATTATAATTCATCAAATTTAATATTAACATGAACAGTAGGAGTATTAATTTTATTTATAGTAATAGCAACTGCCTTTTTAGGTTATGTTTTACCTTGAGGTCAAATATCCTTTTGAGGAGCTACAGTTATTACAAACTTATTATCAGCTATCCCATACCTAGGAAATTCTATTGTACAATGATTATGAGGAGGATTTGCAGTTGACAATGCAACTTTAACTCGTTTTTTTACATTTCATTTTTTATTACCTTTTATTATTTCTGCTTTAGTTATTATTCACCTTTTATTTCTCCATCAAACAGGGTCTAATAATCCTTTAGGAACAAATAGAAATCTAGATAAAATTCCATTTCATCCTTATTTTATTTTTAAAGATATTGTAGGATTTATTATTATAATTTTTTTATTGACATTATTAACTTTAAGAAATCCTTTTTTATTAGGGGATCCAGATAATTTTAATCCTGCTAACCCATTAGTTACTCCTACCCATATTCAACCTGAATGATACTTTTTATTTGCATATGCTATTTTACGATCTATTCCTAATAAATTAGGAGGAGTTATCGCTTTAGTTATATCTATTGCAATTCTTTTTTTTATTCCAATTTTTAATAAAAAAAATTTTTTAACTAATCAATTTTACCCAATAAGAAAAATTTTATTTTGAATACTAGTTATTTCAATAATTATTTTAACTTGAATTGGTTCACAACCCGTTGAAGATCCATTTATTTTAATTGGTCAAATTTTTACAATAATTTATTTCATAATTTTTATCATTAATCCATTTATTTTAAAATTTTGAGATTTACTAATATTTAATTAATCAATGAACTTGAATAAGTATATGTTTTGAAAATATAAAAAAGAATAAAATTTCTATTGATTTATACAAAAATTAATTAGCTATATTAAATAAGAAAAATAATAAATTTTTAATCCAAAATAAAAATAAAGATAAAATAAAGAAATAGGTAAATATATTTTTCAAGCTAAATATATTAATTTATCATAACGAAAACGAGGCAAAGTACCACGTACTCAAACTCAAAAAAAAGATATAAATCTTAACTTTAAAAAAAAACCCCAAGAAAATAAATCACCCCCTAAAAATATTAAAGAACATAATATTCTTATAAATAAAATGCTAGAATATTCCGCTAAAAAAATTATAGCAAATCCTCCTCTTCTATATTCCACATTAAAACCAGATACTAACTCAGATTCTCCTTCAGCAAAATCAAAAGGAGTACGATTAGTTTCAGCTAAACTAGTAACTACCCATATTAAACATAAAGGAAAAAATAAAAATAAAAATCAAAGATATTTTTGAAATACCATAAATTCTAATAAATTTAATCTTTCAATTATAATTAAAAAAGATAAAAAAATTAAAAATATTCTTACTTCATAAGAAATAGTTTGAGCAATAGCTCGTAAACTACCTAATAAAGAATAATTAGAATTAGAAGATCACCCTGCTAATATAATTCTATAAACTCTTATTCTAGATACAACAAAAAAAAATAATACTGATAAATTAAAATTAAAAACCCCTGAAAAAAAAGGTATACAAACTCATAAAAATAAAGATAAAAATAAATTTATAATAGGACATAAATAATAAATAAAATAATTAGATATAATAGGATAAGTTTGCTCCTTAGAAAAAAGTTTAATAGCATCTCTAAATGGTTGTAAAATACCCAAAAATCCAACTTTATTAGGCCCTTTTCGAATTTGAATATAACCTAAAACTTTACGTTCTAATAAAGTTAAAAAAGCAACACCAATTAAAATACTAATAATCATAATAATTATAGACATTAAAATTAAAAAAATATTAAAATACAAGTATTATTTATAAAAAATTATATAATTAGATTCTAAATCTAATGCACTACTCTGCCAAAATAATATTAATATTCAAAATTTAAATTATTAATTTTATATTTGGTCCTTTCGTACTAAAATATAATTTTTAATTAAAGATAGAAACCAACCTGGCTCACACCGGTTTAAACTCAGATCATGTAAAGTTTTAAAGGTCGAACAGACCAAATCCTATAGCTTCTGCACCATAAATTAACTTTAATCCAACATCGAGGTCGCAATCTTTTTCATCAATTAGAACTATCAGAAAAAATTACGCTGTTATCCCTAAGGTAATTTAGTCTTTTAATCATTTATATGGATCAATTTTTCATTAATTAATGTTAAAAAAAAATAAAAAGTTATTTAAATTTTTAAATCACCCCAATCAAATAATAAAAACATAATTAAAATAATAATACTAAAAAATTAAATATAATTTTATTATAAAACTCTACAGGGTCTTCTCGTCTTTTAATAAAATTTAAGCTTTTTAACTTAAAAATAAAGTTTTAAAAAATTTAATTTAAGACAGTATTTTTCTTATCCAACCATTCATTCCAGCTTTCAATTAAAAAACTATTGATTATGCTACCTTTGCACGGTCAAAATACCGCGGCCCTTAAAATTTCAGTGGGCAGGCCAGACTTTAAATTATACTCAAAAAGACATGTTTTTAATAAACAGGTAAAAAAATAATTTGCCGAATTCCTTAAATTAACCTAAAATTTTTTATAAAATTTTATAAAAATATATACTAATTTTATCATCAATTCTAATTATTAAAAATTAATAATTAAATTTTAATAAAAAAATTAAATTAACTGAGTTACAGTGACAATGATAAATCACATCAGAAATTTCTCATAATCCCAATTCAGCGATATCTCAAGCTTAATAATTTTTCATGATCGTCTGCTCCCAGTTTTAAATCAAGATGTTATTTTCAATTGTGTTTATTACTGAAAGGTTTATGGTTAACCACGGTTGATAGTAAACTTTGAATTTATATGACATTCATTATTCGTGACCTGATTATTTATCTTCTTACTGTATCTCAAACGATTGAATCCGATAAATTACTTTGACATGTTTACTTATCTAGAACAACTTACGTTAGCCAGTGTTCCCTTAAATATACATTCCAAATTTAATTCTGATCTGAAAAAATTGTGGATCATTTATATATTCTGTTACATTTTATCATACAATACTGACTTATACGAGGGCTAGTCAATAAGTCCTTTGAAAAGAATAGAATAGTTTCGGCATGTCATTTCTTCAAGTTGCCAGACAGGTGCCCAGGTGTCTGGGGGTCGAATCTGGGGAATATACCGCTCCCAAAAAGGATACAGTTTCTATTCTCACTACTTCAAGGCGATTTGCAAATTTTCAAATCCATACGACCAATAGAAACGGCGCAAACGTCTTCACAGTGAGTTGCGTATATACGTACGCACATACACACAAACATCATGTCAAAAATAGTCTAGATCGATTCAGAAATGGTCAAAATGGAGATATCTTCGAAAATCTGGAAAAATTTTTGCCTTGATCACAATACTTTCCTCACACTATATTACGTATAGAGAGGGAAGAAAAAATCATCGCATATGTAAAAAAAATTAAATCATATTTTGGAGCCATCCTTGGTTTAACGTTAGATAATTTCCAAATCGATTTTACACGAAAATGG
The DNA here is from genome assembly GCA_958510875.1 of Endomychus coccineus. Taxonomy (NCBI): domain Eukaryota; kingdom Metazoa; phylum Arthropoda; class Insecta; order Coleoptera; family Endomychidae; genus Endomychus; species Endomychus coccineus. The sequence goes on along the minus strand of OY294068.1, from coordinate 173,687,984 downwards.
TGAAAGAAAAGTACAAATTTCTTTCCGTAAAATCATCCTAGGAATCAGATCCTGGAGTATATAAACATTATTTCCGGACATCCTGTATTTATTGTTGTGGTTCCAGGGTATATTTAATTTTATATTAGTATCATAATTGTTATAGCTGCTACCATGACCTCATTGTGTTTTTAAGCATTCTATTTTATATAAAAGTGGTAAGAATTGATATTTCTGAATAATTATGCCTTTGAAAAATTAATCTAATTAAAGTATGTGTGGAAATTGTACGTGACGTTGATATTTCGAAAATGATCCATTTACTTCAGGGCAGTAAAATAGAACGAAAAGTTTTCATTATTCAAGCAATCTTATTCGATTACATTTCACTAATTTTCTATCAACGAGTCAGAGTAAAGCTACATAAGTCTCAAATCTGACAATTTCTTTTATTGCGTCCCGAGCTCTTTCCGAAACAATAGAAAGTTAAAAGCAGCAGCGCATTCAATTAATTCCAATAATGATGCATTTCAATTTATTTATAAATTCGAAAAGCATATTCTTATATTACTGTCCTTGATATCTCCTATAAAACCTCTACATAAAACCTTGGGTAGAAGAGGTCGATCTTTTAGCGGTAAAGCCTTCAGCTCTAACCAAACGGAGGAAGGCCACCTTCCAAACCAGCCCATCTTTGGTCAGGAATAAAACCAGGAGCTACCCTCCTCCAGGCGAGGAGTCCTTGAAAGGAAAGAGGAACACCTAGGCCTCAGATCTGTGGTATGGCTGAGCGCCAGCTTTACTGCAGCAAGCAATCGATATACTGGCCCTTTGTGAAATACTGAGAGCCAGCTTTGCACTGATCTACAAACCGGACGAGTGGAGTGCGGCGAAGGTGCTTTTTACGCCAAAGCCAGGCAAAATCCTTTCGTCCTATTAATCTAGGATCGTTTCTCCTGAAAACTCTGGAGAAACTGATCGACAGGCACGTCAGAGACGGCCATTTTATGGGAAACCACCTACATTATAACCAGTATGCCTTACAAATCATGCATAAGGGTGGTATATGAGCCTGCATTAGCAATGGAATCGCTAGCGAGGTTTCTTGACAGAGGGGGGCCTTTGATAACAACTCTTCCGAATCGATTGTTAGTGCAATGCCAGAACAAGGGATGTAGGATTTGCTATGCAGATGAATCCACAACATGTTCCGCTGCTGGACAGTAATAGGAACCCTGAATAGTGTTGAGATGAAGATACGGGTCGCTGGAGGATGTCCGCAGAAAGGTGTACTGTCGCCTCTGCTGTGGAGTCTGGTGGTGGACGAACTTGTAATACTCCTTGAGAGTAATGTATTCTGCGTAATCGAATATTTGGATGACATCGTCATTATAGCACAAGAAAAGTCCGGGAGCACAATATCATCTCTGATGCAACAAGGACTGAACACGGTAAAAAAATGGTGCAACATAGAAGACCTCAAAGTGAATATCTCCAAAGTAACCATTCACGAGGAGAAAGGACATCGGAAGCATAAAGGATTTAGTTTTGTATGGGAAAACATACAGATGACGGACACGGGCAAGTACCTTGAAGTAAGGCTACATAAAAGGCTGACCTTTGAGAAGCGTTTGAAAAAAACTACTAATAAAGCGATAAGGATCTTGTGGACCTGTCATCGTACAGTCGGGAAAACCACGGATGGTGCACTGGGTATCCACCACCGTAGTGAGACCCATTTTAACATACGCCACAATCATGTGGTGGCCGAAGATAAAAATTAAAGCATTCTCTGAATAGAGTTCAAAGGCCTGGCGTGCTTAGAAATAACAGGTGTAATGTTGACCACCCAAAGACCGCTATGGGAATGTGTTAGGACTGGAACATAGAGATCTTAGGATAGAGGTATTGAGCAAATGTATTTGTTATGCAACCGTTCAAGAAAAATCTCAGGATAAATAATCATTATAAACAACCCCCTCCTTCCCAGATGCTCCATCTATAGACTGCGCTTAAATAAATACTGAGCAGAAATCATCGTCGTAACGCTCCGAGTGGGCGACACGTATCGAGTTTTTTTCTCAAACGGTTTGCAAGAAAAAGGCCACTCAATACCTCTATTCTAAGATCTCTATGGGCTGGAGCCATAAGAAGAGCGTATCGCTCAATTCTTATTGGACAAGGAAAGGCCGGCCAAAAGCATTCTTGGATTGTTTGGACCATCTGAGCCATTGGGCATGAGATCCGTTAGGATCAAGGTTCCAAGCACTTCCAAGCAATTCACAATATATTTCCACATTTAGAATAAAGATTGTTGCTGGACTATCACCCAATTTACCCGTCTGGTTTTGACTAGAAGTAAGGAAGCTATGCACCAAGAGTAGCGTGTATACTTTAATCTAATCTAACTTAACAGACATATTTGTTGTTGATATCCATCAATAACCATCACGAGAACACACCGGTACATACAAGCTTTTTCATTAGGCTTGTGTTTTAAAAGTTTCTGCATCCATTCTAATCGCCTGATCTGGATTCCTATTTTCTAAACTTGAAAGTTCTCCCTTCTAGAGAGAGATTTGGTTCAAATGAAAGAGTGATACGGTGAGTTAACTATTATTTGGAGGCCTCGAAATTAACCACGTCCGGAAAGACATGAAACTGGAGTTTCTCAATGTTCGAGAAGATTTTAATCAAACTGTTACTGTTTCAATATAAAGTTCCTTTTCCAAAATTCTTCGTACCAACTCACTTCATTATAGGTGTTGAAATTTTTGTTATATCAATCAACAATAATAATGGATAGATTACAAAGATACGTAAGCCAATAATATTCTGAGGCATGATTGAATCACTAGAATTATCGACTAGGTATTCTCAGATGGAGTAACATAAAAAACTGATGAAAGTTGTCTGGATTAGAGTAATCAAAGACTATCAATTCATAACAATATAAAATATGTTCAACAAAATAGAATCAGAAGAAAACAATTTAAAATAATGAAAAAGAATTGACCAAAGGAATTTCAATTATAAGAATTTATATTGATTTTAAGCGAACTTTAAATTGAAACTTGACATGGACATTGGTCACTTCATACCTTCAACCTAACACCAGATAATAATAGAAACCTTACATGGTTTCAATCATCATCAAGCGACTCATGGATTTTTCAAGGTGAGGAATAATCAAAGATCTTAAAATATAACTATTATCACTTCGGGTTTAGGTTTTGTAACTTTGACTTAAGATTCCTTTCAACCAGTAAACATGAGGGAATGACTCTAACTATCAGAGAGAGAGAGGGGAGAGAGAGAGAGAGATGCTTGGGTAAGATGCTTTACAACAACTAGCTTCATAATCAGAATTCCTTGTTAATCTAGTTATGATTAAATAATAGAAATAACTATTTTAATTACACCAAATGAAATGAGTCTATAAGCGCGGTTCACAATCTGGGCACCTGTATTGGCAACCAACATAGGAAATCAGGAAAACCTTTGTTTTATGTCAGTGCAAGTAATCGTATTTGCTACGTCATTCAACGGTCATAATGAACAATGGGTACTTAAAGTAACTCTTGTTAGTCATTCGATTAACTTCTTATCGTTGTTAAGAAACAACGTATTTTTCCGATTCTCTTCTGAAGATATCACTTTTGAGCTGTCATTCGAAAGAAATCTAAAGAACCAGAAGTATTCTAGATGATGTAACAGTTTACTTATACCCTTGTTACTTGAAGAAAGTTTGTTGGAGTATAAGTATATAATGATTTTATAATTTTTTTCAATAACGAAGGATCCGGAACTGAGAAAGCACTATTGTGTAAATTCAAACCCTGATAATTAAAATAATTTCTATAGATTCTAAGACAGTTTTCTTGTATACACAAGGTGTTCCATCTCAGACGAGCCACTCCGTATATTTCTTATCCCATAGTGAGTGGAAAAATCTCCCGAAACACGTCGAATGATTTTGTTTGGGGGATATCTTTTGACGTATATTTGAGGCTTGAACGAGCAACCCCCTAATAGGGGCGCTTCAACCCCTCAAAATTGAATAGAGGAGAGGGGTTGAGTGATACGTCATTGAAAAGTCTTTACAACGGTGTGTGAAAAACGTAAATTTGATGAACCGTTTTCGCCAAAAATTAATTTTGTTACTCGAATGCGCCACCTTGAATATTTTGGTTATTTGTACAAGCTCATTTTTATTAAGCCTTTTTTACAAACTTAAACAATCTTCAAAAAATCACATTCGTAAAAAAATTAAATTGTGTTGTCATGCTTACAATGAAAAAAATTAAATCTGCGTGTTTGAATCAAATGTTCAAATTGTCCTCCATTGACTTCCATACAATAATACATTCTCTCAGACTAATAAATAAAGAAAACAGCAAAATATTTCCTTATGTTGCCTTAATTTTCTGTTCTTAGAAGGTGTTTATCTGGTTTTAAGGTTTTTCGATCATTTCATGATTTTAATCAATCTGTTGAGTTACTACTTTGCTGATTTGTTTAAAATTTCAAAAAATATGATGTACACATTGCAAGAACGTGTTGAGCTGGTTAGCCTTTTTTACCAAAATCAAAAATATGCTCGAGCGGCTGCAAGGATATTTAACGAAACCCATCCTGAACGTAGCGTTCGCCATAAGTACGTAACGATTTCAAAATTTGTGGAGACGGGTTCAGTAATGGATAAAAAAAGAGCACCCATTGGAATTGTTAATGATGAAGGAGCAGCTGTGGCGGTATTGGGACATGTCCAACTTATGCCAAACATACAATCTGTACGATAACTTTCTGCAGCTTCCGGTATTAGCCAATCTAAGTTCCATCCGTACAAAATTAAATTAATTCAGGAATTAAATGATGATGATTGGGATCGAAGGCAAGAGTTTTGCGAAATTATGGTCGAGCGTAAAATTTGGAGCGATACAAATCCTCATGTATTTGGAGAAGCTCACACTTAACATCGGGAAAAGGGTAGGAATTTTGGGAGACCACCTAATTGGACCTCTGTTTATTCCTGGTAATTTAAATGGCGAAATTTATCTTGAAATATTGGAAAATGCAATTGATCCGTTAATAACTGAACAATTAGAAAACGATCATCTAGTACTTGAACAACAATTGCATTCCCAACAAGACGGAGCTCCTCCTCACTAGGCCGCACCAGTTGATTGGAAGAAGAGGTCCTATGGACTGGCCGGCCCGATCTCCTGACCTGAACCCTCTGGACTTCTTCTTGTTGGGACATCTTAAGTCCAAGATTTTTGTGACTCAGCCTGAAAATTTAGACGAACTACGCCAACGAATTGTAAATGAGTGTCGTCAAATAACTCCAATTATGCTGAACCATGTTAGAGACGGTTTTCAGTCAAGATTGTATTATTGTATGGAAGTCAATGGAGGACAATTTGAACATTTGATTTGAACACGCAGATTTAGTTTTTTTCATTGTAAGCATGACAACACAATTCAATTTTCTTACGAATGTGATTTTTTGAAGATTGTTTAAGTTTGTAAAAAAGGCTTAATAAAAATGAGCTTGTACATTGTACAAATAACCAAAATATTCAAGGTGGCGCATTCGAGCAACAAAATTAATTTTTGGCGGAAACGGTTAATCAAATTTACGTTTTTTATACACCGTTGTAAAGAGGCTTCCAAGACCTTTCAAATGGCCTATCACTCAACCTCTCCCCCCTATTCAATTTTGAGGGGTTGAAGCGCCCCCTATTAGGGGGTTGCTCGTTCAAGCCTCAAATATACGTCAAAAGATGTTCCCCAAACAAAATCATTCGACATGTTTCGGGAGATTTTTCCACTCACTATGGGATAAGAAATATACGGGGTGGCTCGTCTGAGATGGAACACCTTGTATATATTAAACAGGAGTAAATGTAGATTTTCAAAAGCGTTGAAACTTTCACATTCATGAAGAGATGTTCACAATCCACCCCCTACACGGTCGCTTACTAGTAATTCGTAATGCTCTTCTTTGAAGGCGAGAAAGCATTTGATACATGACTCCAGGTAAATATGGCATATAAAAGTCAATTTCACTGAATTGTTCATGTGATTAAACATGTGGGGGAAATGGTTTCCTTCAGAGAATAAAAAGAACTACAGTGTTATACGCTATTTATATCAAACTAAGTGGTACTCTGGTAGAGCTAAAACTTGATCCATTCTCGAGAAAGTTGGCTCTTAGTTATCATTTGACTAACTGGCCTGCTACGATCCAAATCATCCTGTTTTGTCGTTCTGGTATTTTACCTAATAGTTTCGATAATTTGCTAGTAAGTGTTTTAATGTAACTGTTGTGATGCAATTGAACGGTAAACAATGAAATTACCGTGATACTGTTTTTGTTGGCAATATATCAGTTAACAATGTGTACCGTAAATATTTATTAATAGTAAGTAGAATTCTTTCCATCCTCATCATTTTCACGTATCTATTTATATAAACCACTTTATTCCGTATCGACAACGCTTGTATTCACATTTACTAATCTCATAACCGTTAAACAGAGCAGATTGATGGGAAACAATTATTATTCTAGCAAATTTATATTTCAGTTTCATGAGAGGTTTAGTGTATTTATGGAACATGCGAAATAAAACTTTTGTTCCCTGATATCAATATTTTACTCGAGGATTCGCTTGCAACGTTCCAAATTAAATAATGACCCCTTCAGTTACTTCACTACCCCTATTTATTGAATTGGATGAAGTCAATAACAAATTTCATTATAAAAATATCATAAACTTGTTTCCACGAGAAACAGAGAAAGAAGCAGTTTATGTATGTGTTACTCTACACTTTTACAACGGATTTCGAAAGAATTTTCAGCATTAGAATTCTCTTTTTCACACACACCTCATTCGGGGACATAATTCAGCTCTCTTTTTTTCTAACAGTTCTTGGACTTTTAGAAAGTGGTTCAATCAAAATTCAATATCTTATAGTTCATTAATTATAATAAATTCTGGTTTATTTATAAGCCACTCCATTTCATTGTTGCTACATCTGCAAATGACTTTTCTGACTGTAGGAGGGAATAATTTCAATTCAATTACAATGTTATGAATATAAGTTAGTTCGATAATATATGAGGGCAGCCTAATACGAGATCCTCAACAAGGAAAAGTTTGTCGTCTCCGTCCTCCTTAGTCTTGCCCCATTTGAAACTGTTTGGACCATTCTTTTCAACAGCATAACACGCACCCATAATTGTCCCCGTATCCCATCTAGCTGATCATTGATGCTCTGAGGAGAAATACTTTCTCTTATGACAGTTGTAAGAGAACTAATATACTTAAAAATAATTGTCGTTGTCACCAGGGCTAATAAGTGGACGCTTTTTATTACATTACAAGATAGACAAGTAAACCGCTATCAACTGTTTAGAGGGTTGGGCCTGGTCATGTGACATGCGTGGACATCGACTGGGCACTAACAGAGTCGGACATCCTTTCACACGCAAATAACTATAATATGTAAATACATTCTCTAATTGTTTTTTCATGGAAACACAAACAGATGGACAACCGTAAAGTCATAATAATAAAACAGATTTTCCAATTAAGTGTTAATGATTTAGTGAATGAAGCTAGTTCCATAATACACGAGGGCAGCCTAATACGAGATTCTCAACAAGGTAAATTTTGTCGTATCCGTCCTCCTTAGTCTTGCCCCATTTGAAACTGTTTGGACCATTCTCTTACAGCCGCATAGCACGCTGAATTATCCCCGTACTTCGGATCATTGATGCTTTGAAGACGAACTTTCTCGTTTGGGAAATTTGATAACAGCTTGATACTGAATTTTCGTGACAGTTATAAGAAAACTAATAGACGTAATAGTAGTTTACGTAACAAGTCCCGAAAGTGGTCTTTTACTGGACGAGTGGGCAAATTGCAGGGCGAGTCCTGCAAGCCTGCGAGTCCAGTAAAAGCACTTTTGGGACGTATTACGTACAATATTTTTTTTAAAACAGACATTGTTGTACCATAAACTTCATATTATTCAGTTTATATTTTTATAACAAGAACTCTTTATTAATTAACTTTTCAAAAATTTGGTATGTTTGTTCATATCGTATCCGGGACTTCGACGGTAATAAATCAAACGTTGCTTGGGTGGCCGCCTTAACAATTCATCTGGTATAATTTCATCTTCCATTAATTCACAATCATTTTGAATATCCATTTTATAATAAATGTCACGTTTTCAACTAAACGTCAAAATATGTCAAGTTATTTTATAGTTTTAAATAATACAAAACTCGGTTACTATAGAAACCAATTGACCGCTATCTTAGACTAACTATTTTATTATTTTTTTCATTAGATAGGCCGGAAAGTAAATAAAAATGAGTCCGGTAAAAGCTTTTACAGGACTATCACAATAATTTTCTGGCTCGGTCCGACAAAATGAGATTTTCTGACCTAAAAATAAACCGGAAAGTACTAATTTCTGGCCGGTTTTAAAAAAAAATAATTATCGTTGTCGCCATGGCTAATAAGTAGATGATTTTTATCACATTACAAGATAGACAAGTAAACTGCTATCAACTGCTTAGAGGGTTGGGCCTGGTCATGTGACATGCGTGAATATATTGACTGGTCACGGACAAACAGACAGATGGACACCCGTTCATACGCAAATAACCATATTAAATAGGTTCTCTGATTTTATTTTCATGGAAACACAGACAGATAGACATCCGAAAAGTCATAATAATAAAACATATTTTCCAATTAACTGTTAATGAATTTACAATGCTCAAGTTCCCAATCATCCACGCACTTCTATGAATCATTTTCGCTAAAATGAACCTTTGAATTCCTTATGGAAATTGACATGTATAAAGGTCAATTTTGTCTGGGAACCAGCATAACCTATCCACTTGCTTGAATGTAATTGAAATTTCTACAGAGAAAAATACAATAAAAATATGTGTATTGACTAAATCAAAATTCAGTAGAATATATTATATCACAATTAGCGTCCTGCATTTGCACTTGGTAGAAAATTTGTTTCAAAGTGAAAACTAAATTTCATGTCAGTGAAACAGACATTCAATTACCGTTTTATTTTTCAGGTGAAATCAACTAGCGCTTCATCTGGGACAGCTACAAGGTATGTTGTATTCTATAAATTTCATATATTGACTGATTGGAATTCTTCATAATCAAATCATGTTGTATGTTCCAATTCAATTGGACAGTTAAGTTTAAATTATAATTATGCCTATTTCATAAAGGTTGAATCCAAATCTCCACATAAACACAGATCGTGTTGAGTATTTGCATCAAATGAAAATGTTGTTTTTACGTAGTCGCAATGTACAGTGGCGCAGCTGAAAGGTCAGTCGCCCTGAGCGGCAAATTTATGCTCATCTGACAGACTGTCAAATTTGACAATACTTCAAATAATTGTTTTGTTAGATAGGAATGGACTCAACATCAAGTCTGAAAAATGTCCAACTAACACGCATATGTAGGTTAAAGTGACCAGGGACTATCTACTTCACGCACATAAGATAGTTCATATAGCAAATAATTTTAACATTGGAATATACATGCTTATTGAAATAAATATTGAATATCGAGAAAAAAAATTATTTCGTGAGTCATTAAATTATTTAGATGAAAATTAATTTGATACCTCACGTCTATTTTAGCGATTTTTTGGACTCTTGGCGAATTCAATAGGTACCATTTATTATACATATAATATAATAAGGAAGTACTCCAAAGCAAAAAAACTTGGGAAATTAGAATTTTGGACAGCACAAAAACAAAAGTCATTGTGGCCACTTTACTTGACCAGTTGCTAGGTCACTTCGCCCGATCAGACGCCGTTAAGGAAAATGTTGATTGCCGCCAAACCTACATTACCTACGAAGATTCAAAACATACGATTTTCAAGGCAATACCCTATTTCTACAGTACTGTAATAAATAATTACAAATCTACTTAGTATTTTATTAACAGCAACAATATTAGCTCCTTTTGTTGCATCCCAAGTGTGAAAAAAACACCAAAATGTATGCAGACAACGAACAAGCGCAACTGTAACATTTAATGTTATAGAAAACATAGACGGCGACTAGTTCAACAGTTTAACGCAATCCTCGCCAGGTTGCAGCAGTCACAAGCCAAGAAACTCCAGGATGAGTACTTTACCCGCGCTGACCACTTTGCCAGGTCTTTCTATTCCCATATTTGTTCATCTGTGTTTCGTACTCATAACACAGGTTCATGTAGTTTATAAAGACGCATCACTTCACGTTTGGTAATGTTAAGATTCAAATAATTATTCCTAAACCACTCGACTAGATTCATCAATAATAATACAATCATGTATCAAGAATTTCAAACTCACCTGCATACAATGAACATTTGCAAATTTCGAAAACAGATACGTCATTCGTAAATAAAAGGAAGTTAACTGGACCAAGATTGAGCTTTGAGGTACCTCAGATAAAAACGCTTATTCCATGCGACATTATCACGTAAGCTGTCACACATTAACGACAATCTTTCTAAGTTTGAATTTTAGCCGAGGTTACTGCAATTACTTTTTTCACTAATAGAAGGTGAGATACGCTATCAAATATAGCAATGTCAAAATCGGAGAGTTCAAAATTTATAATATTAGGAGAAATGTTTTATAAAATTATTATTATTATTCAAAATTTATTAAAATCAAATTCATATTTTTTAACAGGTGTATAAAAAATTGATGTTGCAATTATCAATCAATGCGTAGTAAAACAAAGCATGGAAGATATTTAATGCGTGCTATATTCAGCTTATTTTACGAGTTAGTTACTTGCCAGAGATGTTCGATCTGGTTTAAATTATTTTAATTGATATTGATGTTTATGGATACGTCAAAAACAAATCTAACAAATTGCACCTAAATAAAATAATTATTGTTTTTAAAAACATATACCTCCACTTCCTACGTCATTTAGAAGTGGCCTGGGGAAAAAAGTCGAATTCTCTATTAAAAATATAAATACTGGAAGATTCGATGTAGTTGTACAAAATAAAACATTTTGTTGAGGGAATGTTTATTATTTCGATGCTAATGTTGACAGTGGTTGAATTTGTAGAGTTATGAATTCCGTGCTCTTCCTATAATTCCTCAGCTTCCCATCAGATATTTTCACTTTTCCGTTTTACTTATTGTAATGAAAAGTTTAAAGTAACTTACCAGCCCGCAGCAAACGTATACCATTAATTTCTTGGGATAACTTTTCGAATATTGTTATTTCTTTCAAAACATCGGGCCATTGTTTTCCCTCAAGACTTGACAGAAAACATTAGTTGTTCTTCATGTTCTTATTTCCCCCGAGGTTTCCATACGACCGCTTTTCATACTCCTTTAATAAATTATTACTGGAAATCCTTTCAAATTGAAGTTTGTTGATTCATTATAGATTCAATTAAATAAAGAGGAAAAGGTGGAAATAATTAAAAATCTTATTTATTCGTTATTTTCATTGATATACAGATTAGCAAATAATCAGATAATGGTTCACGTTGTATTTTGTAGTACCGGGATATCAAACATTATCTTGGTCAAGGGTGGTTGTGGAATCTAAAACGTGTGTCTTACTTTATGTTTGAAATAATTATGTCACTGTCACACTGACATCATCAATAACCTACAAATTTCATACCTATTTATTTCAGTTGTAAAACAATAATGAACTACAAATTAAAAATTATCTTGGTCAAGGGTGGTTGTGGAATGTAAAACGTGTGTCTTACTTTAAATTTTTGAATATGTTTTGTTGTGTCAGAATCTGTTAAGTGCTGAAATTTTCTATTCCAGTTTTTGAATCATGCTTCTTACCACACAGCACAAAATTTTCATGATTGAAGCCTATTTTTGAACGGGTGCGCTAGTTAATGGAAATTGGCAATTCAATCAACGTTTGTGTTTGAACAATTTTCGAGAGCACTTCCCAAACATTGCAATATTACCGGACAATTTTTATGCGTGCCTTACAAATTGTGTTGAAGTGTTTCGCGAAACTGGTTGTGTGACTCATAAAAAAGGTGCTGGTAGACCAAGAGTTCGTACAGAAGAAGTTGTCAATGACTATCGTCAACTCCGGTAAATAATTCGCAAGAACTTCAACAAAGAATAGTTCAGCAATGTGCAACGCCGGAAATGCTGCAAAACGGTTTTCACAGCATGAGGATGCGCTTCAACTTGTACATCGATCAAAACGGGGGACATTTCCAACAATTACTATAATTTAGTTTTTCTTGTTACTAAAACCGTTATTTCATAATTTGTAGTTCATTATTGTTTTACAACTGAAATAAATAGGTATGAAATTTGTAGGTTATTGATGATGTCAGTGTGACAGTGACATAATTATTTCAAACATAAAGTAAGACACACGTTTTAGATTCCACAACCACCCTTGACCAAGATAATTTTTGATATCCCGGTACCTATAGTTCTATTTTGGACGAGACAAAAATATGAATGTACCAAAACCCCTTATTTAAATAATCTGAATCGAAGGATAAATAAAAGCTTCGAGTTATGGTCGCCTTATTCTTTAGGCACATTGCCTAGGGCAGATATGGACATACTGAAAATAGAAAAATGTATTTCATCATATTCAGTTGTTTCAACATTTCGCTTTGTATAGGAAGTATACATGATTTATGTAACACCTTTTAACAATTGAGCAGAAAAAACGCGTTTTTGAGTTACAAAGTGCAGTACGCGGTCTACGAAGAGCTAGGTTCAAATGCTTTACATGATCTCCGAATCTGTCACTTAACATCAACAAATCATCGAGGTACGGTATCAAAAGGACATTCAACAATAAAGTGGACAATTTAAACTGGTTAAATTTCTAGGCAACAAGGCTTTCGCAAGTCCTTATGATATTAAAAATTAAAATCACTATAACATTTGAGAAACTATAAATAGTTCACACTGTGGAAACGATATAACACTATAATAAGAAACAATCCCTTATCCACAAAGAATAGTGTTAACGTAATGAGAACCTTTTAGCTACCAAGAAGCCATCATCAGAGGAAACTAAATCAGAAATGAAAATGTGCTTATTGAAATGATATTTGGAATTAATGGGATATATAAGTTATCACCACAGCTATAAACAAATCTGAATTCATCAAATTTGACCGAGTCTGGCACCAAAGCCTTTTTGGGAAACTTCCGTCATATAGTTTGAAGCCTCAACTTTGTCGCTTACTATCGAGTTTTATCCCAGATAGATCACTCCATGTGGTGGTTGACCGAGTATCCTCCGATTCAATGGCTATCAACGCTGGTGTTCCACAGGGATCCGTCTTGGCACCAACTTTGTTTCTGCTACTTATCAACAATCTGCTGGAAGTCCCGTCCACAGCTTTGCATATGATGGTACACTTCATACCGCTTCCTCATCTAGAGTCCCTTTACCATACAATGAACCCGAAAGAGAGAGACAGGGACAGGTTGACACAATTACTGGATATCTGGTAAATATTTTGAAATGTGGATCTGATAATCTAGTAGAGTTTAGTGCAACCGAAACTCAAGCTTGCGTCTTCTCCAGGAAAGCGAATCCCACAATCCCTGATATGAAGTCTTCCATAATAATATTCGGTATCACTACCAACAACATCCTCTCATGGGACAATCATGTGAGGTCATTGCGAAAACCGCTTGACGAAAACTTGGTTTTCTATTCCGTGCCAAGATCTACTTTACATCCACGCAGCTCATATCCTACAAAGCACAGATTCGACCTGTCCTGGAGTACTGTTCAGATCTTTGGAGTTCGGCTCACAAACATACGCTGAAGCTCTTGGATTATATCCAGAAGAGAGCTATTCGTTTGGTTGATGATGTCATACTCACCAGTCTATTGACATCTCTAGAACATCGTAGAACGGTGGGAGGTCTCTCCCTTTTCTTTAGATATTTCAATGATTGGTGTTCATCGGAAATCTCGTCTGTTGTTCCAGCACGAGAGATTCCAGATAGGTGGACTAGACGAGCTCAAACTAGTCAACCCTTCACTGTCAAGCTCGAGACCTATCGAACTTCTTCGTACCAGACTTTATTTTTTTATCGAACAGCGAAGTTGTGCAACTCTTTACCTCGTGAGGTCTTTCCCTATGCGTCCTTAACCTTAACCTAACCTCCAAACCTTCAAGAAAAATACGAATTCCTATCTCCATACATTTCACTGCTGGCTCACACGATGTTCTTCGAACATTTTAGGTTTCTTGTGTAGCCAAAGAAAATTAAAAAAAAAGGTAGTGCCAATTGAGTTGAGTTCCAATTTCCTTTTATGCTTAGAAAGTAAGTTATGGATCGAAGATTTCTTGTAACCCCAAAGTCCAAGATAAATTTGATTTCTAAAAAAAAGGGAATTGGAACGCAGTCAATTAACCAAATTAGAGCCACCACCTTCAAATAGCTCAATAAAATTCAAAAGTTTCACTTATGATCCATCAGTAATTAATAAATTTCATAACATGTTTTCTAAATTTGCAATACCGTTTAGGCACCTTTGATTAAGTTGCCGACTACGACACATCCGGGATTTATGAAATCGAGTCCTGTTCAAAATGATACGTGGTTCAAACTAGAAGAAACATTTTAATCCGGTATAAAGAACATTTTGCCCATATGATGAAAAATAATGTTGAAAAATCAACGTTAGCCGAACAGATTCCAAATACAGGTCACACCATTTCCCAACAAAGCTTATCACTTTTAAAACACAGTACGGATAAATATCTAGGTAATTCATTCGATTGGGCCATTACAGCGTAGAATAAGTCAATAGTTTACATATATGTTAATAAAATAATTCAATACAATCGTATAAAAAAAAGAAAAAAAAAGAACAAATCACATATAAAAAACTGGAAACTGATAATGATATCCATAAGAACTAAGTACTCAGACTCAGTTATACATTTAAATATTCAATTTAATATGAACATTATTATAGAATTAATATTCAATTCATTTTATTAATATTCAATTTTATCAATTTTATCAATTTTATCAATTTTATCAATTTTATCAATTTTATCAATTTTATCAATTTTATCAATTTTATCAATTCTATCAATTTTATTAATATTCAATTTTATCAATTTCAATTTTATCAATTTCAATTTTATCAATTTCAATTTTATCAATTTTATCAATTTCAATTTTATAAATTTTATCAATTTTATCAATTTTATCAATTTTATCAATTTTATCAATTTTATCAATTTTATCAATTTTATCAATTTTATCAATTTTATTAATATTCAATTTTATCAATTTCAATTTTATCAATTTCAATTTTACCAATTTCAATTTTATCAATTTCAATTTTATCAATTTTATCAATTTTATCAATTTTATCAATTTTATCAATTTTATCAATTTTATCAATTTTATCAATTTTATCAATTTTATTAATATTCAATTTTATTAATATTCAATTTATTTAATATAGAATTAATATTCAATTTAATATGAACATTATTATAGAATTAATATTCAATTTATTTTATTAATATTCAATTTTATTAATATTCAATTTTATCAATTTTATCAATTTTATCAATTTTATCAATTTTATAAATTTTATCAATTTTATCAATTTTATTAATATTCAATTTTATTAATATTCAATTTATTTAATATAGAATTAATATTCAATTTAATATGAACATTATTATAGAATTAATATTCAATTTATTTTATTAATATTCAATTTTATCAATTTTATCAATTTTATCAATTTTATCAATTTTATCAATTTTATCAATTTTATCAATTTTATCAATTTTATCAATTTTATCAATTTTATTAATATTCAATTTTATCAATTTCAATTTTATCAATTTCAATTTTATCAATTTCAATTTTATCAATTTCAATTTTATCAATTTTATCAATTTTATCAATTTTATCAATTTTATCAATTTTATCAATTTTATCAATTTTATCAATTTTATCAATTTTATCAATTTTATCAATTTTATTAATATTCAATTTTATTAATATTCAATTTATTTAATATAGAATTAATATTCAATTTAATATGAACATTATTATAGAATTAATACATTTGAGAGTAATCACAGTTGAGAATATTAAGTGAAGATAATCAGATCAAACTACATTCAAAATATTCATTCAGCTTATAAAATGATTTTTTCAGCAAGTGAGATTTTTTCTCAAATGCATGTTTTGCAGTTATAAGTTTGAATCCATCAGGAAGATGATTAAAATTCCAATTGATGAGTAAACTACATTTTTTTTTGTACCAACGTAAGATGAGTACTCATTTTATTACATAATTATCTCTTTTTCGAGTTTCATAGTAATAATTTTTTTTAATTTCTTAAATTCTTCCGGATGTTCATTTACAAAGCACGACGCTGCTATTATATATATATACTAGTAAAGGTAAGTATTTTATTGTCCTTGAATGCATCTCTACAAGATGTCGGTTTGATAAACCTAAAATTGTTCTTGTAGCCCTTTTTTGTAACTTGAAGATTCTGTCTGCATTCACACCATTCCCCCACATTATTATGCCATACTCAATTTTTGAATATATGTATGCATAATAAGCTTCAAGAGAAGCCTTCAGGGTGGAACAGTTAGAAAGTTGGTAGACATGTGCTTCCCAATTCAACTTTGAATCTATTTCTAAACCTAAGATTTTGGTTGTGTTCGTAGAACTAATTGTTGCATTATCAACTTGTTCTTCTATCAATGATAGTTCCTTAACTGAAAAAGTTTACGTTTAGTCTACGTTCAATTTCATATAGTTATCTGTGAACCACTGTTGCATTCTTAGGATAGTGTCCTGAATATCATATTCCAGTTGGTATCAAGTGTTGCCTTGTACGACCCTCAAGTAGTCATCGGCAAACTGTACAGTTTTACCATTTTTTTGAATTTCGGGAAACTCATTTACGTATAATATAAACAGAAGTAGCCTCATTGTAGAGCCTTGAGATACGCCCGCTTCAGGACACACCCATGAGGATAAGAGTGTTCTTTTCCCGTTGCTATATCCACAGCTTTTGTACTTTGCTTCCTAGATGTTAGGTACGATTTCAGTAAATTTTGAAAGGGACCTCTAGAACCGTATCTTTGTAATTTTTCCAAGAGCAAAATCAAAGGCTCTTGATACATTTGTGAATAATCCTGCTACAACATTTTTATTACTAAGACCATCCACGATCTCCGACAACGCCTGAAATACAGCCCTTTCAGTATTTCTATTTTTTCAAGTACCCATTCTGATAATGCGAAATAATTATATAATTGCTTAAAAAGTTGATCATTCGTGCATGTATTATTTTCTTAACAACCTTATAGACATTCGATATCATGGTGATTGGTCTATAATTGTTCATATTTTTGACATCTCCTTTCTTCAGTACCGGTATTATGACTGTATCCTTAAGTTTACCCGGATAGACACTAGAATCGAATATTTTATTTGTTACATGACAGAGGGGCTTAACTACACTAGGAGAGGATATTTCAGAAATTTGGCAGATACTTCATTTAATCCTGTAGAATTTGGATATAAATATATAAACGAAAAATCAATTTATTAAATTCCGAATATTCTCCTGCATATATTATTAAAACAGACACATTTTGATTTTTAATCTAGTTTACTCCTCAGTATTTTCAGTTTTTCAGTGGATAAGGTTGATTGTTTCTTATTTATATTGTTAAAGTAAAGGTAAAAAAACAACATTGCTATTCAGTGGATCAAGCATCAACGGGTAATTGACACAATTAAAGTGATGGAAGATCAACTTCTCAAGTTTGTATAACGTGGATCCAATCTTGAAACTAAACATTAATTCATTTCATACCTCGCGAAATCTATTTGCAACATTATTAGGATGTAAAAGCGGCCGGATCGTTTCGGAAATTCATTGTGGAAATTAAAGTGTCATTAAAATGAACAGGCATTACATGTATGCGTGTCGAAAGTAAATGAAGTAACGATGCGGCACGCGCAGGATTTAAAGGCGTCGGGATCGGCGTCAGGGCGTCCATACCATTTATGCGATCGTGCTATTACAGAGGAACAACCACTTTACATCCTTCGGATACTCCACATAGACACGAACATGAATATTTCAGGATAATGGCTCTCACTTCAACTTTGTTTTTCTTCGTTTGTGTAAATATTGAATCACAATACTTCGACAAATATCGTGGTGTGTCCGTTACGAAGACCCTTTTATTTTCTTTTCTAAAATGTATCTCATTAACATATTGATACTCGGTCCTTCACTACTGTTTACTTTCTGTATAATTCTAGATAGAATCATGGAATATATCGAGCAGTAGTACAATGAGGTGTTGGTGCTCCAGAATAATTACAATCTATATAAAGTGTATTCCGTTTTTACTTCCCTGACTGTACGTAGTATACAGGCTGTTTCAGTTTTTTCGTTCCTAACTTCGGCAAACGATAGAACTTCTAAAAATAATAGGGGTCTTTCATATAAAATTGTTCTCTAAATCACTTCGTTTTCGAGATACAGGGTGTGTTGAAATTTAAAAATTTAGTTTTTTCGGAATTTCTCACAGTAAAGAAAACAACTTTTGTAAGCAATCTCTACTCATAGTGAGCTATGTTTTGTGCGATAAATTTTTTTTTTCTATTCATAATTGGTGAAGATTTTGAAGGGATAGTTGTTGTTTTTCCCCCCAACTTCTACGCCACTGGAAAAAGTACAGTTTTGAGATGCCCATTTGAACCGCCAATGTTTTCTACACAAAAAAGTTACCCTTGGTCATAAGCTCCAAACTTGACCGTTTTCGAGAAAAATCAACTTTTATGTTGAAAAACATTGTCAATTCTTTGAAATAAGATTTATTTTTTACCAATTAAACGAAATTTCTTTAAACAAGTAACAAAACCAAAAAATGTACCATGTTTTTCAACATAAAAGTTGATTTTTCTCAAAAACAGTCAACTTTACAGCTTATGACCAAGTACCTTTTTTGTGTAGAAAACATTGGCGGTTCAAATGGGCATCTCAAAACCGTACTTTTTCCAGTGGCGTAGAAGTTGGGGAGAAAAACAACCACTACCCCTTCAAAATCTTCACCAATTATGAATAAAAGAATGTTTTTTATCGCACAAAACATAACTTACTATGAGTAGAGATTGCTTACAAAAGCTGTTTTCTGTACGATGAACGGTGCCGGAGATATTCGCAAGAAACTAATTTTTTTTTTCAATCTCAACACCCTGTATCTCGAAAACGAAGTGATTTAGAGAAAAATTTTATATGAAAGACCTGTATTTATTTTAGAAGTTCCATCGTTTGCCGAAGTTATGAACGAAAAAACTGAAACACCCTGTATACAGCGTGTCCTGCATAAGAACCAACACAGAGCAGGGGTATGTAGGGGGCTCCAAAATATGATGATTTAACGCAACTTAACTCTATACCGAGTTGCACCCCTGAGAAACTATAGGCCCTCAAAATGAAAAATTTGAAAAAATTAATATCTCAATTATACTTCAACTTAAAAAAATCAAATTTGGTACACGTTATATGCGTTCCACGAGTATTATTCGACAATAAGTAGAGTTCAGTTGAATCATATTAAAGGGTTGGAAAGGGATGGTCCACCCTTAAAATTTGACAGAATTTTTTAACCCAATCGCAATTTCAAAAAAATATTATTTTTTTTTATTGGAAATTTTGTTTTAAAACTTTTTTATCCTTGTAATTTTTCAATAAACTTTGTCTTTGAGGAAAACGCGAATAAAGAAAAGCATATATGTAGCTATGTTATTTGAAATCATCGAATTCTCAAAAGTTGGCTATGAAATTAAACGTCAAACTTGACAATCAGAAAACTGAGCAATTTATTTTAAATAATAGATTGTTAAGTGTGTCAAAAATGACCTGAAAATTTTCATTTAGAATTCTTGGGCTGATATGTGGGTAATCTTCAATTCTATTCTAAAGTATTTCTTCGTCTTGTCCTGTTATTACAGTGACACGTTCTCGAGTTGCTGAAAAACTTGCCTGTTTTTCGAGCCCGTCGTTCAACATTGGAAAAGGGTTCTCTATGGGAAATTACACGATTAACTTTGGTAAAAAAGTTTTAGCGAAATTTAAAGAAAAAATCACAGTTTCACTTGTTAATTGCTACAGAAATTTTTCAATTTTTTTATTATACTATTTTTATCTAAGAGTTTTACATCTTCTATCGCTACATGGAAAAGTTTATTTTGTTGCACTTTAATTTATTTAATTTTGTTCCCTTAATGACAGTTGGAGCATTATCAAAAAAAAAATCGCATTTACCGCCGTTAGATTTGTACTGACGCATTTTTTTGTATTGTTAATTATCAACGTTGTGCTGTAAAAATTTGGATCAAAAAGCAGCTTTAATATTTACATTAATATGAAAACATTTGTAATAAGGGTTATGTACAGGTGATTCCCAATATTAAAAAAACTAAATCATACTGAGAAAATTAAAGTTTCATATAAAATTAAAATATCTCAAAGCAAAGTAACAAGAACACAATGGGGTTCGCCACATGTTTTCTGTTTATCATGAAGAACACACTTTATCGTGGGAAATATTAAATGAGTTTCTTAAATTAAACACAAAATTAGTTTCATACTCGCTTCAAGGTGGGTGATATGATACCATAGCTGATAGGGTCAAGAGGGTTGCAATAAGTTCACAAAAGTTGGTTGTAAAAGAAATCATAAGCCTGTCAAGATCAATAACCAATATAGGACGAAAAACTAATGGTTAGCTACATGATAAATCTTAATGTTAACCATCTGGAGATCATCAAAATTGTACTTAAATATAGTCTTGATTATAGTTGAAATAATATGTATATTCAAATCAGTTAGCAATATTTAGAAAAGGACAGATAAGTTGAGAAATCCCCACTGTAAACATTCTGAATGAGAGGTCTCAAGAAAGAGGAAAAGAATTAGAAGCTATCTTACTGCTTATTGGTTTAACCGTTCTTCCAAATTTACTAGCAATATGATTGGTACAAACTTAAAAAAATCGGGATCACTATAAGTAAAATCATTGGTCAAACAATTCGGGGATCCTTCCCTAATTGCAGAAAAAGGACGCATTATAAATATGAACAAAATACGAAACAACCTTCAGTTATATTTTCTGACTTGAATTAATCTCTTGAGAAATCACGTGGCACTTTGTCATTTTCAATTGAATTAATTTTAATACAATATTCAGAGTGTTTTCGGTAAGAGGGTATTTTCGCTAAAATCAGAGTTTCAGTTTTATTCAAATCAGTTTTATTCAAGTTCGAGTTAATAATATATTTAATCAGTTCATAGTTTTTGGATTCCCTAGGTTCATCCTGGTTGGGAAATCATTTTTTTATAATTTTAGTTTCATTTCTTTAGTTCAGTCAATTTAGATTCTCTAGGTAATTTTATTTAACTTTAGGTTTCATTATTAGATTATTCTCATTAGTAATTTTATAATATTAGCAATAAAATTAATTATAGTATTCTTTTTATTATCTTTAATTATCATATATATTCTTTTTATAAGGGGTTTTCCAATAGGGACGGGTAGATTTTGACCATCCATGGCAGGCATGCTATTTAGGCTGCATCTGTCAAATATATTGTTTATTATTCAGTCACTCAAGACAAATCACCATGGGAAGTTACAGTGTCGATCAACGCGTTTAAATGATAAAACTTTATCATCAAAATGGATGTTCTCTTGTGGCAACGATGCGCGCATTGCGCCCATTTTACGGTTTGCATGGTCGTCCTTCCCAGTCGACTATTCAACGTCTCGTGGCAAAATTTGACTTGACTGGTTCACTGCACAATCAGTCAACACCTGTACGTGAAAGAAACGCAAGATCTGCCGAAAACATAGCCGCTGTCCATGAGAGTGTGCAGGAGAACCGGAGGCAGTCAATTCTGCGCCGCGCACAAGAACTCGGCCTTTCGCAGACATCAACTTGGCGAATATTGCGTCGGGACTTGTGTCTACACCCATATAAGATCCAACTGATCCAGGAGCTGAAGGTAAACGACCATAGACAACGCCGTGAGTTCGCTGACTGGGCTCTGGAGCAGTTGGAAGCAGACCCCGATTATAACAAAAAAATCATCTTCAGCGACGAGGCTCATTTTTGGATGATTTTTGATTTGGGACGATGCCAATCAGCACGAGGTCCACCAAGTGACAATGCATCCGCTGAATGTCACTGTTTGGTGTGAATTGTGGTGTGCCCAAATTGGATGATATGGATCTGGACGATATATGGTTCCACCAAGACTTCGCCACGTGCCACACAGCTGATGCCACAATGGACATTCTGTACGAGCGATTTGAGGGCAGGGTTATCTCACGCAGGGGCGACGTGAACTGGCCACCGAGATCATGCGATTTGACCTCGTTAGATTATTTTTTGTGGGGTTTCCTTGAGTTGCAGATCTATACCAATAGGCCGCAAACGACGGGTGCACTCAAAGTCAACATAACCCGTGCCATTGCCCAAATTCAACCTGATCTATGCGTTAGAGTCGGCGAAAATTGGACCTCTCGCATGCGCGCCACCCACCGAAGCCGCGGCGGCCATTTAAACGATGTAATATTTCACACATAATGTCATTAATTGGCCTTTCAAATAAAACAAAAAATTGGTCGATATCTCACACACAACTTGTTTTCTTCAATTTTAACATCTACCCGGCCTTAATGGAAAACCCTTTATTATTATCATTATCTTTTAATTGTTGTTCATTGAATATTTTATTGTTGTTGAGTTCGAGTTACTCTGATTAAATTAGTGTTTATCTCTTCACTTACCTTCCAGTGTTTAAATTCATAAGTGTCTAGTGAAATAGAAAGAGTGAGTGTCAAAGATATTTTTCACGTTTGTTCTGACTAATAAATGATTGAGATCAAACTCCAACGTGTCATGGTTCTCTAAATTAAATGACCACACTGCAGATGAATAAATATTAGTAAATAGGAATAATGTAAATTCCTTGAGTAAAGTTTTATAAAGTTTGATAGAGAGAGTACCATGTTACGAATTGTTCGTTCGCTATCTTATTTAAAAATTAACAAGTTCGTGTTTCGCTCAGGAAGTTTCATTCCAAATTGCTCACTGAAATTCTTCCTGAAAGAAACACTACAGTAAATAAATACGCCGATATTGTTTTGGGGCTATTTTATAATTTTCTATGTGCACGTCACATCCCGGGTGTAACGCTTTACTTGCGCGCGGTCTAGGTGTTTCCTTCCTGCTGTTTACTGTGGATACGTTCTACCACAAGTCCGGTCTACTAATTGGTTCCTGTACCCGACACGGAGGTCCCATACAGTTTCCGCACCTAATGTTTGCTTCTTAACAACATTACAGTGTACAGTTTATGTTCAGGTTATACTAGATTATTCAACTACGTATTTAGTTATGGTAGAGTCAATTATCGACCTACGGTATATGCAAATTGAACGTTGCATCAGGTCATAAAGATTTGAATCCCAAGTTAATCATGTCCTGGCTAAATGAGATTAAACTGTAAATATACAGGTTGCGTTTAATATATCGAGATTCAATAATAATAATCATAATCATAATATATAATATAAATAACAATCATTCATATACATACTGTAGCAAAGCTGCTTTATCAATTATCAATTAGAATTCATGCAGATATCAAACATGTTGCTAAAATTCAAGCTGGTTCTAAGAACAAGTCAAGTACACGAGTTTATTTCTTAGTACGAACGTCCCATCATAAAGTAATACAGATTGTTCTTTAAATCTGTGAGATGGAAACAAGATGTATAGTTTCTGAATCCTTGTCAAGAAAGGGTCATTATAATTTGTAAGATATCAACAAAGTCGAAGAGGTTCCTCACAATTTCAATAGGAAATCATAAATTACGAAGTTAACAGAAATGGTTCTGAAGAAAACGATTGCTTTATAGTATATTGGTAGTAAAGACATATATATATTCATGATCTAATTCGAAACAGCCAGTGAATATCTTGCTATGGTTTAAACAAAGTTTTCTTACCATGTCTTTTCCATGTTTTTTTTTAATTGAAACTACAATCTATTCACGTAACCATAACATAAGACGTTTCTAATTAAACATATAATTAGAATATTGAGTTAATTTTCATTTATACCTAAATTCAAGGAAGTCTGAATGAGGTCATAAAATTAAGGTTCCTGTCAACTAAAATAGAATAGTTCTCTTGTATCCAGCCACTAGACTGGGGCAAGTCTCTCTCTTATTGGATAAAAGCTACAACCCCCCAAACATATTACTCAAATTGGAGTGATTATCCAAGATTATAAAAAACCAAACTCATCACACTAAAGTCAGTTATATTCTAACTTCTTGAGTTAAATCTTGCTTTGACTATTTCACGAATCGCTTAAATCATATTTTAGAAAACATTCCAAGTTTTCTAGTTAAGCTTATATTGTGATGTTTATGGTAGAATTTTTGCTCATTTAGAATCAAGTCATATTGCTTGATACATAACATTTAGAATTCCTTGAATAATCAAATCAAAAAATAATAAACAGTAACAATGAATAGATCGAATGGTGCAATGTATTTTTTTAGAGTACTTCCGACATTACTAGAAGTTTAAAAATACGCGCAATCTTAATATTATTGAATGATGGTACGGATTAAAAAACATCGATTTTCGTGCAAGGATTTCCGAGATATTCTTGTTTTTTACGAACCCAGCGCGGCGGGGCTCTCCCTTCCATGCGCGCCGCACAGCCAAGCGCACGAAATACCATTATTTAAAATAATTCGTTTTAGCAACCTTTACGGAAGATAAGAGGGTGGAATTTGGTGAGTTGCTAACTAACTATTGGAGAAGATGATCCCGCAAAAAAAATAGCGTGTTATGGCACCACAACTTTTTTAGGGTTCTTTTACAAAAGTGCTTTTTTTTGCATTAAGCTGCGGTTTGCAAAAAGTGTACATCCGATCTTGCTGAAATTTTGTGTGGTGGGCACAAAAGCTACAACCTGTTCATGCTCTTAATCTTGGAAAGAACAAGAGTTATGAATTTTTGAAATTTCGGGCAAAATCGAATTTCCAATTTGCGGGCTCACCGCTGGACCAATCGGGTTCATTCGCAGGTCATTTTTTCCGTCTTTTCACGGCGCATAAGTATATTGGAAGCTTTTTTCTTTTTAACTCAATCCGACGATGTTCGACGCGAAAAACCGGTTTTGGCCATTTTTACCATTTTTTTGGGCCATTTGCGACAATCAAAAAGTGTTCGATTTTAATTCCTTCAATTTGTATCATAATTATCTACTTAAATCAATTTTCTCTCCGACCTCAGAATTAAAAACTCAAAAAGCTAATTCTATCACACTATAGATATAGATTGCTGTGCAGTGGCTTCTTGATGCATAGTCATATACTTAAAACATTAATGTTTTAATTTCGATTATTCGTGTTTCTGTTCGTTCCGGCGACGAAGGCATTTTTAATTGAAATATATGGGATAAGGACACTTTGTGCTTGATAAAATTAGTCTTAAGAATTCCGTTTTAGACAGTCATACGTCTTATGATGATGGTCGTGGGACCGAAACGTACGTAAATACGAAATTAATATATAATTCATACCTGGGTCAAGAATCATTATTAAGATCAATTTGATGTAAAATGTGAATTCAACTTTTTCGGTTCTTTCGAGTTTATCAACCTATTTTTTCCAGTCATTTCAAACGAAAACTGTTTTGCATGAGCATTTCAACTGATAAATGTTAAATATGAGCAGTACACATTTAATTCTTATGATATTCTCAAAATATCCCTAAACTTTTCCGATGAGCGTGTAAGTGAAATGGAGTTTTGCAATAAATAATTCCTTCACCTTCTACCTCACAATATAATCACAACTTCACAGTTAAATGAGGCGAAATTGTAACAAAAAGAAACCCGAGAAGTATCTTCCCCTCCGTAGTTTTGATGAAAATGATTGAAGGGGCTTTATAATTCCATTATACGCGTAATTTCATGTTCCCAGTTGTGAGAGGATTCCAACTGAACGCTTCAAAACATATCATCGTAAGCTTACAATAAGTAAAAAGATGATAAATTAAGAGGATCAAAAATTGATACATTCGAAATCGTTCTCGTCTAATTTAATTTGTCGCTGCGGGCTCAAAAGTTAGCCAATCCGCTCAGTCAATATTTAAACGTAAAGCAATAAGAAAATATCTTTATTCTAGAGGTGGTTTTTTTTTTCTTGACCGATAGTTCACTTGTGCGGGATTCTCTAGGGAAATCGGCCGATCACAAAGAGCACCAACGATGCCGCTTAACCCTGCCAAATTACGTCAATAATACTTTCCCTCCCTGCTCTTTTATTTGGTACAAATTGTATTGTGGGCTTTTAACGGAAAACGGTGCGAGTGTCGATAAGAATGGTGGTGAGTGCCAATCTAACATTCCCGGCTTGTTGAACTCTGCTTGTCTTAGTCAAAACCACGATTTGTAGATGGAAACGACACAGACGGAGAAACGTAATAAGAATCTTCTTTCGGCACTGACGTAATTATTCACCCTATGAAAGCTTCGCTTTTGGCAAATATTTCACATATTTGCACGTTACACTCTTCGTAAATAAAATTGCTTCACATTCATACCAACCACAACCCCGCAGATTCTGTATTTATCCAAAATTATTTTGAAATGCAATACGACGTTGGCTAAAAATATTGACTTGAGAATATGGAACTCATGTATAAAAAATATGAATTGATTTTTCGATAGCCAAACTGCTAAAGACACGTAACCCAATGTTAACAGGTTGACTCCTTTGGATTTTCCAGAGGGACCGTGACGGTCACCGGTGTCGGCCGGGATTCTACAAGTAAATTCAAATCTCGCGTAGCAGTGACCGCCGTTAAAGGCGTTCTATGTATTGTTATGATTTCATTTCCTACATAACATAAAATGATAAAATTTGAACTTACCGAAACATTAAAATTAGAAAAGATTAATAAAATATATAAAATATGGAATTAAAAACATTATTTAAAGTTAAATTATAGGTAGTATAAGATATTAAACAATGTATAACAAAATAAACCAGAATGTAATAAAGAATAAGAAGTGAAAAGGAGTGATTCAAAGACTATCAGAAGATAGCACAAACTAATAAAATAGGTTATAGATTTAAGATAGTATTAAGAAATTTGAGTTCTACAATGTTATAGAAATGTTATTTATATTTTATATTATGTATTAGATTCAAGAATTGACAAATGTCAAAATTGACATAAGAATTAGAATAATCAAGTTAATAGGAACCTAATCATAGGTTATCTTATACCAAAATATGTGGAAAAATATTGGCAATAATAATTTAAACAACAGAATGCACCATCACTTTAAATATGTTGAAAATCTTCAATAATTCAAAATTTCAAGAATACTCAATTTTGATTGGTCCATACAAAATTCAATCAACAATTAAAAAGTTCTGTCAGATCCAACAATGGAAATAGCATCCTAGATAAGGAAAGGAAGTACCTTATTGGCTAGATCTGATATAAGCTAGAGTCCTTTTGTGGGTCCTATAAAAAGGAAACAGAAAGGGAAGCTAGACAGTTTGCATTAACATCTGAGATTGAAAGTATCTCCTGCAGCTCAAGTCTATTTCCATAACCTTAGTTTTTTCATAACATCAGAGAACTGAAACAGTCTCTGTAGCTTCGACAAGTTCATATAACCGAAGCATATAAATTATTCCTACGAAGCAAGTAGTGTTCAAGAGTTATAGTATCAACGTTTAAGGTTATAATAACCACAGTTATTCCAGTAGCATCGTAGAATAGTCAGTTTTCGATAGCAAGTCCAGTTCATTATAGAAGAAGTTTTATATCTTAAAAGAATAAAACAATCAACAATTTATTATCAACAGTTCTTGAATTATAAAGAAGAAGTTTGCCTGTGTGTGTAATAGCAGAGCATGGTTTTTAAAGGTGAATAATCAAATAATCAAGAAGATATAAAATCATCAGAACATTGCCAACATTCTTTCTCGTATTATTGGATACAGTTAAAAGTAAGTTTATTTATAATATCCTCATTATGTTTGTGTCTCTGAATGTAAAATTATTATTTGTAAACAAGTATTAATATTAAGTAGTTTTGAGGTTAAACATAGAGAATATAAAATAACAAAGAACTGTTTGTCGACATAGAAATTTAAGAACATAAAGGTAAATTATAAAATCTGTAAACTTGATACAGGGTCATTAAAATTGAAATATGAACTATTAACATTCATATGAAATACTGTGTTTAATTCCATATAACATATAATATAAATTCAATTCAAATCAATATATAATCATTCAAATCAAATTAAAAATCAAAATAAAAAGAGCTAGCCGGAAATAAAATAAAATTAGAATTCAAAAATATAATTCATAATTAGAGTTTAGTTAATAGTATGTTACGTGACCGCTATGGTCCCAATGATTAGTGTTTCTCAGTTGGGTTACAAAAATTATAAAAGTGTAATATTCATTTAGAGACAAATTTTTCTTTATTAAAAACGATCCAATATAAACTCTAGGCACATAATTTCAACTCAACGTAAAAATTATACTCTTTTAACTTGCTGAAACAAACTAGATTCACATATATATAATCGATAAAAAGACGGATATTTGTTATTGGTGTGCTAGCTCAAAACATTCAAACAATAATTCGGATTCCCTTCACAATCTTTGCAATATGTCGGAACTTTTTACTTGATTTTTGTTTATTTCTCTCATTTGTTGTTTTTTGTGTAACATCCCTTACAATGTTTTCTAACATCAAGAATTTTTCTTTCTTTCTTCGAAAATGTATGTATTGATTTTGGTTCTTTTCTTATTATTATTTTCTATAGAAATCTCCGGTGGTATGTTCTGGACATTTGATCTGAAATATCTATACTGTTCTTCCCTGAGTTGTAGTCAATAATAGCTAGCTTGTGGTATGGATATTTCAACAGAACGCATATCAATATCTCACCTGATCGGCGTGTTTTGTTGATGCTAACTCTCAAGTTTCGTTCATCATGTCATTTGATTACACAGATACCTCGATTGTTTCCAAGAACACACATCTCTCCCGTTTTCAATTCTCTCTGGATCAGATCACGAGGATTTCCTCGCCTATTATCGTCTATTAGAACGCAACGTACCTACTGAATGGGTACGTCTATCGAGTAGCAAATTCGCTAATTCTAAAAAAAAATTCTCGGGAATTAGGTCACATTAACACTCTGTGTTATATAATTCATACTGGGTCAAGAATCTTATTATATTGCTAATTCTAAACTAACTTGTGTAGAAATTATCCACTACGAGGATACTTCCTGCATTTAGAAGATCTTGTGACAATTGCATGACAACATCAGTAGGTACAGATTGTCTTGAATCTCTTTCCGTGCCAGAATATTAATTAAATTCTAGGTGTATCCTCGATCACTGAGCAGTTTGTTAATTTTGATCTCTTATTGTGGGTCTTATTTTGAATGTGGGCAAATGGGTATCGACCAGGAATTGAAACTGCATTTGAACGACGGTAATCACCGCAAGGTCACCAATCTATTGAGTCTCGTTTTGGAACCATGTGCAGTGGTGATGAGACTGGAGAAAAATCTGACACCATAAACTGAAATTCCTCTTTTGCAGTTTTGAATTTAGAGGGGTCTAATCTTCTTGGTTTAGAAAAAGGTAAAGGGCCTGAGGTAGGAATGTGATGCACTACATTATGTTTGACAGGAAGATTATAATTTGAACTAGAGGTTAGAGTTGCAAATTTTTTCAATACACTAGTAAATTCGTTGTCTATTGAAAAAATCTTTGGAGTTGGTGATTCAATAGATTTGATTACCCAGTTAATTGATAAATTCGTTATTGAATCAATCAGTTTTTTGCTTTTTACATCTACTGTCAAGTTGAATTTTGATATAAAATCGGCACCGATGATTGGCTTGTCAACGGAAGCAATAGTAAAAGGGAAAGTAAAATTTCGTCTTAAATTGAAATAATAATAGTTAATAATTTAGAACCGTATGTGGAAATTGAGGAACTGTTAGCTGCAGGCAAAGTATAATTTGATTTGCTACTGACTGTTTTCACCATTCTATGTGGAATACATGAAACATTAGCTCCTGTATCGATTAAAAATTCAATCTGATTATTCGTATCAGTGATAAATAGACGACTTGTGTTAACGTGCCTAATATCAGCCATTAAAATACTAGACGACTAGTTTAAAGCTTGTTCATAAGCGCAAGGTTTGATACATTTCTTAGCTTTGTCTCCATATTTTGTATGATACCAAAAATTTGCTTGGATCTGTGAATTTTGATTCAAAATATTCCTATGTAAATTTTGTGATCTACTTCTATTTCATGGTTTATTCTGATTTGCCTGACGTTCCAATAGATATACTCCGTTTTTTAACTTAGTTACTGTGACCGTTAAATCTGAAATAATGTTGGAGAGATTCACAATATCTAATGAAGTAGATGAGGTGGGAGCAATTGTAGAGATGTTGGAATTAGTTTGTGAAACATCACAAATCTTATCAGCAATAGAAATCAAATCTTTAATATCGATTTTACTAGACGATACTAAAGCTATCCGCATGCTAGGTTATAATTTACGAAGCCATCATTTTTTAGTAATTCGCTGTCCACTGCTGTCAAAGAGAATCCCACCAAAATGCCATCCTTCTATAAAATGCAGAAAGTTTATCCTCATCTTGATCTAAATTTGAAAGAAGATCCTCACGTTTTTCTCCTCATTCTGAGAATTACGTTCAATTAGAGCTTATTTTAAAATTTTATATGGATTTTCGGCAGGTGTGTTCCGTAGAATATTAAATAGAGACATCACTTATGAATTATTTCTAATCCAATATAATAAAATGTATTCCAACGTGAAGGTGAAATGTTGCTAGTTTTGTCTGAAGAATCGCATAAATTTCGGGGAGCTCGCATAGACATACACCAGGAATGAAATATACAAAATCAAAGGTTAACTAATAGGTCAACATCTGTATTGCCGTACCTTAACCTAACAAACTTTAGGCCATTAACACTTAAAATAATTTCCCTAATTTCGCTGGTCACGAAAAAATTCGTCACCGTTTTCCGCGTATTGTTGTTCACTCGCAACATACACTCTGCGGCTTCCGTTTCCCGTTCCGCGACTAAATCTGTTTCCCCTGTTATTATTTTGATAAGTATTGTTAGTTATGAAATTTCTATTTCTATTAAAATTTGTTTGAGGTTTTCCCCTATTTGTGTTATTTTGGTGACCCCTATTTGAATTAAATCTACCTCTAGAATTATTATTGAAATATCTACTCTTAACATTACTTTGCGCTCTGTCAGCATACATGACTACATGATTCGATCTCTGATTAGACAGAATCAGGGCGTTTTCTTCATTAGCCGAACTAATCGCGTCCGTTATCGTTTGTAAATTCTTGCTTTTCATGGTCACCCTCAACTCTGGGTCACGAATTCCGTTTGCAAAAACGTTTATTGCTGTCTTTTCGTTTGCTTCCATGAATATTTCCAATTTGGCTACGTCACCTTCTGCTTGGGCAATTGTTAACTCAGACATTAATGTACAAATCTTTTCGCCAAAGTCGTTCAAAGAGAAATTGCCTTGCTTCATCGCGAAAAGTTTTGTAGAGATAACATTCGCACTTTGTTTTGTTAAAAATTTACTTTCCAAATCACGGATCAGTTCTGCCAATGTGTTGTGATTTCTTTTCATTCGGGCGCTGTCCCTGGTTGACAAACAACTGTTCAAAACATAATTAACTACATGTCTCTTACCGGCTTGGTTAAGACTGGGCTCGTATAAATTTATACCCCTAATTAAACTTTTAACTGATTCCTGATTCGTGGTTTTTGGAAGCACAGTAGCTGCTATTTTGAAGTCAAAATCTGTCATATTATCTAATTTTTGTGATTTATCAATGCTTTCGATACTATTACTTGTTTGATCGCTCTTTACATTAGACATTCCGATAGTTTCTTTCCTAATTCTTAATATTTCTTTACACTCACTTATTATTGAATTTATATCATGAAATATATTGATTATCAACCTTTCTGTATCTTTTTTGATACCATGAACTATTACATCTTTTTCATATTGAGTGTACAACTCGTTACATTTATTTTCAATTGAATTAACATCTATAAACTTAGGTTCTACTACTCCAATGTCATTCCTTTTCTCTTGATTGTCTTTTAGTAGGTTTGTTTTTATGTTTTTGATTTTTATGCACGCGACACTTAACTCATCACTCAACTTTTTGAACATCACTTAAATCACTGCATTGTTTTGGTGGTTGTTGAACGCTGCTATGGCTGACGAGGTGGATCCGTCGCCGATGGGTTTAGGTAATGTCGTCATCTCGTTATTTCATTTTCGTTCATTGTCCCGTAATGATCTCGACTTCCGCAACTCCTGCATCTCGATTTCTCGATTAACCGATGCACGCTACTTTTGTTTCCATTTGTTATGTATATAGAACACGATTACCAACAAAATTATAGCCAAAATTGACACCGTCATCCATTCGTTTCTTAAAAATGAAGATGCGTTGTTTGATCCAGTTTCTGCTGCAAGAATCTCGATGTTCTCTCGATTATTATATGTACCTCGAACCGCACATTATGATTCCAATTTTGGAGTTTCCGATTTTTGACAATTCCACTATTATCCGTTCGCAGTTGGCATTTTTAAAAGTGCCTCTGGCAGGATCGCCATATAATAATAAAAGATCGGTGTACTTGGTCTAAGGCATTTATTTAGATGTTCTTAGTATCATCGTCCGAATTCAACAACCTTTTACATATATTCATCCATTTACCTAATGTTCGATCGGTGCAGCGTCAACTGGTCAATGTCGGTTGGCCACCTAGTATAAATACTTTAATTTATCTCGAAACACGAGTCTGTGTTCCATCTGTCTGACTGTTTGCGAAATCGCTTCAGTTTTAATTGTCATTTAGTAACGTGATATTTCCGAATATGTTATAGTCGTAGTAATCGCGATGCAAGACACAGCTAACGAATTCCCAAGACGATGCACGACTAGGAGGAAAGGAATTGCTGGAAGCTGCTAAGCTAAATAATTCAGTGCGTATTTTATTACATTATTACCATCGTATTCCTAGTTGACGTTATAAAGCAGAGAAATTTATCGCGGGCTAAGTAAAATATGAGCCCCTAAGTGAAGAGGTGTAGAGGTCTGGACTGGATACAGATCCCTGTGGAACACCAGCGTTGATAGTCATTGTATCGGAGGATACTCCGCCAACCATCACATGAAGTGATCTAAGCCGATAGTAAGCGACAAAGTTGAGGTGGCAAACCATATGGCGGAAGTTTCCAAAAAAGGCTTTGCTGCAAGACTTGGTCAATTGCCTTGGAGATATCCAATGATATAGCTAGAGATTCCCCATGTTTTTTACAGACAAGCAAGTCTCCTGTTGATCTTTGCTGACGAAAGCCATATTCCCGATCATTCACGATTTTGTAGGTCTCTAGGTATTTGATGAGCTCAATGTTGATTGCTTTCTCCATCACTATAGAGATCACAGATAATAGTGCAATGAGTCTATGATTATTAGGAAAGGTCTTCTTTCCTTTTTTTGGAATTGATTGCACTCTATTTTTCTTCCAGCTGGAAGCTCATATATACTATAAACGTCCAAGTTTTAGTTGTATTACACAGTTTCATTTATTCATAGTGAAAGGTGATACAAATTGAATTTCAGGATTTGGCAATTTGCTTTAATATGTTCTTAGAACATCATGTGAGCCAGCGGTAGAATGTTGGGAGAGGAAATAGGCATTAGAATTTTTCCTAAAATTTTGAGAGTTATAGGCATCAGAAAAAACCTCAATAGGCAAAGACTTCAACAACTTCGTCGTTCGATAGGAAAATTCAGTTTGAAAGAAAGAAGGTTGGCAGGTCTCGAGCTTGACGATGTAGTACAGCGCCCAAAGATTGAGTCTGGAAAAAAAAAGCAGTGAAAATGTCACCCAAAAACAGGCCTTTCTCGGAAAATAAGGGAAATATCGGAAAATATCATGAGCGTAAAAGTAAGGTGCGTGGAACAAAAAAGTTCTGCAGACTGTTGAACTTTACGCTTAAACTGCTGTTCAACATAATTCCTTTTTGTTCAATGGTAGTTGACCATCAGGTCGACGATCGATGCATATGCTTAGTCAATGATAGTTGCTTAATTGTATTCAGTTTATATAGTTCATAGGACCTGTTGGCACGGCAAGTGTCCAAATACCACGTATGACTTAAATGAGAGTTCCTAACTAATAACAGCCTCATTACAACTTCAAAGAAATTTGGATGTAAAACATTCATGAAATCGACCTTTTAAATAGTTATTTTATTTAAGTTTGGAATGGATTTTAATCACTAATGGCTGATTCTATCCAATTTTGCTATGTATTATGATTTATAGCAGCTGTTGGTAACGGGTTCCGCCTGCGGAAACAGCTAACACCCGTAGGAACAATTATCGGCGTCGGCTTATAGATATAGATCACGAAAGGAAATTACCATATTGTGAATTTATTCAGGTATAGAGTGATCAATAAAGGATTTATAGTTTTAAAAGTAAATCCCATAAATTGGTAAAACTGTAATATCGAAACGTAAATCCAAATTATCAAAGCGCTGAAACAACTGTAGTAATCATACTTGTTACTATGTTAATGTGATTATGTGTATTTGTACTATTTCATATAATATTTCAATCCGTCGCAAATTTCCCTGCGGGGCGCATCAAAAGAGTATTCTGCTTATCGTAATGAAAATATAATATCATTTAACCTATATGAGGTTTACAAGACTATGCGAGACGCTCGTAGATGAGAGTTTCAATGCCACCTAGTATAAATACTTTAATTTATCTCGAAACACGAGTCTGTGTTCCATCTGTCTGACTGTTTGCGAAATCGCTTCAGTTTTAATTGTCATTTAGTAACGTGATATTTCCGAATATGTTATAGTCGTAGTAATCGCGATGCAAGACACAGCTAACGAATTCCCAAGACGATGCACGACTAGAAGGAAAGGAATTGCTGGAAGCTGCTAAGCTAAATAATTTAGTGCGTATTTTATTACATTATTACCATCGTATTCCTAGTTGACGTTATAAAGCAGAGAAATTTATCGCGGGCTAAGTAAAATATGAGCCCCTAAGTGAAGAGGTGTAGAGGTCTGGACTGGATACTTGACACGGGACTAATAGTGGATTGTCTCAGTGTTTGTGAACCTGCAGCCGGATTTTATGTCGTTCGTGCGCGTGTGAGGATGTGAATGTCCGTGTGAATGTCAACTTTCGACGCTGCGCTCACGTGGAAATAAATCCGAGTTTTACGCCAAATTAGACGCAACATTAATTATCCAATCGTTAGAGCCATGTTCCAAATTAGCGAGTAGTTTTTCCAATATGCAATCAGATGGGATTTCACAAAATTAACTTGAGGGCTGTTGTAGAATTTCAACAATTAACTACTACAATAATGACTAGTTACCATATTACTCCACGACATTTCTCAACCTAATTGTAATATAATGCTTTTTTATACTTTAACAAGAGAAGGAAACCTGTGATGTTCGAAGGACATCGTGTGAGCCAGCAGTGAAACGT
Organism: Endomychus coccineus; assembly: GCA_958510875.1. Classification (NCBI taxonomy): domain Eukaryota; kingdom Metazoa; phylum Arthropoda; class Insecta; order Coleoptera; family Endomychidae; genus Endomychus; species Endomychus coccineus. The sequence goes on along the minus strand of OY294068.1, from coordinate 173,652,173 downwards.
AGTGCGAGGAGATAGGCATTCGTATTTTTCTTTTGAAGGTTTGGAGGTTATAGGCATAGGGAAAGATCTCACTAGGTAAAAAGTTCCAATTCTTCGCTGTTCGATAAAAAAAATTAAGTCTGTTAGCAAGAAGTTCGGCAGGTCTCGAGCTTGACAGTAAAGGGGTGACTAGTTTGAGCTCGTCTTATCTGCCTATCTTGAATATCTCGTAGTGGAACAACAGACGAGATGTCCGATGAACTCCGACCATGGAAATATCTATAGAAAAGGGAGAAATCTCCCACCTTTCTACGATGTTCTAGAGACCAATGACCTCGTACGTGTGACATCATCAATCAAAGTCATAGCTCTCTTCTGGATGGAATCCAAGAGCTTCAGCGTATGTTTGGGAGCCCAACTCCAAACATGTGAAATTAGCTACCCTTCCATCCTTGAATTTTTCATTTCCATTCCAATACAAGTTTGCCTCCCTTAAAGAAAGGGACTGGCAGAGATCGCCATGTGGGGATCACTGCCATATGCGTTCCTGTGGTTCGTTTTCTTATTTTTCGTAGAAAAAACTGGTAGAGATTGCCATGTGGGGATCAGCACTGGCAAGTATGCCATGTGGGGATCAGCTATGGCGATATGGGCAGGAAGCGGTTCGTCTCTTTTTTTTTCCTTCCTTCAGAAAAGACTGGTATGGGTCGCCATATGGGATCACATATGGTGATGTGGATAGGAAGCAGTTCGTTTCTGTTTTTTCCCATAAAAAAAAAGCTGGTAGAGATCGCCATGTGGGGATCACATATGGCGATATGGGCAGGAAGTGGTTCGTCTCTTTTTTTCTTCCCTCAGGAAAGACTGGCAAAGGTCGCCATGTGGGGATCAGCTCTTAAAGTCAGGCGGTTTACCCTAAGCTGACCCGTGGTCCTGGTGGAGGCATAGGAATAGAAACACACACTTATAAAAACTATACTTTACTTAAAGTAGAGCTCGGAGTCATTACGGGCTTAATGTCTTGCTCTACGAAATAATAACAGTACAAATACTAATGTACACGATGAGTTAAATGATACAATGATTCTGATTACAATATGATATGCTCATGTTCTACTTATGATATATATAATAATCTAATGTTATTGTTATTATGTCCTAGTTAATCTAGTCTTAGCATATACATCGTTTCATCAATAACTACCTCGAGATACCCTGTTCTGTATGTCAAGGTTATCTTGTGCTAAACAATATGTAAGTAAACATATTGTTAGTGGGTCAGTTATGAGTTATCAACATATGCTTAATAACATTACTAATAGAAATAAGGTCGCATTCTATGATTTGGGGATTTTAGGTAATCTCGTATAGGGATGGAAGATTCCTATACTACAAGTACTCCAGGACAGGTATGTGCTTTGTAGATTATGAGGAACTGCTGAGATGTAAAATTGCTCTTGGCACGGAATATAAAACCAAGTTTATATGGAGCGGTTCCCGCAATGGACCTCCCATGATCGTCTCATGAGAATGTGCTGTTGGTGGTGATCCCAAGCATTGTTATGGAAGACTTCATAGGACTCCATGAGTTTTGGTCGCATTAAACTCTACCAGATTATCAGATACTGATTTCAAAATCTTTGCAAGATCTCCATTAATTGCGTCAACCTGTCCCTGTCTCGCTCCTCTAGTTTCATTGAATGGCATAGGGGCTCTAGATGAGAAACCGGTTAGAAGTGTACCATCATTTGCAAAGATGTGGACGGGACAGGTGGTCACTTCCAGCAGATCATTGGAATGAAGCAGAAAATAAGTTGCTGCCAAGACAGATCCCTGTGGAACACCAGCGTTGATAGTCATTGTATCGAAGGATACTCCGTCAACCATCACATGAAGTGATCTAAGTCGATAGTAAGCAACAAAGTTGAGGTGGCAAACCATATGGCGGAAGTTTCCAAAAAAGGCTTTGCTGCAAGACTTGGTCAAATGCCTTGGAGATATCCAATGATACAGCTAGAGATTCCCCATGTTTTTTACAGACAAGCAAGTCTCCTGTTGATCTTTGCTGACGAAAGCCATATTCCCGATCATTCACGATTTTGTAGGTCTCTAGGTATTTGATGAGCTCAATGTTGATTGCTTTCTCCACTATAGAGATCACAGATAATAGTGCAATGAGTCTATGATTATTAGGACAGGTCTTCTTTCCTTTTTTTGGAATTGATTGCACTCTATTTTTCTTCCAGCTGGAAGCTCATATATACTATAAACGTCCAAGTTTTAGTTGTATTACACAGTTTCATTTATTCATAGTGAAAGGTGATACAAATTGAATTTCAGGATTTGGCAATTTGCTTTAATATGTTCTTAGAACATCATGTGAGCCAGCGGTAGAATGTTGGGAGAGGAAATAGGCATTGGAATTTTTCCTAAAATTTTGAGAGTTATATTCATCAGAAAAAACCTCAATAGGCAAAGACTTCAACCACTTCGTCGTTCGATAGGAAAAATCAGTTTGATAGAAAGAAGGTTGGCAGGTCTCTAGCTTGACGATGTAGTACAGCGCCCAAAGATTGAGTCTGGAAAAAAAAAGCAGTGAAAATGTCACCCAAAAACAGGCCCTTCTCGGAAAATAAGGGAAATATCGGAAAATATCATGAGCGTAAAAGTAAAGTGCGTGGAACAAAAAAGTTCTGCAGACTGTTGAACTTTACGCTTAAACCGCTGTTCAACATAACTCCTTTTTGTTTAATGGTAGATATTTGAAATGCCCAAATTCTCTAATACTTGAGCATCCTTCTCAGGCTTTGAAATTACTCCGGACTTACTGATCGGATTGAAAAAACAAAGTGTTCTAAAGAGAAAAACCTTCAATCCAGTCCCAGTTGTCTTTTCCAAAAGAGGAAACTTGTTTTTTGAGCACAAGGTGATAAAAATTGACCAGTTATAAGATTAATATTTTTCATTTCCTTATAGTGGGGCAGTCTAATTTCTGATTTAGAAACGCCAGGTGTTTAGTTTGTACCATAGATTACATTTTGTACTCTCTGAACATGACGTGAACTCAAGTCTCGTTTCCCTAATAAATAACTGTTGAAAAACAAACAATCACGTTAATTAAAGTACATCAAAGACTCCGATTTCAATGTCATAAGCTTATTTATGCAATTTTGGCTCAAATTCAATTTTCAAACAATTTCTTGTCATACCTACCTAAGAATCAATCAAAAGATTATTTTAGAGAGCAGTTGAAAAATTGTTTCCACAAATAGTTCTAAAAAAATTATTACAATAATAGCATTATGCAGAAAAGAATAATAATTTCGATTAACTTTATGAACCACTGTAGTAGTCGTTCCAGTCATCAGCCGCTATAACGCTTTCTCATATTTTCACGTATTTAACGATCGCTACTAAAAAGGCTACTTTTAAATAAGAATTAATTTGAGCGTAAGCAAAGTACTGAACCATATAATGTGACGAATAAATACTGAATAAATTTAGAAAGTTTTTCAAATTTTCAACAAAATATGAAGAAGTAAAATTTATCTGATTTTATTGTTCGTTTGTTGCCAATTCATTACAAATTTGTTCTTAATTTTTTGTTAATTATTAATTTTAAACATAGTAGTAATATTTTTCACCTCAAAAACATGTGTAAGACTTTTTCCTCTTCCAAGTAAAAGTTTGTCCATTTTTGTTGGTAATTTTCAGCACAATTGTTGCTGATTTATTGCTAAATTGAAATTTTCATTAATTAACAACTTCATATATGAAATCTCTGGATTCGAAAACCCCCTAAACGCTATTTCTATGTGGAATACAAAGTTTTATAGCACTTTTTCGTTTTTGTTGCTGATTCGTTGCTAGTTTTGTTTTGTTTAAAGTCAAAAGCACACCTTTGCAATACGCATCAATCTCGAATCGAATGCCGTTTAATTCATGAAAATCGATCTTTACTAACCGGAGTTCGGGTTGAAATGCTTCAATGACTGGACTACCATAAGTTTTGAATTAGTTTGAATGTACATGCCATCCGCGTTAGTCATACAAATCTGATTTATTATGTAAGTAGGATTTTAACTGTATGCATTCATTGACTAAATATTCGTCATCCAATAAATAACTAATATTGTTACGTGCATTTCCCAGGTCAATAGTTTCGATATCAATATCCTGATAATCCATTATTATAGATATTTAAATATTTATCCTCAATTCCCCATAGACCTGGCCTTTTCTGTTTAAATCCATTCTCAACTTATCCAACCCAAGCTTTAGCATGTCCCGTTTAAATTTTTCGGCTCCATTTAACGAAACTGTCTCTGTAGATTTATCCGAGAGTTTTGAAGTTATACCATTGTGTTACTTTACAAGAATAAGAATCGAAAAAATATGTTAGAAATTAGAAGAAGCGATATAATTGAGTTTTTAAAAAAAGGCGAGTCGCTTCTCCCTATTATAAGAAAAGCTCTGCTGATATTGCTGCCAAAGTCCTGCATAACAAGGGCCCTATTGAGCGTTCATTTAGCCCCCTTCGCCGAATTAAGGGGACTATAGGTGGACACAGGTTAAATGGCTTAGCTATATTAACCATTCTTCATTAACAAAGAGTTTTTCCTAACAACGAGCAATAATTGGAACTAATCCTCGCAAACTGAATTTTTATTTTCCAAATAAATATTTGATTCTTCTTCATTATATTGTAGTATTGCCCAGCACCCCCCCTCGTCATGGACTACCCTTCCCTTATGACAGAAAGCTGCCCCACCCTGTATATTTTACAAGTCGCAATGTTTTCCTCTAGAACTGATGATTCCGGGGTAAAATGTATCTACTAAAATGATGGTATGTTCTGATGTTAGTACAATTATACTAAATGAGGTTCATATATTCGAACATACCGGAAATGTATGCATAATCAGGTCAGTATTCCTACAGCAGCGTTTTCTGTCCATTGTCCTTATTATAGTCCACGAGGCTTTACGATTATATCTTCCATTCTATTCCGAACTACAAATAGAATAAAGTTTACTATCCTTGCGTACGTTGACAAGAGCTGAAATGATTAAAATATAATAAGAGAAGCTCATAACGCATAATTTAGTATCTTTTTTACGTATATATTATATTATTGTGAGCATTTGCGTGCATAATATATAAAGCTTTGTTGTATCCGTTGTATTCATCAAAAGCAAATCAACAAAATAGAAAAAGATTCTTGAATTTACGAATGGGAATAATTAACACAGATGTCCAATTATTATTAATTGGTTTTCATGTGGGTTGATTTTCTGATCATGAGACGCAACTCAACTTTATAAGGGACCGGGGACTCAACTTGATAACTGCCACTATAAATGCACCCACTATGCTGTAAGGCATATATAACTCTAGTAGTAGAGTTATCTATGGCTGTAAGGTGTAGTGAGCGGGAAATATGGATTATAACGTCTGCTAATTTATTAAATTTTACAATGTTATTTGTCGTGGGCCAAAATTTTGTAATTTCAGTACAGCTGACGACGCTATGAGTATTTTCTACCATCCTTATACGATAGTTTTTTAGGATATAAATATAAATTTGCATATCGCGTAAGTACCGGGATATCAAAAATTATCTTAGTCAAGGGTGGTTGTGGAATCTAAAACGTGTGTCTTACTTTACGTTTGAAATAATTATGTCACTGTCACACTGACATCATCAATAACCTACAAATTTCATACCTATTTATTTCAGTTCTAAAACAATAATGAACTACAAATTAAAAATTATCTTGGTCAAGGGTGGTTGTGGGATGTAAAACGAAATGTTAACTTTGAACCTTTTACAAGGTCGCAATAGCTACAAACGGGGTCGAAAACTGTTTTAAATTGGTTAGTTTTCGAAAAATCGAATGACGTTCACGTGAGGAGCGCGTATCTCGCGAGTTAGAAAAGTGCAAATCTTCGGAACATAGAACGTCTTTACGAGGACTTTTCGCATGCGGTTTTCGCTCCATGACGTTAGTTTATGAACGGGGCCAACTAAATAGCATAGTCTCGGGTCCCAAAATGTCGATTAAATAGGAAAATTCAATTAAAATAGAAACAAGTACTCTCAGGTGTCAGCTACACGCGTCTAACGTGCGACGTACCAAAGGGAATTTTCTAGCTACTAAAATATACCCAAAAGCGGTTAAAAGCTAGCGGCCTATAGCCGAAAACACTTTATTACAACTGGCGCCGTCCGCACGGGGCATAAAACGGCCCCGAATTAACAAGATCGAGGTAAAAAGTATAAACTCTAACTGACGCGTAGCGAGCTCCTCGAGGCATATGTCAAAATGATTACGTTCGTAGCTAATTACATAGGACGTCTGGCGTTCATGCAATTGTGTTTTTATACAATTCGAACCTTCTAATTTCGATAGGCCACGTGAAAATCCCGGAGTCTAAAGCGCTAGAGACTTCCGAGTGTTATAACATTCGTATAAAATTGCGAAATTTCTCACTTTTAGAAACTTAAAATTGATTAATTTAACACAAGTTTTGATAACGTAAAGTAAGACACGCGTTTTAGATTCCACAACCTCCCTTGACCAAGATAATTTTTGATATCCCGGTATATTAACAAAGCGTTATCACACTATAGCGGATAATCGTTCGCATGATTATCATATTTGAAATCGGCGGGTGCTTTGCGTATGGTAGCTAGTGCTGCCCTCACGTATTTGTATTTGAGATTGCCAGGGGTAGCATACATTGCGCCATTAAATTTGGAAGACACGTCAGATGATGTGAAAACGTGCATATTGCTATAATATTTATACCAGAGAAAATAAGGCGATGAGTCAACAATTATTGTGTAACTGTTTTATAGTAATTACTGTCTGCAAATGTGTTGTTAACTTCCTATTTTAATGTTCTATATACGCTATTTGAATAACTACTTTTTTCTTGTTAATATTTTCTACCTTTAAAACCCGTGGGGCAATGGTGCTCACAAATGGGCATGATTCCTCCATATACAGTTTTATGACAAGAGCTACTAGGGCAAGGTGAAAAGTCCCTGAAAAAAGAAAGAAGAAATGATTTTTTTGGTCAAAACTTATTTTATTTCTCAACATAATCTCCTTGTAGTCCGATACGCTTCGTCCAACGTTTTTCTAATTTTTCGATCCCTTCCAAATGATACCATTTCGGCTATACGTCAACATAGGCGTTTGTTTCTGCGATGACCTCATAGTTAGAGCCAAATCTATTTCCGCCGAGCCATTTCTCCATGTTTGGAAATAGATAAAAATTCCAGGTGGTTAAATCTGGAGAATACGGTGGATGACGAACCAATTCGTAGCGCAATTCATGCAATTTTGCCATTGCAACTGCGGACCTGTGCGCTGGTGCGTTGTCCTGGTGAAAAAGCCCTGTTTACTTTGCTTTCGTTCCAAATCGGCGTCGAATCGATCCAATAGCTCTGCATAATGTAAGCCGGTGATCGTTTTGCCCTCTTCAAGGTAATCGATATGGACGATTCCGTGTGCATCCCAAAAAACTGTCGCCATGACTTTGTTGGCCGAAAACCCACTTTGGCCTTTTTCGGCTTCGACTCGTCAGGACAAGTTCACTGCATCGACTATCCTTTGGTCTCTAGTATATTGTGATGTATCCACGTTTCGTCCGCGGCTACGAAACGTCGAAAAAGTCCTCTTTATCGCTCTTTGACATAGACAAACACTCCTTTGTAGTTGTCACATAATCGCGCTTGTTGTCAACAGAAAGCAAATGTGACACCCATCTGGCAGATAGCTTTCTCATATTCAAAAATTTTTGCAAAATGTTCTGTACCCATTCGGTTGAGATGCCCATAGCCTCAGCAATCGCATGCACTTTAACTCGCCGATCGTCCAATATCATACCATGGATTTTATCGACGATTTCTGGCTTTGTAACCTCAATTGGATGAGTTCCTTTGTGGTCATACTATGACAACGAAAATCAGTAAACTACTTGTGAATCGTTCCAATCGATGGTTAAGCGTTCCCATAATGTTTAACAAGCGATGCTTTGGTTTGCGAATGTTTTGTCCACCTAAAAAATAATGTTTAATCAAGATGCGAAATCCACTTTTTTCCATGTTCACAAAAATCATCAAGGTTGCTTGCTTTCGATGGGTCTCAAATCAGAACTGAATCGCATATTAGTCTGAAAATTTTAACGCGTTCTAGTTAAAGATGATACATCGAACATCACAAATGTCACATGGGATTTTCGATTGTGGCGCCATCTGTTCAATTTTCAAGGACTTTTCACCTTGCCCTCGTAGTACATCTAAATACGAAACTAATTGTAATTACAAATATTTCTTATAAATGAATGTAAGTACTATATACTGTATAATTCCTGGAACCACATCTGTTTTGCCCAATTGAATTTTTTTTTTAATTTTAACAATTCAACGTGTTACAATATTTTAACAACAAAGATATTTCAACAATATAAAGTATTATATACAGTTTATTATCAAACTCAAATTGTAACTGATACATTAATAAATTATCATCAAGACTGATACATACTTTTCGTACAGCCACTTATAATACTTGATGATGAGGTGTAAGTTTTAGACCTCGAAACATGTACATATCTGTAAATTAGGATTGTGAGCATCAAAATCTACTAATTTTCAATTAATGTTAATAATTGTTCTTTCCCATAAGGTCTTTGAAACTGCAAACATCTACCACAGCTTATAACTAAGTCGTATAGTGTTCAAATTTAGATAAAATAACTACTGATAGTTTGATTTTCATAATTCAATAAATAAATGTAACTAGCTTCTTCAAACAAATATTACCAAGTACTGACTTACCACAAAAGAGCCAATCTAATATATAACATTAACAATAATATTTGAAGAATTGATTCTTAGTTGTATCAAATGAACTATAAAAGAAATGATGGTAGCTGAAAGGATAAGGGTGATTATTTCATACTTACTAGTGCTAATTGATAACTTTTTGTTAGAATTGCTTTGTTTGGTGAAACAATTCTCAATATATTCTGAAAAAGTTTCCAAGGAATGAATCCGAATAAAGAATGTAAAATAGCCTAATCCTTGTAACATTTCATAGAATGTAATCCTGAAGGTATTATTAATGTCAACTTTATGTAAAGTTGAGCATAAGTTAATTTAGAGGTAAAGAAGTTCGAAAATAACTTGCGAAATATTTATTTGTTCTATTTATTCATTTATCTTTGTAAACGATTCCATTAAAGTAAAAATGAAACTCGGCCGAATGAATAGTAAAGTCACTCACTATGGAGGAAAGTGCTTTGGACTTTGAAATATCGCCCGTGCGAGATGCTAAATTTGCAGTTTCCCTATGGAATCCCCGTACCGAGCGCGACAAAGGCGACATGATTAATAGTATAATCAGAAGAAAGACAGATAACTGTACATCTCGTTCCCTGAATAGACGGCTCACACGCAACACTTGTCATATTTTTATGTCATGCTACACATCGTTTTGCATCTCATTGCGTTGTTAATATTGCATAAAACACAGTTGTAAATTTCCTGCGTTTGCGGATGTTTATTTAGTAGAACAAAACGGAATGGCTGAATTCTAACGTTGGCGTTTTAACTGTTTACAGGATGAAGAAAACTGAAGGAGCCGCCTCTGATCCGCCCGACTCTGGGGGACAGGATACTCAGCCGAGTCTAGTGGACGGATTACAGGGCAGATATAACTTCAAAATAGGAATTTATGGATGGAGGAAGAGGTGTCTTTACGTTCTAATATTAGTTCTACTTATCATGGTGGTTGTCAATCTGGCACTTACCTTATGGGTCCTGAAAGTAATGGAATTCTCTTCGGTAAATGTTTCTACTAATTATTCCATTGTATCTTCAAACATAATCGGAGAAAGTAGTAAAGTAGTAGTAAAATTTCATTGTAACATGCCAATATAATGAAGAAAAGCGGTTTAACTCGAAACAAATATATTTGCACAGCAGACTTGTGGTATTTATAGGATCAAATGAAACATAGTTTGAGTATGAGTACTGTATTGCAAACATAGTGAAACGAATGATTTTTTTGTAAAAAATTATTAAAAAAGGTTGTCGATGGAACGGTTCTCAAAATAAAATCAGACTAAAGAATTCTCAAGTCCCCCAGTGATTTAATGTCTTGATACAAAAAACAAAACGTGATAATTATTGCGATGCAAACTTTTAGACCATAGAGATACATGGGCCGCATGTTTCCTATCCTCTTTTACTGGCAGAAATGCTTCCAATATCTTTGTTAGGCTTGATTCACTAAGACAGGGGTCTCCAAATTCGGCCCGCACGCCAAATCCGGCCCGCCAGCGTCATCAATCCGGCCGGCGATAGCTAAAGGCTTATTGTTGTTATTGTTGTTGTGATAAGTTAGATAAAAAGACGCAGAATGATAATAACTCGGTTTTATTTACTTGCTAGGTAAAGCTTAATGACAAGTATAATACGCAGAAAATTTAACTTAACCATAATAACTAACAACTAATTGAAATGAATCCCACTAGCATTATTAACATTGTAATTGTAATTTTCCACTGATAATAGTTTGTAGTTGTGAACCAATTTTACTTGTACCAAAGGTTAAAAGAGATTTAAGATCGGTTAACTCAGATCTGTAAACATTATTTGTGTACCTCATTTTGGAGAATGTTTTCTCACACAAGTAAGTAGTACCAAAAACAGCCCCCGAGCAAATTTATGCAAATTATCAAATTGTACCAGTGGAAGTGGAATTCCAACAAAGATGAGTTTTGTTATTTATTCTTAATTATATCTCTGCACTGTAAATCAATAATTTCCATTTGGAGTTCCAGGGCTATGGTTTGAATGTCAGTATCAAAAGGATTTTGAAAAAACTTAAGTTCATTCGCAATAACATCAAGTCTGAGAAACGAATATCAAAATTTATCTTCAAAGCACTCAAAGCTTCGATTGCAAAACCGACAGTAAACTCAGTATAAGTAGTGTGGCTGAATATTTCACATGTTTTGAAATGTGTGAAACATTTTTTGCGTAATTGTGATGGAAACGGTATTATTTTCTGCCGGAACGATTTGATATTAGTGTATAGGTCAGGGAGAATCTGGTTTTATCCTTGCAATTTCAAATTCATTTCGTTCATATGTCTTCTTGAATAGTAGACTACCGAGGATGCCAAGATTTTTCGTTCATATGTTTTGTCAAATCGACATAGAATGCTAACTTCCACAGCCATTCGCTATTTTGTAATTTGGTAAGAGTAGAAAAGAATTTCAAAAGACTTGAAATTTTTTTCGAATATTAACAACCTATCAAATTATGTTAAAATATCATTATGTAAGATAATATAACATCATGTAGACCATACCACAATAATATTTAGTAACTATTCCAGCAACTAAATTTCCATCTTCAGAAGGTCTGAAAGGCCAGTAATACAGTAAAAAATTACCTTGAATATCATCCAGAAATTAGCATTAGCAGTCACTGATGGTATAATTGTTATTTTAGTGTAATTAAAATGTTCAGATTGATACGTCTTTCAGTTCTGTTTTGACACCCATCGAAAGCAAGCAACCTTGATGATTTTTGTAAACATGGAAATAAGTTAATTTCGCGTCTTGATTACATATTATTTCTTGCGTGGAAAAAACATTACGGTAATAAAAGCTTTGCTTGTTGAACATTATGGGGACTCTTAACCATCGATTGAAACGATTCACAAGTGGTTTACTGTCTTTCGTTGTGGTGTTATGACCACGAAGGGCGCCGAACATTCTGGTAATCCAATATTTTGGACATGTAGCAAAAGACTGACAAAGATAGAAACTATAAATTGAGTTGTGTCTCCCTCTTGAAAAATAAGCACGAATTTTCTCCTGTTTCTCATCCATTACATCATCGAATATTATTACCGAATTAGGCTTCGCTTCTGTGGTGTCTATGACGTCATCACTCTCAGTATATGGAAAATATCCAAGTTCAGCAATTTTCTTCAAAGTTTCTTTCAGTATATTTTGGTTGTTGTGGAGATTTTGAATAGATGTACACGTTTTCCAATTTCAGGCCGTTTGCATCTAACAATAGAGATAACCTTAAAAAATCTTGGCTTCCGGATATGATTCCGCCTCACAATAGCTCGACTTGATGCCGACGTTTTGCCAACCATTACAGGTGGCATCTTCAGGGCAGGCTTGAGGCTTGAGCTGAAACTGGTTCTACTGGTTTCTTTAGCCGTATTTATTGGAGGAAAAATCTTTCACGCTAACAGTTCACTGCCTTTATTCCGTTGGTTAACTTCGTTCCGTTACCTGACCCTGCCGTTGTGTGATCATGTGCCAAGTGGAATTTTCGAGGATGGGTTCCCAAATGTTGGGAAGTTAATATCCTGAGTCACGGTTCAGATTATTTGAATGTTTTAGGATTTCTATAGCTTCAAGGATTTTTGGCTGATAGAAGTTTGGGGCTCGGGCTAGGATTTTGGTATTTTCGAAAAGGATTTGATGATTAGTGTCAAACTTGTGTTCCGCAAGTGCCGATATACTGGTGTCACGAAGCCTTGTACAGCGCTTATGATCTTTTACACGAGTAGCTACTGTACGACCTGTTTCACCAATGTAGACTTTACCGCAAGAACAGGGAATGCTATAAACACCTTTTAGTGAAAAGGAGGAAGGGGATCTTCGATAGGTTTGTAAAACTGAGGGAAGTGGAAGTGTGGAAAACCGGGTAGAAATATGCCAAAAAAGGCCAAAGTGGGGTTATCGGCCAACAAAGTCATGGTGACAGTTTTTTGGAATACACACAGTATCGTCCATATCGATTACCTTGAAAAAGGCAAAACTATCACCGGCGTATATTATGCAGAGCTGTTGGATCGATTGGACGCCAAAATGGAGCGAAAGCGGTCGCATTTTTGGCAAATAAAAAATGCTCTTCCACTAGAACAACGCACCGGCGCACATGTCCTCAGTCACAATGCGAAATTGCATGAATTGAGCTTCGAATCGGTTCCTCATATTCTCCAGATTTGACTCCTTGCGATTTTTATCTATTTCCAAACTTGTAGAAAAGGCTCGGCGGAAAGAGAATTGGCTACAACGATGAAACAAACGCCAATTTTGAAGGATTGCCAAAATCGTATTATTTGGAAGGGATCGAAAAATTAGAAAAACTTTGGACGAAGTTATCGGGCAACAAGGGGAAATAAAATAAGTTCTAACCAAATAAATCATTTCTTGTTCCATTTTTCAGGGACATTCACCTTTCCCTCGTATATTTGACTTTGTTTTAATCTTAAATTATACAGACCCTTTCCAATTTAGCTGAAAGGTTATGTAGTCAAACAGAACAAATTTAGGTGAATGCTGGGGCAAATATAATGTAATCTTTCTGTGGTGAAAGGCGGGATCACCTTTTATACATTCTCACTAAATAATAAAGATCAAAGTAAAGTCTACATTTCAGGTTTGAAAATATTATGAACCAGTGAATTATTTGTATTCAATGGTATTTATTACGTTTTACATCTTGAATATGAATATTAAACGATCAGTAATTTACGAAATATATTATTTCTAATTAATTTAGGTGTAAAAGATTATTCCCCAACAGCCTTCGTTCCCAACAATAATTCAAAGGAGTTGATTTAATGAATTTGGAATATTTCAGCATCAAAAGGAATCTAAAACAACTGTTGCATCTCAATTAAAGAAGTTTTAATTATGAAAATTTCAAAAAAGCTGTTTTATTCAACTCTCTTTCATATTAAACAGTCTTATCTTGAAACCTCGGGATATAATTACCAACTGAAATTACATGGAATATTTCCCAAGAAGTCATTATCATAATCATCTTATTCCGTTCTCTGCCTAGACGAGCTTCATCAATCCGTATTTTAATAACAAACTTTTGTTTTCTCATTGCAGGAAGGCATGGGGCATTTGAAAATCGTGAATGGAGGAGTGAGGTTGGAAGGCCGTGCTTTTGTGTTGGATAGTCTATTAGCGAGCAGTATTAAGTCCAGAACCGGACAGCCCATAGTGATAGAATCTAGTATAAATTTAACTTTAGCAACGAGAAATAAAAATGGATATGTAGATAATTACATATTCTTAGGTGAGTTATGTTTAATCAATGTTATTATGAATTAGAAGCATATATCGTGTTAGTTAATAAGCAATAAGCCTGAGAAAGTCATCTATTAATTATTGTAGTGCCGCATGAGAACAAGGTGTTAACAACATCGCAGCGAGTTGGTGAAGGTTCGGACCGATGCACAACAAAGTGATCGTGATGTGATATCGTGATAATTATCCACGATATCGCCTCGATTATTACCTCGTATGTATAAACACTTTCAACATCCGGGAATAAAAAAAATTATATTCAATGATATTAAATATAAAGGCGATTCAACATTAAAAAATGACAATACTATTGCAAATGAATTTAATAATTATTATGTCAATTTAGGCTAAAATTCAGCAAGCAAAATAGTTCAACCAATCAAATATCCTCATAAATCAAAAATAATTCTAGACTCCATTTTTCTTAGACCAACGAACGAATTTGAAATAAAAACAATCATCAATGAGCTTAAAAATAAAATAGGCCGTAGGTCTAGATCAAATTAAAGCGGAAACAGTAAAAGAGATATAATAGCGCCTCCTCTAACCTTTATCATAAATAAAATAATTGAAACAGGTTTATGTCAATCCGCGTTTAAAATAGCGGTAATTAAGCCTATGTATAAAAATGGACAACGAGCAGAAATTCCCAGCTATAGACCAATCTCATTAATTACAAATTTTACAAAAGTATTCGAAAAAGTAATTAAAGTTAGATTTTCTAATTTCATAAAAAAGTTTAATATTATTTCGGACAGACAGTTCGGGTTTCAAAATTTGGGGCACAGACTATTAATTACTTAGGCATTACCATTTAAGATGGGAAAAACATATTGATTCAGTTGTGCGTAAATTAAGAGAAACCCTGCATAAATTTAGACACTTCAAAGATTTTCTAGATATTCGCAGCATGAAAATATTATACTGTGCCCTTGTGGAATGCGAGTTGGTATACGGGATTATAGGCAGGGAAGGCTCTAATAGTTGTCACTTAAAAAATTAGAGGTGATACAAAAGAGATTCCTAAAAATAATATTTCAGAAAACCAATATACACATCCTTCTACGGAACTGTTTAAACTTGCAAAGGTACTGGATATTTGTTAGCTATATGCTATCGCTATTACGCAACATTCAAATTGTAGAATCACGGATTTCGCGCTATGGTACTAGGAAAAGGAATATAAAAACTCCCGTTTCATACAAAACTATAGGTCAAAGAAGTCATGTATATCTGGGTCCTAGAATTTTCAATGTGATACCCTCGCACATCAAGGAACAACCAAACGAACATCTATTTAAAATTAAACTCAAACAATTTATTTTAAGTTCAGATAGGAATTTATAATTATAAAAATCTTTTTAAAACAATTATTTATATTAATAAAATTGTATTATAAAATAGATCATCCATTTTCAGGTATTGTCACCTTACTGCTCATAGACAAGTATAATTCTATACTTTTGAGAGTAATCGTAGTGTATTAGGTATATATATTACATACTGCATATTGTATTTTATATTATTTCTTTTTTGATAACCAATGAACTATATTATTATTATATTATCAATTTCAACGGTTCTAAACGTATATGAACGTTCTTGATAAGAAATAGTCACCCTTATCCACTAAAAATACTAAAGGTACTGAGGACCATTTACCATTGTCCAACGCAATTTGCTGAAGTTCAACTTCGTTTTTATAATTTTTCTGACTCAAAGGGACGTTCAATAATCTATGAACTAGACTATTAAGCGTAGCTATTTTATATCTAAATATTGTAGCTGAATCCGCCGGGGTATACCTATTTGTTTAAGTGGGTTTTCTGTATATGTCGAAATCGAAGTAATAACCATCTTTTATAATGTTAATATCAAGGAAAGGAAGCTGATTATCTGTTTTTATTTCGACAGTGAATCTTAGTGAATCAAATTGGCTATTAAGCGGGTTCAAAAAGCCATGTAAATCAAAATTTTGAGATTCGTTTTAAATGTTCCTGGTGGTAAGATGAACAGTTAGGTGCAAAATTTGAGCCCCAACACATTATACCACCCGATTCTGTAATTGTATATATTTTATCTCTTAAAATACAGCGATAAACCTTTCTTAGGGACACTGGCAGCTATATAAATGTATAAACATAAATATTTGTTGAATTCTGATTTATCTCTATCGAAAACAACCTATTATTACTTCGATAAACCTCAGGTTCACTCTAGGAAGACGTATTATAAGTAATTATTCGTTTACTAATAGGATATTGACTACCTGGAATATTTGATGATTATCTACAGCCAAGAAGAATCTTTAACATTCTCATTCATAAGATTCAGCAGCATAATGGCTGCTTTACTGTTGATTGTTGTTAACCCAATTTTGAATCAAATTTGACCGAAGAGAATTTTTTTAATGTGTCCTTGATAATGGCTGCATCGCACTTGAAAAATGCTTTAGATAAGTTACTAGTGCATGAAGGGTGTTAGTGTAAGCTGATTCATATTATTATATATTCCATAATGGTACCTCATAGAGTATTATATTTACATATTCTAGTGAAGAAGGTTCCGATTGTTCTTTGGAAGCACCACTCTACCATATTTCATGCTCATTTCTCGAGTGTGTTTTGTTTGCGTCGCCAACTATGAATTTGGATAACATGTATAAGCTTCTTAGGCTATATAAAATGTCTAACAGAACACGAAGCAATTAAACAGATAGACAAAACGATTTTTTGCGTATACGTTTGATAGAAATGAATGAAAGTTCCAAGCGGATATGTTTTCCAGGTTTTCATTTCAATAGCTCTCAAATTCATCCTACTTATATGTTGGAAACGCATTATATCTATATATAACATTTGCAGGGAACGACCGTTTTGAGTGCCTAGCAAACAGTTTTAAAATAATGGACGATCGAGGGGTGCTGATCTTTTCAGCGGATGATCGTGAAGTTTTAGTTGGCGCAGACAGCCTTCGGGTTTCGGGAGAAGGAGGCACGAGTTTCACAGGATCTATTCAAACCACACTTGTCAGAGCTGACTCTGATTTACGGTTAGTATGAATTTAATATTCCTCTAGAATAATAATGGTATTATGTTAGTCAGATATAATTCGCCTGAATAAGATTATTCTTGTATCTACCTGGAAATGTTGAATTACTGACCGGCAGTAAATGAGAATAATCGGAAATACGTAGAACTTGTTGAGCGTATCTTCGTTCGAAAATCAAAGTGTGATTAAAATAGTAGAATGGTTTAATAATCATATCCAGTTTATGAGGGGATAGAATTTCAAGTCACTTAATCGTTGAAGCTGTGGACAAACGAATAGTAGAGGAAGCGAGTTTAGGAAACCTCATATTTACGGTCGTTTTACTGGGTAAAATTTATATCTAAAATATATAGATGGGTGACTTACTTTACTTGAATTTTACTAACTCTGTTCTTACATACTGTTATGATTTCATTTCCTAAACAATAAAATGATAAAATTAGAACTTACCGAACATTGAAAATCAGAAAAGATTAATAAAAAGATATTATATGGAATTAAAAACAATATTAAAAGTTAAATAATAGTTAGTATAATATAATGAACAATGTAACACATAATAAACAACAATGTAATTAGAATAAAAGTGTAAAACAAGAACTTCAGTGAAAGTGAATAAACGTACAGTGTTACGAAGGCAGAAATCATAATTAAAATGATTACAAAAACTATCATGAGATAGCACAAACTATTGAAAAATGTTGTAGATATAAGTTAGGATTAGTAAATTTGAATTATATAATGTTAAAGAAATGTTCTAGATATATTATATTATGTATTAGTTTTTAATAATGACAACTGTCAAATTTATAATAATTATAGGAATAATCATATTAATAATAGCCTAATCATAGGTTATCTTATACCAAAGTGTGTGGAAAAATGTAGGCAATATGAATTTAAAAAAGAAGGAATCATTATCATTTAAAATAAGATGAAAATCTCCAATAATTAAAAATTTAAAGAATACTAAATTCTGATTGGTCGAGGCGATTTTATAGACGTCAGACTAGTAACAATGTAATAGTTCTGTCAGTTTGCAACAATCAACAAAGCATTCTTGATAGGTAAACTAAGCACCACATTGGTTAATTTTTAAAATACGTCGGTTTTGAAGGCCTATAAAAGGCATCTGAAGACAAGCCAAGTTAGTTAGCCATCAACATCTGAAGAGTCAAGGTACTCAAGCTAATCATAAAATTTCCATAACCTTAGTTTTTGGATAAACATCGGTGAACCCAAGAGTTCCAGTAGCTTCGTAAGGTTGAAAGTAACCGAAGCAAATGAGTAATTTATACAAGTCAAGTAGTATTCCCAGTCTTCGAACAAAGTTTTTAAAAGTTATTATAACCATAATTCACAAGTAGCATCGTATAATAGTTAGTCTTCGACAACGTTCCAATACATCATTTAAGGTTTTATATCTTTTGAAAAAGAATAAGACAAGTTAACAATTATCAACAGTTCCTGATTTCTAAAGAAGTAACCACATTGTTTACCTGTGATTTGTGTATATCAAAGAAATTGTGTACCTACGGTTAAAGTGAATTATCAAATTAATAAGAAGATCAAGCCAAGTGAACATTGCCTACATTTTAAAACATATTCTTGGATATAAACTGAACGTAAGTTCATTTATTAGTTCTCCATTGTATTATTATCTGTCTGTAAATCTGAAAGAAAGATTGTAGATTATAACTTTGTAAACAAATATTAATAGTAAATAATTTTTAGGTTAGATCATAGATCTATTTGAACATAAAATTGTTAAAATTGATAGCCAAGATAAAATTAGAGTCATAGAAATTTAAATATAAGTTTTTAACATTCAAAGAACATTGTGTTTAATTCCATAGATATAAAATAAACAGGTAAAAGTTCATTATTCAAATCATTAGATTATTCAAATCAAAACAAACATAAGATTTAAAATACAAATAAAAGCTAGCCGGTAGAATTCAAAACATTGAAATATTCAAATCAATATTCAAATTAATTCAAATCATAATTAAAGAATAAAACTCAGTAAAGAGTTTTTATATCAATACATATAAACTGTGAACCCTAATCCACTTGAATCCTATGTCAAATTCACATCACATCTATTGTAACGATTCCAAAGCTCATGCACGGGTAGGATGTGCATAATACGAGGGCAACGCCAATAATTCCCGGCCTCCCATAGGGAATCCAGGCATCGCAGCTGGTCAAAATGATAATAACACACAAGTTGGAGTCTTTTTAGCCTTGAAAGAAACAAAAGTTGGTTCTATTTCAGCTAGTATATACTTTATAAACATAATAACTGTTGTCCGGGAGCCACGCCCGTAGAAACAGATAATACCCTTAGAAATAGTTGAAGCGTCAGCTCCGCTGCCGCAATGTCATTCCCCAAATTTCAAGACCATGCATATTTCAGCTGGGTAGAAATAGTTAAAGGCGTGGAAAACATATAGTCCAGTCCGTGAGCTGGGGAATTAGGCCGACTAAGTTTTGTACAGACGGTCGAATTCAAAAAAAAATTTTGCATCATATTCTGTGAACCCTTAAGGTCATTCTTAACTCTACCAACCTGCCAAATTCCTCCCGATCACCCCTATACTATAAACTACCACAAATTCTCACCCTCATTTTTAGACTAATATTTAATTTTTGAGAAAATGATAATTGAGCCTTGAAAATGGGGTCTAGGAGGATTTTTGGGTCGCTGATCATGACTCCGGTGGCGTTTTCCCGGAAAATTCGTACCACAGCCGGGAAAATTTAGTAAATTTGCGGAAATTGACTCATTTTTCACGCGATTTGCGTTTTCTACGTCATCAAGGTTACCAGTCACGTATAACGATTACGAATAACAAAAACCAAAAAACTATGGAAAAACTGGAAAGAAAGTTTTTCAATTTTGTTTTGTTGGAATGATCGTGTGATAGGTCGCTATAGGGCTTTTTTGGGTTTTTATATATAAAATGTTAAAAAAAACATTTTCCGGAAAAACGTGGAATATAATGAATTATCTTCCTTTTTCAATGTTATTGTTCCAGTTTTGTGTTGATTTTCGTTTACTTTTCCAATGTTCATCTCAAAATGTCAAAATTATGAATGACGCCAGAGAAATAGTATTTGAAAATTTCAAAAAAATCAAAGAATATGCCAATAAAAAACATGTAACGTCATTGAAATGACCTTGCGATGTGTCTTCGTATGGGTTCTTGGAGCGCTCATTATGAATTTTATATTTAAAATGTTTAAAAATATCATGATGTTTGAAAATACTTGAAAATGATGATCCAGATGATGGAAAAGATTAAATTGTAAGTAAATTATGCCAAATTTGAAAATATGTATATTTTAAAATTGTGTATAAGATTTATTTTGAACGAAATCGAGCGCGAAGCAAACACTGCCGTACCATCCTTTACTGGAACCATTTCGCCGCATTTTCAGGCCCCTATTTGAGAATCTCTGGATAAGACCAGAACGCAGAAATTCGTCATCCAGTAAGCTATAAAATCACATACTTAAAATAAAAAATTTCAAGTCTGTAGTAATTTAGTTCCGAAGTTAAGCGAAAGCAAAGTTTCGCATTTATGACACTCATTCACTCACTCACTCATGATCATCAGAATAGAACTAGTACTTCCCATAAACTCAGAGAGCTGAAATTTGGTACAGAGTTAGGGTTTAATGGCCACATAAAGGGAAAACTATAAAAACTAGGATAATCGAAGATCTGGAGTACCTGGTGACCCTTATTTGAAAACACAAGAGCCCAACCAAACTATTAAAGTTCGACATACCGCCTTTACAAAAAATATTCAACTTTGTTTGCCTCTTCATTTGATGTCAAAAATGGAAGGTCTGTCAGCTTGTCTCAGCTGTATTAGAAAAATGGTAATGCCCCCTTCTACTATTGGTACATGAAAGAATGCTGTGAATTTGATTCACGAATTATTGCCTATTAAGTCCAAATTTGAGATCATACCCCGGGCATAAGTGTACAGAGAACAATTCTCAATATGTGTGTAAAAATTCACAACAGCCAATGTCTAAGTTTAAAAAATGCCCTCATGGACATTGGCACCTCCATATTCTCTTGTGGCCAAGCCTATGTGGCGCTTTCACGAGGAACCAATCTTCATGGTGTGCACCTCATAAATGTTGACTTCAAGAGTATAAAAGCTCAAGCTTCAGCGATCACCGAATACAACCGGCTTAGGCGTAAATACCGCGCCGATCTTTCAGAAATTAAACCGTCTAAACCGTCTAAAAGAATAAATAATGAACGGGAATGGGCAATACAAAAAACAGTTGCTACTGTACAAGAATCAGAACCGGAAAAAAAGAAAAGAAAGATTTGTAATAATAAAAAAACTACTCCTGAAAAGAAAAAAAAATGTGTCAAATAAGAAAATCTAATGAAATAAATTGGCCGTTGTAGGGTACACAAGGGTACAAAACCAGGTACTCCATGACACCATTGCACCAATCTGTCGCCAGAACCGCTACCCATTGACGATGGAAAATTGCCACTTGGAAAACGTTGATTCAATAACCAGTCAATTGTAGGCTTGATAAAGCTGCTTATTTCAATAATACTTATGCGTAGGCGAGCCTGAAACAAACAGTATAAAAAATTATTTCCAGTACAGACGGGCTTCTAATCATTTATAGAAGTCTGTCTGTACGTCTATTTTATGTTAGATGGGTGGTCGATTTGACGCTCCAAAAAGAAGATAGCAGAAGTCAGCATTGTCAATGCTGAATGCATGTGTTGCACAATCAACAACAGCCTAAAATGAGACACTAGCGTCCAATTACCAATACCAGTATGGGCTATTATCTCGCTTAACAAACATAGGTAGTTACAACAGATAACATTACGTGTAAACAAAATTGACTTGTACCCACTAACGTATAAAGAATGTTCAACGGCCAAGTCACACAACATTAACTATAGGTAATAATAAAGAAATCGCAGTAAGGAAACTTAGACTTGACACGACTTTGTCTAGATTTCATTACTTTTTAGAGATAAACAAGCAGCTCCATCGAGACTTGGCTAGTTTTTTACAGAATGTTTTTGGTGGGATACACTTTAAACGGAACATTTTGGAATATTTTAGCTTTAAATAAGCAGTTACAAACTTTTATGAAAAAATCTGGGAGTTTTTGAAACACCTTCATTTTATCTTTAATTAAATGTTAATTTCAGCAAATTATGATATAAAATTCATAATGAGCGCCAAAAAAAAAACATACGAAGGTCATTTCAATGGGGTTATAATGTTTTCCATTGTAGTTTTCTTTGATTTTTTCGAAATTTCCAAACAACATATTTTTAAGCATTTTAAATATAAAATTCATAATGAGTGCCCCGAAAAACCCATACGAAGACACATCGCAAGGTCCTTTTTTTGTAACATTACAATGTTTTTTATTTGCATTTTCTTAGATTTTTCCATTTATTTATACTTGTTCTCCTGCAGGAACAGCTTTCGACGGCCGCCGCTTTCGTTTATTTTTACATGCCATCTATCTGTTATTAATGAAACTAGATCGTATTTCAGGCACTTAAAGAAATCTGCCATCTGTCCATTATCATTAAAACCATAGTCTATTTGGAGCAGCTGCTTGCAAAGATTTGCCACCTATCCATAATTGATTGAACTATCACATATTTCAGGCAATCGCAGCCGTGAGATGATTATCAAATTGTAGACTTCTATTGATGGTACAGTGCTAGCTAGTTCATTCGTTATTACGTAATATAGAGGTCGATTAGTGCAACAATATAATGAGTGCTATAAAGAGGTCACTGTAAAACATAATATAACAGTAGACATCGCTTCCCGCTTCTCCAATACCTCCTATATGTATATAGTCTACAGATTGAGTTAGTTCGAGCAGTGTATATGATTAATCTAAGAGTATATATTTTTAATAAGATACAGAAGAAGGGGAACTGACATGCGTCTTATAAATGACGCCCATAGTGTTTCAGGCGATTCGCTATTCCAAACTGCGTAGATTCTTTATCGCACTTATTAACTTTCAATACCCTGGTCGATCTGACCCAAGCTGTAGATGTTCACATAACACTACGATTTTGTGTTTAATTTTATTTACCATTAGTTCTCATAGTATATGTCCCACTCGTTTTACCTCACCGAGAAACAGTAAAGGGCGTGTGCAATCAATTAGTGACTGGTCCTCATATTTATGAAAAACAAAGAAAAATGTTCTAACTTATGCACGTAATATGTTGATGAAATTCAATTTGAACCTTTACATTACAAAGGTGGCAGCATGGTAGGGACAGCTGCTAATAATAATAATACTTCAGCACATACATTCTATTTCAAAAATTAACACCTTCATAAGAACCATATTCGAAAATTTTGAAGAAATAGGATACATATTTTTTTGTACAATTGACGACAACATAATTCAGTTAATGGAAAGCAGTTATTTATCAACCAGTGATGAGTTTTGTATTGTTTATATACACACCCTGTGGCCTCTGATCCGTTTGTTGAATTTTGTTTACTTGGTATAATGTGTCTTCAATAATTGGCTGAATTTTAAACCTAGTCAAACATGCCGCTATCGACACAAAATAATTTGCACTATAGAAGAAAAGACCTAGAAGTATTTCCTGAAGTATTAATGAATTTATAATGCTTAGGAATTGTTATATGAGGTTATTAGAAGCATTAATTATAAGCAATGGAACAAATTATATTTAATGTTAGAAGTATTGTAAATTCATAATAATGTGAAATAAATTTTAAGCCTGATGACGTCACGCGACGGCGCTATGGGTTTTATCATAGGAGGTTTGGGCTTCTCGTCTACCATTTTGTGGTGAAACAATTGTTAGTATGTTGCTATCAAATTAAAAATTTGAGTTTTATTCAAATTTTACTATTCACTATGACAAAAGGTTTAATATACAATAAAATACTTCACATTGATCCATTCTTAAAATAAAATAAACACATTTGATCATATGTTCATTCTGATTCGCAGGTTAGAGTCGCCTACAGGCTCCTTAGAAGTGCAAGCGCCTCAAGGAATTCACATAGAATCTAGAGGAGGAAAAATTAATGCTATGTCATTTAACGACATAACATTGAAATCAGAAGTGGGATCAATACATTTAGAATCGAGTTCTGTAGTAGTCCCCAGTTTACCAACTGCTATACCGACTTCCAGACCAACAGTGTCCAAAACACATGACATTTTTCAATTATGTATCTGCAATAATGGAAAATTATTTTTGGCACCACCTCAACACATTTGTTCAGCGGATAATGATGACGTCGTATGCCGGTAAAATTCAGTTAAATAGGATATGTAATTTGTATATACGTAAATATGTAAAAACAAGTACCGCCAAAAATGAACGATGTATATAATTGTAAATAAATGATACCGCTATATATTGTATTAAGTTTTGTATTTATATAGTCCGATAAAATTTATTTAATGTTAGTATTTTGCCTAATGTAAACTATTTTCATTTACAATAAACTGTTATTCGAAATTATTTCGTTCAAATTGTTCCCATTTTCCCCTAAGATGGCGTTTGCTCCTGATATTTTGCAAATTACAAGTTTGTATTGGGACAGCATACGAGCGAGGAGGTATATTTAACAAGAGCACGAGTTCGCTTCTGATATTTTGCTGAATTACAAATTTGTATTATAGCATAAGAGCGAGGAGGTATATTTCTCCGAGCACGTGGTCCTCCTGATATTTTGAAAAATTACAAATTTGTATTAGGATAGCATAAGAGCAATGAGGTATATTTCTCCGAGCACGTAGTCCTCCTGATATATTGCAAAATTACAAATTTGTATTAGGATAGCATAAGAGCGAGGAGGTATATTTCTCCGAGCACGTGGTCCTCCTGATATTTTGCAAAATTACAAATTTGTATTAGGATAGCATAAGAGCGAGGAGGTATATTTCTCCGAGCACGTGGTCCTCTTGATATTTTTCAAAATTACAAATTTGTATTAGGATAGCATAAGAGCGAGGAGGTATATTTCTCCGAGCACGTGGTCCTCCTGATATTTTGCAAAATTACAAATTTGTATTAGGATAGCATAAGAGCGAGGAGGTATATTTCTCCGAGCACGTGGTCCTCCTGATATTTTGCAAAATTACAAATTTGTATTAGGATAGCATAAGAGCGAGGAGGTATATTTCTCCGAGCACGTGGTCCTCCTGATATTTTGCAAAATTACAAATTTGTATTAGGATAGCATAAGAGCGAGGAGGTATATTTCTCCGAGCACGTGGTCCTCCTGATATTTTGCAAAATTACAAATTTGTATTAGGATAGCATAAGAGCGAGGAGGTATATTTCTCCGAGCACGTGGTCCTCCTGATATTTTGCAAAATTACAAATTTGTATTAGGATAGCATAAGAGCGAGGAGGTATATTTCTCCGAGCACGTGGTCCTCCTGATATTTTGCAAAATTACAAATTTGTATTAGGATAGCATAAGAGCGAGGAGGTATATTTCTCCGAGCACGTGGTCCTCCTGATATTTTGCAAAATTACAAATTTGTATTAGGATAGCATAAGAGCGAGGAGGTATATTTCTCCGAGCACGTGGTCCTCCTGATATTTTGCAAAATTACAAATTTGTATTAGGATAGCATAAGAGCGAGGAGGTATATTTCTCCGAGCACGTGGTCCTCCTGATATTTTGCAAAATTACAAATTTGTATTAGGATAGCATAAGAGCGAATAGGTATATTTCTCCGAGCACGTGGTCCTCCTGATATTTTGCAAAATTACAAATTTGTATTAGGATAGCATAAGAGCGAGGAGGTATATTTCTCAGAGCACGTGGTCCTCCTGATATTTTGCAAAATTACAGATTTGTATTAGGATAGCATAAGAGCGAGGAGGTATATTTCTCCGAGCACGTGGTCCTCCTGATATTTTGCAAAATTACAAATTTGAATTAGGATAGCATAAGAGCGAGGAGGTATATTTCTCCGAGCACGTGGTCCTCCTGATATTTTGCAAAATTACAAATTTGTATCAGGATAGCATAAAAGCGAGGAGGTATATTTCTCCGAGCACGTGGTCCTCCTGATATTTTGCAAAATTACAAATTTGTATTAGGATACCATAAGAGCGAGGAGGTATATTTCTCCGAGCACGTGGTCATCCTGATATTTTGCAGAATTACAAATTTGTATTAGGATAGCATAAGAGCGAGGAGGTATATTTCTCCGAGCACGTGGTCCTCCTGATATTTTGCAAAATTACAAATTTGTATTAGGATAGCATAAGAGCGAGGAGGTATATTTCTCCGAGCACGTGGTCATCCTGATATTTTGCAGAATTACAAATTTGTATTAGGATAGCATAAGAGCGAGGAGGTATATTTCTCCGAGCACGTGGTCCTCCTGATATTTTGCAAAATTACAAATTTGTATTAGGATAGCATAAGAGCGAGGAGGTATATTTCTCCGAGCACGTGGTCCTCCTGATATTTTGCAAAATTACAAATTTGTATTAGGATAGCATAAGAGCGAGGAGGTATATTTCTCCGAGCACGTGGTCATCCTGATATTTTGCAGAATTACAAATTTGTATTAGGATAGCATAAGAGCGAGGAAGTATATTTCTCCGAGCACGTGGTCCTCCTGATATTTTGCAAAATTACAAATTTGTATTAGGATAGCATAAGAGCGAGGAGGTATATTTCTCCGAGCACGTGGTCATCCTGATATTTTGCAGAATTACAAATTTGTATTAGGATAGCATAAGAGCGAGGAGGTATATTTCTCCGAGCACGTGGTCCTCCTGATATTTTGCAAAATTACAAATTTGTATTAGGATAGCATAAGAGCGAGGAGGTATATTTCTCCGAGCACGTGGTCCTCCTGATATTTTGCAGAATTACAAATTTGTATTAGGATAGCATAAGAGCGAGGAGGTATATTTCTCCGAGCACGTGGTCCTCCTGATATTTTGCAAAATTACAAATTTGTATTAGGATAGCATAAGAGCGAGGAGGTATATTTCTCCGAGCACGTGGTCATCCTGATATTTTGCAGAATTACAAATTTGTATTAGGATAGCATAAGAGCGAGGAGGTATATTTCTCCGAGCACGTGGTCCTCCTGATATTTTGCAAAATTACAAATTTGTATTAGGATAGCATAAGAGCGAGGAGGTATATTTCTCCGAGCACGTGGTCATCCTGATATTTTGCAGAATTACAAATTTGTATTAGGATAGCATAAGAGCGAGGAGGTATATTTCTCCGAGCACGTGGTCATCCTGATATTTTGCAGAATTACAAATTTGTATTAGGATAGCATAAGAGCGAGGAGGTATATTTCTCCGAGCACGTGGTCCTCCTGATATTTTGCAAAATTACAAATTTGTATTAGGATAGCATAAGAGCGAGGAGGTATATTTCTCCGAGCACGTGGTCATCCTGATATTTTGCAGAATTACAAATTTGTATTAGGATAGCATAAGAGCGAGGAGGTATATTTCTCCGAGCACGTGGTCATCCTGATATTTTGCAGAATTACAAATTTGTATTAGGATAGCATAAGAGCGAGGAGGTATATTTCTCCGAGCACGTGGTCCTCCTGATATTTTGCAAAATTACAAATTTGTATTAGGATAGCATAAGAGCGAGGAGGTATATTTCTCCGAGCACGTGGTCATCCTGATATTTTGCAGAATTACAAATTTGTATTAGGATAGCATAAGAGCGAGGAGGTATATTTCTCCGAGCACGTGGTCCTCCTGATATTTTGCAAAATTACAAATTTTTATTAGGATAGCATAAGAGCGAGGAGGTATATTTCTCCGAGCACGTGGTCATCCTGATATTTTGCAGAATTACAAATTTGTATTAGGATAGCATAAGAGCGAGGAGGTATATTTCTCCGAGCACGTGGTCATCCTGATATTTTGCAGAATTACAAATTTGTATTAGGATAGCATAAGAGCGAGGAGGTATATTTCTCCGAGCACGTGGTCCTCCTGATATTTTGCAAAATTACAAATTTGTATTAGGATAGCATAAGAGCGAGGAGGTATATTTCTCCGAGCACGTGGTCATCCTGATATTTTGCAGAATTACAAATTTGTATTAGGATAGCATAAGAGCGAGGAGGTATATTTCTCCGAGCACGTGATCCTCCTGATATTTTGCAAAATTACAAATTTGTATTACGATAGCATAAGAGCGAGGAGGTATATTTCTCCGAGCACGTGGTCATCCTGATATTTTGCAGAATTACAAATTTGTATTAGGATAGCATAAGAGCGAGGAGGTATATTTCTCCGAGCACGTGGTCCTCCTGATATTTTGCAAAATTACAAATTTGTATTAGGATAGCATAAGAGCGAGGAGGTATATTTCTCCGAGCACGTGGTCATCCTGATATTTTGCAGAATTACAAATTTGTATTAGGATAGCATTAGAGCGAGGAGGTATATTTCTCCGAGCACGTGGTCCTCCTGATATTTTGCAAAATTACAAATTTGTATTAGGATAGCATAAGAGCGAGGAGGTATATTTCTCCGAGCACGTGGTCATCCTGATATTTTGCAAAATTACAAATTTGTATTAGGATAGCATAAGAGCGAGGAGGTATATTTCTCCGAGCACGTGGTCATCCTGATATTTTGCAAAATTACAAATTTGTATTAGGATAGCATAAGAGCGAGGAGGTATATTTCTCCGAGCACGTGGTCCTCCTGATATTTTGCAAAATTACAAATTTGTATTAGGATAGCACAAGAGCGAGGAGGTATATTTCTCCGAGCACGTGGTCCTCCTGATATTTTGCAAAATTACAAATTTGTATTAGGATAGCATAAGAGCGAGGAGGTATATTTCTCCGAGCACGTGGTCCTCCTGATATTTTGCAAAATTACAAATTTGTATTAGGATAGCACAAGAGCGAGGAGGTATATTTCTCCGAGCACGTGGTCCTCCTGATATTTTGCAAAATTTCAAATTTGTATTAGGATAGCATAAGAGCGAGGAGGTATATTTCTCCGAGCACGTGGTCCTCCTGATATTTTGCAAAATTACAAATTTGTATTAGGATAGCATAAGAGCGAGGAGGTATATTTCTCCGAGCACGTGGTCCTCCTGATATTTTGCAAAATTACAAATTTGTATTAGGATAGCATAAGAGCGAGGAGGTATATTTCTCCGAGCACGTGGTCCTCCTGATATTTTGCAAAATTACAAATTTGTATTAGGATAGCATAAGAGCGAGGAGGTATATTTCTCCGAGCACGTGGTCATCCTGATATTTTGCAGAATTACAAATTTGTATTAGGATAGCATAAGAGCGAGGAGGTATATTTCTCCGAGCACGTGGTCCTCCTGATATTTTGCAAAATTACAAATTTGTATTAGGATAGCATAAGAGCGAGGAGGTATATTTCTCCGAGCACGTGGTCATCCTGATATTTTGCAGAATTACAAATTTGTATCAGGATAGCATAAGAGCGAGGAGGTATATTTCTCCGAGCACGTGGTCATCCTGATATTTTGCAGAATTACAAATTTGTATTAGGATAGCATAAGAGCGAGGAGGTATATTTCTCCGAGCACGTGGTCCTCCTGATATTTTGCAAAATTACAAATTTGTATTAGGATAGCATAAGAGCGAGGAGGTATATTTCTCCGAGCACGTGGTCATCCTGATATTTTGCAGAATTACAAATTTGTATTAGGATAGCATAAGAGCGAGGAGGTATGTTTCTCCGAGCACGTGGTCCTCCTGATATTTTGCAAAATTACAAATTTGTATTAGGATAGCATAAGAGCGAGGAGGTATATTTCTCCGAGCACGTGGTCATCCTGATATTTTGCAGAATTACAAATTTGTATTAGGATAGCATAAGAGCGAGGAGGTATATTTCTCCGAGCACGTGGTCATCCTGATATTTTGCAGAATTACAAATTTGTATTAGGATAGCATAAGAGCGAGGAGGTATATTTCTCCGAGCACGTGGTCCTCCTGATATTTTGCAAAATTACAAATTTGTATTAGGATACCATAAGAGCGAGGAGGTATATTTCTGCGAGCACGTGGTCATCCTGATATTTTGCAGAATTACAAATTTGTATTAGGATAGCATAAGAGCGAGGAGGTATATTTCTCCGAGCACGTGGTCCTCCTGATATTTTGCAAAATTACAAATTTGTATTAGGATAGCATAAGAGCTAGGAGGTATATTTCTCCGAGCACGTGGTCCTCCTTATATTTTGCAAAATTACAAATTTGTATTAGGATAGCATAAGAGCGAGGAGGTATATTTCTCCGAGCACGTGGTCCTCCTGATATTTTGCAAAATTACAAATTTGTATTAGGATAGCATAAGAGCGAGGAGGTATATTTCTCCGAGCACGTGGTCCTCCTGATATTTTACAAAATTACAAATTTGTATTAGGATAGCATAAGAGCGAGGAGGTATATCTCTCCGAGCACGTGGTCCTGATATTTTGCAAAATTACAAATTTGTATTAGGATAGCATAAGAGCGAGGAGGTATTTTTCTCACGAGCCCGTGTTCCCCTTATATTTTGCAAAATCAATTAGGATAACATAAGGACGAGGAGGTTACCTTCATCTTGCAAGACTTAAGGGCAGGTTAAATAAATTAAACAAGTCTTTTGAGGATCATCATTTTAATCCTATTCTTTATACATAAATATATTTCAACTTTATTCTAAAAATTAGCTATACTCAACAATGCATTTATACTATTCAAAAACAACATATTACATCACACAGTCTGTTAAATATAGAGTTAAGGCAAATTTTCTCAATTCATCGTAACATAATTCGACAATTACTATGGAAAAAGAACATCTGATACAAATATATTATATTCACTATTACTTAATATAGCACCTCTCAAAATTAAAATAATAAACTCACAGTCATGGAGAAATAAAATTAATAGTAAAATAATTTCATATTTAAAATTAATAAAATACATTGTGCTAAATACAATTCATATTTGGCAAGATTACTTCATAAAAATATTAGAGGAACATTATAATATACATCCTTGATTGAAATAGATAAGAAATAAATTAAATGTCATATATTCACAATGTCAAGAAACTTATGGGGTAACCATGATTTATACATTTAAATATGCACTTATGTAAAATACAGGATTGATGAATATGAAATGGCACAATAAAATATGCACATCTTGAGCTGCAGAATGCTAACAGAACGTTAACACGCTCTAGAGGACTATTGTAGCAAGTAAGGATTAGATATGTATGCCTATGATAGTTCATTAAACAATTTGGTTTCAATATGTTTTTCAAATTATTTTTGGTTCTAAATATTGATGTTTCATAATTTGTAACCTAGTTTTTGAAGTTAGGCATATAATACGGTAGAAAATTCTCTTCTCCTGAAATAACTAGAACCAGTTGAAATGTGTTATTGAAGAAAAGTATTGCATTTGGGAGTTACTCCAATTTTCAACTTTAGATGACATTCATTTTTTAGAAAATCTCATAAGGTAATGTTATTAAATTGACTATACGTTTGAATGATAGTAAAAAGTTGTTTCTATCACAATTCTAGACGAATTAAATTTAAAAAGGAATATAATACAAAATTCAAATCAATTTGTCTTCCAAATGTCTAGTCCAATAAAAGTATCTATTTGAATTCATTATAAATAAATTCTAATTAAATTGGTGGTAATGAAAATAAAGCATGGCATTGTTTTCATTAACCAAGTGGAAAATTCTTATTTTTCTAACTCTTATAATAAATATATCTCAGATGGGCGTATCACATTTATTTTTAAACCCAATAACTCATTTTTACTCTCTAAGTTGAGATTATGACAAATATGTAAAATATTGTACAATTTTCAATTTCCTGTTAATAACGGATCTTGAAGAGAGAATTGATTTGATGAGATGATTTTCAATGTTTATGATCCTTTTCCCCTCCTACACAGTTGAAAATTTGAAAAAAAATTCAGTGACGTATACTGTTTTGTATAATAGTTAAGGCAATCAATTCGAAAAATGAAAAAAATTGTTCTATTTGCGAAAAATCATAAAACCTCGAAGTATATGAATTATTATGAGAATCTATGTTCGACTCTTCAAAGAAATAGGAAGAGCACCTGCGCCTTTGAAAAATGTTACTCATTAATGGTCAATAATCCTAAAATTTCGGCGATTACTACAATTAAATTCATCACGAGTTGAATTGTATTATAGCCTAAGTGGGAAATTGCGCGATTTTTATATACTCAAATATTCAAAAATTGAAGAAAAAAAGGCTGTAAATGTAAACACATATTATTTACACCCTAATAACAATAAGATATTCAGGATTTCTTCACCACACATTTAATAAGTCATTCTGAGGGCGCCACTGTATGGTGAAACATTCTTCAATATATTGTCATTAGTGTAAATTCGTATTTTTATCTTTTTTCACACAATACGAATAAAGTAGTAGCATGTAATAAACTCCCAAATTTGATTCCAATAAATGTTCAAAGAATGTGAATTCCAGAAGTGAACGTGAAATATAATGAAGAAACTACACTCAACTTTTATGAAACTATATTATATTCAAATTTACTTGACTATCATCTGCATATATTTTACACTATCATCAAGCTTCTCTCTATAATATAACTACTAAATATGCATATAGTATAAAAGGATATAAAGGAAATATAAAAGTGAAGATAAAGTTCCGAATGAAAATATTGTAAGTGTAACTTAGTTGGTCCCTTAATTTTAAGACTCACAGCCTTCAAAATGCAATTGTGTTCCCTGTGCACTAACCATACAGTGGACAAGTAAGGTCACTTTATACCATTTAGCCTACTGCGGTTAGAGTGTGATTCTGATGCCTGTAATCGGTGGTTCTAGAAATAAAATAACAAAATAATCAAACTCATGTATACAGTCTCGTAATTACTATTTGAAATTCATTTATGGATCAGATATCAATTCACCTTACTTAATTAATTTCTCTTCTATACTCGAAAGATGAAATAAATAATAGGAAAATCTACATGTGAAATTGGATCATGATGGATTGTAAGAGTAAGGTAACATCGGAAATTCCAAAACAGGTTGATTCCGGGAAATACAATGTGAATTAAGAAACAATTTGTGCATTAGGATAATTATAATTTAATATTCTAAGAATTATTCTAAGAGTGCTTTGTAAGACAAAGGAAAAGATCACTTTGGTATATATAGGTAGAGTTTTTGACACCTTCATAAATTTCTGTTGATTCTAATGTATTGATTTTGAAACATTTGGTTTTATTTTGTAAAATGCTTAGACTATCTAAATTAAGAAAAGTATGACCTATTTGTCAAAAAGGGATAGCAGAGGTTGAGTCTGAAAGAATGAAAGATATCAGTCGACGACTACATCATGAATTAGAATTATTGGTGTCTGTAAACGTGGGTTTTCTATAAACGTTGAAGTGTTGTTTTTATTATGGTCACGTATTAGTGTTAAGTCGTAAAGAGTTGATTCTACCATCTTTTTCTGTTTCCAAACATAATTTTAATTTTTGGAGGAAGTTGTTTAATAAATGAAAGAAAGGAATTTAATTGTCTCGATGTGCCTTTTAAGAAGGGGTATATCATCTACATATCTATACCAAAATTGAATGTACAGTTCATAATTTTGTCTTCAAGACATGAAAATGTCTGCTGATAGTGGAATAAACGGGTTACCTATAGCAAGACCTAAATTCTGTACATACAAAAAAAAAACAAGAAACCCAAAACAGTATATTGTGTTTTGCGACAATTCGAGTTCTTTACAGTAAATTTAGGTTTAAAATTAGTAAATTTTTGGAATTTGTTTTAATTTGACTGTAAGGTCTCTATTAATGTAAGACCTTACAGGTCGTATAGGGACATTATCTTCAAGATTTTTAATAAGTCCGTAAAGTGTCGTAGAGCATGGTTTACTGTTAATAAGTTTATATTTTTCGAAACCACTGTCAAATAAAGCTTCACAATTTTGTAAGAATTGTTTTGTTTTGAATTGAAAAAAGTTAGTTGGATCTTTATGTATTTCGCTTAATTCTGAGTGAATTCCTCATAATGATGATTATTATTGTATTCGATTTATCTGCCTTTGTGAGGATGATATGAAGCTGAGCAGCTTGAAATTTTAGATTCATGCAGGGTATCATGAAGAGCTGCAAGATCCCCCCCCCCCCACTCTCCCTTCGCCACTATTTGAATATAAAGGGATTAGTTTTTTGCCCCAACTCCCTTTTTTTGTCAACTATGTCTTCTGTTTTAACCTAACAGATATCTTTCCAGAAAGATAGTCGAGTGAGTCAATTTAGCAAAAAAGCTCGGAATTTTTTCCAAACAGACCAATCAACTTAATTTTTTTTGCAAATCGTTGCTGGACGGAGACTGAACGATATTGAACTTTAAGATCTAGTCGCTCGACCATTTTTCACCTGTTAAACCGGAAATTCACCAATTTTCATGGAAAAATGTATTGTAAAATTTGTAAAATTGGCAAGTATTGCCAAAATTGGCTGGAAAACTCCACTTGGGGGTTTTCGGGGTCGCTGATCACGATTCCGAAGTTAGATTTACCATTTTTCACCGCGGTAGCTAGAAATTGGCCAATTTTATGTCAGAAAAATGGATAAATTAGATAATTTCGTAATTTTTGTTGAAAATGGTTAGAAAATTTCACTCGGAAGTCATTTGATATTGGATATGGAACAAATGATTTACAGTCACGGATAAATTCCCTGATTTTTGATAGCAGTGTCAATTTCAACAAAAATTAGAAAATTATCTAATTTATCCATTTTTTTGACATAAAATTGGCCAATTTCTAGCTACCGCGGTGGAAAATAGTACATCTAACTTCGGAATCGTGATCAGCGACCTAGAGAACCCCCCGAGTGGAATGTTTTAGTCATTTTCAACAAAAATTACGAAATTATCAAATTTGGCTATTTTTCAGACATATAATTGGCCAATTTCTAGATACTGCGGTCGAAAATGGTAAATCTAACTTCGGAATCGTGATCAGCGACCCCGAAAAACCCCGAGTGGAGTTTTCCAGCCAATTTTGGCAATACTTACCAATTTTACAAATTTTACAATAAATTTTCCCATGAAAATTGGTCAATTTCCGGTTTAACAGGTGAAAAATGGTCGAGCGACTAGATCTTAAAGTTCAGTATCCGTCCAGGAACGATTTGCAAAAAAAATCAAGTTGATTGGTCTGTTTGGAAAACAGCTTGTACATTTTTAACGTCTAATTTGACCCGACTAATAGTAGACTGTCAGAGATCGTAAAATGGTGCAGTACGACTGGATTGTAACAGGTTTGTTAAGCAGTGCTCACTTTAGTGCGTTTTGAAATAAAGAAAGAATATGTACATAAACTGTTGGAAATTTTTTTCAATACAATCGGCAGAGAATGAGTTATTGCCAAGAAATATATTCTTTTATTTGAAACATTAAGATATCAGCATGCAAATATTTTTATTCAGGTTTGTCGGGACAATTTTTCGTTGCAAATTCACCCGTTTTGATTGAATATGGCGCCGAAATTAATGATTTAAGAACCCTGCAAATCCTGGAGACGGATACCAAACATGCGCTTTAGATTGTAACTAAGAAATTCAAGTTCAACAATACTTGTGTAGAAATGCGCTGAGGTGACATCTAGTCACAACTACCTCAACCAAATGCCTCGGCTGCCTGTAGTAGGACTGAACAGTTGAAAAGGTATCTTTATCAATTACATTCTAATCTAGTCTAATGAAACAAGATCTCAGACAGATTCCTAATTGCATTTAATACGATTACTTGTGAGATTCAAGTTTTACTTTGAGATATTCCATTTACAACAAATCAAAATTACAATTACTCCTTTGTTATTGTACGTTTTCGAAAATTGTTAGAGCAGATTTATACACTCCATGTCATGTAACAAGATTCTTATCAATCAAAAATAATCGCAATTAGAAATTGAAATAATTAAAAGCTGAGGGAAATATTTCCTACATATAAATTTTAAGATTATTAATTTCCTCCATCTAGTATGAAATTAATGAAGGTGAATGTAATAATTATAATTATAACATTTTTAAAATAAAATATATACTCTCCCATATTAGTTATTTGAAGAAAGTTAAACCACAGCATCCTTCTTTCTTTCAATATTCGTTTGTGGTGACTTTTCATTGAAACGTGTGGGGTATAATTCCAAATTCATAAGAATGGTTTGAAGAACGTTCAAAATTCATATTTTGAAGGAATATTTATGAAAATTTACAGAAATTCGATCAAATTAATAATTAATTCAACTTCTTCAATTCACAAATTGATTAAAAACAAATCTTCTATGAACATAAGAAAGTGAAATCAATTTTAGAAATATTGATTTTCGATGAATACAACCAGTATGAAATCATAGAATAACCTTATTTTTATCAAAATAGGCCCCCCAACAATAAAAAGTCAAAACAATAACGAGAGCATGTTAGATAGATTAGCTTAAAATGAAAGCAGGCAATACTTACCTATTAAAAATATAATTCTGAAGGTACATTTAATAAGCAAGATGTATTTCATTGATTTTACCAACATATAAGGAAAGCAACACTATATCTTATTCATCTATAAGACTTATTACCTAATTTGGTAGGATAGACTATTCAAACTTCCTTATTCAATGATTTACAATCATAAATAATCGAGTATCCTCCCAATTCAGATAAACGTGAAAATAACAATAACTTATATTGAAAATGAAATATTATTTCGTTCTTTTTATACAAAGCATCAAGGTGGAGCCTTGTCCATCAAATTCATTGATCTTGTAGTAGTTGTACAATAATGAGTTAACTGAGAGGTCCCGTGATCCACAAGTTTACCGGTGACTGTACTTCAACTATGTAATTGTTATCCTAACTCAAGATGGCCGGTGATTAATTGAATTACGACTAAAAACAATTAACACACCATAAATTGCTCCAGACACCCTTGTTTCTGACAGAAAACGCAATTGGAAATAGGTTAGAATAAGTGCCGATTTTTTTTGTGAGCGGCATGTATGTGAAGACTTTTTTATGGTGACTTATTGGGAATAAGAGGTTGTAATTTCGACGTTGCCAGTTTCGGTACATTGTAGTAGTATAGGATTATATATTATTATATTATGTGCTTCATAGTCATCGTGAATAGGGCCCTTCAGGTTCCAGGACGTAGGCACATTTTTATATAACCTAATTGTACCCACTTATCACTGAGTTTCTTCCAGATTGCTGTTTACCTATCTATCTATCTTAATTCAATCTCTTTTGACTCGGCTTCTAAGTACATATGAATAAATTGTGAAATAGCCCAATAGCTGTTAATAGCTTATGAACAAATCGGCTTGACATTGAAATCTTCCTTTCCATTTAGTTACCAATTTTATGTCTTTATATTTTCACACATTTTCTATCGCATTATTCATTAATTAATAAAAATTCTTTTCAAAATCATTTGAGCTTTGTTTCCTCAAATTGGTATTGAGATCTATATATTTCTTTAACCATTGTGATTGTCTAAATTTCAAACAACGATGAACTTTCTGCAGTTTCAATTCCAATTTGAGAACTTGTTGTAAATTTTTATAATGAATCACATTATTTTCTTCATCACATAGGGTAGTTAACAATTTTGGAATATCCGAAATAGCTATGGGTGGAACTAAATGTTGAGGACAAAGAGGTAAATCTTTATAATAATTAAACAAATTTTTATGATAATGAAGATCTACTTCCAAAATATATCCAAATTCACTAGTATCGCTTATATTTAGAATGTTTTCTATAGAAATATTATAAACTGGTACCAACGTAAAATCTCCTGTTGGAAGAGGATAACACATTGCTGCAGCATAAAGATTGTTAACATCAAAATACATTAAATAAGATGATTCTTCTTCGGAATCATTCTCATTCATATATTTATTGTTAGCTTTTCCATATCGGTTCGGGCATTGTGATATTCGTCCTCTGATTTCTTTTTCAATAAACATAATCATGTTCACGTCAGTAGTTAATTCCAATTTTTAATGTGTTATTTTCAAACAACTGTCAAATGCCAAACCGGGTGTAGTGAAATAATGCAAACTATCCAATCCATACGTATTATAACAAGTTTTTCTAAAATTCGGTTAATTGTAGTACTATAGGAGAATATTATATTATGTGCTTCATAGTCATCGTGAATAGGGTTGCCCTTCAGGTTCCAAGAAGTAGGCACACCTTTATATAATCTAATTGTATCTAGTTATCACTGAGTTTTATTAGTAAATTGTGAAATAGCGAAATAGCTGTTAATAGTTTATGAACAAAACGGCTTGATATTGAAATATATTTTGAAACTGGCGTATTTTGTAATATCTGCTTAAAGAAGGTACTGTGTGAAAATCAAGCTAACAGTTATTTTATTTAAGTTTATAATGGATTTTCATCACGTAATGTCTAATTCTAGTTAATTTAGATGTCTCAAGGGTTTCTTAATATTGCTTTCAAAGTTACATTAGAAAAACTGAGAATTACCCTTTTTACCTACTCCCGGTCAGAATTTCGATAAGCAAATCTACGTAATTTTTTTTTAGATTCCTAATACATCTATAAATAAATATCTGTTACGAATGGCACTTCATTTAGTAAGCTAGTATTTTTCTCCTCTCTGGGTGCATCCTTACAGGGATTCGGGCAGTGAACATTATCTATATTAGCTTGGCTTAAACTTGGAAATGACATACCAAAACTGAATTCTGTGGCCGAAGGCCAGTTTGCAGCCACGAGGGTTGGTAAGTCTTTACAAAACAACGGAAAAACATCCAAATGTAAACAATCTTAAACGCTGGTGCTGATGTGCAATGATCTTCTCATATTTATTCCCGTGTTTTTCCTTTCAAATGAAAATGTTTTAATCACTGTCCAAAACTGGTTTTTATCCATTGTTCGGAAATAACAATCGATTGTAAAAAATTAAACCAGGCTATGTGGATATGGCTCAAAACTTGACAGTTGCCGATTAAAAGATGGTATTTGTCAGAAACAAACTTGTCTTGATATTCTTAGATTTAGGATATATTGACCACCCCTTAGATCTTCGAAACAAACAAGTTATGTTCAAAATGAAACGTAATTTCGCAGTCTATAGTTAGGTTAGTTGTATGAAAGTTCAGAAATATAATCTGAAATTGATTTCCTTTATGTTAAAAATGAATGAAACAAACACTCTAGATAACGGAAAATATCACATAAAGTAGCTATTAATAAATCATCAAAGTTGCTACTTTCCAAACAAAGCGAATGAGAGAACCTTCGCATGTACCAGCTTATTAGTATTATCAAGGGAAGACTGGAATATTTGCCAGAATGTTTTTATCATTGAAATATGTTAATGTTATGTTTAGCATATTAACCATATGTTGTTAGTGATTACGAGCTCAGCAAAGAAGCTCCAAAGAAATTACAATTATAACATTGTTTCAAATACTGTAAGAGATTATCAGTTTGTACAGTAAATTAAGACAAAGAAATCGCATTACTTCGCAAAAACTCTCCCCTCAAGTAATCTTTGATGTGTTAATTGAATGTATGCCCCTAAGTTGAAGCCAAATTTACGGGATTCCGTAGGCTGCGCCTTTGTGGCCAGGTTTGAATTAGTTTTCAATTTTTATCGCTCAAGGAAACTGAAAACTCTTGAAAGTAACGTTGTACCTCATAAAATTATCTACAAAACCAAATATTATCTAACTTTGTAATGTTATTAAAACTGGCAAAATGAAAGGTTGAAGGTCTCTCGATCATTCGTCTGAGGCTTTTATACTTGTTCAAATCCAGCGGGAGAAAGAAAGAGAATCACTGTCATTTTACCTTTCACGTACCCTCTCGTTTACATTCGATTGAACGGGATAAAAATGTTGTTTTAGAAAAAATATCTACAAACTGAGCAAAACCCCGTAATAAGAGGATGAATTGAAATGTTAATGATAAATGTAGTTGGTAAAAATTAACTCAACACCCCTAAATCTAAGATTGCGATGAAAACGCAAACTCCGTATTACGGACGTTTGGTATTAACCCGCTCAAAAATGGGGAGTTCAGGACCGAATTTTTCAGAGTTAAATGTTTCATTTACCGTACCAAGTGTTCAGTGGAGAATTTGATAGCAAACTCAAGACACGAAACTTGAGAAGAAAGGGATTTGCATCTTAGAATTTCAATTTAGGAACGCTATATAATTAGGTTCTGAGCTATTTTTTTAAATATATTATTTGAAATATTAATTTTTAAGGAGGTAAGATAAAGTAATTTATCATCAAAAGTCAGTGTTCATTTTTGGTCATTAATGAGCATTTATGTTAAGTTTCTGAGGGTTGGCAAAAAAAAATTACTTTGTTAAATATCACTCTAACAGAAAGTTGATTGCAATTTCGACCTTTAAAGTTCATTATCAAAACATACAATGAAAAAATACTGAAACATAGTATTTATACGAAATTTATAATGAAGTGAATCGATTCCAAAAATTAATAGTACACATATCTATTAAGGTTAATTTTGCTGAGATAGTAAACTGTCGG
This sequence comes from Endomychus coccineus, assembly GCA_958510875.1. Lineage (NCBI taxonomy): Eukaryota > Metazoa > Arthropoda > Insecta > Coleoptera > Endomychidae > Endomychus > Endomychus coccineus. The sequence goes on along the minus strand of OY294068.1, from coordinate 173,611,311 downwards.
TAATCACATTCTAAAGATTAATAATCATTCTTGACCCAGGTACGAGTTATATATAAATTCTGGGGAAATAGGTCTCACTAATACATATGCTCATTTTGTACGTTTCGGTTTCAAGGCAATCATCGGAAGACGTATTATGTCTGAAACGGGATTTCTGAAAACTAAATGTATCAGCGCAAAGCGTCCTTGTCGCACCAATTTCAATCAAAAATGCCCACTTCGCCGAAACATACAGAAACACGAGTAATCGAAGACATTGATGTTTTAAGTATATGAATATGTATGAAGAATACACTGCTTAGCAATTTTCTCATAAAATTCGATGTCATTTCAAGTAATGTTTGAATACGACTGAAACCAAAAAATATGACGCTCAAGTATCCACTTTCGAACCAGATGTTAAAGATTTATGAGGTTATAGAAAACGGTTGTCAGACCTTATTATAAATATTGCCATTTGAGCATTCTACCTAAAATATACTTTTAACATTATAAAGACGAATGTAGGAATTTGCAAGGGTTTTAATTAATTAAATTAGTATAAATCTGACTTAATGATTGAATATCTGTTCTATGATTTAAAGACTTGGAGTCTTGGAGATCTTTTATAATAATTGGTTTCTTTAGTTAAAATATTAGCATTATTGGAATAGAATTCATGGTTATAATCACCGAAATGTGTTACAGTTTCGATTATTCGTGTTTCTGTTCGTTTCGGCGAAGTGGGCATTTTTAATTGAAATTGGTGCGATAAGGACGCTTTTTGCTGATACAATAGTTTTAAGAAATCCCGTTTTAAACATAATACGTTTTCTGATGATGGACATGAGACCGAAACGTACGTAAAGACGAAAACAATAAGCATTTGTGTTAGTATGACCTATATCTCAAGAATTTATATATAATTACATTCTAAGGATTGTATTACGTGTAACATAACAGGGTAAACAAAGTGGAACTAAATCCAGTTGCTCGTTAAGTAGATTGTTTGAAGGATTATTCTTTGAATATTTATATAAATTCTAATAGATCAAGTTTTCTACTTTTCGTGATTGTATGTGAAATAATTAGGTATTTGTAGTGGAGGAAAACGGTGTTGGGTTTCTAAGTTGTTTGAAAAATATGAATTACTTTTATTGAAATGACTTGAAACGTTCCTTATATCTAATTAAGAACGATCTACCTGTTTGACCAATGTATAGCATTCCTCACAAGTTTACTTATAATCTACTGACTTCCGAAATTTATTAGATTTAGTTTTGCATTAAAAAATATGTTTGAAAGTTTTTGGCTTGGTCTGAAGCTACATTTAACTGTTGTGATATTGGCCCAAAGTACGTCAAGGTAACATATTTTTTCTCAGTTTTTTGTTGCACGTTGGAATAAATTTGATTAATAGATAATTTTAAAGATTTTGTCTTGTTTAAAATCTATTTATTAGCGATAAACAATAGACGTTATGTATCGCTTTTGACATCTATAGAAAACCTACTTATACAGATGTAACAATACCTGCAGACTCAACACACTCGTTTACACATAAAATTGCAGCGTTCCAATCTATAATACATAGAGCCTTTTTCATACCATTAGAAAAACCAGCGCGTTTGACAGAGTTAGATACTATAAAAAACCTTGTGGGACCTGAACCATTTGTTATTTCCCTGCTGTTTGCAGCTTAAACATTCATAACCTCATTGGTTGATTTCGCGTTTTCCATGTTCCCTTATAATTATCCAATTTTCTACTAAATGTATTCCCTTTTCCATTATGCCATTATGGCCCTCGCCTTTACTGAAGAAAGGACTGGCTCGGATCGCCATGTAATAATCACAACTGGCTAAATCATTGTCAGTTCATTATTGTGGTTCGTCGAGCATTTATTGATTTTCGTAGTTAAACGGCATCGTGTTTAGTGGAAGCTGGGTTCAGGAACATAGGGTGCAGAAAAAATTCAATTCAACTAAAAGAGTAGAATCGCGGCCGCTTTGACGGCAGACGGAAATTTTAAAAAATTATCATTTCCAATAATTTATTACAATGTGAAAACGTAAAAAAAAAACATGTGAAAACCTGATTTATAAAACATCAATGTCAATATAAAAAAATTGTAATCGGAAAAATATATCAGAACCCAATTCTTGCGATTCGATTTTGAGGCAAATTATAGTACTCAATAATAGGATAGAACATCAGTGTCGAAATCACAATTATCTTTATGAATACTTTCTCTTGAATTCTTAAATTATGAAGAATTATCATACAATGTCAATAACGGGATATTATGGTGTCAAATGATGAGAATACATCATACTACGTGAACAATAATGTTTCATAATTCTACTTCAATGAGAAAGTAACAGATGTTTTTAAAAGCTATGTCATTTACTTGTAGAGTAAAGTAGTAACCATGATATAATATTTCTTTTACGTGATATTGTATAAAATGATGATGATTACTATTTTATATCATCTATAACATGGAATTGAAATGAAATTAAGCAATTCTGATAATGGAAAGGAAAACATTTATGTGATATTTATCCATTTGAAAAAATGTTATGCAACCTACCTTTCTTAAACATGGAAATGGATTCAATAATAATAATTATAAATACTTAATCTAAGTGGCACAAAAGCGGTCAACACAAACAACAGAAAAACACACTTCAATGGGTAGAAGAAAAGAATTTGGAATCCTTTAAAAATCTACCTGTATATTGAAGAAGCTGACGTTGATCGAGACCAAGAAACAAGAAATCCCTCACCTCTTCCTTTTATTCTGCGCTGTGAAATTAATGCTCTAGTCACATCGTCTGGGGCCATCACAGTTTTCATCACCCGAATTGTGTACCTTGAAAATATTTAGATTATCATTTGACAATTTTAACAATCGAAAATGCACCAATATTATTAGTATTACTTTACTTTAATAGTATTTTTCGTGGATAAGGGCGATTATTTCTTATTTATAGTGTTATAGCGTATCCACAGTGTACATGTAGTTTTTTAATTATTATTATTATAGATTTGAGGTGTTGGTTCCCATGTGTGTATATTTTCCGTTAATAGTCCAGTATCCGGAAGTCCGGAATCTGTTCAACCTTGAAACCCTGAGTTGCATTTGAACCATCTTGAGGTCTCCCATATGATTCATAAAGTTGAACACACAAAAATATATCCTTACACCATTAACGCTGCAACTTTATAGGAGGAAATTATATAGAAATCAAGTTCATATCTTATTCGATGAACAACAAAAGTGATTAATTTCACTTGAAAGTTTCTCGTGAAGATTGCCATTCATCATCACTATTTTTTTCATTAGTTATCGAGCAATAATCACTTGTTCACTGAATTTCTTGCAATTTCGAATTTAATACAATAATAATACGTTATCGTTCTTGAATGTTAACACTAGCGATAGAGCAATTTTTGGGTAATTTACATTCTAACAAATAAATTGGTTATTGAAAATTTGAGATTTTATGTCTTTTGTCAATAGTCATATTGGACAAAAATGTATCCAAATGATTCTAATAATTTGAAATCCTTTGCATAAAACAAATATTGAATTTTTTGGTCACTATTTCTTCCAAACAATAACCATGAAGACGTTGAACCTATTGAAAACGCGAATATTAATGAAAAAGTATATCTTCATCAATAACAGTAAGATATCAACTTGTAAGTTAATTGCTCTCAGAAGTTCAATTTCAATTAATAATCCTATATAAGATTATTCTCGACACCCGTCACTACTTACTTATCGCCTACATAAAAGTTATATTCTATCAGGAGGGCCGTTTTATAGTTCACTCACAAAGAGTAGGTATCTGATGAAAACAAATGAGCGCTAAGGCAACAATGGATAGCTTCGATTCATTATGCTCTCGTGGAATAGCAGCTGGGTCATAGCGATGTGCACAATCACAAGTTTGCTTGGCAAGCTGTCAAATGCAGATCTTCTGATTATGGTCGACTGTATATTTGTTCATATTTACTGAAGTATCGAATAATCTAATCAAGAATGAAATAGGTGAAGAATCACTCTGAAATAACTATAGCTTTGTAGATGTGTGACTGTGGTTGTATTACAACTAAGAAGTAAATAGTAACAGAATATTCATGTTTATTTACATGGGCTAATCAGGGCTCCGTGGTTGAATGTTTTGGATGGAATTAGATTATGACGAACTATGTGAATAACAGCGGTTATTAGAGGAAACGTCTGCCATCACTGTAGACACTATGACCAGAGTCCGCGCTTAATTCAAGGTTATATTCAGTCTTCCAAATAATTATAAACAATATTCGATCTCAAAAAAATGTACAGCTTCCATAACAAGAGAAATACAAAGTGTACTAAAGCTTAAAATGGGATGATAATGATTGTCAAAAAAGTTTCAAAATTATGATCCCAAAATCTGAACTTGGTACAGGCAAATGAGGAGGATAATTAATTCTTTCTCAGGATCTAATGAATAAACATTTGGCAGGCAAACATTTTATTTTTAGAAGAATAAAAGATCACATGTACTTTCTCAGAACCTAACGAATCACTAAAACATTCAGCAGCCAAAAAGATTAGGATTGAGGAGAAGAAGAGCGAATTGTAATTTTTCATCGGAAATGTGGAAAATAATTTTCTAAAACTGGGAAAATTATCTTTTACACGACATCTTATTGCTTACTGATGGAAGTTGCTTATAATTCTATCATTCCTAGAACGGTTTGCTATTTTTTTTGTGTTACTTAAAATGCAGCGTTGATAACAGTGATGAACAAAAAAAATAAAATTGTTTGTTTCCTGTGATTTTTTTTTGTATCTCAAATTGACGCGTATTTTTTAAATATGGCAACAATTTTTCTCTAAGAGCTTTTGTTTTTGAGTTATAGCTAACTACCCTCATTTACTATTTTTACTCAGATTTTCGTTTTTTATTGGACACTAAAATATATTTTGTTGTTGTTTTCGATATGGCTTCGTCAAGAAGATGTTGTGTGCTTAATCCCGATTGTTTTTGCTACATTTGTGGTAAATATATATTTGCAAAATATCGAAAACCTATATCGGACTTTGTGAAAACTGCGTATCATCAATACTTTAAAATGAAATTGTGTAATCAGGACAAACCATGGGTTTCTCATATTGTATGCCAGAAATGAGTGGTATGTCTACGGTTATGGTCCAGTGGAAAAAGAGATGCAATAATGTTCGTAACACCCACGATTTGGCGAGAACCTCGAAACCATCATGACGATTGCTACTTCTGCGTTGTGAAAATAAACGAAATTAACCGTGAAAATCGAAGTAAGTAGTCATATTCTAATTTATCTTCTGCTCAACGACCTCAATTGAAATCACAAAAGGTACAACCCAGCACATCTAAATCTTCTGATGATCCAAATCTCTGTGAACCCGAACGAAATACATCAAGTGAAGACTCTGATTCAGACTATAAATGTAGCCTTTCAGAACCTCAACCATTTGATCAAAAAGAACTAAATGACTTAGTAAGAGACCTGAACTTACCAAAAGGAGCTTCTGAAATTTTAGAATCTCGTTTAAAAAAAAAAAGTGCTTACTCCGGAAACCAACATTACATTTTATCGTACCCGAAAAAAAAATCCGTTACCGTATTTTTCTCAAGAGAAAGATTTAGTTTTTTGTAACGATGTTGGTGTTATTTTGCAACAGATGGGATTAAAACAGTACCAACCTAGTGATTGGCGTCTTTTCATAGACAGCAGCAAAAGAAGTTAAAAGTGTATTTTGCTTCATAACGGTAACAAGTGCGGATCTATATTTATTGCACATTCGACGACTTTAAAAGAAGAATACGCAAATGTTTCTAAGGTTATCGAAAAAATTAAGTATCAAGACTACAAATGGGTCATTTGTGTTGATCTGAAAATGGTTAAATTTCTTTTAGGTCAACAAGGGGGGTACACAAAGTTCCCTTGTTTCATGTGTCTCTGGGACAGTCGTGACAAACAACACCATTGGTCACAAAAAGTTTGGCCCGTGCGGAAAGAGCTAGAAGTTGGAACAAAAAATGTTATAAACGTGCCTTTAGTTAGTTGAGACCACATCATACTTCCATCACTTCATATTAAACTCGGCATAATGAAACATTTTTTGAAGACGCTTGACAAAAGTGGCGAATGTTTCACGCAAGTTTCCAGGATTAAGTACAGAAAAATTGAAAGCTGGTATTTTTGATGGGCCACAGATTAGGCAGCTCGTGAAAGATCCCAGTTTTGTCAACTCAATGAATGAAGTCGAATCTAAAGCTTGGAATTCATTTGTTTTGGTTATGGGTAATTTCCTAGGCAAAAAGAAATCTGACGACCATGTCGAGTGCATGCTATCGAACTTGCAAGAGCTAGGTATCAACATGAGCATAAAAATCCACTTCCTGTACTCGCATTTAGACCGATTTCCACAAAATCTGGGTGATTTTAGTGAGGAGCAGGGTGAAAGATTTCATCAGGATCTTCGGACAATGGAAGAGCGTTATCAGGGGTGGTGGGGCTTACATATGATGGCAGACTACTGCTGGAGTTTGCAACGAGATCTACCTAAAGTCGTTCATTCAAGGAAATCTTATAAAAGATCATTTGCTAGTGTTTAACATAGGGTATTATTTTTTTGTCAAAATAATAAAACTGTATATTTCAAAAGGTAAAGCTGTTAGCAATCTGCCAGTATTTTTTTCATAGTCTGGGCCATAGGAATACCCAATAACAGAAAAAAAAATAAAGGAAACAAGACTTGTGTTGACCAGTGTAATTAGTCAAATAATCTAGTTCTTGTAAATTAGTTATTAGCAAAAAAACAACTTTTTATAATTTTCGAATTCATGAATGTATTATCAAAATAATTCATGAATCAAGTCCCCCTTTTCAGTAACACTGATGGCATGAAATTAATATAATTTTCGAAGAATATGAGCAATATTGAATTTAAGAAAACAATGGGAGATTAATTACATCATCAATTGTGTAACGAGTTTTTAACAAGCAATTGAAACCTACATTACCCCAATAGTTGCAAGCATCGTAATTCCCGGAAACCGGAAGTAATATTATCATTGTTCAAAATCCTGAAAATGAGAGACGCAATGGATAATTAGATCGCACAGTCATCAACTAGAATAATTATTAAATCTATTTCACCATCAACGGAACATAATCTGATGATAATCAGAACGCACCATAATACTCGATGGGCACAATTTCAATTAAATCCGATTATTTGAATAACCTGTAGATTGCGATTATCGGGTTCTGTAATTCTTCATCCGAATCGGAAGAAGCTATTAACGTCGCTGACACTCGCTGACGATCAAGCTCGAGGCTCAATAATCGGAATTCGGAATGAATAAAACTGAAACATTCGATTCTCGCAGAATCGCGAACCGCTATCAGTATCAAGTAACAGTTGTGCATCATTCATTTGTTTTTGATACTTCTTTGATGTCAAGTTGTCATATGTATATGTATTTAAAAGAGTGTCTTCCAGGAAGCTAAGATATAATGCTATCAAATTACCAAGAAGAAAGTTACATTATTAGATATGCCATGATGATATTGCCACAACTTTATTATTGTTTCTGAATCATATCGTCTCAACTTCCTGGGAGAGTACCTGGTGAATAACTTAAATAATAAGAATTACCTTGGAAGTATAGCCAGCGTGCATGATAAGAGGGTCACCAGCCAGTAAGTGGGACTCATCATGACTTTTTGTATGATCCAATAGGTACTCGGTAGTCCAAAACAATCCACACACAAGGAATCATAGAGTAGAGAGTACAGGTAGAACGCGCCTATGGACAATACCACAGAACCCACGTGAAGTATAGTCTGAAAATATAAAGAAAATTTGCAAAATTCCGAATTTCAACTAGTTACGCACAATAGTTCGATTATCCATAAGTTTTTGATATGATACATGGAAGTGAATTTATTATAGTCTCGCATCATTACTTTATTCAAAACCATGGAAGATACAATTTTAGATTACGTCAGAAAATTGAGTGATGATAAAAGAATTGAAATTGATTGTAAAGTATTGCGAAATATTTGTTGTTTTTGAAACAAGCTTTGAAAAAGAAAAACTTGAGAAGAAAAAGTTCTACAATTCAATTTAGACTCAATGAGATGGAAGTAAATATAAAGTTAATTCTTTTCTTGACTTAGTGGCTCAAAATATCCTACGTAGTGACCAAGGTCGTAGTTTTAAAAAATATTTCGGGGAGTGATGAAAATCCAATCTAAACTTGAATAAAATAACTATTGAAAGTGTGATTTTCACTAGTTTATTAACACAGTTTCTTCAATTAAATTTTACAAAATACTAACTTGCTACAAAAAAGATAACCTAATGCATAAATTTAATGATAATCTTAGGATAGATGGTTAGTGGAATTTGACCTAACCAATTTACTTGCGATTCGTTTAAAACAACTATTTTCAATTTGAAATTAATATATATTTGTCTAAAAATGGTATATTTATGGATAATAAACTGAAATTCATAAACACTCCTTTATGAATAGATTTATATTTTGGAACAGACACGTTGAGGATATCATAGCATGGTTCATTGGAACTAATAGACAATTGAATACATTCCAAGAATTCATAAATACAATTCAACCAAATATTAAATTTACAAATGAAATGGAAAAAACTCCATTAATCTTTTGGATCCAAACACCGAGAAAATTAATAGCAAAATTGATTTTTCAACCCGAAGAAAATTTATTTTTATAGTTCAGTCATCACGTAATTCGACGTTCGAAACAATGTCTCATTCTTGTGATTTTTTCTAAAAACACAAGGAAAGGAGATATTTTGTTTTAATTGATAAAAAGTATCCAAATATATTGGGGTTTTTCTCGATTTTCGGAAAACTTTATGCGATTTTGCATTTTTTCATAATACGTTCTTATGTAAATCAATGTTCGAAACACTTTCTGATTCTTTCGATTTTTTCCAAAAACGCAAAGAAAATGAGATATTTCGTTTTCATTGATAAAAACATATGTATATATATATATATATATATATATATTTGGGGTTTTCCACGATTTTCGGAAAACTGTATGCGTTCTAAATTCTTTTCGATTCTTGTAATTTTTTCCAAAAACGCTAAAGCAATAAGATATTTCGAAAAAATACCATTCCACCACCTACCAGGAGGACACGTTACACTTCATTTCGGATGTCCCATACTTTATGTACAAAAAATGAGTGTTACATCGATTTCTGGAGAAAACCTAATTTCTGTGGACTAATATTAGGTTAGCTCTTTTGTAGTAAGTGAGTACTTTGTAATATTTGTTTGAAAAAGGTACAGTGTTAACGACCCTATAGTTAAATTTATTTATTAAATTAGTGAAAATACAACTTTTAATAGTTGTTTTATTTAAATGTCATATTTGTTAGGTCATTTTTAGTTTAGTTTTCGACTATTATAATAAAAAAAGCTACATTGTAACATTTTTGTTTTTGGCATGATATGACTTGATCGAGACAGCTCTGACACTAGTATAGGTTATCTTCATTCACTAATGTTTGCCATTTTATCATGCAAATAATGTAAATTTATTGTGAAAATCATCATTCTGTTCGCGAAACTCACAGATCGCTACCAGACGAAAAAGAGTGCGTATTGAAGAAAATGTCGCCGCTGTTGAGCAAAGAATCGAAGATTTGATACCGAGCACAATAATAATTGGATATCTGTGCTTTATGGAAAATTTTAAGCAATAATCTTGGTTCAAGACTTTACAAGATCCAGATCAAACAAGGATTGAAGCCATCGTACCTTTGGCTGAATGGGCAGAAAGTCGAGTTGGGCCATTATTTCATAGCAAAATGTGGTTCGGCGATGAGGCTCATTTTTACCGGGATATCAAAAATCATCTTGGTCAAAGGTGGTTGTCGCATCTAAAACGTGTGTCTTACTTTACGTTTGAAATAATTATGTCACTGTCACACTGACATTATCAATAACCTACAAATTTCATACCTATTTATTTCAGTTGTAAAACAATAATGAACTACAAATTATGAAATAATTATGTGAATTTTGTACCTTTTCAGAGGTCGTGATAGCCACAATCCTGGTCGAAAACGGTTTTGAAATAGTTAGTTTTCCGTAAATCGAATGACGTTCACGTGAGAAGCCCGTAGCACGCGAGTTAGAAAAGTGCCGTTTTCGCTCCATGTAGTTAGATTTAGTATCGGACCGTGCCCGACGGCCCTTCTTTTTTCGATAAATGTCCATTAAATAGGAAAATTTAATTAAAACAGTTTGAGCTATTCACAGATCTCAGCTACCGGCGTCTAACGTGCGACGTACCAAAGGGAATTTTCTCGCGACTAAAATATACACGAAGCGGGTAAAAGCTGGCGGCCCATAGCCGAAAACGCTTTATTACAACTGGCGCCGCCCGCACGTGGCACGAAACGGCCCCAAATTAACAAGACCGAGGTAAAATGTATAAACTCTAACTTACGCGCAGCGAGCTCCTCGAGGCATATGTCAAAATGATTTCGTTCGTAGCTAATTACATAGGACGTCTGGCGTTCACGCAATTATGTTTTTAGATAATTCGAACCTTCTAATTTCGAAAGGTTACGTGAAAATCCCGTAGTCCAAATAAAGACTTCTGAGTGTTACAATATTCGTATAAAATTGCGAAATTTCGCACTTTTAGAAACTTCAAATTGATTACGTTTTAGATTCCACAACCACCCTTGACCAAGATAATTTTTGATATCCCGTTATCTCAATGACTGTCAACAAGCAAAATTGTTACATTTGGAGTGAAAATAATCCACAAGCCTTTAGAACATGTAATGAACTTTGGAATTACTTGGATCTCTAACATGTCCAAATGTGGTTTCTCTATCTTGTGCGGAGGTGGTCGTATAGTGAATTCATCGTCTTTATAGCTCAAGAGCGAAACAACTGTACGGAAGTAGCAAACGTGATGTCACTGTTCGACCTAGAGAAAACTTAACTCTGTCAATTGACATTTAACACGTACTCTATTTGTTCATTGTACAGTTTGAAGCCAAGATCTAGATTCCATTTCGGATCAGTTTGGTGCAAGTACTGCCAGCAATAAACGCTGTTGTTTGAACTTTGAGATGGCGAACATATTGGCGCAAATAAACAAACTTGGATAATATAATTATTATTATTGTTTTCAAAAAATCATTGACTTACCCAAGATCTCGTTTCGACCGAAGCGTGCATCACCATCACAAACATACAAGAAGTAGTTAACGTTGTGCCAAATTCGAACATCTCTATATCGGTATCTGCATAAGCCCCTTGACAAATGAAGAATATACAAAGACTTTGATAAATGGAATCAAGTATAGTCAGCCAGAATGCATATGGCGTGTACACTCTACCTAAACGTCCTTTCTTGTACAGATACGGTTTTTCTAGCAGCATTTCTTCTGATGCATCTTGATCATAGACACCTTTAAATATATGAAACGAAGGTTAGTTTCCAAATCAAACAGTCGATTAATTAAGCTCACCTATTGCTAATGGAGGTAAGGAAGTAAATAATAAATTGTACAACATCAGATACATTTGGTCGATCATAACTGCACCAGAGAATCCGCAATACAGTTGGTACCAGAAGATGAGGAACACAAAAGCCTAAAAACAAAATAAATCTATTGTGGAAGGCGTTTGATAATTGAGCATATTATGTAATAAAACACTTATTACTTTGTGTTAATCACTGTCATTATAGAAACACTAGCGTGTCATCTTCCAAACAATTACATTTTTATCGATTTCAAGATAACTAAAGTCGCGTTAGTGTTTATATAATATAACAGATAGAAAACACAGTAATAAGTGTTCTATTATATCAATAAAAAATAAAATAAATCACTTTTCGGAGAAACATTTAACATCAATACTTTATATCGTTGTGTATGTGTGAAAAACGTATATTCCAGGCAACTAGTGGTGCAAATGTGGACACATCATATTGAAGAACAACATTTTTCATATTTTATTTTATAGTATTTCCAGTTAAATAGCAAACAAGAAAATACCTCAGGATTTTTTGGTGGTGCAAATGTGGACACATCATATTGAAGAACAACATTTTCATATTTTGTTTTATAGTATTTCCAGTTAAATAGCAAACAAGAAAATACCTCAGGATTTTTTGGTGGTGCAAATGTGGACACATCATATTGAAGAACAACATTTTCATATTTTGTTTTATAGTATTTCCAGTTAAATAGCAAACAAGAAAATACCTCAGGATTTTTTGGTGGTGCAAATGTGGACACATCATATTGAAGAACAACATTTTCATATTTTGTTTTATAGTATTTCCAGTTAAATAGCAAACAAGAAAATACCTCAGGATTTTTTGGTGGTGCAAATGTGGACACATCGTATTGAAGAACAACATTTTTCATATTTTCTTTTATAGTATTTGCAGTTAAATATCAAACAAGAAAATACCTCAGGATTTTTTGGTGGTGCAAATGTGGACACATCGTATTGAAGAACAATATTTTCTTATTTTGTTTTATAGTATTTCCAGTTAAATAGCAAACAAGAAAATACCTCAGGATTTTTTGGTGGTGCAAATGTGGACACATCATATTGAAGAACAACATTTTCATATTTTGTTTTATAGTATTTCCAGTTAAATATCAAACAAGAAAATACCTCAGGATTTTTTGATTTAAAGTTCTATTACTTGTTCAAAAATTAATGATCCAAATGTTAAATTTAAGGAAGAAGGTGCAAAAGTTTATATAATTATTCTACTCACAATTATTCAGCTTTTATTAACATGAGGATATACAAGGGCAAGGTGAAAAGGGGAAATACAAACAGTTTTGTAAACTTTGGAATTACAGATTACAAGCTCTCAGGGGTTGGTAGGTTCGAACAGTTTAAAGAATCTGTTACGCTGAAGAAAAAATGTGAATCAAAACGTTTGAACACATATAGTACATTACAACTGAAATGAACACGTTTCAAAGGATATTTTTCTACTCAAATTGTGACTGAGCAGAAATCAGTTCCAATATACTGAAACATCTGTGAGTCTAACATAGAACTGAATCATGGATGAGAAAACGACTTATGCGCTGCTTGGAAATAAAGCCGCACATATCCATTGATTTTTAAGGTGTAGTTGCAAGGCCGAGATGTTGGAAAATTTGTTTCTAAGAATCAAATACATATGACAACATTAAATCTTGAAATCTATATCATTCTGAATAAACAGTTCATTGATTTGCAACTAGATAATATTGTTTTCTCAATAAATTACTAGAAACGGATTATGAATTAGTTGGAAAATAAAGAAACTTTGAAATGTTCGTCATAAAAGTAAATAATTAGAAGATCGATAAGTAGTCACAAGGACAGGTCGATCCCAAATGGATGTCAGCACCTGTGTTTGTTTTTTTGAGTAACAATTCTATCGCGACTCATATTAATGATCCAATAAATTATTTTGAAACCGTAGAAAGTTTTTTGAAACGAAATGACACACTGTGATTACATACTTTCCTTATAAGTTGAACAATTCTCAAGTTTATGTATTATTGATATCTCATTCTGATGAATACGCCAAATGGATTACTTCAGAACAGTGGAAAAAATATATTTAGTCGGACTATATGATGGAATAAAATATGTAAATAGTGCGTTGTAATTCGATTGTTAGTTAAATTAATGGAGATTAAAGATTTTGGAATGGGGATTTGATAATCTAGTAGTTTAATGCAAACAAAACGCAAGCTTGCGTCTTCTCCTGGAAGGCGGATCCCACAATCCCTAATATGATGATGTCATATACAAGTATTCCTATTAAGACTTCCATATCCATGCTCGGAATCACCACCAACAGCACCCTCTCGTGGGACCATCATGTAAGGTCCATTGCGAAAACCGCTTCACAAAAACTTGGTTTTCTACTCCTTTACATCCCAGCAGCTCCTCATAATCCACAAAGCACAGATTCGACCTGTCCTGGAGTACCGTTCAAATGTTTGGAGTTCGGCCCCCAAACATACCCTGAGGCTCTTGGATTATATCCAGAGAGAGTCGTCTGATTGATGATGTCACACTTACGAGTTCATTGACCTCTTTAGAACACCATAGAAAGGTGGGAGATATCTCCCTTTCCTATAGATATTTCCATGGTCGGTGTTCATCAGAAATCTCGTCTGTTAATCCAAAACGATAGATGTCAGATAGACGGACTAGACGGGCTCAAACTAGTCACCCCTTCATTTACAAGCTCGAAACCTGCCGAACTTCTTCCTAACAGATTTCATTTTTCTATCGAACAGCGAAGCAATGGAACTCATTTCCTGGTGAGGTCTTTCACTATGTCTATAATCTCCAAACCTTGAAGAAAAATTCGAATGCCCATCTTCTCTCTCATGGCTCACACGATGTTTTCGAACATTTTAGGTGTTCCTGTCGTGTAGTCAAAATGGTGCTCTTTGCATGTATTATATATAATAACAATTGAAGAAGGTACAATTCTTGGCATTCTTGGATAATATTCACTGACTGCTTACGGACGGGATCCCCCCCCCCCCGCCTAACATGATACGCCCGGTACTCTAAATGGCGACCAAGGAAGCTGGATAAATTCGAAGGCCTATCTCCACTCACAACTATCCACTGTTGGCTCACATGATGTTCTTCGAACATTATACAGGTAAGTTTCCTTCTCGTGTAGTCAAAGTATAAGAAAATACTGTATAAATAACAACATATCATCTTGTAGAGGATCTTTCAACCATTTTCACAACAATAATATAGCGTATATGCGCTGTTTACTGTAAGAATGAAATGACGTCATAGTAATTTTCTGCAACCAATTTATTTCAGCAATATTCATTGTAATAGTTGACACTTCCCAGGTTTGCCGCTAAAGCAGTCTATGTTATCCAATTCGCTAGACCGTTCATTATATTTGTTTTCGTTGTGAATTCAAATTTTGATAGAATTAAACTCCCGAAGTACATAAGCAATTTTCTCAGAATTATAATTCTACCTACACTTACGTCGTCTGAAGTGTAAACTGCGAAAATGTCGGAGCCACTATCTTCTAGAATTCAACAAATGGTTTGCAACATTTTTGAAGGCTATTCGACATACTGATAAAGTGAACAATCAATGTACAATTTAAACGAAACTATAGCGTTTGAAGCAGTGAAGTGGTATACATTATTTTAATGTGGTTGAGCAATAACATCAGGTTACAATAGCAAATTTAATATAAATGAATGATATCAATTTAAATCTATACACTTCCTCTTCTGAAGATAAATTTTTCATATATGTATGTAAAATATTCACTTAACGGAATAGTTTTATTTTTTATATCGACTTGTAAAAATTATGCAAAATGTAACCGAAATCAATCTTCTTAAAAATGATAAGGTCTTTTTAGCCTAGGTTGAACAGTCATACTTATATGGTAAAAGCCTATAAGAAATAAATGAATGTTTCCATAAAACCACTCGGTTTTCGTTCAACTAACGACTTAATTCAATACAATAAATAATGCGTGTTATTTGGAAATGCAAAAAATGGACTCGACTTGAATATAATGCCCTAATATAATACTGATTCTGATAATTGGTATTTTGAGTGTATGTTTTCATAAATAATAACGCTTCTTTCAACATTACAATAAGGAAAAAAGCTATGATCAATTGAACACGTGACTTCCCTAGCTTTCGGACACTTCTGCGGATCAAATATATTTGATTGTAGGAACAGAAAATATATCGGAAAATAAGAACATATTTTAAAGACAAGCTTCATTTAAATGTGTCCTAAAAAGAAATAAAAACTCAAAATCTCCGACCACAAAAACCCCATATGGCAATATTGAATAGAATCCGACCATAATTGAATTTTGTCTTAAAAACACATCAATTAAGAAATCTAGCGCTGTTTTTCATACAGATGATGAGATATAGTCCAGGCAATAAGCCGGGAAAACGCCATAATAAAAAAAATATAGTAAGCTACAATTTAAATTTTTTTTTGCATTTTGTTCCTAATACCCCATAGATCATTCATGACTATCAAGACCGCGGGAGTCGACTTTTCTACCTCCCCAAAACGGGGTTTCAACCCCTCAGAGGAGCATTCTTATAAAAACAATCCAAAAGTTTAGAAAATTAATGAATTAAGAAATTAAATGACCCCTAGTATATTTTTTGGGTCGCTGATCATGATTCCGCAGTTAGTTTTCTCGGAAAACTCCCTCCGGATGGGAAATTTGGAAAATTTATATATAATATATAATTTATAATTTTGTTGCAAAAATGACCTCTAGAGTAGGTTTTTTGGGTCGCTGATCACGATTCCGCTGTTATTTTTCCCTAAAAACTCTCTCCAGATGAAAAATTCGAGAAATTTGAGATTTTCCTGAGACGGTTATGAATAATAAAGTATAATTTTGTTGCAAAAATGACTAGAGGTCTCAGGAAAATCTCAAATTTCCCGAATTTTCCATCTGGAGTTTTTGGGAAAAATAACAGCGGAATTGTGATCAGCGACCCAAAAAACATACTAGAGGTAATTTTTGCAACCAAATTATACTTTATTATTCATAACCGTCTCAGGAAAATCTCAAATTTCCCGAATTTTCCATCTGGAGAGAGTTTTAGGGAAAAATAACAGCGGAAACGTGATCAGCGACCCAAAAAACATACTAGAGGTAATTTTTGCAACCAAATTATACTTTATTATTCATAACCGTCTCAGGAAAATCTCAAATTTCCCGAATTTTCCATCTGGAGAGTTTTTAGGGAAAAATAACAGCGGAAACGTGATCAGAGACCCAAAAAACATACTAGAGGTAATTTTTGCAACCAAATTATACTTTAAACCGTCTCACAGGAAAATCTCAAATTTCCATCTGGAGAGTTTTTTGGAAAAAATAACAGCGGAATCGTGATCAGCGACCCAAAAAACCTACTAGAGGTCATTTTTGCAACAAAATTATAAATTATATATTATATATAAATTTTCCAAATTTCCCATCCGGGGAGTTTTCCGAGAAAACTAACTGAGGGTTCATTTTCGTCTCTTAATTCATAAATTTTCTAAACTTTTGGTTTGTTTTTATAAGAAAGCTCCTCTGAAGGGTTGAAACTCCGTTTTGAGGGAGTAGAAAGGTCAACCCCCGCGGTCTTGATAGTCATGAATGATCTATGGGGTATTAGGAACAAAATGCAAAAAAAAATTGAAATTCTTGTTTACTATATATTTTTTTCCGGTTCGTTTGCCTGAACTAATAATAATATGTGCATATAAAACTATAAAAGAGTTCACACTGTGGATACACTATAACACTATAAATAAGAAATAATCACCCTTATCGATAAAAATACAGTTAAAGTAGTGAGTACCATTCGACCACCAAGAGTAAACTCTGATGATGGCTACTTGGTAGCCGAAAGGTGCTCAGTACTTTAGTGGATAAGGGTCATTATTTCTTATTTATAATGTGCATATCAAATGAACTATACCCTAATAATAAATGAATTGTACTTACGGCATTTTTGTAGAAGAAATACAACACCATTCTCGATAGCCTATCATAACTCCAATGACCATGCACCAAAAGAAATCGTTCCAAATACTTGAACCTAGAAAGAGCAAAATCCGCCGCCATGACCGCTTGCATCCCCTCTTGTCCAGATATACCGATCCCGACATCAGCAGTCTGAATCATCGAAACATCATTAGCTCCGTCTCCGATGGCCAGCGTTCTCATTTTAAGTTCCTCCTTAACTACCTTAACTATGTAAGCTTTCTGCAAGGGCGTCGCTCGACAACACAAAACCGAATTACATAGAGTGGTCAATTTCAAAAACGGTTTGGTGAGATTCGATCGCCTGTCCAGAATGAAAGTCAGAGTTTTGCCGTCGATCACAAGGGCTCTACCGCCATTCTTTTGCACGCTTTTGGAAGACGAGGATTTATTGGGCGACGTGCTTCTTCTAGGATTTTGAATGTTTCCACCAGTTTGTCCCTTCAACTGATTTTCTATTTCTTGTAGGTAAAATTGTATCGTATTTTCGGCAGCTTCTTTAGACTGTGTCATAAGTTTGAGCAACTCCATCTGCGGGGAAAATAATTTTGCAGAATAGGCGACGTTGATGGCCGTTTCTGGTTTATCACCGGTCAAGACCCAAACAACAATTCCAGCATTTATTAAGGCACTCAACGTTTCAGGTACACCTTCTTGTAACCGGTCTTCGATCCCTGTAGCTCCCAAAAGGGTTAAATTAGTTTCGATGCTCGAATAACTGTCTCTAATTTTTCTTTCGAGATTATCTAAAGACCTTTCTATATCCAGATGTTTTTGATACCACTCGTTGTATTCTTGTTGCGTTAAAATACGTTTAGCCATAACCAACACTCTCAAACCTTGCCTAGCATAAGAGTTCAAGTGGTGTTGCGTTTTGTCGATTATTATTTTCATTTCCGAATCGTCTTCCACTGGTGTAATGTATGGAATTACGGCATTATCAGCTCCTTTGCAATACAAAATTATCTCCTTGTTGTACTGGTTTTTGATAATTACAGACATGCGTTTTCGTGTTGAATCGAATGGAAGAATATTTAGGATTTCGAATTGAATTTTGCCTTCTTCGGGAAGTTCTACCGATACCGAAGTAGGTGTGCGTTTCAAAAGTCTACAATTGTAAGTGTACGCCGCGTCGACCAAAGCTAATTCGTCGGGACTTTCAGCTTCGAAAATCGGTTTCAACTCAAACGGCGAGGGTGTAGCCGATCGTTGATGCAATTTGGCTTTTTGTTCGTCGGTTAAATTGCTCCCGCCTCCATTACGTTTGCACAGGAAATTGATGGTTGGAATGTTTAGTAATTTGGGTCTCATGGTTTTCGTTTGGTAAGCTTCTGCGTTCGGGGAATTTTCAGCTGAATTGATGGGAGTTAAAGAAGGAACGTGCGCTGTTCTTCTCGGCTCATAGATATGAGAATGCAGTGGTGGTGAAGGCGTCACAGACCTAGACTCGTCTAGCCGTGAATATTTGTCTTTCGAACTCGATAACGATTGTCCACTGCTCGAGTTGCCCTCTAAGATTATTTTAGTCTCTTGGTTACTTTTATGTGATTGTTCTAAAACATTAGGAATAGATTCGATAATACCACTTGCGTTCATGAGATCATAATGAGGATGGTTTGAACAAACAACAGTATTACATACAGCTAGTAACAGAAGAAATTCTTGTATTCTGGCAGCATGAATTTGTCTAGAAGAATTAACCTGTTCAGATATAGCGCTATCTTGATGAAGATCGCTTAATAGTTTCAAATTGGCTACAACACTAAGAGAAACTAGTTTTCCCTGTTTTCCTTCATTTTGTAATTCAGGATGATTGTAATCGACGCCAGCTATTGCACATCGCCGGAATATCATCCGGTTTTCGGTAAGAGTACCGGTTTTATCGGAAAATATATATTGAATTTGACCTAATTCTTCGGTAATATTTAAAGCTCTACATTCAGTTCTTTTGTCCATTAAGGCATCGTACATCTCGACATCATTATGGATATGATAAACTTGGATTATTTTGCACAGTTCTAATGTTACGTAAAGTGATAATGGAATCATTATCTGAAACAAAGAAGCAGCTCTCAGTACCAGAGCACAATTCCTATGGATCTAGTTACAATTTAGTATGAGAATTTTTATATTTTTGACCAAGCCCAATTTATTTGAAGGTATCTCTTCTCTGAGTACAGACAAATCTCTACCAAATGGATGATTTTCTCCACGATAGCAAACTCTTGTCATGTCCAGAAATTAGATCAATTATAACAACACGTATTATAGCTTTTATGACAACTTTTGTGATGTATTTGCCAACAACATAATGCCAGAAAAATTACATCTTCATCTTCAGAAATTTTAGAAGAATTCCTAGAAACCCAACAACCCTAGTGGAGACAAATGGAGACAAATGGAGACTTCCACTATTATGGGTCCCCAACCACTCTAGAATAAGGAAAAATCAAATATCCCATGAGTTTGCAAAACTAGAGGTCAAAGAACCCCTAATAGCCCTGAACCAGCAGTGGGCATCTCAAAGAATAAAATCACCTCCAGAGAATGAGCGATTCTCTTGTTCAGGTGGTGCGGACAAAAAAAGGAAATGACACTGCACATTTTGTACAGCTGCGTAACACTGATTCCCCCAAGACGCAGAGCATTCTCCGTAGAGCTATGCGACACTGAGGAGATCCAGAAGCTGTCCACCTATCCGGATATTCAGTCTTGACTGTATGTTTGATAGGTGGCTGTTTATATAACTCGGATGTTTGGCGAACCTCACCTGTCCCCCCTAAATTAATAGTAATAATAGAAACAAAGGTGAGGGAATTTTGATGTTATTTCAAATAAGAGAAATCATGACGATTTGTACAAGTAACTGGCGAAACATGACAACCAAGAATTTTCAATGGAATTTGCATTCACATAAACGCGACTTATAAGGGATTTTGGAAATCCTCATGGAAACAGAGGCAGGTAATACAAATTTTTTTTTCTTTGACTACGAGAGAGGAAAAACTATAATGTTCTAAGAACATCATGTGAGCCGGCGGTGGAATGTTGGGAGAGGAGATAGGCATTCGAATTTTTCTTGAACGCTTAGGCATAGGAAAAGACCTCACTAGGTAAAGAGTTCCACAACTTCGCCGTTCGATGGAAAAATGAAGTCTGGTAGGAAAAAGTCCGGCAAGTCTCGGGCTTGACGATGAAAGGGTGGCCAGCTTCCTCCTACCTGGAATCTCTTGTGGTGGAATAACAGACGAGATTTCTTATGAACACGGAACATGGAAATATCTATAGAAAACGGAGAGACCGCCCACCTTTGGGTTGAAATAATCCGAGGAATTTTTGGACAATGGCGAATTTGCGTACACCAATGAGGAATTCTTTGATCAATGATATTGTTTGGAATCATCATGGTTTATAGAAGACAATTGCTTAGGTAGATCAACGATGAATTCTTTTAGGTAGTGTTATTATTCTCTAAAACGTGAGAAATTCAATGTAAGCTGGTTCTATGAGGATTTTTTTGGCAAAACTCACTTCATTAAAAAACACGCGGAACTAATGTTTTGGATTTAGTCACATATACCCCCTTAATGCGTTCAATGTTCAGTTGGGTCACAAATATAGAAATACCCTTTTTGAAGGTTCATGTACATTAGCAATAATATTGCGACATTATTTATTCCTACATAAACTTGCATCAAGTGGTTACACTACGGCAATCTTCCTCGCAAATAATGTCTCCCAGGTACCTTTTTAAGAGAAAATATGTTTTGTAAAAGTATGTTTAATGTATGTTATTTCCTTTTAGTTGACATATTTCTGTTTTTAGTTTTGTTGTGTGTCTATTACAGATATTAGGCCCAAAATTGATCAAAAACGTCGGTCCAATAAACTTGATATAATTAAGAATGGAAGATCCTTAACAATTTGACAATTTCTTGCGAATTCAAAGGTAGATGCTGATTATCTTTTAACGTTATTTAGACCAAGCATTACAAAACGTGATTTACACATACGTTGTGGTTCTACAGCCAGTGAACAACTTTTTTTTTATACATCCCATAATTCCGGAAAAAAGCCCACCGGATAATTGACACTTCTTTTGTGACATCCAAACTGTACTCTAGCAAACAAATTCCGAAACGTTTGTAAATAACATACGTAACTCTGAAAGAGCAATACAAGATGTTACACTTAAAACAAGTTTACTTGCCGAGAACAAAATTGGTCTGGCAATTTTATTTTAAGGCACGTTTGCACACACGCTAACATCTATAGTGGAGTAAATCTGGCAAATGGTTGGCGAAAATCTTACGATGCTTAGCGAACCGGTGGAAAATGTTTGTTGTGGTACCAATAACAACCCCCTGAAATTTCTATTTTCCAAAATGGGTGCAACCCCTTTTTTTTTCCAAAAAGGGGTTTTTTGACATTTTTAAGGATAGTTTGGCAAAAAAAAATTATTATCTCTGGTTGTATTGAAAATTAAGAAACCAAAGTAGAACCCTTTCATTTTCAATGTCCAAGGAACTTTCAGTCCAAATTTCAAGTTGATCCGACCACCTCCCTCCCCGTAATAGATATATATCAACTCATATATGCAAGGAATCTTGCGTAACGGCTAAGTTGGTCATTTTTCAAACCGATTTGGCTGAAATTTGGACTGAAGATAAGCCTTATGGTCTCAAAACTGCTCTTCAAATTTCAAGTGAAAACATTGAACAGTTTTCCAGAAATTCAACTTTAAGACAATTTTTTAGTTATTTTTCAAATTAAGATATCTCGTCATTCACATCCGATCGGGATCTGCTTTGCGAAAAAATGTAGCTATTCGCATATAGTTTTATGTCATGGAACTCATTTTTTAGTTTTTTTTTTTGGCCTATATTGGCCATTTTGGTTAATTTGAGATAAATCGAATGAAGTTCACGTGAGGAACCCGTAGCTGGCTAGTTAGAAAAGTGGAACTGGTTGTACCTAATACGGCTTTACGATGACTTTTCGAGTGCCGTTTTCGCTCTATGTAGTTTGATTAGGTATCGGAAAGTGCCCGACGGCCCTTCTTTTTCCGATAAATGTTCATTAAATAGGAAACTTTAATTAAAATAGAAACAGGTAGTCTCAGGTCTCAGCTACTCGTGTCTAACGGGAGACGTACCAAAGGGTATTTTCTAGCTACTAAAATATACCCGGAGCGGGTGAAAGCTAGCGGTCCACAGGCGAAATACTTTATTACAACTGGCGCCGCCCGCACGGGGCACGAAACGGCCCCAACATAACAAGAACGAGGTAAAATGTATAAACTCAAACTGACGCGTAGCGAGCTTCCCGAGGGAAACGTCAAAAAGATTACATTCGTAGGTAATTACATAGGACGTCTGGCGTTCATGCAATTGTGTTTTTATACAATTTGAACCTTCTAATTTCGATAGGCCACGTGAAAATCCCGAAGCCTAAAGCGCTATCAACTTTTGAGCCTCATAATATTCTCATAAAATTGCGAAATTTCGCACTTATAGAAACTTCAAATTAATTAATTTGACACAAGTTTTTAGGATATTAATACCGAAAATGGCCAATATAGGCCGGAAAAAAAAAATAAAAACTGAGTTCCATGACATAAGACAATATGCAAATACCTACATTTTCCCGCAAAGCAGTTCCAGATCGGATGTAAATGACACGAGATATCTTAATTTCAAAGATAACTAAAAAATTGACTTAAAGTTGAATTTCTGGAAAACTATTCAATATTTGCACTTGAAATTTGAAGAGTAGTTTTGAGACCATAACGCTTATCTTCAGTCCAAATTTCAGCCAAATCGGTTGAAAAATGACCGAGTTAGCTTCTACGCAAGATTCCTTGCATATATGAGTATATCTATATATATACCTATTACGGGGAGGGGGGGGGTCTGATCAACTTGAAATTTGGCCTGAAAGTTCCTTGGACATTGGCAATAAAAGGGTTCTACTTTGGTTTCTTAATTTTCAATACAACCAGAGATATTAATTTTTTTTTGCTAAACTACCCTTAAAAATGTCAAAAAAACCATTTTTGGCCAAAAACAAGGGGTTGCACCCACTTTGGGAAATAGAAATTTCAGAGGGTTGTTATTGGTACCCTAACAAACATTTTCCACTGGGTCGCTAAGCATCGTAAAATTTTCGCCAACCTTGCCTTTTTCCTCGCCAGATTTACTCCACTACTACTCCTGCAATAAATTTCGCAATATTGTTGATAATGTAAATGAACCTTCATTGGTACGGTTATGTATTTCCTCACCTGTAGAATTATAATATAGGTCCAGAACGCTAAAAAGGCTTCAGTAGTATCACCATAATCAGTTTTAAAAGGTTCAGATAAATTTGGGTATGAGCTCAACCAAAGTTTACAACCTATGGCACCGATAATACAGAGAAATATCAAAATTAGAACACACCATATCACATCTTGGTTCATTTGACGCTCTAGGGTGGATCTTTTGTATCTGGGACCGCCATTGTTGAGCATAGCTTTCGTTTCATGACCTGGAAAGATTGATTATTACGATTCCAGCATGAAAAAATTCGACGGTCCAATCCCTACTCTATTATTTACAACAAATTAGAGTGATGAAATCTCGAATACACAAATGTAGTGGCACAATATTTAAAGCTTTCCGTATTACTGAATTAGATCTAAAAGCACTTAGTTGGATAAAATCTTTTTTATTTCCAGTTCAGTGCTTCTGGAAACTGTTTCATTTTAACACATCATAATGATTTTTAAATGCAAAGGGGAGAAAATTCGAATTTCGTACAATAATTCCGATTCGACCATATTTCTTACAAAGAAATTAATCTCTTTAAATAATATATCCATAAACTTTTGACGGAAGCTTACATACTTGATTATCGTTGGTAATAGTAACCAAGATTATATTGAAGCCATCAATTTATTTGAAATGTCTAATAGAAATACACACATCAAAAAAATGTAGGGGTCAGCGATATTTTTAGGGTTTCGTCACTTGGTAATGGGAAATTCAAACAATTTTTGTTACCCACGTAGAACATAATCTTTTGCCACATAATTTATTCATAATTTCATACAAAGTTTGCAAATCAATTGAAAGCTTTAATCTAACTGAAAAGAGTGACAAATTCGAAGTCAATGCACTTAGGATTCTCAGCAAACAAATTGTCACTGGTCAATGTC
Organism: Endomychus coccineus; assembly: GCA_958510875.1. Lineage (NCBI taxonomy): Eukaryota > Metazoa > Arthropoda > Insecta > Coleoptera > Endomychidae > Endomychus > Endomychus coccineus. Next base: position 173,586,462 of record OY294068.1, on the reverse strand, counting down.
TAATACAGAGTGTGTCCACCGCGATTGTTCAAAACTGCCCTACATCGATTTGGTAAGCTGAGAATAAGGTTATCGATGCTTTCCTAATCAATCGCATTCCATTCTTCAACCAGAGTATGGAACAATTGATTTCGTGTCTGGAAGAGAATATTACGCCTTAAAATTCTTCTGCCAAGCAAATCCCACACATGCTCAATCGGATTCAGGTCTGGCGATTGAGCAGGCCAATCCAAAACACTTATACCACTCTCATCCAAGTAATCTCTTACGATCGCGGCGGTATGAGGGCGCGCATTGTCATGCATGAAGATGAAGTTTTCACCTACTGCAGCTGCATACGGAATGACAAATGGTTCTAATATCAGATTCCTATATCTAAGAGCATTTACAAACCTCTCCAGCAATACGAGGTCGCTTCTTCCGCCAATGCTGATACCACCCCAAACCATAATTGTTCCGCCTTGGTAGCTGTGAACTTCCTGTGCAGTCCTAAGTCTCCAAACATTTCCAGGTTGTCTCCATACACGAGTACGTCTAGTATCTGGACGTAAACCGAATCTCGATTCATCACTAAACAACCCAGGAGTCCATTCTTGTACGCCCCATTCGATGTGATTTCTAACCCAGACTGTTCGGGCCTCGCGATTTCCTCTGGATAATGGTGGAGCTCTCCATTGACGCCTGGCATGTAAATTGGACTCGTGTAGTCTATTTCTCATAGTTTGGTCACTTATCTGTATATGGTGAGCGTTTCTGAGTTCCAAACTTAGTTGACCTGCCGTGTGGGTTGGATTTCTCAGAGCTTGAATTCTCAGAAATCTGTCCTGTGCCGCCGTTGTTATTCTGGTACGGCCAGTATGTTGCTCTCTAACATCACCAGTTTGATTATAACGAATCCATAAACGACTTATAGTGGACTGGTTAGTCCCTAATTCATTGGCAACAACCCTCTGCGACATTCCAGCTTGAAGCATTCCAATGGACCTTAAGTGCACGTCTATCTGAAGGTGATTACGTTCCATAATTTAGACAAACAACACTACTCAAAATTTTCAATAATTACCATTCGCTGGTCGGATAACATCTGATTTGATCTGATGAATGAAACAAGGAACGACATGAAGAAAATGAATAGTCGTTGGAAAAAACAGGAACACATGCCATGATGTTCAAAATGATGAAAAAGTATTGTGTAAATAAAAACAAAGATCTGCAACGCGATAATGCCACGTGGATCTCCGAGAATTAACAAACAATCCCAAAATATGCTTGACCCTTAGATTCTTTTGATGTGTGTATGTTCCAATTGAATAAATTCGAAAACGCGGCAGTGCCCATTCATAAAAATTATCTGTATCAATATCAAAGAGGGTGAACTCACCTGCGTAGACGACAATTCCTTCAATGTAGTCTGTATTTTTAAGAAGGCATTCTCTGAGCAGCAAATTATCGGTTCCGACAGGCACTCTCTCCCCCGACGGATGAATAATGGCCCCATGAAACCGGTATATTTTCGTTGTAGGAGCGTCTACTTCTATACGACTTTTAAATTTACTGGGTTCGAAAACGGATTGCTGAAAGGAATAAAATAGTGAATTATTCCCTTTCACGCCAATTAAAGCAATTATCACTTGACGTTTTTGTATTTCGTTCGTTTAGAGTTCATTTTAATTCGACAAAGTATGGTTTTCTTAGCATTTGTTTCTGAAACCATATTGCCATACATATTACACAACAAATTTATTGGAGAATTTGCTAATTTTGTGGAATTCAGTTTTTACGACAATTGAATTTCATAAAGATGCCTTAGGTGAGTCACAGCCGACTCTAATCAATACCCTATATTATACAAGGCCTGCCAGCTCGATCGTGACGTCACAAGACAGAGACTATGTTGCACTGGTCACCCATGGTTACGGCACAATGCTGTTAGTTTTTAGGACATATATAAGGACTTCCTGTTTAAACGGGGTTGTTCGACGAGAACTAAGTCCCTAGTTGCACCTCATTTACTTTATTTTTTTTAAACCGTGCATATAATATCTAACCAATTTAATACATTTCTTAAAAACTTGATTTTCGAATAATCCTCCAAGATACTTTTGACGATAGATTCCTGGAAAATATCACTTAATCGTTACGCTTTGAGGGAAGTTTTTACATTTATTATTTTCCACCAAGTTAATACAATATTTATAAACTGGGCTGTGGATCTGGAATGCTCTACATTTGAATCAAATTGAAGTAGAGCCTGTATAACATATTCATTGAATACCGTAAGGGCTAATTTAACATTTTGACATAAGCCCGCAAAAGCTCTTCTCGGACGCCCATGTTCTTTAATATCATTGTTGTAGTGTAAATACGTAATTCAACCCGTAATCTTATCCGTAATTCTGGGCAACATTACACAGAAACATGTCAATTTGTTCATAATCTACATCTAATTTAAAATTATGTTAACACATGTACAACAGTGTTCATGAATTTTTTATCGTAGAAACCATTATCCATGTAGTTTGTGATTCGTTCAGCTCTCTGCATGTACAATATTCTAAAATTGGCGCGTGTTCTGTATTAACTGAAATACCTTCAATTTTTACTCTTTTTTCTATCATACGAGGTTAAGCGCCGACTTTCAAATCAGCTTATATGACGGGAATCAAATTAATTCAAATGAATAAACTTCAGAAAAAATTAAGTGATCTAGGAGTATGAATCTAGTAGAAATAGCAATATTGAATATATAAAAAAAAACCTACATATACACGGGTGTAACGATTGCTTCAGATTCAATAAACCAATTCATTCACAAAATATCCGGTCTCCATTCCAAAATGCATAGAGCATCTGGCACATAACACAAAAAGTCTACCTTCGAAATCGAACTATAGATCAATTACAACTTTATTGTGGGCGACTACAACTTTGAGATAGTTCATATGTGCGGTCCATGGTGAACAAGGTTACATCAACGTCATAAAAAATTCAGAAGAGTAAAGGCTAATTTTAATATGTACAATCGTGCTGTGTTTGTGCACCGACTATGTACGTACCTACCGGGCTGCCGCCGTCGTGGATCTAGTGCATTTTGACATGTAGGACTGGACTGCGATCTTGGTGGTTTGCCACCGTGACAAATAATTGGCAGTTACAAATTGACAACAAACCAGTGAACAATATGGACTCCTCCGATAAGGATTTAATAAAAATAGCAGCATGTGTACAAGTATTGAAAAAAAGAAAAAAGTGAAAATCATCCTAAAAGATACTGGATTCACGATCTGTATCTGTGTGTTGATTCTGCAGGTATTGTTATATCTGTGTAAGTAGGTTTACTACAGATTCCGAAAGAAATTTAGTTATTTTGTTTTGTTAATTTTACGTCCAAAAAATTGATGGTAAAATGTCTCTTCTCTGGACAAGAATCTTGACTCTTCCTTCAACCCACGGTCGTATATACAGGTCTGGAAACTCTATGTTTGACATGAGTCTCTTACATGTCGTCAAACTCGTAGTCCCTCGCTCAGCCACCAGCTAACGCATGGATCGAAGTATGTTGCAAGGATTAGGCGCCGTATACGTGCCAGAGAACATCCCTCGCCTCATGCGCCACCCTTTTGGTATTACGCAACAGATGACGCTTAGCGGACTCACTTCTCACCTAGGAAACAGCCTCGAGTTTCCAGACCTGTATATACGACCGTACTTCAACCAGATCATTTAGTCACGTTCTATGATCTCTGGCTGAAGGAAGAGTCACGATTATGATTCCAGAGAAGAGGCATTTTACTAAATCATATCAAGGTAATACATTACGAATTAAGTTATAAGCTCCACCCATTAGAATTTGACGTTCATTTTAAATATTAAACTCAATGTAAAAAATTTCAAAACTTAATTGGAAATAAGATTCAAAATATTGCTACAGTACACCTACAAATTTTCATGATAGTGTACTAATTTGTCTGAACATGAACTTGATTTGCTAAGTAAAGACTCAAAGTACCGGGATATAAAAATTATCTTGTGGTTGTGGAATCTAAAACGTGTGTCTTACTTTAAGTTATCAAAACTTGTGTCTAATTAATTAATTTGAAGTTTCTAAAAGTGTGAAATTTCGCAATTTTATACGAATGTAACACTCAGAAGTCTCTAGCGCTCTAGACTCCGGGATTTTCACGTGGCCTATCGAAATTAGAAGGTTCGAATTGTATAAAAAAACAATTGCATGAAAGTCAGACGTCCTATGTAATTAGCTACGAACGTAATCATTTTGACATATGCCTCAAGGAGCTCGCTACGCGTCAGTTAGAGTTTATACTTTTTACCTCGATCTTGTTAATTCGGGGCCGTTTTATGCCCCGTGCGGCCGGCGCCAGTTGTAATAAAGTGTTTTCGGCTATAGGCCGCTAGCTTTTAACCGCTTTTGAGTATATTTTAGTAGCTAGATAATTCCCTTTGGTACGTCGCACGTTAAACGCGCGTAGCTGAGACCTGAGAGAACCTGTTTCTATTATTTTAATTAAATTTTCCTATTTAATCGACATTTTGGGGCCCGAGACTATGCTATTTAGTTGGCCCGGTTCATAAACTAACGACATGGAGCGAAAACCGCATGCGAAAAGTCCTCGTAAAGACGTTCTATGTTCCGAAAATTTGCACTTTTCTAACTCGCGAGCTACACGTTCCTCACGTGAATGTCATTCGATTTATCGAAAATTAACAATTTAAAACAGTTTTCGACCCCGTTTGTGGCTATTGCGACCTTGTAAAAGGTTCAAAGTTAACATTTCGTTTTACATACCCCAACCACCCTTGACCAAGATTATTTTTAATCTGTAGTTCATTATTGTTTTACAACTGAAATAAATAGGTTTGAAATTTGTAGGTTATTGATGATGTCAGTGTGACAGGACACAATTATTTCAAACGTAAAGTAAGACACACGTTTTAGATTCCACAACCACCCTCGACCAAGATAATTTTTGATATCCCGGTATAACTCAAATTATTATATTCAAAATTGTAAAGAAATAGTTATCCCGGAATCAGCCTGTCATCAATAACGCCGGATCGCACATTACCCAAACAACAAATCAATTAATAGTAATAAACTAACAACTAGTCGACATTCGACGACTATAAGATCTATCAGTAACAAAATCAAAGAAAATAATTTAACTGTCACAAAAGCCGATATGGAGAAAGTCACATACCAAGACAAAATGAGTCAATTTATTGAAAACGAACAGCTAATACCTCTTAAGACGAATTCTTAAAGACATTTTTAGTGATAAACATAAATTTATATTAACAAATACGAATCCACAAGCACCTAAAACGTATTTTCTCTTATTAGAAATCATAAAGAAGGGCAGCCCATCAGGCCAATTGTTTCTCATATAAGAAGTAGCAAAAGAAATTCATTCGAGCTCGCAGACAAACTTAAAGACATTCACATCCCAAACATTTCGATTGTCATTTCGATTGTCATTTCGTTTGACGTTTCTAGTATGTTTTCAAAAATACCTAGCACAGAACGCCTACCACTAAATAAAACTATATTACAGGAACAAAACATCAACATAGTTATTCAAAATGAAATTTTTAAAACTATTTGAATTTTGTATCTCAGAAAATTACTTGGAGTTTAATAACACCAACCATTGTATCGGAGGAGACTCCGTCAACCACCACAAGGAGTGATCTATCTGAGAGTAAATGACAAGGTTGAGGCGGCAAACCATATCACGAAAGTTTCCCAAGAAGGTCTTTATGCCAGACCCTGTCAAATGCTTTGGAGATACCCAATCCTTCAATTGATGTCCCCAAAAAACATGGTTTCGAATAGATTTTGGCTGGAATATAAAAAAGCACGTGCGCAAGGCAATGTTTCTTGGATCAATAGGATTTAAGAGACGTCAGTCAAGTCGTGTGTCGAGATTCAAACACGCCCCCCCACCTTTTGCACATCTGAGCTTATTCAACTTTAATCGTTCATAATTTGTATCCATCAACATGTATTGTATCACTTAGATTTCCAACAAAACAAAGCTAATCAGATCTCAATGGACAGACGCATTTATTGAGAGTATGAGATTTTTGGTAGGATTACAACAACAAAAATTCGCAGGTAAAGCAACTCTAGCAACCATCGGAGGGTGTTGAAAACAAAAATAAAATAATGGAAACTTCTGTTTATTGAATTTCTTCTATGATTAAAGAAATATTTCGCATGTAATCGATGTAAGCCATAAACAACATCTTTCAGCATTAGTAAGTGCAGTTGAGGGCCAGACACTTCATTACCGGATCCAGTGTCAATTGTACATTTTCAACGCTTCTTTTTCCGTTGTTTATCTGAACGATGAATAGCTATATTTTAGCAGTTCCGCTGTTTATGTTAGCTGGAAGTAATAGCGCACAATCTTGTGTTGTGTATCCGCAACACGACCAATTCGTATATATGAAGAGCTAGTAAACGAGAAGCGTAGAGCGCTTCGATTCCAACTACGCTAGCCTCTCCATTTATTGGCGATTAACATTGAGCGATAGTTGTCTTGACAATCCACTTTTCATCACTTCAAGAAGTGTTTTCAACACTGAAAGTTTTCGTTTAGTAGCTATGACAAGTACAAGTCTGGTCACTTTCATATTAGACACACGTGATCTATTTTTGACGCAAAATGCGATACTACAATCAATCCCATTTGAAAACAGCCATCAACGTATACGATTGGATTAAGGATGAATTCCGGAATTCGATGCTACGCATCCACAGCACGAATATTTGGACTTTCCAGCAACTGAAAACCTATTAGAACTTTCTCTCGAAGTGAAAATCCGTCCCTTCCAAGAACAGACGCATTATCCTAAATAATGGAATACTGAAGCATAAATCAATATCTGATTTTCAGACCAGACAACACTACAATTCTTTACTCGATAAATGGTGAAGGACTAGTCAGCCACAAATTAGAACGTGAGGAAGTCGCTCGTATAACTTCATTGTTGTTGAAACTCCCATACATAAATATTCCACACACGCAGTCTTATTATGATAAAGTTTTGTTGACACAGAACGAGATAGCACAATCGAACACAATTAACATTACAACAAATACATTTGGAACAGCAACTGTGAGTCTGCTAGTTCAACATTCCAGAAATCGATTGCAGCCGATCAATGATCCTGGATCCTGGAATTATTTTGGAAAGAGACATACGTTTTCTGTGATTAGGAGTGACTGCCATGATTATAAATAAACCACACTTAATGCGTTTTTGGTCCTTTCTAACCGAGATACAGGTTGTTTTATCAATTTTGCCCACTTCTTTCTGTGATCATAAGTTGGGGAACATTCTGTAGATTTTTGAACATTTGGCACAAGTGTCATAAATAAGACGCATCAAGCTATAGCTCAGTCATTGCAGCCACCACAATTATTATCTTAACAAGTTGAAGTATATTATTCGCAAATTTATTACACAAAAAAAATATTGCATTAATATTCAAAAAATATGGTGTGATGATTAATTTGAATCACCCAACAGAAGGAACGAAAAAATATTTGGAACAGTTTTGTTTATAAAGTTGTTATAAATATTTCTAGTTCATTATTATAGACTATCGGAATTATTTCAAAAGTAAAGTAAGACACACGTTTGAGATTCCACAACCACCCTTGACCAAGATAATTTTTGATATCCCGGTATAATTAGCACAACGCCAGAAACATTTTATGCGATCAATTGAGATACCTACAATTCAAAATATCTAAAAGGACATATTAATAAATTCCAGCAAAGATATCTAGACTTCATTGCTTCTAAAATTTACAACTCACTACTTGCATCCGTGAAATAACAAAAGGAATTGTTCTCAAAAATATCAAAAAAATATGTATTTGTTAATAAAACTAAAATTAGTAACTTTTTTTCAATGTATTATAATTATTCATAAAAATTAACCGAAAGAATGGAACTATAAACTATTAAACCTATAGGTATGTACACTTTTGTCATGAATTTAACTTCTATTGCAGCTTGATAATATATTTTTAACGAGAAACATAATAGATCTTCATTAATTTATGTAACATTAATAACTTCGATATACTAGTGGATATTTTTGCAATAGATAGCGCCGCTAAATATTTTCGTAGGAAACAGATAAATTTGAATTTGTCGCGGCGTGAAATTATTGTCTCTATGGTGCAAAAATAATTGTGTCTAATGTGGAAAAATCTTCTGTAACATATTGTGACATTAAGTAATTAGTGACAACGACTTTGACTGAGGCGGGATTCGTGAAAGGCCATCAGTAATAATAAGATAACCTCAATTCGTGACGTTTCACCATAGCTGCAGCAGGCCTTGGAGCTTCGTCACTGGTTTGAATTTATGCGGGACAGCATAACAAAGTAGAACGCAACTCAATGTTGAGAATAATTTCTGAATAATAAGTGTTGGCATTACATATTTAATGAAGTAGGTATATAATATTTATCTCAAAATTTGTTTTCACGTAACAATATGAGAAAATCCTTCTAAAACCATTGTTGACAGGTAGTTGAATATTTTCGAGTTTTACAAAAATTTGGGAAATTCTTAAAATTCGCAGACATGATGAAAGTATGTTTTCATAGATGCACAATTCTTGAAAAGCTAAACCAGAAAAGCTACATTTCGAGCTAATTTTCTAAACCTATTTTGATATAGGTATTGTCAATATCGATGCAAAAAAGTTTTATTGACAATTTTTCTGAAAATGTGACTTCTTAAGTGATTTCAACAAATAGTTTTCTATTGATTTTATATAGCAAATACTGTTTTTTTAATGGGGTGGGCCAGCTGAACTGTCAAGGTAGCTCACCACCCCATATTTTTTTTAATTGACGCGATATTTTTTTGTGTAACTAAATGCAATGAATACAACTCTATTCATTTTATAGAGAAAATGCCTTTTCTGGATAGGCCCAGCCCATCCAAAAATCCCATTGCGATAATTTTTAATTACGTAACTAAATGCAATATATAGATTAACATCAATTTTAAATAGAAAATACCGTTTTTGGATAGACTGGGCTAAGTTGACTGTCAAGGTTGCCCCCCACACTATATTTTTTGAAATACTAATGCCATAATTAATGTAACAAATTTGCGATTAATATACATACTTTAATTTGTTACTATAATAATTATGAGCTACAAGCTACAATGTTTTGGTCAGCTTGATGTCTTCATAAATTACTTGTCGGATATATCGATGTAGTAATAAAAAAGACAATCCTGTTCCGGTTTCGCAAAAATTTTTATAATTTCGTTGATTTTACCTCACTCCCGGTTAAAACTGACTAATTTCCGGGTCACCATATTGAATTTTCCGTTTTTTCGACCTCTAAATCGTAATCACCTAACTCGGAAATCTCCTAGGTAACATTTTCCAATTGAAACTGAGTTATTTCCAAGGTTTTGCATTTGTTACATCTATTTATTACTAATTCCGATAGTCTATAATAATGAACTAGAAATATTTATAACCACTTTATAAACAAAACTGTTACAAATATTTCCTCGTTCCTTCTGTTGGGCGATTCAAATTAACCTTTGGGAGTTGGATAGGGAATATGATGTCACGACTGCCTGGCCTTAATCAATACCCTCTATGGTATAAGGTCTGAACGCTGAATACAAACTAAATGTGACTTAATCAACAAAATGCTTGGAGAAGAGACGTAGCTTACGAAAGTATCGTGTAATAATAATAACGCGGGGCCGGTAGTGAGTGTGACAGGTGATAAATATTGGAATTTAACAGAGTTTTACCTTGTTCTTGTGGAAAATTGTATGTTACACCTGTTCCTAAGGTGTGATCGTGTGATTGGAACGTATTTTTACCTGTAAATAGGCGTGTAACGAGTGTTATGACAATAAAATGCCTTGCAAAATGTCTTCCCAAGTGAATATCGGTTTTTCCCGCGTTTTGTGTCGTACGTATAGTTTAGTGACGTTTGATAGGTAATCATGCCGGATAAATGATGTGCTCGTGGCTGCCAGAGAAATTACAACAATGGGCCAAAAGTACAAATGTCTAGTTTTTCTAAAGATAACTTCGGGAATAATGGATATCGGCTGTCCCTGTGAAAGATTTCAATTCCTCTATGAAATCAAGAATTTGCATATTTCACTTTTTCGAAACAGATCCATCAGTAGACAGTTTTTTTACATAAAAAAGCTAATGGGGTGCAACTAAACTTAACCTTAAACAGAAAGTCGTCATATATGTCCTAGAACCTAAAAAAACTTTTGTTTTACTGTCGGTAACTCAACTTTGTGCCGTAACCTCGGCCATAACGACCAGCTGCAACATAGCCTCTCAAATTGACAGAATATCATACTTTAAGAGGCATTTTTTTATAACACTTGCAGCCCATTTCAGCCATTAATCTGGAATCGTAGTTGGTTTATTCACATAAACCTTTTCCTCCATATATCACAGGAGAAAAAAGTATAGAAAGCAAGACCTCGTTCTGAAACTACAAAAGTATATAAAAATATATCACCAGATAGCGAACACCATTATATGAGGTAATTATTGTCCCAGCACACCAGATATTGCGTGTTTCTGGATGCATTGGTTCATCTTGAATAACATGTGGATTTTCACTGTCCCAGATGAGATAAATTTGGTGATTTATAAAGCTATTTCAATGAAGATCTACACAACGCAAATGGCACGATGCGCAATTCAAATCTGAAAGTTCAAGTTGGATCACCCGATATTTTATATCAGTTTGAATCTGAATAGAAAGGGAGATGAGTACTATTGACATTGAAAGTTGATATTATCAACTGTTGTTTATGATTATTACACACAATGTCAACATCCAAATATTAAATATACAGATCTGTGAAAACCCATTGTATTGTTTAATAGATAAATTTGGTAATTTAAATAATAATATTTCATTGATATTTTTTTTAATAAAGATAATATATCTCTAGGATTTTATCTAGGAATACATCGAAATATCTCCATCAAACGATTGTCAATTGAATAATAAAATGTAAAATTTTGCACAGAATATTATATTGCAAACTAATACACTGAAACCACGGTCGTACATACAGGTCTGGGAACTCGAGGCAGTTTCCTATGTGAGAAGTGGGTCCGCTAAGCGTCAACTGTCGCGTAGTACCAAAAAGGGTGGCGCAGTAATCGAAGTGTTCTCTGACAACTGTCATTCTTAAATAAATAAATTGTAAACACCTGCGTTTTTAGAAACAAATTACGACACCGTGCATTGTGCCGAAATGCAAAACGGGGTACAAAAGTGTAAAGTAGGAAACTTCTGTTTTAAAAGTGCCGAAAGATGCGGAAATGCGAAAAAAGTGGTTGCTTGAGGTTCCGGAAAGAAATCGTTTTACCACTTCGATCCAAGCGCTAGCTAGTGGTTGAGCGAGGGACTACGAGTATGTACGACCGTGACTGCAACTGATTGGAAATAACTGAAGGCGTAGACATAAGTCAAAGTATGGTCTATGTCATATTGAAAATATTGTTGAATCGATAGGGATAATCGGAAAACAGACTGACATCAATTTTTACTACTGTTTTATTCTCTATGTATCATTATAATATTTTGCTTTCAGGTGAACTATCAAAATCATTGAATTACCAACTCCTTTTATCACCTTAGGGGTCCAATTCCAAGAAAAGCTGCGTTTTATAACGAACATACCTGCCAAATTACGGGTCTGTCGGCGATATATTTCCAGAGATTTCGTGATCAGTCAGTCAGTGAAATGTACGAGGGCAAGATGAAAAGTCCCTAAGAATGAAACAGATAACGCCGCAATCGAAAATCCCATGAGACATTTGTGATTTACCACCTTTGACTGGAACGCATTAAAATTTTGAAACTGATTTGTCATGCAATTCTGTTTTGACACCCATCGGAAGCAAGCAACCTTGAAAAAGTGAATGTCACGTCTTGATTGAACATTATTTCTTGAGTAGAAAAAACATTACGCAAACCAAAGCATCGCTTGTTAAACATTATGGGGACTCTTCACCATTGATAGGAACGATTCACAAGTGGTATACTGATTTTCATTGTGGTAGTATGACCACAAAGAACGCCGAACGTTCTGGTCGTTTAAGTGAGGTTACAACGCCAAAAGTCGTAGATAAAATCCGTGGTATGATATTGGACAATCGGCGAGTTAAAGTGCACGCGATTGCTGAGGCTATGGGCATCTTAACCGAAAGGGTACGGAACATTTTGCATAAATTTTTGATTATGAGAAAGCTATCTGCCAGATGGATGTCTCATTTGCTGTCTATTGACAACAAGCCCGACCGTGGGACAAATTCAAAAGAGTGTTTGGCGATGATCAAGCGCGTTAAGAAGGACTTTTTGCGCCGTTTCGTAACCGTGGACGAAACATGGATCCATCACAACACACCAGAAACCAAAGAATAGTCGAAACAGTGTCCTGGCGAATCGGAGCCAAGGCCAAAGTGGGTTTATCGGCCAACAAAGAGTCATGGCGACAGTTGTTTTGGGATGCACACGGTATCGTCCATATCGATTACCTTCAAAGGGGCAAAACGATCACCCGCGTATATTATGCAGAGCTGTTGGATCGATTCGACGCCGATTTGAAGCGAAAGCGGCCGCATTTGGCAAAGAAAAAAGTGCTCCTCCACCATGACAACGCACCGGTGCACAGGTTCGCAGTCGCAATGGCAAAATTGCATGAAATGCATTACGAATTGGTTCGTTATCCACCATATTCTCCAGATTTGGCCCCCTGCGATTTTTATCTATTTCCAAACTTGAAGAAATGGCTCGGCGGAAAGAGATTTTGGAAGATTGCCAAAATCGTAATATTTGGAAGGGATCGAAAAATTAGAAAAACGTTGGACGAAGTGGATCGGGCTCCAAACTGTTGAGAAATATAATAAGTTTTGACCAAATAAATCATTCTTGTTTCATTTATCGGGAACTTTTCACCTTGCCCTCGTATTTCTCTGATATAGAGAGTTCATATCGGGGTATAGGAGTGTTGTGAGTTAGAGCGAGCTAGACGCATTGTTTGTTTTACAAGAGAAACAAGAAAAGTGCTATAAGGGTTGTATCTCACGGTATACGATGCGTGCAAGCTGACTGACACTCACTCCACTGTCCATTTACCGCAGTAACTAGCTATTGAAGCACGGTTATACATTGAGGATTATTAATATCTCGTCGCCAAGTCCTTTGAATAATAAAATAAATTAACAGTACCTAATAAACTGTAAGAGTTCAGAATATAGTTACACTATAACACTATACATAAGCAACAATCACCCTTATCCATTAAAAATTCTGTTAAAGTACTGAGGACGTTCCAGCTAAGAAGTAGCCAACATCAGAATAGACTCTGATCAAAATCAAAGTTCTCATAGAAACATTAGGTTGGACTAGGAATTGCAAAGGCAAAAACAGTCTAAAATAAGAACTAACACCAACCACATTGCCAAATTAATCAATTCTTACCTTTTCTATAAAACCTCTGGCGACTTGGCGCTGTTTGAGATTGGTTTCTCCATCCAAATGTCCTGTATCTATAAAACAGCAGCCACCAGGATCACTAGATCGTAATAATAATATGTCGGCAGGTACTACTTCATTATTTGATAAGTGAATCAGGTCACCCACACGAACGTCCTTCCATAATACTTTTTTGTATCTTAAGGCTTCACTGAAACGGAAAGAAAAACACACGATTAAAAAAAAGGAAGGCTACAAAAATAGAAGATGATACTTGCTATATGAATAATTCTTAACGACGAATAGATAGTAATACATTTTTTATAATATCGTAGAAAATATTTTTTTTAAAGGAACCATAAGAATCAATATCGTATTGAAATTAAAGTTGCTCTCAGAATGTCATAAGACACTTGACAAATGTTACTATCTTAGTGGCACAAAAGCTAATGCTTAATTATTATTTTTGTTGCAACACTATATTTTATGATTGCCAAAACGGTAATAATTTGGTGTTCGATGAAATATAATCCATTTTTTAGTACTAGAAGTGGTCGCTATTACGCTTTATCCTCGTCTAAAACGGATATGATTTTCTCACTCTAACAATACCAGACTAGTACTTTCAGGTTTCCAATCTGTATAGGTTGATAGACTAGAAGACTCCAGAAACCATTACTCGATTCCATATGAAGCTATCTGTACTCTTCCACTGACAATGCATGAAATTGTACACATTGGAATCCATTAGTATCAGGATTAACAGAAACTACACATATGGAAGAAATGGAAGAGTAATTCAAGATACAATTCCCAACATAACGATATGAAATGACAAATTGCATTCTAAACGATAACAGAATAATGCAATATTAAATTGATCATAATTGAACCGTCGAGTCAGAAAACTTCAAACTATCGATCTGTAAAGATGATGGATCGTAATAATAGATCTAGTCTTCATATACGACTGCTTATTTGGTATGAAATACTACGCTCTAATACTGCTCACCTTATTTCGGCATTATGACAGCTAGACGTTCACAGTTGAACGCGATTTATATCCCCGAAGTGAGAGCGATTGAGTAAGCTACAAGATACACAATTTACCAATAACACATCATTTTTAGTAAACTGAAGTCTGATCTGTAGACACAGTATCGCAACTTAGCGAGATTAATTCATAGACTCAAGTAGTTAAAAACAAGAAGTGAAATTAGCAGAAGCAATTTATTCAGGGTTGGAAGAAATCATGATTTTTTAAAAAAATTCAAAAATCGTGATTTTTATTAAAAAAATCAAAAAAATCAAAGAAAAACGTGATTTTTTCAGTTTTTTTTATTTTGAATAATAATCGATATGTTTTAAGTACCTATATATCTTTACATGCAAACGCAAACAATAACAAATAGCATTTTCCTGTTTTGACATATCTTGTATTGGTTTATTCTTGTCAGACCTTGCAAAATCAAGAAATCGCCTAGCGCCGTAATTTCCCTTTAAAAATCCTGTCGAATCTTGATTGCACCAGTCACAACGTCACAACACAAAATACAATAAAACGACGAGAACTCGTAAGCTGATTCATTTGACAAATTTTATTGAGACTGTGAGTGTGTCTGTGTCTGTGCCCAAGTAGTGAACTTAACTGAACAAGTAAAGTGAGGGTAGAATGAAAATGAGTGGAAGGAGGAAAGATCCAATTTGGAATTATTTTATAGAAAAAAAATCAGAAAAAGGAAAAACGTGTAGTAGAGCTATATGTAAAAATTGCAGAAAGGAAATGCAAGGAATTGTCCAAAGATTAAAAGACCATCATGAAAAGTGTAAGAACGCTGGGCCAAGTAATGAAGAAGTTAATTTAACAACTGAAGGTATGTACTATGTACACATATTATGTCTTATAAGTAGTATGACTAGTATGGTAATGGTATATAGTAGAAACAGAAACTAAAAAATTATTATTATTTCATTATTAATTGCTATTCTTCATACAAGGAAAGAGTGCTAGATTTTAGTACGGGGTATGATTTGATATAAATAGAAATACAATACAAGGATTACAAGATGCGCTAAAATCTTACTTTTTTCCACATATTTTATTTTTAAATATTTTAATAATTATTATTAATTCAACTGATTCAACAGCTTATCTTATCATTTATCAACTTAAATAATTTCTTGCTTTTTTACAGAACATGAAGGATCAGATCTTAATTCAGATAAAGCAACTATTGCAAGCGGAAGGGCTTCAACGTTTTCCAATTCAACCACCAGTTTTGAAAATCGACCGCCAAGTTTAGCTACGTCAACTTTGTCTGTTTTTGGTTTGTCATCAACATCGTCATTATCACTTTCTAATGAAACTAATGATTCAGTCTATAAAAAAAGAAAAACGGACGTTCCCGGTCGCGCTAATTTAATGAACTTTGTTATGCGGACATCTGCAAATAAAAAAGAAGAAATAGACAAACAAATCGCAAAAGCTGTATTTGCAACTAATACTAGCTTCAGATGTTTAGACAATCCGCATGTGAAAAAGGCGATCGAAATATTAAGACCTGGTTATAAGCCCCCATCACGAAAAACTGTTTCGACAACTCTTCTAGAACAATTCCACGAGGAAGAAAAAACAAAATGTTTTGGAAGTCTTTCTGATCAGAGTGTAAACATGACTATTGATGGTTGGTCTAATGTCCACAATGAGCCTGTAGTTTGTGCCACAATAACCACTGAAAATGGACAATCATTTTTGTTTGAAACGATTGATACATCAGGAAATCCACACACAGGCGATTATTTAACTGGGATTGCTTGCAATTTAATTTTATCTTGTAAATATAAATACAACTGTGACGTAAAATCTTTCGTAACAGATAATGCAGCAAACATGTCACTTATGAGAAGAAATATATCAGATAACCTAAAAGTAGACTCTAAAATCATAACTTATGGATGCTCAGCTCACCTTTTGAACTTATTATGCAAAGATTTAGAAATAAAAAATATCAAAGAACATGTTACACAAATTATTAAGTACTTCCGAAATAATCATCTGGCTAGGGCAAAATACATGCAGGCAAATGGAAAAACATTAGTGCTTCCGAGTGACGTAAGATGGAATAGTATGTCAGATTGTTAAGAGGTATATACAAGTCAATGGGAGAAATTGTTAAAAGTATGTGAGGAGAATAAAAAAGAAATAGACTCAACAATATACGAAAAAGTTTCAAACATTGGTCTTAAACGATCAGCCGAAGATTACCTGAACATCTTAAAGCCTATAGCTGTGGGACTTGATAAATTACAAAAAAAAATGCTTTCCTATCTGAAGCAGTAGAAGTATGGAAGAAATTACAAGAAGAATTCCAGGACGAATTAGAATTATCGTTATCTCAAATGCAAATTTTTGAACACCGATATAAACAGGCACTAACGCCCTATCATTTTGTGGCTTATATTTTGGATACAACCAGAACAAAATTTAAATTGACTAGTGCAGAAAAAAATTCAGCATTAAATGTCATACAAGAAATGTATGGATATAGTGGATTCCTACCACTCATTATAAAACTTGAAGCCAAAACTGAACCATTTTCAACAGTTATGTTTTCAGAAAAGGTATTATCCAGTGTTAGTGCCTTACAGTGGTGGGTTTCACAAAAGAATATTCCTGAAGTTGCTAAACTTCTTCCTATTCTGAAACAATTTTTATGTGCTGTCTCCGCGTCCGCTTCGGTAGAGGGAGTATTTTCTACATTTGGAGTGGTTCACTCCAATTTACGAAATAAATTAGGAGTGGAGAAAGCGGGAAAATTAGTATTTCTGTACAAATACTATAATGAAAATGAAAATTAACGTTGCATTTTTTTGAAAATATCTATTATTTTTTTTTCAATATTAAGAATATAGTTTTATTTGCAGTTTGTATCAGTTTAATTTGTATTTTGAGTATATTTTATAAAATAAATAAATGTTATTTCTGATTTCACATTTTTTATTTTATTCATTGAATAAAATAAAAAAATCACTTGATTTAAATCATTGATTTAAATCAAATGATTTAAATCAGGCGAACCCTGATTTATTTCCAGTATGATGGAAATCAGGCCAGCGGGTGGAAGACCTGCCCCGGGCTTTCACAGTCATACTAATTAACGGGTGGGAAATTCCCCATACGAGTTTCAGTTCATGCCTGCCTTGAAGAAGCCACCTGTAATAGTTGGCGAAATGTCGGCATCAAGTCGAGCTATTGTGACGCGGAATCCATCCGAAAGGCAAAATTTTTCAAGATTAGCTATCCGCGGAAGTCTACTATTCAAGATATCCCCATACGAAGTTTACGAAAACCTTTTTTAGTATCACATATCCTTTTTTGCTTCTGATCAAATATATTTCATCGCTGCTCTCGCATAATCCGATCAAGAGCATGAGCTGCAGTCAGTCAGTCTAGGCTTAAAGTACAGTAAATCGGAGTCACTTTTCGACCGCCATGTAGAAACCGACTGTGCATTCTACTAAGATGTGGGAGGGAGTTTCATCCGCCTATCCACATCTATTACAACCTGGGTCATCAACAATGTCCAATCAAAGCAGGATCTGTAAGAATTCCTGTCACTAGTTTAATGCCTGTTCTGTTCATCTAAAGAAGGGTTTTTGAGCGTTTGGGCGAGAACTCCGCAATGTGGAGGTTCGCCTGCCTGATTCCAGGAGCACCGAGCTACTCCAAGAGGCACTGTCTGTCCAGTAGCTCTCTGAGATATCGGTCGTTGAATAGGGGCAAGGAATTCCAAGGAAACTCTGTTTGTTCAATTCATCGGCTACTTCATTCCCTTTCACGCCAGATTGGGCGGGTATTCACACCAGCTGGAGATATTCACTCTGTCTAATTCAACCAGGGTCTCTCCTGCACTCTAAAACAAACATAGAAGTCTAGGACCGTTGACTGTCGGTATGGATATAAATATGCCTATACCACGATAGTATAATCTCAGATCCTCGGTGGCGAGTTCAACTCTAGGTGAAACTCGTGAAATCCGACTCTGCCTGACTCGCAGGTAGTCTTCTGACTTATGAGAAGATCCGTAGTTTGGAACCTGACAGTAGGCGCTTTCGCGCCCTGCTTCATTTTGGAGAATCAGGCAGCCTCCAGCAGCCCAGCTCCAGATTCTGCCATGAACACGAGACACAAGACAGACCGACCCACTGGTCCAGTCCAACTAATAGATATGCCGTACTCCGCGGCCCCTGTTTTGATGTGGAATTCTAGTGTGGGGAATCCTCATAGTTCCAGTTAACTCCACACAGGCAAGTCATTGGGTCTGCTACAGCGCCAGAAGGGACAAATCCGGTTCAGTCGCCGGCTGCGTATGTTATGATTTTGCGGATCATGGCATTATAGATCCATTACAGAACCCGGGGCCGTAGACCCCATGTGCTTGCGAAGGCTCTCCTGCAGGACAAAATGATGCGACTGTCTTCTTCACCCAGGTGCATCATCCAGTTCAGTTCAGTAGGTATTGAGACACATTGAACACCCCCACCGAGAACGAGAGCTCGTTCATCTAGGTCGCGCATTCGTAATGATAACTCAAATAAAAAACATTTCAACGCTAATGAGATGCGAACTGGATATATCATGTAGGCGTCTAACTCCAGCGAGCGATGGGAGTTCTATACAAAGTTGGTTAATTTTATTTGATATTCAAGCAACAAAATTCATAATAATTGTATGACATATAAAGTGTAACGTATTTATTGTTGATAAAGACATCTATATGATATACAGGCTGTTACATTTGATAGAATAAATATGTAATAACTATATCGAAACAAGCATGTTAAGGTTATGTTCAGGAAAATAGTAAGACATATTTACTACAACTAGTTTTCTTTTTCTCGTGAAAAGGACTAACTTTTTTCGGGCTGACACCAGCGAGCGATGATGGCAAGCGCAGTGTTTTTAGCTCACACGAGATAGCCGCGTGTGTACCTAGAGCCTTAGCTGCCAAGAATAATGAAATTTCAAATCATTAGTTCTATTATCATTCAACATCCGTTGTAAGGAAGAGGAATATAATCATGAAACCACTATCGCTCGACTTGTTCACTCAAATTAGAATAATTAATTATGAGTGAATGCCACATTCATATCGCTTAATGCAGCAAATCACATCTCATAATACATTAAATGAGTTCACTACTGTGGATATACTATATATATGTATATATACTTTTTTTTTTTTTTTTTTTTTTACATTCAAACCTGGTCGGGGCTGCTGCGAGCTCCGACGACATCGCAGCAGTCGCGCCAGAAAAACCTAAAAGGCGGTTAACCGAAGCTACTCCTCCCCTCCGGTCGGTAAGTAGCTTCAGGTTCCTAAATCGTGTGCCCTAAGTATTCTAATTGAACCCAGAATGACTGCCTTTTGCATCCGGTCTATCAAGATCTGCGCCGAGTTCCTACAGGCCGGAATGATCTTCAAGTTTGAACGCAGCGAAGACCGAATTCCGCCCAAAACACCGATGATCAGAACCACTAATACGACCTACTGGCCTGGGTATAGCGTGCGGAGCTCGAACAGGAGATCTTGATATTTTGTCCATTTTTCCTCCTCTTTCAAGACTATGTTCTTCTCTGCCGGAGCGGAGAATTCGATGACATACATAGTCTTGATTAGTTTATCGAGGAGGACAACGTCAGGCCTATTTGCTTGTATGGACCTGACGGTCGGAAACGGATAATTCCAGAAGATCTGGCATTTTTCGTTTCCGACAACGGACTCAATATCTCCTGGCATGTAAGGCAGCACCGGCTCTTGGTCTATTCCGTACGAGTGCCTTAGATGGTAATACAGCACCCGTAGGGCCGCATTATGGCGATGGGTGTACGCCGAGGCCGCTTTTGCCGGACATGCCGACAGAAGGTGGAAAAGCGTCTCAGGCACCTTTCGACAGGCCCTGCAGCTGACATCAGGGACCTGCACACCCATCACATTGCGGCGATAGACCAAGGTGTTAATTACGCCATCTTGGCAAGCTGCGGTAAATCCCACAGTCTCGGATGTAAGCCCGGCTGACCTTAGGTAGCCGAAGGTCAGCCTAGTTGACAAGCCGAGCGTTTCGATGTTTCGATAGAAAACACCGTGTATCGGCTTGTCAACATGCCGCCTGAGCGTAAGATCTTGCTCCGCGGCATTTATCTGGGCTTTCAGGCGAGAAGGTAGGAGCTCGAGGTTGCCCTCTAGTCGGCCTTCTCGACTGATCTGAAATTCGAGACCAAGTTCTTCCGCAGCTTTTTGTGCTGCCTTAACGATAAATGCCCCCACTCCGGCCAATTCGTGACTTTTAACCAGGCACAGGAGGGGGTCCGAGCTCCTAAGAACTTTACAAGCTATACTCAGAACCACACTTCGATGCAGACCCTCCAGACTGAGGAGTCCCCTACCTCCCCGATGACGTGGGAGATAAATACGGGAAACGGACGATCTAGGATGCAAACTGTGATGGATATGCATCATTTTCCGGGTATATATATATATATATATATATATATATATATATATATATATATATATATATATATATATATTACATAACAATAATAAGTACCAAATAATCACCCTTATCCACTAAAAATACTATTGAAGTACCAAGGACCTTTCAGCTATCATGCAATCATTAGAGTAAACGAAATTAGTAAACAAAATGTACGTGTTTCAATATTATTTGCGGTTAATAATGCAAACAAGGGGTTACCGTCAGCTGGAGATAAATCTGAATTTAATGAATTGTTTCAATCTTCCATCCCTCCGTAATTGTCAAAGATATTTGTTTGTACTGTTTTGAAAAATGGTGTGACCTGTATTTAAGATATGTTTTTCCAATTTTCACACTATTTCTCTTCTTTATATGGGAAAACATTCTATAAGTATAACGAGTTAAGTTGTTTTTTTTTTAGTTTAACCCACATTACATTTTGGACACAACTCACTCAAAATCAATTTTATAAATTCTAGATTTGTCGAAATCGGGAACTTTATCAAAGGTATTGCCTCAACGCTTTTTCAACTTGTTCTTGCATCTATTAACGGGGTTAATTGCAAATTATGGAATTTATTTTAAAGAATGATATGTAAAACTTTTGAATTTCATTGGATTATTTCAAAGTAATTGTGTTGGTTAGTTGATTAAAGTAAGTAAAAGTAAATTTATTTTCTCAATAATAATTGTTATAAAATGATAACAAGATTATAAGAAAACAAGTCAAACAATACAAAAGAAATTTAAAATAAAATACAAGAACAAAAACTTACTTATTCAAGTATTCATTAACAGTGTATGGTTCACATTGCACAATAATATTGAATATTCTATTCCTAAATTCACAGAAATTCTTTATACATTTAATATCAATTGGCAAATTGTTGAAAAATTTGAAGCACATATAGGGACAATTTTTCTTTGTTATTGTAAGTGTGAATAAATAACTGCGAAAAAATTGAGGGGATGATTCCTTGTTGAAAAATAAGGTGGGTCTTTCATATAAAAAAATCATTTGACCCCCTAATGTAAAGATACAGCCCTTTAAATGGGGCGCCAAAGAAGTAGTTTTTTATTTTCATCTTGTAAATCCAAAAAGTTACAAAAATAAAATTGAACACACATTATTTGCTATTAAAAAGGCATCCAATAACTGAATTGCTGGTTTTCCACTATGTTTGTAAGGGGTAGAAATACCACCCCTAAAACTTGTTTTTCACTCAACTTTTTCTCTTAAATTTATTCCAAGACATTTCGAATAATCCTTCATTTTCAAAATGCAATCATTTAAATTTAATGTTTCTGGAATTTGCAGTCTACTATGGCTTGACGTAAAGATGATGCAGTTTGTCTTAATTTTGTTCAATGTGAGTTTGTTATTCATACACCAATTTTCAATATATGAGAGTGCAGAGGCAATTTCAGTTTCGAGAAGGCAAAGGTAATTTGCACATACTTTAATGTTACTGTCATCTGCATAATTGATAAGTAATTTTCTAGCATCAGCAATAACTTGTGGTAGATCATTAATATAGATTAAGAACAAAAGTGGGCCAATTATGCTCCCATTTGTATTGGCAATTCCCCAGATATGAAATTCTGTCCACCCTTCGAAATTTTCACTCTACATTCTAAATAACTTTCCATCAAAGCTAATTGTTCATTTCTAACTCCGTATTTGTCCAGTTTTGCAAGAAGGATCTTATGATCGACCGTGTCAAAAGCCTTGGAGAGATCACGAAAAAGTCCGCATGGGATTTCTTCATTTTCCAAGGATGTTATAACTGATTCGATGAGTTGATTGCTTTCCATTTTTCGTTTTTGGCTAGAAATTAACTTATTTATCAAAAATTTGGCTTAACCATTCTCGGTCGCTTTTTGCTGAAATTTCTCTCAATATCGTTGTTATAATTTTTCTCATGGCTCAAATAATTTAATAATTTATTAACAAGGCTATTGCATGGCGCTATTTTATAAATGATTGGTGTACATGAATCCGCTGGAATATATCTACACGTGGGAGTAGGTTTTCTGTATGTCGAATTCCAAATGGTGACCATCTCGGATAATTTTAACGTCAAGAAAAGGAGGCTGGTTATTGCTTTCTAATATTCGTGCAAACTTTCGGAAACTGATTTAATTTTGATTTTAAGGAGGTT